>CM057142.1:31165048-31818848 GCA_029964075.1 Patiria pectinifera
TGTGGCACAGAACGCAGCTGTGCCGGTGTAGTGTGAATTTAGGACTATGAAATATATAGACTCACTGGTAGTGCTGCGCATGCCTATGCGAGGATTGTGAACGTTCAACCAATAAAACGGTACTGGCACTGGATTTCATAGGAGTCCAAATTTCATGTTACACTGGAAAATCGTTTAAGACCAGCCAGCCGGTCTTTATCAACCGTTTAAAACTGGCCATGTGACAGGCTCTCGACCAATAGGAATGGGTAAACTGTCTTAGGTATTTATGAATGTTATGCAACAATGTGACGATATTGTGTCAAGCTGTATAAATAAACACTGACATTGATATTTGACACCTTGTATAAGGATATGTTCTTACAATACTCTCCTCATTGATAGGTGTCAGAATTCAACCAGGTAAGACCAAATTCTTTTGTTCAAAAGAACTTTAAACATCCATGTTTTTTTTATTATTTCTGCAGAGCACGGTCAGTACATGAAAGAGCGCTTGATGTGGATCACAGGAACATAACACTGTGGCTGAAGTATGCTGAAATGGAAATGAAGTGAGTACCAACCTGTTTATTTATATTTTTATTTTCTTCTTTTTGGGATTAAGTTTTAGAAAAGAAAATTGGCATCAAAGTCTGCCTCTGGTGCATTGTTGATAAATACATGTATTCTATTTATGCTTACATGTATGTGCTAAAAAAGCGAGTTTGATGATCACATGAAACCTAACTGCCTAGGCATTTTTGCTATAAAGATACGACCTCAATCCTGCAAAATCCTCTAACTGCCTCCATGTAAAAATTGGTACTTACCTCACCTTCCACCGCTGTGACCGGGGTTCAAATCCCGCCTGGGCCAATATGTGGATTGGGTTTTCAGTCCCTACCTGATTCTGTGGGTTTTCCCATATTCTTCTGGGTTATTTTCCCACCTCTAAAACTGTAATTTCTTCTCATTGTCTTCTCTCTAAGTTGGCATGATGTTTCCCACGGGATGCTTTGCCGACTATATGATACAGATACAGACACAGATATATGAGTCGAACACCATAACTATTGGACCACGGCTGTGTGTGTTGCAACAGCCAAAGGTGCTCATAAAAAAAGAAGGCCGTTTACTTTCTTTTTCATCTTGCCTCCTGATCGATTCCCTCCTCAGACACAAGCAGATCAACCACGCCCGTAACATCTGGGACCGGGCCATCACCATCCTGCCGAGGGCCAAGCAGTTCTGGTACAAGTACACCTACATGGAGGAGATGATCGGCAACGTGGCCGGGGCACGGCAGGTCTTTGAGCGCTGGATGCAGTGGGAGCCTGAAGAGCAAGCCTGGCTGTCCTTCATCAAGATGGAGTTGAGGTACAAGGAGGTGGACCGGGCACGCAATATCTACGAGAGATATATCCTTTGGAATATCGGCGACCCTATCGCTCCCTTGGTAGTTTAGCTCTGAAGGTCTTGAATCGTCCCAAATCCGCCGTAGTCAGTGGTGCATGTGCAATGCGAGGCATTATATTTTTCCTATTTAATAGGATTTCCATGTTTTTTTCCCTTCATTTCCTGTTGATTCCTCCATTTTTCTATTGATTCCTTCATTTCCTATAGATTCCTCTATTTCCTCTTGATTCCTCCATTCCTAGTGATTCCTGCATTTCCTAGTGATTCCTGCTTTCCTATCCGGTTCGTTAGTGTGACATCATCTCAATTCAGCCAAGCGTACTTCACACGGTGTAGCATAGCATGAATGGAACCGGAATCTGACACACCTCAAGCGTTTATACAATGGGCGCTAGTAATCAGAGGTGCGCACACGTGTATGACATTTTTACTAACGAACCGGATTGATTCCTCCCTTTCCTGATGATTTCTCAATTTCCCATTGATTCCTCCATTTCCTATCGATCCTCCATTTCCTATTGATTCCTCCAGCATTTTGTACTTTGGACATTACACTTTTAACGGTCTACTGGACACTTTTTTTTCAATTAGCATAGTAGCCACTGTAATCATCATCTTCCTAAGTCCTCCTAAATCTTCCATTGTGTAGGAAATACGGGAACTTTTGTTTAAGTTTGTTAAAGTTTTATTGACTTGCCTGTACCTTCTTCAATTCTGCAAAATCCTCGAAATGATTCTTGTACTAAAAGAAAGCTTATGATTTGGGATTTCATCTTGTAGATTTTGAAAGTGCTTCATGCAGAATTTCACGAAAGCAATAGTCCCGACATTTGGGTTATGTTTATTTTGCTCATCCTGCATTGCTAAAGCTTGTCATTTGTGTCAGATAATTACAACTTATAAAGTCTTTCTCTAATCATCTTTGGATGATTCTCCTTGACTCCTCACACTTGTCATCTGCCATCCCGAGATCAAGAACTGGATTCGTTTTGCCAGCTTTGAGGAACACAACAACTACGTCTCCAGTGCCCGCAAGGTCTTTGAAAGGGCCGTGGAGTTCTTCGGAGAGGAGCACATGGACGAAAAACTTTACGTGGCGTTTGCAAAATTTGAAGAGAGACAGAAAGAGGTACAGGGCCTTTTTTATTCTTTGCCTATGGAATCAATGTGCAATTTGAATCGAGTTGTCTTCAGCAGTCGCTATTTCAAACCAATAATATGCACAGAGTTAACGTATATTGCCACATATGCACTCAAATATGTCAGCTGCACATTAGCATAACAAAGGTGCATTGTTATACAATTATAGGCCATTATCATGTTGCGGCCATCTTGTTTTATTCCCATTCAAATAACTCAACCATAGCAAGGCTGGAAGGAAAAATAGTCTGGTTCCTTTTTGCACAAAAACATTATCATTCAGTACTGTTATTGTATAAAGGGAACATGACTAAAATGGTGGCGGCATGATAAAGGTCTATTAAAAAGAACCCCAAAATAATCCAAGGTCCAGTTTAACGTTTTTAGAACTCTTTATGCAGTGAGCTCATTGAGAGATAGATTGTACAAACTGAATGAGAAAATGAATGCAATTCGAGGTGTTGCATGGAGAGGTTTGTGGAGTGTTGTGGCCTTGTGGTCTGGAGCATTGAATTTGTGGTCTGCGGGTAATTCTGCAGGTTGTGGGTTTCGAGTCCAGTCTGCGGCTATGATGTGTGTGCCCTTAAGCAAGGCACTTTGTCACTCATTGCTTCTCCCCACCCAGGAGTATATGGGTACCTAAAGGGCAGAGATGGTTATTATTGTGGTTGATTTTTAGCTGCTTTGCGCAGAAATGGCAGCATCGAGCTGTATACTCCCCAGGGAGCTGAGATGGTATTCAGAATGTTTCATTGGCCTAATGAGCATGGTAATAATGATGTAGCCCCTTGATCACCAATAATGGTGGATACGTGCGCTTTATAAATACCCATTATTATTCTCTGTTATAAAGTGACTCACTCTCTAAGAGAGGTAGCTTTGAGAAGAACTGGAGGTATTTCTCCAAGAGAGAGTCCGAGTATACTGACTGGAATGTTGAGGTAGACACTACTGAGTCTTCTCAAAACCATATCTCTCAGGGATGCAGTGAAGTCCATCACAAGTCCCTGCATGTCCATGCAAGACCATCACAAGTCCTCCAGTCCCAATTCAACTCACAAGTTATTCAAATCAGCTTGGACAAAGGCATTCATTTGTGTTTGTAACATCCACTGTTACTTGTGACTGGAATTGTTGATTTACTCGTGACTGGACTTGTGATGGACTGGACTACAGCCTTTCTCTCTTTACTTCGGTGTGTCTGCGAACTTCTACCAAGTTAAGAAACAAGGTCTCATCATTGAAATCTTGCAAGTTTGATTTGATCTGACTAATCTTCTTGTCTTTTTTTTTAACCTTTCCCTTGACGCAGCATGAGAGGGCAAGGGTGATCTACAAGTACGCCTTGGACAAGATTCCCAAACAGCACGCTGAGGATCTCTTCAAATCCTACACCATCCATGAGAAGAGATATGGGGATCGGGCTGGCATTGAGGACATCATCGTCAGCAAAAGACGCTTCCAGTATGAAGAGGTGTGATTACTTTGTCAATAACTTTTGGAAAACTTAGATTGAACATAGAAATTTGTTTGCATTCATGTTAAATCCTGAACCTGTTTGATGCCACATAACAGCAAAATCCTTCAAAACCTCCTGGCTTTTGATGGACCCAGGAGGATGAGGTTCTGTGTCTTTACTCAATTAATGTGTTCTATTCATAAAAGTCTTTAACCCTAACAGAACTCAACCCATCAAACCCCAATGGCATGTTTTGTTGGAATCTGTCAGGATGGGTACAGTACCCTTAAAACTGACAGTCTTTTTACATTGGGTTGGCACACCTCCAGAATCAAAGTCAGAAATATGTGTGTGCTGTTTCCCATATGGTGGCACCTGACAATAAATCGCTGCTACTTTACGATAAAATATCATCACAGTTGCGTGTGTATGTGCATAGCTTTTTGTTTTCTAATATTGAAACTGACAAAAAGCTATTCGAATATTCGGTCAAGGATCGAATATTCGAGTATTGGGTATATCTGGGACAACCCAAGCAGTAAAGTCCGACAGCTTTTGTTACACCTGTTGCATTTTGTTAGGTATGGCATTATTAAGGTTATAATTGTTTTTTTTATATTATTTTTTTTTTATTTATTTATTTATTTTTTATTTACCCTGGGGAAACCTCTCAGTGGTTACACTGTTTTCCAGAGGTGCCCAGCAATTATACAGAACAATTCATTTAAAACTACAATTACAGAAAACACTAAAAATGGTAAATAGTAAAATATGAGTACATAAAAACACTTAAAATATACATGTATAAAAAATAATCATGGACCATTCAGTAAAAACAAACAAAACACAGATACACACACCCAAAAAATTGCACTGAAACAAAAAACCAAGAGCACCCATGCACTGCATAAAACTCTGCGTGAATAATATTAAATCTTCCTATTAAATATTGATATTGAATCCTCATTCTGTTTTTCCATTTCAGGAAGTCAAATCAAACCCCAGCAACTACGACGCATGGTTTGACTACCTGCGCCTGCTGGAGACGGACGGTAACGAGGATACGGTACGGGAGATCTATGAGCGGGCCATTGCCAACGTCCCCCCAGCCCAGGAGAAACGTCTCTGGAGACGCTACATCTATCTGTGGATCAACTATGCTCTGTATGAGGAACTGAACGCTAAGGTGGGTTTCCAAAGACAGAAGATGGCTCAGTTTTAATTTTTTAGATTTCCTTTTGCACCATTACATTTTTTGGTAAGAGTAAATTTAAACTGAGTGAAGGATCATTCAGCTCTAAGTATATTCAGGTCCCCCTAGACAAACACATACAGTACGTACACCATAGACGCATGGTGAACATCATTAGTTTAATTGTAAACACATATGCATGGCCTCCAGTGATAGTCTTTCTGACTAATGAAATACATTGATAAATTGCCCCAATGGTTTTTTTTTTAATTTATGGAAAGTGAACCAGTAATCAATTGTTTAGCATTGTGTTCTTGGGCCTTGTGGTTCGGCCTCGCTGAAGCTACATATCCATGCCAACATCGTCCTAAGGAACTTGACATGTATGGCCATTCACAACCGTTGAAGTTATCCAATGTTTGAAACCCTGGCTTTGTTGTAAGCTTTGGCTTCAGAAGATTTTGGCCCCAGAGATGGGCACCTCCAGCTCATTATGGATCCATGCTCTGTTTTAGGTTAACTCACATCTATTCCACTATTTATCTTTAGACCAGTTAAGACTATTTGGATTTGGTTCAGACGTGTGATTGATCTTTTCAATGATTCTGGAGCCAGAGGTGAACCAAAGCCGGAGGCGAAACCAGGGTTTCGAAAATCTCCAAGACACAACATAAATGTACCTTGCTTGTCTTGTCTTAGGATTCAGAGAGGACCAGGCAGGTTTACAAGGCGTGCCTGGACATGATACCACACAAGAAGTTCACGTTTGCCAAGGTCTGGCTGATGTTTGCCCACTTTGAGATCCGACAGAAGAACCTGAGCTTGGCAAGAAAAATCCTGGTAAGGGGCCAGTCTGTGCATCACTTTACATCACAATTGATAGGATCTGGGGAGGGGGGAAACAGGTCTTAGTGTTGAATATCAAAAGCATATTTCAATTTGAAAACTTAACTTTACTTTACTTTATTTCATCTCAAGGCATAAAAGAATACAGTTTGTACCTAGAATTTACTATGATTCATGCCTTTTTAGAATATAAAGATAAGAATAACATTTGAATAACACCACCTAGAGATGCAGGGGACCCACAAAAAGCAAAGCTTGTCGAGTGCGAGTCCCCTGAACATAAACAACAAAGAAGATACAGGATGACAAGAACGATTATAAACAAAGACAGTATGAAACTTAACCCTTTCACTACCACGGTCTCCTTTTGGCACCAAAGTTTGATGCCACTTCCTTACCGGTGGCTCCTTTTGGCACCAAGTTATGTTACATTTTGCAAAAATGTGAAATTTTGAACACAACCACCGTTTTCACCAAAAAAAGGTGTGTGTTCTTTCATCAAAGCGAAAACAATTCCCACATGTTCCTATGTGATTTGTTTTTGTTTTGCTGAAAGAACGCGCACCTCTTTTGTGATCCGTGGACAGAACTTGAAAACGTTGGTTGTGTTTAAAATTCCGTAACTTGAAAATTACATGAGTGATTTGAATGATTTTTGTACTAAAAGAAAGCATTGAATTGGGCTTTCATATCCTAGATTTTGAAAGTGCTACATGCAGAACTTCACTAAAACAATGGTCCCGACATTTGGGTTTCGTTATTTTTTTTTTACTTGCCCTGTAATATGCATTAACTTCTCACTTTTAAGATTTCTGCTGGCTTCCTTCCGAGTTACAGTACTTTTGAGGATTTGGTGGGTTTTTTTCAGCAGAAAGAACTGAATTAATCCTGTTCCAAGTTTTGAAGTTTCTCCTTATGCCACATAAACAGAAGATAGTAGTTGGTAGCATGCCACATGTCTCATAAATACAAACTTGTATCAATTTTTTCTCAAATATTTCCACATTTGTTGTTGTCTGTTGATACAGGGTGCAGCCATCGGCAAGTGTCCCAAGGACAAGCTGTTCAAGGGTTACATTGAGCTGGAGCTCCAGCTGAGAGAGTTTGATCGCTGTCGCGTCCTGTACCAGAAATTCCTGGAGTTCAACCCTGAGAACTGCACCACCTGGATGAAGGTAAGGTGTCAACTCATATAAAGCCATTTTTTGAGAGGACGGAACTCACCCCGTGCGTGTACTGGTTCGCGCGTATAGCGCGAAGTACGCACAGCTAATTTTATTCTGAATGTTCACAAAGCCATAGCGTCTTTGCGTGAGTTCAGGCATCGTCGGCAATGCGTTCAATTGTCTCTCCCAATGGTCTCCCCCAACTCCACCTTTCTTATCATTGAGAGGGTACTTGTGCACGGAGCCCATAGGCTCATTTTGTGGTGTGCTAGTAGTAGAATTCTGTACAAATCCTATCATCTGGCAGGAGTGGATTTATCTGTAGTCGGGCCATTCCACCAGATTGAGGAACAATGTGTGACATATGACCGTATTAAGAAAAGCATCAATGCCTTGCTAGCAGTTGCTCTACATAATGTTTGTTGTTGGGTGTTTCACTACTGCAGAAAGTTTTATAAATTATATCATTTCAATGTATTTTGTCAAAAATATGAGCAAAAACTCTCATTTCGGACGTAACATTGACACCATGTCACCTTTTTTCCCCACCTGCCTTGATTGGCAACCATAGCTTTTCTCTCTGTGACAAATGACACCACAAAAACCACAATTGAAAAGTGGCTTTGGTTGCCAATCAAGGCAGGTGGGGGAAAAAAAGAGATTTCACCATGAAAAGTGGCGCAATTCTCTAAATAGACCCTTTCTTAAAATTGGTCACTGCTCAGTCGACCGTGAACGTAATGACATGATCAGGGTGTCATTTTAAAGTAGAGATTCAACCCTAACAGAGGATATCTCCCTTTGATTCACATGTGCCCTACTTCTGTTCCAATTAGCAATAATATCTCGGTTTCGGGGTTTTTTTTATCCACCCTGTATATATCGCACTTCAACCTTTCCGCTATTACACCTTCCAGAACACTTCAATATTTGCTTTTAAAACAGAATATCCCACGTTTGCTGCATGGACAGTACATGTACTAAAGGGTGGGCATTCACAAACTCCGAGAAAATGCCAATCTAAACCTCTCATAAGAAAGAGAAATACTCGGATGAAATGGACTGTAGTTCCCACCCGGACTTCCAAAGATGAATTGGATCATCCCCTTTTTAAAATAATTTGGGATAATCTATTGACTGTTAGTATACAAATACAACATGGTTTGTTGGGAAATAGGGAAAACTAATGACCCCGAGGTGTTGGATGATTGGGACTCCCCAGGCGAAGCAGAATTGAATTGAATTGAGACAGACAGAATTGAAAGTTAATTTTGTGTCATTTAATAACTTTAACATTCACGCAAAACACTGCATTGATTATTATTGTGTAAAATTTCACCCAGTTCCTCCTTGGTAAAAATGGCAAAACGAGCACCAACGGTCGCCATTTTGATGTATGCCGTAATAGACTGGCACATGCAACTGTCCACACTGGTGTTCTCCACGGTACACACGTAAAGCACAGGCGTCGTTGGTAAAGAGATAACACAGTTCTGAAACAAATCTAAGGCTGCGACCCAGGTGTGTGCTAGTACCTCCCTGGTTTTTGCGCGTCACGCGGGGTGATAGTAAAAACTTTCACACGGTTGAGTTGCTGGAATGGACCAATGAAATGCAGCGGTTGCCTGATGAATATTTATGAGGTATAGTGGTAAATTTTAGAAGTGCATTTCATTTTCAGAGAAATAGATCAAGCAATAGTGATTTTTGTTTCATTTTTATGTCAACCAGTTTACAGAGCTGGAGGGTATCCTGGGCGACACGGACAGGGCGAGGGCGGTATTTGACCTGGCCATCAACCAACCCAAGCTGGACATGCCAGAGGTGCTGTGGAAGGCCTACATCGACTTTGAAATTGAACAGGAAGAGTACGAAAGGACGAGGGCGCTGTACCGATGTCTGCTGCAGCGGACACAGCATGTCAAGGTTTGTTTGAAGTTTTATAACCGTGGTGTTAAATTTGTGGCTTTTTTAGTTACCTCTTGCTTTTGCTTCATCTGTAGCTCCAGAATTTTTAAGAAGCTCTTTAACTGTAACATTCAAACATCCTTTGAAATCTGCAGATGGGTTTGGAAGGATTTTGCAGGAATCGAGGAAGGCAAAATAATCTCACATGGGGCTGGAGGTGATGTCCCTTGACAATTAAAGTACGAAGAATGTACCATTGGTTGCCACTTTGCACAGTGGAGGAAATTTGAGGTTTCAGTATGATTCTTAACAATAATCTGCTTAGGAAGTTTAGGGGTCATGTCGAAACAAAGTAGATATACTCGCACTTCCGGCCTCACCGTTTGAATGCAGTGTTCATGTTGAGCAGACTTAGATTTAGCCAAGGCTGGGGGATATATTTGCTACAAAATGCGGGGAGTGTGGCGTAGTGGTTAGGATTCGTGACTCCTGATCAGAGGGGTCAGGGATGGGAATCCTGCTGCTGGGCATATGTTGTTTCCTTGGGCAAGCCACTTCACCCCCATTATAAATGGGTACCGGCATTAGCTGGGGAGTAACCTGCAATGGTCTAGCACCCCATCTAGGGGGAATAGAAATATTCTCCGTTGTTTCATACTGAAACCGGAATTAAATGCCTGCCTGATAGGCCACATTGGCTTGTGACAGACTTCACTCTACCAGCCAAGACTGAGGCTTGAAATCTCCTGAAACCAAGGTTAGCAACAAAGCCATGGTTTCAGAAAAAAAATCCTGTATATTATTGTGGTTTATAGTGACCTTTTACATGTTATTATTAACAGGTATGGATCAGCTTTGCCAAGTTTGAGCTGTCTGTGGGTGCTGAGGGTTGCGTGGAGAGGGCCAGGTGCATCTACAAGGACGCCAGCAAGGCGCTGAGAGACTCGGAGGAGAAGGAGGAACGCCTGATGCTACTAGAGGCGTGGAAAGACTTTGAGGTAAGGGCACCAACCACACCTTGTTTTATCACAGGATTTGTCTTGTTGGCCTTGTTTCATTTAAAGGGGCACTAGGTCCTGAAATCCCCGAAAATTGAATGTTTTGGATCGTTTGCTTATCCTATTTCAAACATGGAAACCAACCTAATGTCTTACCATTCCCGAGGAAAGACGAAAAAACCTCGGTTGTTTACATTGGACACAACTGAGTACGAATACGCTTTTCATGTCATTTTCACTTTCAGTCAATGTATGTATGCAGCACCGTGCTCGCGAACAGCGCGCGGTGACCAATCACCAACGCACAAAATATGGTTTCTTACACGTCCGCAAAAGCCGAACACTTTACGGATGAAATCACAACTAGCATCAAAGCAGCTCAAATTTTTGGGGCCGCAAAAGTGGACCCCAAAATTCGTTCACGCTAGCATGATACAGGAATAACCCTAAAACGCCCAGTGTTGAAAGGATAGTTGTGTGGATGTTTATATCCTACTTTTAAATGTTCTTTCAGATTAACATCATTTCGTTCAAAGCGCGTTTTGTAGCCCAATTGGGCTGTTCTAGGACCCAGTGTCCCTTTAATAGACTCTTTACAAGCCAAATCACAAATCAGTACAGTCACCCAGTCCCATGTAATAAAGCTATTTGAACATACTATAGCCTACTATGAAGATGTAGGTGCAGATGGAGTATGGCTTGTTTAATCTTGGAAGGTTGCAGTTCGGAATTGGTTTGAAGTTCGGAAGGTTTTGCTGCGTATATACAATAAGCCCAGAAATATATAAAGTTACTGTTAAAGGGAATAAACTGAACTAACAAATTGGGTTCAAAGAGAAAGTGAACGAAAACATGGTGCATATACTAAATTATGTGAACAACCAACCTAAAAAGGTGAGATTATTAAGATTATTAAAACTATAAGATACTAAACGATTAACGTTATCAAAACAAAGGGTACTCACTACGCTGGGCCGATAGAATTCAATAAACTGGTGCGTCTGGAAATAAACAGGAACGATTTGAAGACTTTAAATACAAGTAATAATTTAGCTGGTTTTTTTCTGATGCGAATATAATGTGATGAATGCAAGAAAAATGTGATAAAAAAACAATGAAATCGTCGCGTTAGCGCAACAAGGTTGTAACCCCATTCTGCAACAAAGTCGTATCTCGCGCGAATACGCTCCGTGCAACAAGGTCGTATCTTGACGTCCATTGACTTTGTGTGTATATCCGGATTATTTTATGTCCTTTTGACATTCTGAAACTCGCGTTTCACGTACGGCCCATTTTAGGAGATGCGACCTTGTTGCACGGACATGACGAAATCAACATACGCGCGTATCTATAACGGGGAGCCGCGCCCGCGCCGAATCTAAGCAAACTGGCCGCTACACATACTGCGACAAAGGTATTGATTTAAGTGGAGACTGGCTTGTGATTTGACTGCTGATTGACTGGATCTCAACTCTGATCGTTGTCCTCGTACAGGATTGCCATCATGCTTCAGCTTATTTTCATAGGGGAGCCAGGTTGGCGTAGCGGTACTTTCCTTGCCTTCCACCGCTGTGACCTGGATTCGAATCCCGTCTGCGGGCCAATATGTGGATTGGGTTTTCAGTACCTACCTGATTCCATGGGTTTTCCTCAGATTATTCCCCTGGGTTTTTCCTCCCACCTCTAAAACTGTAACTGCTTCTCATTGTCTTCTCTCTACAGGTTTCTACAGGCTTTCGAGCTACTGTGCTTAGGGTACTTTTGAGGAATCCTTGGTTTCATTACCAGAAAGAAATAAAATAAAAATAAATAAAATAACTCTGTACGTGTTTCCTTGTATGTAGGACGAGTGTGGTGACGAGGAAAGCCAAGCAGTCGTCAAGAAGCAGATGCCAAACAGAGTCAAGAGAAGACGCAAGATACAGACAGAAGACAGGGTGAGAAATCAGATTCTAAACCTAGGAAAAATTCATTGCGTTTTAGTGTTCTTTTTGCCTTTATCCCTGCGTAGGGGCTGATGATAGGAATTTATCAAACAGAGGTTATTCTCGCATTCTTAACCCTAACCACCTAGGCCCTTTTGGATAGGATCCTTCCTCAATCCTTCAAAATGGTCCAATTCGGGCGATTCACAATGCAGTGCGCCACCAAGAGTTTGCCACGGAGAGTTCGTTTTTCCCAGTGCATTGTGGGAGATGGTCGACAAATTTGCAGCGCGGGACATTTGAAATTGTTTGTTTTTCCGGTCAGTAGTTTCGTAAACATACGATCCGAGTATATGTTTGCCCTTTTCTTTTTATCAATATGGTGTTTTTTGTGAGGCGGCAGAACGCTATGCCCCAATCTATAACACACTAGCTTGTCTACTGACACTCATTCAAATGGGCCATGTTTTGCGACTGTAAACTTGAAAAATGGACTCTCCATGGCGTACTGCATTGTGAATCGTCCGAATTGCCACCATGTAACAATTGAATACAGCCTCAATCCTCCACAGTCATCCGTTATTTCTTGAATTTGTTCTGTGGAGGGGTGACCACTGCCTCAATCCTTCAAAATCAATGAAAATTGCTAGGAGTTGAAAAGTCACCCCAAATTTGTCTCATAAGCACATGCTGAGCTTCCAAAACTTAATAATGGATCCTTGACCCTAACAACCCCCATCCAAAACTCCAACACCAGGGTTTGTTGGAATTTGTTGGAGTGAGTACTGCACCAGTAAACTGATTATGCTTTACGTGGGGTTTTAGGTTTTATACCACCATAACCAGAGTCAAACAGTTTGGGTGTAGAGTTGGAATTTGCAGGTGTGAGGAAGGTTCCTAGTAGGCTTAAATTGCGAGGAGAATGTCTGTCTAATTATTTCTGAAATTCATCAACCCTCACATTTGCGTTGAATATCTGAAATTTGTCTCCATAGTCCGATGCTGGCTGGGAGGAATACTACGACTACATCTTCCCCAACGACGAATCCAACTTGCCCAACCTCAAGCTGCTGGCTATGGCTAAGCAGTGGAAGCTGAAGCAGACGGACCAAGACGATGAGGACGAAGACAGAGATGGAGATCAGGAAACTGAGGAGACGGGAACCAGCGATGCGCAGAAGGAAGCGGAGCAGTTCAACGATGAGGACTATGATGAAAGTGATGACAGTAGCAGCAGTAGTAGCGAAGAGGAGGACAGTAAGACATCACCGAGGAAAGACACCAGCTCCAAGAAGAAGGCATCTTCCTCCAGCGACTCATCTGATTCAGATGGATAGTCTTTTCATTTTCATCAATGACGATAGAAGAAGTAGTTGAGAGGAACATAGTAAGACATTGCACAGGACAGGCACCAACTCTGGAAAGAAAGCATCCTCCTCTGTTGATTCATCTGATTATGAAAGAGATCCTGCGCAGTTTCTGAAATGGTGGACTTCGCCTTTCGCAAGAAAGTGTTGGTGACAAAAGTCACCGAAGTTGAAATGAGCTCAACTTTTGCGAATAAGCAGTGTCAACACTTGCTTATGGCCACAAATTATTAACATCTACGTTCACATTTTCAATCAGTATGAACCAGGATTTCATCTTTTTGAGCAAAGGAGCATGGATGAATTATTTGGATACTTGAAAGCTGGGGAAAAATTTAAAAAACAGAATAAAAACAATGATGCTAAATAATGTAAAATCTAAAAAGAAATTATTTTTCAAACTCATTTTATCCATCAATAATTTGTTGTCAAGTTGAAGTCAAGCTTTCTGTGGTCCACAAAACCCACTTTTTAATTAATAATTAATGATCCTTTCTTCTGCCCCCCCCCCCTCAAAAAAGGTTATAACATTGTTGAGACATTGTCGAAGATACTAAGTACTAAGTATTATCGATGTAACAATATGTAAATAATTTCTTTTGCTACCAACTTGTGATCAAGGTTTTTCCCAAAATGTGGAAAACTTTTAATAAAATAAGTCAGCACCGATTTCCTCATGAAGTACCGGGTCAAAAATACTTGTAAATATAATTCTTTGATCTTACAGTATCTAACAGTACAGGGTGAACCAATAAAATGCAGCCCTGAAACATTTGCCTTTTTTCAAAAACGTGATCTGTGAATTTTTATGTTTTGGATATCAGATTAAGAATGAGAGTTTTTTCTTTCAAATTCTGAAGGAAAAAAATCATGAAAACAGCACACTGGGGTGTAGGGGTGGGGTGGGGACAGGTAGGGAGAGACAAATAGGGGGAGACAGGTAGGGGAGGATGGGTAGGGGTTTGGTTAGGAGGGGGTTGGGAGGGGGAGGGATATAGGGATTTGAGTAGGGGTTGGGTTGGGGATGTGTAGTGGTGGGTGGGGATAGGTAGGTGGGTGTAGGGGTTGGGTAAGGGGAGGGGGCAGTATATATAGGGATCGGAGTAGGGGTTGGGGTCGGGGATGTATGGGTGGGGGAATGGGGTGGGCAAGATTTAGGGATTCGAGTAGGGGTTAGGGTGGGGATGTGTAGGGGTGTGTAAGGACGGATGGGGTGAAGATAGGGTAGGGGGTTGGGGTAGGGGAGGGTACGGGTCAGGGGAGGGGGAAGGAGATAGGGATTGGAGTTTGGATGGGGTGGGGGTGGGATGTGTAGGTAATGGGGTGGGGATGGGTAGGGGGAGGATGGGATGGGTGTGGGTAGGGGGTTGGCATGGGGGAGGGGGCGGGTCGGGGATGGGGTAAGGTTTGGGGCATATGGTGATAGTGCTGTGTCTACATGTACATGTATACCCATGCTTGTTCCGCTTTTGTGGGGACTACACAAGAGTTCTCTCATGGTAATACAAGTATGGGGACCCGAAGACACTGGGGGGGGGGGCTGCAAAAAGGCTCCAAAAACTGGGTCCTAATTACTCTAATAATGGAAAACTTCCGTATATTGCAGTGACGGCTAACCTATATACACATGTATTTATTAGGTCATCTGTTGACTTTCTATGTTCACATTTAAAAACTGACCCCTACACCCTGGCACATCAACGAGAATCTTCGTCCCCATCATGCCCATCCCCAACCCTACCTTCAGCCTCCCTTCCTGCCTTCGACAGCGAGACATGGCGGCTTCGCCCTTCTAGTTATATTTTGTACATATGCTTTGATTTATTTTGCAAAATTATATGAGCACAAGCGTTGTCAATAAAATTGTGATATACTGTACAAGATCTCTGGCATGCTCAGTCTTTTTCAATTGGGTTTTAAACAGCTCTGAAAACGCTAATTTACGCGATCTGAAAACTCTTGAATCGTTTTCTATATATCTCAAATTATATGAGCTTCCGAAAGCTAAATTTGCCAACAGGACCAAGAAATCTGACAAGGTAAACTGGCCTTTCTTCCATGAAAAAAAGAAACATTTGTTGCCCCCCCCCCCGAGAAAAATAATTCCATTAAAAAAGCACGGTAGTAGCAAATGTTAGAAGGTGACGTAACATGCGAACTGTCTCCCCCTAAAAATAAATAGTCGTGAGAAGGGGGCAGTGTGCATGATTGTCGGATTTTATCAGCGCTCCCATTAAAAATGTGGTACGAACCTACACCGCCACCCATTGATTTTTGGATGCCTAAGTGTCTTGAGAAAAAAACCCGGTCTATTCAGCACGCCACCCTGTAACAATTTCTGGATCCACCCCGGCTAACACCCCCAAAATATGGGCTCTAGAACCGCGCCTTAAACTGCATAGCTAAGTAAGCTGAGGTTGGAACATAGGCGACTGATGCCTGCATTGGCGGGGGAGTTTGCTCAAAGCAAACGAGAGCGAAGAGGAGGATAAGAATATATACAAATGACGTTACGCAACAGAGTACAACTACATGTATAATTGGCGAGCTGCATCAGTCGCCCGAGATTGGAAAAGACAATGCTACGTAGCACTTCAACAAATGAAACAATTCCTTTTATGAATACTGTGCATGGAATGTCTCTGTTTTAAACGGTAAGGAGAATGTGACTAGTGAAATAGCCTAGCGGTTAAATTGCTGATCCGAGAGTGAGGAGTCGGGGGTTCGAATCCCGCTGGTGTCATTTTGGTGTTTAACGTACGCGTTCATTCTTTGACTATAAGAGATTTAATTTCCCGTCGTAAGACGCCATATTATACCGGGGGGGGGGGGAATACAGAAAAATATAAACATTATTTACATCTTTCAAATAACGTTTCTTTAATTGTGAACATTCCCAACAAATATAGTAATTCGCAAAATAGGGGGGAAAACGCAAGAAAACAAAGCCCATCACCCTTACAACTGGAAATACAAAATGAAAAACAAAGTCAAGTGGAATACAAAAATGTACATTAAGGATTGAATTGGGGGAAAAATGCATTACATGGGGCTTTTACCGACTTCCTTTTTACTGTCAGTTACATGGTCCGTCAGCCTCAGCAGTTCCAAGACATTTGCATCCTTTGCAGCCCCACCCTAAGGGTAACGTTATAAACTTTATTTGAGTTTGTAAAAAACTTTAGAACTTCGATTGATAAAACCTATTTCGTCCCCCAAAAAGCAATTTATTGTGTATTCTGACTGTTTGGAACAACAACAAAAAATGACACAGAATACTTGTTTCAACAACGGTCAACAACAGTACTTTAGTACACAATATCTTGATTGACAACCCTGGTTAGGCAAACAATATGATTTACACAATCTTTTTTTTTTTTAAAGACGGGCCTTCAAAAGGGCTTTGTCGAATCTAAAGTTTTATCGCTGGTGATGTTTGTAGACAATTGTGACGATTCTTGAAATCGCATTTTTGGCCGAGAGGTTTTTTAGGGTCATTGTGTTCAAATGGTGATATTCGTTGAACGGATTGAACAATTTCAGTATTTTGTTCATATAAAGGTAGCGTATGAAAGTGGCTTTCCAGTCATTATTATTTTTGGTGCTACATATTTTTTTTAAATATGAGTTATAATTTTGGGGGTTTCGGTTCCGCTTTTGTTTTGCTCACCCTGTACTGGGACGGTAATGAAAGTCTCATCGGGATATTTCTAATCGTAATAAAAAAAAAAACAGTTTTATTGTACATACACGATTCGTCCTCGTTTGAATACGATGACGAGGTATTTTTCCCATTTATTATTCATTTATTATTCATTCTACACTGAACGGGTGCCGAGGACTCGTGTCGGACTTGGGCCAAGTCCTCGAGTCATTGCGCCCGAGTCCGAGTCCAAATTCGAGTCGGAGTTGAGTCCCCAATTACCGAGTCTGTCAAAAAGTGGACTCGAGTTCGTGAGCCCAGACTCGAGTCCCATAAGCGGCCACCGTTGTCTGAGGGCTTGTGACTTTTGGGGGGGGGGGCACACTGTAGATTGCCTATTTTTCCATTTGTTCATCAGATGTGTGGAATGATCATCTTTTGACATAAGTTCCTTGGTGAAGTTGTTACTCCATATAATGATCCTTGTCATTAGCCTATTGGAGATATGGCAGACACATTAGAGGGGGCTGTTTGGTTGGGGTTAAGTCTTTTGTATGGGGTCCGCTCATAAGTCCGACGCCTCATAGGTCCGAGCCTCATAAGTCCGACAAAATCGCATCCCTAACCAAAGGCCCATAAGTCGGACGCCTCGTAGGTCCGACGCCTCATACGTCCGACGCCCCATAGGTCCGATGCCTCATAGCTCCGATGCCTCCTCGTAGGTCCAACAAACTAAACGCCTCGTTTTTCCGAAGTCGGACTAATGAGGCGTCGGACCTATGAGGCGGAATAAATAAATTGTATGTCGACTCCTTCATCTACTTAGGACAAATGATAACGGAAGATGGGCGATGCCAAGATGAAATCAAACGAAGGATAGCTATTGGCAAATCTGTCTTCAATAAAAGGAAACGCATCTTCACATCAAGAAACATCAACATCAAAACACGGCTAAGACTAATCAAATGCTACATCTGGTCAACAGTACTATATGGAGCAGAAACATGGACATTGACGAAAGATTCCATCAACCGACTCGAAGCATTCGAAATGTGGACATACAGAAGAATGCTGAGCATCCCCTGGATAGTTAAAATGACCAACAAACAAGTCCTTCAAATAGCACTGACAAAAAATCCCTCATAAAAATAGTAAAATACAGGAAGACAAACTACTTTGGACACATGATGAGAAACCAAATGCTGCAGAAGACTCTTTTGGAAGGCAAAATAGAGGGTAAAAGACCAAGAGGAAGAAGAAGAACATCGTGGTTTGATAATGTGAGAGACTGGACTGGCCTTAGCTACATGGAATATGCAAGGGCATCTCAGGACAGAGACAGATGGAAATCCATTGCAGCCAACCTTCTGCGAGAAGACGGCACCTGATTGATTGATGCCTCATAAGTCCGACGCCTCATAATTTCGAAATTTCGGACTAATGAGGTGTCGGACCTATGAGGCGTCGGACTTATGATACGGCCCTCTTTGTATATGGACATTTCCACACTGACAGGTTACAATTGACTGCAAATTTGGAATTTGAGAGGGGGACACTGGAGAGAACTGCAAAGCAAGATTTTTTGTTCAGTTGTTTCCTGTGCCTTCCTGAGACCTCAATGATCATGTGTACAAACAATATAAAAAAACCTCTGTAACTTTAGAAATTGCAGGGGTCATCGTAAAAATTGAGTCCGTAACAAAAGACCGAATTTTTGCTACAGATTGACACGACAATAATTATCATGTGCATGAATTTACCCAAATGTCTTCTCATTCATATTATAACCCATATGAAAATAAACTGCTGCTTTGTTTTTGAAAGTATCTAGACATGTCCAGCAATGTGTTCCTGCAGGAAATAATTGTACCAATTAATGCCTATTTGTAATGTGCTTTAACTAGCTATTAGTGTTTTTTTAACACCAAGTGGTGTGTTCTAACTACCTGCTAGTGTTTCTCGCTCACTAAGTACATGTACCTGACTATTAGTGTTTCTCACACACTGGTTCATGATATGTGTTCTAACTGGCTATTTGTGTTTCTCACACACCAAGTAATGTGTTCTAACTAGCCATTAGCGTTTCTCACACACTAAGCCGAGTATTAACATCTTTAGCTCTTCTCTGACAAATTCCATGGGCATGTGAACACAGTTTGTTGTTGGCTACTAGTTTTTCCTGCACACTGTAATGTGTTCTAACTAGCTGTTAGTGTTTCTCACACACTAAGTGATGCGTTCTAACTAGCCATTAGTGTTTCTCACACACTAAGCCGAGTAACATCTTAAGCTCTTCTCTGACAACTTCCATGGGCATGTGAACATTGTTTGTTGTTGGGTAAGCTAGATTGATGTCCCACAGTGGTAAGAACCACACGCCTATGCCGTGGAAGGTTTCTTGGTTAATCAAGCCCACCTGCCTGATGAGATAATCACTTCCATAAATAATGGCAGAGGAGGTCTTATGGTTCCTAGGATGCGGTCCCTTGACGACAATTGGCACATCCGGACACCTCTTACGGAAGCGAATAACCGCCTCTCGTATCAGCTTAGTCCTGGTAAGGTAGCTGTGATGGGTCCACTGTGTGAAGTGAGCCCAGGGACTGATCACAACGATGTAATTGCATGCCGGGTCATCCAACCCGTCGAAGACATCCACCTCAAACATGGTGTCTTTGACGTCCACGGCGTAGCTGGCCAGAACGTGGGGGTGGATCTGGAACCACATGGTTAGGTTGAGTTCCTCATAGACCCGGACCATATGGCAGCAGTATATGTCACCAGGCGGCTTAACCCCACGGAGACCAATCAGCCGACTCAGAGCAGTGAACCACTGCCTGGTGGTAGAGTCCCCGAGGAGCACAAGTCGCTTGTTCTGTAGGCACTGTCCCAGTTGCTTCTTTTCCAACCAGTCCGTCCTCATGGCGCACAGTAAGGAGTGCCACACACCGTCTTTCCAGTATCCTTGGAATTTCGGAATGGGCTGGTCAGGACGACAGCGTGGTAAATCCTTCCTGACCAATTCACCGGTTCCTTCAAAAACAAAAATCAGTTACATGAATGGGATTGGTTGCAGAGATGTGGGCACCTCCCCCCCAAAAAATTAAGATTAAAGAAATATTTCCAAATATAACAAAGTCCAATCAAATCAACTACCTACTTTGTAATAAGTATAGGTGTCCATTTAGTGGATGTCCAGAAAGAAGGCGACTAGTTTTAATTAACTGAATACATACGAATACATAATAACCTTTTGTTGGCCGTTGAATAATGAAACTTGGCTTAAAACATTACACTGTATTCACAAGCAGCCTCGTTTCCAAAGACAAAGTATTTGCACAACTACCCTCTGCCAAAAAGTGATAGTTAAACTGATAAAATGTCATCAATCATTCTTAATTTTATAGAGCCATCAAATGCTTGAAAGAGGAGGCTTTTGTCAGAACTTATGTATACATGAAGGTTACAACTGCACTATCTTCGCTGCCATTAAAATGCTGTCTCCGTGCTATTTTCGACTTTCAACCCACCCCCCATGATATTGTCAATCTTCTAGCACTACAAAAGTGATTCACCTCTAAATTAATGAGACAGCAAAAGAAGCAGTCCACCCTTGTTCAGTTAAATTACTACTCTATACATTTTCATTTATTGGCGGCCCAACAATAATCAAGTGGGATCTCGCAAAAGTAACCCCCAAAACAAGCTCCGCTCGCTGAGGGTTGCAGGGAAAAACAGTCTCTTTGTTTTTCGCAAACATGATACACACAAATTGAAAGTTCTTTAGGAGAATAACGCTGGAGTTGTTGGCCCAGCACGGGAGAGCATCTTTAAAATGTGCCACCAGAAACTGGAAATAAAAGTAGCCTCCCTAGACCCTTGGGGTTTTTTTTCCTGAAGGACCACTCTGTAAAATCTTTCAAAATCAAAATCTGACTGTGACCATTTTTCTTGTAGTTCCTGAATAAAATGCGCACCTTTAATTGTCAAGTTGGTATTGTTGGAGCATACTGGAGTGTAGCTGTTGGGACTGTAGAAAAAAATGTACATGAACAGACAGGATTATTAAAATACATTAAAAGAGCACAATGAAATTAAAGAGATCAATGCTGCTTTCTAATAAGGTCTGAAAGATAAAGCCGTGATGCAGGATTGGTAAGCTTTAGTAGTTTTCAAACACGTTCTTGTAAATGGATCGATAACGGTCGATGCTTTTGCACGCAAGGTGTAACCAAAACCTTTCGTTATGACCAAGACTCTGTTCTACCTGAATTCGTCTTTAGCACAATTCTCCCCATAAAAAATGAATAAATGTGTGCAATTTTGCCGGAATTTCGTCCTATCCGATTTCGTACTAACAGGAGTAGACTGTAAATGAATTGTGTCAAAAAGTTTTAATTTAAGGTAGCCTACTTGCACACCGTCCTTGACGTAAAAAAACATAATTCCAATTAACAACAGAGAAGAAAGGGATCTAACCGATGTTCCCCAATACCTTAGTTCCCCAATACCGATGTTGCCCCGAAATCCTTTAGAGTTAGGGTGATAGGGTTATAGGGTTAGGGTTAGGTAAGGATTTCGGGGAACATCAGTATTGGGGAACATAGGTATTGGGGAACATATTGGTATGCACCGCGTAGAAACAGCCCATATGCTTCTCACCACAAGGACATCTAGAAAACCAAAAAGAAAAATTTGGAACATAAGAAAAATTTCTTATTTCCGAAGACCCGATATTGAACACAACTGGTTACAGCTGATCTAATGCTTCTAAGGAAAATCAGCTTTGAAATGTCCAGGATGCCGCACCCTCAATTTGCTCCAAAGCATGGAACATTTTCCCCCTACAAATGAAAGTGGTTGTTTTCGTAATGCTGATACCATGATAAAATATGATTAGGAAAGGTTTGCTTCAATTTAATTTTATTGTACGTACCTGGCAAAAAGATGGGTCACGTTCTTTGTAAGTCTGGACACACTGCCTTCTATTCTAGCACCGTGGCTCTTCATGCGGTAGAGGGTCTCACACGGCACATTATCTTTATTCTCGCACACCAATCTCGTATCCCCCATCGCTTTCGGATGTTCATACTCACATAAACCCGTCCAGTTGCCGGGGCCCCTGAAGTTACAACCGGTTCGCGGCCACTTTTCGTCAGTGACGTTGTCTGGGTGGTAATAGCCAATGAAAGACACCCTATCCTTAGCAGGCCACACCACATTCCTGAGATGGTTTACCGCCTCGCCGGTGTGCACCAGGGTGAGGTTCAGGTTGGCTTTCCCAGCCCAGGCAGCTACAGTGAAGAGATCATAGGAACCGTTGCAGTGGTCTACTACGAAGCAACCGCAGCTCGCCTCAGGTTCGCCTGCGGCAGACGACAGTACGGCGAACCAGAAGTTCCCACCGGACACGCAGTGACGGTCCGGGGCGAGGTTGGACTCGATCCGGTAGTGGATGGTATCACCTAACGTCACATTGTCCCGTGGTGGGGACACCAGCGTGACGTTAGGTTCAACGAAGGTCCTCTTGCATTTGTTCCACGGTGTGGGACTGGAGTGGATGGTAACCGGCCCGAAGCAGACCTTGCCTCTCTCATCCGCATCAGCGTTGCGATCAGCTGAGGTTTTTGAATGATGAGATCTTCTTTTTGGAGGTGCTATTCGCTTGGGAGGAGGAGGGTAGCGGGGATGATGCTTCACTTGAGGATTTTCATCTGCAATCTAAACAACCAACATGGTAATGAAACCGTACAGTAATTCTGTTATGCCCCAACTAACTAAAGCATTGGTCCCAACTGTAGTTGGGAAGATGCGATAGTACACATTTTAATACATGTATTAAAACAAAATCATTACAGATTAACCGCCGATATGTGAATAACTGGACATTTATTCAACTCGATTGTCAACTGATCTGGACGACACCATTTGAAATCTTCCACGCCCTCAAAATGTTCCCTGAAGATTTTGTGATGCGTCTAAGAAAACAATCTCTCACCCGGATTTTTTTAAAATGGTATAACATTCAAGCTGAAGGCCAGAAACAGCTTGTTTCTTATTAGGCGTGATAGCGAGAATTTCAACTGCTTAATTACAAACAAAATCACGAGCAAACTTGCCTGCAGCCCCTTTGCTAAAGAAACATATCAGAGGAATCCCTGTTATTTACGGTAAAGGTACTTATTAAAAAAAAATACAATGTACTCTCTTCTTGCCCGTGGTCTCTTGGCTGCTGCAACCTCTCGGCCTGAGGAAAGAGTAGCTTCAGAGAGTCCCATGCAGCCTCCTTCAAGACTGCGACTGGAACCATCAATGACCAGGTTCTTTTTATGTCGTGTGACGTGTGCAGCTATAATGTCAGATAAATTTTTGACATCCAGGCCTTGCCAGGGCAGCATATCTTTTGCTTGGTGATGGCCTTAATGCCGCTAGAAAATCATCTCGGAGGACAGTCATTCATAATATGAGGAATGGTCTGGTCTGGGTGCCTCCATTAGGTGGTGGGCAGTTCTTGCACGAAGGGTACGGATCCTATTTAGAGTCACCCAATGTTTACGATGCTGGTTGAAGCCATGCAGGTGGCTCCGATGTAGGATCTAAGAGGAGCTCTCTGTTGGCAATGTTGACATCTGTCCACTCTTCTTTTGGGTCGAAGTTGGTGTCGTCAAGGGACTTGGCTGAGAACCAAAAGGGTTTGCGGGATTTCAGGCGCATCTTGGACAGGGACAGCTTCACCAGTTTGCATCCTTCTCACGCCTCACCGCACCCATCCTTATAACATCGCATCATCATTGGAATCCCTCATTCTCCTGACGACGGGCAGAGCATACTGTTCGAAACGTTGAGTCCCTCCGGTTCTTTTTTCAGAACCACACATACTCACAAAAGAGATTTATTCGCATGGTGCTACCGCAAACTTATCTTGTCTTAGTATCTTTCCACCATGCAAACCTTCAAATCTCATATGTGAGATGCACAGCAAAGAAATGACGTTGAGCTTTACTTCCAGCTGCGAACAGATAACTGAGTGCCATCCGCGCCAGTCGATGTTCATAGGACACGGGTATCTATCATTAACGTTGTACGAGGGTCTCTGGTATTCACGTATAGGATCCTCTTTGTTTAATTATTGTCCTTTTGATTCATGTTTTTGGGAAAATGTTGATTGAATGGTTAACGTAAATTTGTAAAGTCTATATTGTCCTTTCGGAATTTTCTGTTATGTTTAATTATAATTATTTATGACCCAATTTTCTGTTATGTTTAATTATAATTATTTATGACCCAGATCTTTTTGTTTACTATGTATTTTTCTCGGGTAAACAGTACATTTATAAATGTACGTATGAAGAGAAGCCTCCCCAAATCAATCATGTTATGAATTTAGTAAGAATAAAGGGGAGAATTGAATTTTATATTGCAATTAGAAGGGATAAATTAGCTACCAATTGAAGAAAGTGCAACTGCCATTTCCGAATTGTGTGATCATAGTTTCAATTTGTTTGTTTTATAATTATTATTGCACTGATGATTTTTTTAAACATATAAAAGGATCATTTGCACTTATACTATACCAAAAGTAACCTAACTAATAACTGTCGCAAAACTTACTTAGATTAATAATCGTCGTAACTGGTACTAAACACCAGGGTTGTTTTTTCAGTCTGGCTTGGTGTCATTTAGAAGAAATCAAGAAATGTACTATATGTAAGTGATTTATTGCAGGAAACAAAGAGTGTTATTGACCGTAAATCGTGTTTCGTGATCAAAAGGTTGTGCATACAGTTTTTCACTGTTTTCTAGAAAATAAAATGATTTGTAATATCCACACTGCTGAAACTTCAACAGGATATGGTTTGAATGTTCTTCTTTGAGTGGTGTTATTAATTATTGGAAACGAGCGACATACATGAAAAGTAATTGATCATAACGTGCAATCCTCTGTGCTGAATTGAAACAGCTGCGTTTTCTAAGCCAGCTCGGCCAAATGTATTGTTCGGTATAATTGAATGTACAGTACTCTGTGTGTGGAAACTAGCATCAGACCATCAGACGAAAGTTCGGAGGAATATGGTCTAACCGCGGGCTTGAATGTTTAAACAAGAACGAAACGCATCAATACATCGATTTGTGGTGCTTGTCATATTGCGTAGGATGTGCAGTGGTGAAGTCATGGGGGAGGGGCAGATGTACGTAAAAAGGCACTTGTCCATTCGTGCTGGAAGGTGGCCAGGTTTGTTTCACGAGATACTAACCACTATACTAGCGAGGATAGATGTGAACAGTGAAGAATATTCATCTTTATATCTTCTTTATCCATTGCACATACTGAACGATAGGAGTTGAATAAAAGAGACGATACCTCCCCGGCGGGGAATCGAACCCCGGTCTCCTGAGTGACAGTCAGAGATACTAACCACTATACTACCGAGGATATATGTCAACGCTAAAGAAAGTATATTTATCATAATGTTCTTTATCCATTGTACATACTAAATGATAGGAATTAAGAAAAAAAAAAAGAGACGATACCTCCCCGGCGAGGAATCGAACCCCGGTCTCCTGAGTGACAGTCAGAGATACTAACCACTATACTACCGAGGATATATGTCAATGCTAAAGAATGTATATTTATCATAACGTTCTTTATCCATTGGACATACTGAATGTTAGGAGTTGAATGAAAGAATAGATACCTCCCCGGCGGGGAATCGAACCCAGTCTCATGAGTGACAGTAAGAGATACTAACCACTATACTATCGAGGATAGATGTCAACAGTGAAGAATATTCATCTTTATATCTTCTTTATCTGGCGGGGATCCGAACCCCGGACTCCTGAGTGACAGTCAGCGATACTAATTACCTCAAATTCTTCATGTTCTTCTTTATCCGTTGCAGGTACTCAGAGATCCTACTTTGTCTGCCTGTGTGTCACGTTTTTTTTTGTAAAAGGCCTAAGGAGTGCGCAGAAGCGCAAAATGCAAGGGATATAGGAGAGGGATCCAGTGTATGCAGGTCCTATGCTCCGATTTCACTGTCCTCTGAAGTCACGGTTGACACGAGAAAAAAATGCTGTATTTGTTTTGTTTTGCTTTTTTTTTGGCAAAAATGTTTCTTTGATATTTTGAATAGTGAAATATTAAAACATTATCTCTATGAAAACACTTCAAAACGTACCGCTATTACGCAAAACGTAACGTTGATGATGTAAAATGTGGCAAAATTGCATCAACAAGGTTTACCACGCCCACTTGTGGTCAACATGCAAATGGAGGTAAAAAAAACTACATTAGTGTATAACCCTTTAACCGTCGATCGTACGAATTCGTACGATATAAATATACATATCAAAACCTGACTGTGTAATGAACCCCCTTCTCAAAAATACGTCAATGGAGGGCTTTACGACTCCACTCGGCTAGTGGGTGCCGCCCGAAGTGCGGCATCCCGCTATTTTCTTTAAAAAAAAAGTGAGCGTAACATTATTTCAATGTTAAGGCCTTAAAATCCAAGAATTTGTTGGGGGGAAAAAATGGTTGGTAGTCAAAAATGTGAACTCTGTAAAGGTGCCTGTTCCGACTTGGAGAAAGGGGAAGGATTGCTTTGGATTTTTGGTTTGGGTTGCACACTAACCTCAGTCACTTGTCTGGTATCATTCCAAAAAAAATTGTTCTGCTTCCGATTACATGGCATTTTAAAATATATGGTAGGTAGGTAGGGATTTTTTTTTGGCTTTTTTGCGTACGATTATGGAGGTGTCTCCGTGTAGTCAAGGGTAAAAGGTAGTAACTGATGATTGTCGGGGTTTTTTCCTCATCCCCCCCCCAAAAAAAAATAGGGTATGGGCTGTCAAAATAAGGTAGGTAGGGTAACCGGAAGCGGAACTATTTGTTTTTGCCTTATGTAATAATGTTATAGCGACATGGTCTTGGTGAGGTTATCACGACATTCCTGTAAAATGTGCGTGTAGCATTAGGCCTACATTAATATTCCCCGCACGTTTTGAGGAAAGTTGTTGGAACGCAGTAATAATGTAAAGACCATGTCGCCATAAATTTTTGCAAAATATCACGACAACAGACATTATTTGATGTTTAAGCATCAATGTCAACTTATAACGTAATGAACACATCTGACAAACGTTTTCTATTAATGTAAGAAAGGTGTAGTTAAAACGTTTCTAAAACCATTATGTCGCCATAACATTATTGCAAAATATCATGACAACTTTAGACTTAACATGTACACCGCGTTATTAAAACATTAATGTATTAGCTGGGTACTTCAAAAATATGCTTGCCCACAGTGATAGATAGTTACCACCGCAGTACAAACTTCGTGATTATTGACACATCCGTGTAAATTCGAGAAAAATATATATAATGGCACATAAACTTACCAAAATGTAAATTAGTGCTGCTGTAACTAAAAGTGTCAGAGGGACCACCCAACGTGAATGATTAGTGATCGGCAATGAAGCCCGAGTGCGGGAACCTTGCACAACACGTCTGATTTCCTTTTTGGCTGGAGACATTGTGCCAAATAGCAGAAGTGGCCGGTTGAGGAGTGAAAGTAAAACTAGCGGAGTTCGGATGACAAATAAAATTGTGTAGAATTCCGATGCGCGGCGCTAGACTTACGTGAGATAGTGAGATAGTGAGATTTAAACATCTGCATGGGTTATACTACACATTCAGTTTCAGGCTAAGAAAAAATCAAAGGCTTCGCAAAGCATTTATGATGTTTATTCAGATTTGACGAAACGTACTTTAGACAACAGGTGTTTCGTCAGTTCAATAACAGCTGCATGTGCACGTGATGTAAAACAAAACGCTAGATTCGACATTGAGTCTTGTTCTAAAGCATTTTATAATTGCAGTGGTGTCGGTGGTGATGACGGTGATGATAGTGGTGATGGTGGGGATGGGGATGGGGATGATGAAGATGATGATGATGAAATACTGATTCCAATACATGTATTTATATTGAAGACATGAAGCAGGAAAGGATCAGACTTGACTTGCTAATTTCCAGAAGAATATGACTCCAACATATTCTAGGTTGGACTGGCCGCACAGAATGTGTTGGGTTTTTTTTTCAGAAAAGCCTACACTAAATTGTTGTTAGCCTTTGTTAAAAAAAAAATTGGGATTAGCCTGGGACCCAGAAACACCAATACCAGTAACTTGGATCAATTTGAAAGAAAGAAGAAGAAAACTTGTCCAACAACGACAACCACAAATTTCAGACAAATTTAACTGTGCTTGATTTATAATAGACTGAACATTTTAGGAGACGTTATTGTTTGGTTTTAATATCAGGAAGGTTTTGACCTTAAAGCTGCGCCCAGTCGGACGACCATTACCTACTGACTAATTAGAGTTAAATCGCGATGATCGTGCCTGTGGACTTTTTAAAGGGAATGTACAACATTTGCTTTTGGAGGATTAGTATGTTATAGCAAATATTGTTACACTGACTTGTTTCACGTTTTGGGTTCGTAGATGCTGCAAAACCAAGAAAACCAATCATATTCTTGTAGTCTGGTTCCCTGACGCTACTTAGGATGAACTGGAGCAATTTTTAGACATTGGGGAATTCTAATATCATGAGAATCAGCCTAGCAGGCTGGTAGTCTTCACAGGTGTGTAATCAATTGCAAATAAAACGCAGACGGACTAAATATGAAAAACTAGAAGCACTTTTTGAAAAAAGCCAGTTTTCTCCAACGCTGGTCGGCCGACCAGCGTTGAAATACACTTTTTCTTTTCAGCACACCAGGAGCCGCAACTTTAAAGGATGCTTTAAGCTGTCATTCCCTAACAATCTAGTGAGTTATTTCGTGATAATTCAATCATTTCGTTTTAAGATGTTTGCAAATGTTGTATCTTCCCTTTAATGCTGCTTTGTGATTAGTCAACACTATCCCGAATAGCAATCCAAACACGTGGCGCTTTGCGCATGAATGTTCGACCGCTTCGCACTATTAGAAAAGGCCTAGGCCTATATGCATATTAGTAATGGTGTGAGGAAATAATTGTACGACGGTATCTTGTAGAGCCATTTCAGAGGTAGGCCCCATATAATGCACACAACATTTTTTTTTTATAATGTTACGGTTTAACTCTTTTGAAGCATGAATTTTAACTCGTTATAAGGGGTCGTGTTATGGGGTGTCGATCTTCTCATTGGTTGATTGGCAGTTTAGCATCGTTAAAACAAACCAGCCAATGCCTACATGGGTTCCAGGGTTGCCTCTTCTTTCTCAGCCCTTTATGTGTGCTGCCCTTCCGGTTCTATTAACGTTGGAGCAAACCGCCGGCCAAAATGGAAGGAAAATCAGATAACGACGCTCCGGTGTGGAGGTCGATACTGAACTCTTCCATGGAGCTGCACGGGACACCCTCGGCCATAAACATTAATATGTTCACACACACGTAATAAAACTTAGCACACGTCAGTGACAAGGCATCCGGGGGTGGGTTTGGGGTGGGGCGGAAGGTGTTACGGGGTATTAACCCCCCCCCCACCCCTGATATTTTCACGAGTGCACATTTGTACCAATGTGCCCAACGGGCGTCGCTAAAGAGGGGTTGGAGTGTGGCACTCACATTATTCGTTCAGTGTTGTCGGCAGTATCGTCTTCCTGTCGACAAAATTGTCGGCAAATATGCCGGCATGAAGAGCGTCACCACTTGTCTGATATTGTCCATTGTCGCTCGCTTTGAACAGCGCCCCGCCCCTATGGTTGAAGACCAGTAAATAAACTGCCAAAATAGCCCATGGTGCATGGGGTTGTTAAGTGGACGAAAGAGGTTTTAGGGTCATTGTGTTTAAATGGCGATACTCTTTGAATGGAATGAGCAATTTCAGTATTTTGTCATCTAAAAGTAGCTGGTGAAATGGTTTTCCAGTCATTATTATGTTTAGTGCTACATATTTATTTAAAATATGAAATATATTTTTGGGGGTTTGGGTTCCACTCTTTTGTTTTACCCACCCTGTATCTGAAAGCTGGATCTTGCCATGATATGAATTTGTCATATTTGACCTCTGGTGACTTTTGAGGGGTCAATGAATTTTGGATACCCAATTTGCCGCTATTTATTATATCTAATATTCCAAATGCCACTTTTTCAAGTCCATCTTGAAACATCAGAGTGTAATAAGTACGAGTGAATACACCTGAGTGAATACTGTTCGACATAATTTTGTACATATTCCATTGCAATGAAAGTCCCATAACCTTTTATTCCAGTCGTATCATGTTACGTCTACTATTGAAGAAGGGAAATGGAGGTCAGAATAAAAATCCCGGAGTTTTCACGAAGAGACAATTTTGGCAAAAATCAATATATTTTCGATTTTTTTTTTGGCCGAAATCGATCAAGTGTATTGCAACGGACATCTTGGCGAATTTATTTTGTCAAAATCAGATGAAATCATTGAGATCATGAGATTCAATAAAGGGAAAATTTCACCCAAGTCGTATCTTCAGTTTTCACGAAGAGACAATTGTAGCAAAAATGCACGTTGTTCTATGGGGACAAAATAACGCGCGTGTGCGATTTTGAGTTTTCACGAAGAGACAATTTGTGCGTGTTTGGATAGCGGAGAGTTTGAGTTTTCAGAGACAATTGGGTCATTGCCAATTTTCCCGGCAAAACCAATCGCCTGTGGAATCTGAGTTTTCACGAAGAGACAATTGACTATGAACGTTAATTGCTCCTCAATTAATTGGTCTATTGACTCGCAATTGGTACAATGTGTAAGTGTGAGATTTCAGCTTACTATCGGTATAAAAAAAATAATCAACATGTCCTCTAAAAGTAGGTGAAATCTTCAGTTTAAAAAGGGTTCAACTTTAAAGTCGATTTTCTCAAAACTATGTTTCAACGCCCCGTGGCCACAATTGTCTCTTCGTGAAAACTCTGACGAGATGTTACCCCAAAACGTTTTTGTGGGGTGTGAATTCATAACATGACTGTATAATAATAGGTGAAATACCTTCCTTTTGCACTTTTGAGGTTTGGGTCACACACAAAATTGGCGTTTTAACAAACAAATATGAAAAATAGCGACAAATAAGGAATTTCAGGCTAGAGGAAGGATCCATTAATTATGTTACGTAAAACTGAGAATCTCAGGTCAGCAACAGGGCTGCGTGTTTTCAACAACATGCATGAATGGTCCGCCTGTGCAGACAATGCAGACAATGCACATACAATGCATAAAATGCGCTTTCCCGCACTGAAAGTGCAGCCAAAACATTTCCCTTATACATTTGAATTACCACTTGGTAGTGGCGTAGCCAAGGAGTGGGGCTCCCCCATGCGAATTCCCAGCGCCAGCCAGCAAAAAAGGACCCCAATTTGCACTCGCTAGGAAAGTGTCAGTATGAAAAAGAGCGCCCTCACGTACTGTACTGCATCGTCAATTTGATCATGGAAGAAACCATTTTGACAATAACATATAACCGAAATGTTTCAAGCAAGAAGAAGGATCCATTAATTACGTTTAAACATTAATTGAGGGGAATAACAAATGTCAGGTCAGTAACAGGGATGAACATTTTCAACAGCATGCATGCATTGTCCGCCTGTGCAGACAATGCGCTTTCCCGCACTGAAATTGCCGTCAAAATTCCCCTTACATTAAATAGCACGTTTCTTGGTAAAGGCGTATCCAGGAGTGGGGGCTCCCCCACCCCACAACAAATTCCCAGCGCCCACCCGGTGCCACCCCCCCCCCCCCGCAAAAGGACTCCAAACTTGCCCCTCGCCAGAAAAGCGTCATTATGAAGAGAGAGAGCCCACGATGTTAATTATTGCATAATGATCGTAGAGGATCTGATTAAACATAAGTTGTTGACCAGTAAATAAACGGTCAAAGACCCCAGTGATAAAATCGCACACTTCCGAAATTCGGGGGGGGGGGAATTCTCACAGCTCTCCAAGGTGTTTGATACACACATCAATTAAAGCTTATTTCATCATCTTTCATTTTCTGTTCAATTGTTTGAGGGATTAACCGTTAACCAATGACTTTTGGGGAGCAAAATCTATCCTGAAAGATAATCATCCCTAAAAGTAGTCCTGTATAGCCCATCTCCATTTTGAAAAATTATGTCTGCGCTCCATTGCAAAAACAGAGCAATTTAACTTAAGGCTCATTTTCATCCAAACTTCCACAGAAATACGAGCGCGCAGTCCCGTCCACGGCTTCCAACTTTCTGTCTTTTCAAACCCTCAAGTTCATGGCCCAAAATTATTATTATTATGGTTTATTAAAACATTGTGTTCGAGCCAGAAGCTAAATTACAACAATGCGTACAATAAAAAATGATAAAAAAATATATAGAAATACAAATTTATTATAAAAAAAAAAACCATCATACATACAAATATCAGAAAACAGTAGGCCTTCATGAATAAAAATTATTATAGACTTGCACATCAGAATATTTAAGCGCCCTCTTTCAGAAAATAGCACGTCGACGGGGAGTATTATATTGTTCTAATTTCAGGGCATGCAAATCGTGATTCGGCTGGCGTCGCGTAGGCAATACTTAGACCTATTTTCTGGCCCGTAATGGGAGGATGGTCAGCCCCCTCAATTGGTTGTAAGCAAGCACAAAATAATTCCCATGAAACAATGTAATCGCATCCAGTTCTTTCTAATCACCACTTTAACTAGATTGTAATGCACCGGTTAAGGCTCTATGGTTTGTGCACAAACATGCACGCCCCGAAAGGCTTCATTGCGTAGAACAAGTTGACGCTCTACACAGTAGAGTTTCCTACATTATTACGCTTTTCAACGAAAAAAAGCATTTAGGGGAGATACATTTGCAAACATCAAAAAAGAAAATGATCTAATTATCACGATATACCTGACTAGATTGTTAGGGAATGACAGTCTAAAGCATCCTGTAATATCGTGGCTCCTAGTGTGCTGACATTTTCAAGAAAAAAAACGTATTTTTCCAACGCTGGTCGTCCGACCAGCGTTGGAGAAAACTGGCTTATTTCAAAAAGTGCACCTGATTATTCATTTTTAGTTATTCCGCATTCTCTTTTCAATTGATTACACATTGATTGAAGGGGATGCAAGCCTGCTAGACTGATTCTCTGACCCTACAATTCCCCGATGTCTATAATTTGCTTCTTTCATTTTAAGTGGGGTCAGGGAACCAGACTACAAGAGCATGATTGGTTTTCTTGGTTTTTCCAGCATCTACAAGCCCAAAACGTGAAACAAGTCAGTTTAACAATATTTTCTATAACATACTAATCCTCCAAATCTATTTATTTCTGAAAATTGCAGCAAAAGCAAAGGTTGTACATTCAAACCTTGCAGGGTCGTGGCCGCGATGACAGCTCACACAAAATCTATCCAATCAGAGCATAAATTCGTCCTGTTTGCAGGGCGGGGGGTACGAGCGAACCCTACACTTGGGCAACTTCGTTCGTCCCAACCTATTCAAGGGCACTCTGACGAAAAGTTGGGAAGGAAACACAGGCGTTGCAAATCATGGTGGGTACGTGCATCTCGTGCTCAAGGGTTGAGCACACGCGGAAGTGCCGGGTCACTAAGTATACAAAATGAGTGCTCAAAGAAATAGAGATGGGAAGAGCGAACATAGGCAACCTGCATATACGACGCCAAAGTCTGTACTGCATGCAATGCACCCTTGCTATATACTCCACAATGGCGACCTCAGCACCTCACGCGAGGAGTTTGTGCCGCTATGAGTTGATTGCCGTGGTAAAGAACTCCTTCACGTCCCGCTTGTACCAACTGATGATTCCCGCTCGGTCCAGACCCTTTAATATTTCCACTTCGGTGTCGATGTCGTGGGCGTGCTTGTTCATACCGACGCGCTGATACCTGCCGTCGGTATAATACAGGGAGTACTTGACGGTGTAACCCATTCCGTAGACGCTGACTTGGTCGCAGCCAGAGTGAAAGGCAGCCATGAGCATAATGCCACCCGTGGTGGGACGGTAGGACTTAATGGGGGAGTTCACCCATCTGGAAAACACAAGAATAAGAGGCAAGACGTAAACTGGATTGTCATTTGTCTTTTAAAGGGAATGTACATCATTGGCTTTTGCTGTAATTATTCAGAAATGAACTATTTGAGGGGTTAGTATAATAGATCAAATATTGTGTCACTGACATGTTTGAAGTTTTGTGTTCAAAAATGCTGGAAAAACCAAGCAAAACAAAAATGTTTAAGTAGTCTGGTTCCCTGACTCCACTAAAGATGAAATGGATCAATTTATATAGATGCCGGAAAATTGTAAGGTAAGGGAACTAGTCTAGCTGGTCTGCACCCGTTCATGACGTGTAACCAATAGCAAACAAAAGTTGGACTGAAAAAATGGTAAATTTGGAGCAGTTGTTGGAAATTTATACAAAATACCACTTTTCTTGAAAATGACTTCAGACCAGGTGCCATAATTTTACAGGATGATTTAGACTGTCATTTATCAACATCCTAGTAAGGTATTTCGTAAATATTTGATAGTTTTGTTTTCCAATGTTTGCAAATGTTGTATATTCCCTTTAAGATAAAATTCAAACGCTGTGTGAACTCGGCCTTATGAAGTTTCATTTTATTTCATTTCATTTCATTTATTACTTTCTCAGGTAAATACCAAACAGAAAGAGATGCACACTTTTCACGGAATAAAGCACATATTAAAAATCGCCTTTCAAAATTTACAATATAATAATTATAACTACAGACAAAACAAACAATACAAGCCCAGCATCCCTGACGGATTTGCTATAAATAAACTTATTTACTATCAAGTATAGCTCTCCTGCTGGTGCTTTAAAAAACTTAAAAGATTAAAGACAAAAAAACAGGTGCTGCTTCATTTTGCATCTATTTTCGTTGAATTGCCATGGGAAAAGTAGCCGAATACATGGCATGTCAAATTCGAACGTAACTCAGAAGTATTTCATACTACGGCTCTCAACACGGTGTCGGACTTCTCTACACGGATCGAGAGTTCTCAACCCACCTCCCTAGAAGGGACTCGTGTCAGTGTTTTTCTGATTTCGGGCCCATTCATTCGGGACGTGTCACGTCGAAGGATAAATTATTCTGTGAACTTCTAGCACCATCGAAATTATATACGAAGAATGCACGAGAAATCAAGTGTGGAATTGAAATTAAGCTAACATTCTCATTTGCACTTACACCTTATTGATGTATCTTATGAAGTCTGGATGCAGGATTCTAACATCTTGAGCGGCGGCTTTAAGCTTTGGATCCTTGCCTCGCACAACTGAAGTGATGTATTTGTAGTCGTTGTCCCGGCACGGCACGAATACGTAAACGATTCCCTGAATTTCGTGAAGGAAAGCAAACAAAAGTCTCTTTTTTAAACTGTTTTTTGGTGAATTTGAAAAGCGCAACAACGATTTAGATGATAACTGACATTTCCCCCTGTTATTTCATGTTTAAGAATGAATCCCTAATTATAGCTCTGCAAGCATCACAAAGTTGCCCAGGATAAAAATCGCCAAGTATGGATAATATACTATTGAATAAACTGAAGCCATTTTGATCAATGCAAGCCTGTCAATACGACCTTAGCATCATTGCATGCATTTGTAAAAGAGCAGTTCAGGATAGCTGAACAAACATGCTGCAATCGCTCCTACCTTATCTTTTGGGACGTCCGCTGCATTGGTAGCACGTAGAGATCGGTCATAGAAAATGTAATGCGTTGTGCGAGTCCCCACATCCCTTTCATGGTTTCGTCTAATAGCCTTGTTAACACTAGATGCAAAATTAATACAATTCAATACAGTGTATTAGAAAAAGAAGGTTTGTAATTCAGCGTCACATTACTAATGTATTGGCATCCAATAATCTCTTTTGCGGAGAAGTCACCTGATAATTTATCATGTCGCCAAAGAATACATGTCCATTTTAAAGTCATTTTGACGGATTTTCAGTTGCATTGAGCTGATCGAGAATGCTTTCACCTACCAAGAGGTGTCACCTCTATTAATCCTTGACCTTTTCCATTCAGTCGGAATAGAAAAATAACCAATGAAAGCAAGTGAACGATAACAAAGGAATTCCCTTTTCAAGCTATTTGAATAGGTTATGAGTCGCGGCCATCATGCCGGGACAGTGACTGACTATACATGTAGGTCTAATGGACTGGTATATACATGCACCACGACTACAACACGATTGGGGAAAGTGTCAACCGGTTGCAAGTTTGACTGTTCTCCAGTCAAATATAACATTTCATATTTTCATTTTAAATTTCGAAACTGTGGATGGGCCTTACCGGAAGACCATGTGATGGTCGTCAATCTCTGCACCTTTCCGGGATCCTTTGAGTATGCCACCATTACCGACGACTGCACAGGACAGACATTCAGGCCGGGGATGGTCGTTTGAAAATTCGAATATAGAACTTTTGGATGGGAAGATTTTGAGGGTAGACAGATAGACTAATGGTACAAGAAGGAAGAAGGGAAGCTGAGATTTAACATTCGGTCATGGAGGTTTACATGACGTTCAGGGAGGTTTAATTCATTTTTTGTGTGAAAGATATTTGTCAATAAGTAGTTCCATTAATGGTTAGAGAGCTCGGACATGAACACACACAAACAGAAAATCAAGCTCCAAAACCATTACAATGCGCCGCGAAAATCGGCATATCTTTACCAGTATGCATAATAATGGTCAGTTTTGAAGAGCGTCCTCATTTGGAAGATGGGTACCAGCGCCCCCCCCCCCCACCCGCTTTTACGGAGTCTAAGTGTCAGGAGAAGGAAAAAAACACTTGTCAACATTTCGGTGCGGATGTGCAAGTGCGCCCCCCCCCCCGACATCAAAAGTTTACTGCAAGATCAGTGGTATTCAATATGGTCAGCTTGGCATTAGAAATGTTCATTTGATTTGTAGACGTTGGACTCGGTAAACGCAAGATAAATACTTTGGCGCAAAATCCGCGGAATTGGGTACAAACTGAAAATCCTCGTGTCAGCCTGGGCAGGACTGCCAAGCCGTCTTTATAACAGGAAAACGCCGTAATTCAAGTTGATGGGGTCCTTCTTAACACGATCCCTTGTTTTCTGGAAATACTGCGTCGTGTCCATACATGGCGAATTTGAAGCCTTACCTTCATATCCCGACTGATTCGCCCTGTATTTGTAACCGAATGGCATGTAATAGGGGCTCAGTCTTTCGTACTCGGACTCGTTTAGTAGTTCGCTGTTCGTTAGCAGGTGAATCTCTGGGTGGAATATTGTACGGCCCCTCCTATTGTTGGACATTCTCCGCTGAATCGAGGTCGGGCATTTCTGTAAAACACAGTCCAGGGGAAGCAAAGTAAAGCCAGTGAATCAAAGAAGAATACAGACAAATACTTTTGCAAACGGATGGACCCCCATTTGTTGCGCGAAGTGAGCCGTTAAAATATCGACAAGCTGCATATAAGCGACCACAGAATTGCTTTGTGGAATGTAACATTATGTGTAGCATTTTTTTCTTTCATTCTTCATAGTGAAATTCAATATTCTTAAAACAACGGAGAGGCAGAAACTGAAGCAACAAGATATCCTGAAAAGGTATCCTCCTAAAACAAAGCCCCAAAAGGGAGCATGGGTTCCATCAGTATATATGTATGCGTAAATGTTTGGTCTTAAGCAGGTGGTCGTGACTGGTCCAATAACATCAATTCCATCCCATCAAAATGAAAGAACCAGAAAGGGCTTTTGAACAAAACTAAATGGTAGAGTATTTCGACCCCACCAATTAACAAAAATAATAATCTATGAATTCCCGCAAAAACAAAAATTAAGCTTAGGAAAAGGGCTGAGGGGTAAACACCACCAATTAACCAGGTATGGTGTACACAGCGTGAGGGAGCTATGATCACATGAGCTCTCCCCTGGCACATGCACCACGATCGCGCGCAATTAAGCTTGCTTTGTCTCACCGATGGAACATAACCTGGATTTTTCCTGAATTCAAGCTCCTGTCCTTCTCCTCCTTTGAAGGTGACAAATTCCCCGGACTCGGGGAAGGTTTCCCAGAAGAAACGATTTGTGTAATTGTCAGCAGCCCAGGGTCTGGTAACATGACCAAAAGAAAACATTATTGAGTTAACAACAGGATCAGATAAGACTGATTATGCTGTACCCTGACGTCATTTCTAAAGCACCGAGTGCTGCAAAAAGGAACAGTCTTGGCCTAAGACGTCAGTGATCAAAAGCGATAGTAGCGATGTTCTGTAGCGCCCTTGCATGATTGCTTTTTTATGTTCCCTCATTAACGTCTTGGTCATTTCGTAGCACTGGAAGCGTGGCCATTTTAACAAAACGGCATGTTCCCATTTGCCGCAGTATAGTCGCGGGGTATCACTGCGTTGCATAATAATTAGCGATGATGGTTGCTCACTGCACGTATAGACAGAGCGAATGTTTACAGTCGTCGGGCGAGCCATTAAATCTCGATCGCTGATTGGTTCCCTATGAAAGCGATGATGCTGTGTCACGTACTGCACGTATATAGCACGTTTGTTTAAAACTGTCTGGCGAGCATTTCTCGATCGCTCATTGGTTCCCTAAAGCACCGAGTGCTGCAAGGCTAAACTTACTGAAGTGCCTGATTAGTCGGTGGTGTCGGTGTGACAGAATGGTTGCAGGTCAAGCCAGTGCAATTGGGACCTCGCGTCGTCATGCTGTCGAGAAAAGAAAAGAAAAAAAAGGGTTCATAATTATTATAGGCTAAACACCATTGCTGGATACGAAATGGCCGAGACGTTAGTGCGAGTTAGTCTGAGTATCACCCGTTATCCACGGAGCCAATTCTCCTGTATAACGTCTGAGCATGCAGATTTATGCGATCTCGCGCCTCAGCCAATCGGAGTCGACTTTACTAAATCGTGACGTCTTTCATTCCAAAATCAGTACTTAAACTGTGATTGGTCAATTCGAATGCAGTGTTTTGTAATACAACAACAGTCGGGCGCGAGTCGCGTAACATAATGCATAATTTAAAAAAAAATGACAAACGTTCCAGTATCTTCTCGCATTAATGCATACAATAAGATGAGGCTTAACTTACTGAAGTGCATGTTTGGGCGGTGGTGTCGGTGTGACAGAATGGTTGCAGGTCAAGCCAGTGCAATTGGGACCTCGCGTCGTCATGCTGTCGAGAAAAAATTTAAAAGAACAAGGGTTCATAATTATTATAGGCTAAACACCATTGCTGTGAATTGGCCGGTGGATGGTGGTTAGTTTGGGGATATTTAATTGGTTGTAAGACCCTGTTATTGCGGGGAGACATTCAAATGATACATCCTTGTTCCTCTTGGGGAGAGAAGAGTGGTTTACGAATGTGTACCAATGACATTAGAACTCAAAAAGTTTGTTTTTGTGTGAAGTTTCCTCGTTTTCCTGGGGGGGGGGGGCAAGCGCCCCCTTGCCCCCTCGCAACGCCCATGAAAATCAGGTTATAGTTCCACCATGCACAATCAGTTTTGAAGAGCGCCCCAATTTATTTATTTATTTTACGGAGACCAAGTGTCCGGAGTAAAAAAACAAACATGTCTACATTTCGGTGCGGATGTGCGGTGTCCCCCCCCCCCCGCCACATCAAAAGCTGGACACGCTACTGTACTGAAACAACTCGCGAGACAACAGAGATAATATTTAAGCATCATAATTCCTTCAATTTCGTTATTTCTGCAGCTGAATAATACAGGCTAACACAACCATTAAGCAACTGGACGCAACGTAAGGGATCATCTGGAATACAACTGAAAATTGAACTTATTATCAAAACGAAACGGGAATAAAGCAATGATAATCATGCATGCATTGACGGCTCACTGAAAGAAAAAAGAAACACATCGAAACAACCACTGATAATCGACTGTCTCTTCTAATTTGCAACAAAAGACGAAAAGTGTCACCGGTTGCTGTACATCCTGCAAATGATTCACGTGATTAATTCATGACTCGTTTTCGATTTGTATAGAGATGTCAATTTGTTTAGAATTATTATAAATATACGGTTATCGTTCCTATGTTTGCTATTTTCTTCTGTAAAAAAAATAGGAAAAAAGGTATCATTGAACTGATGGCGTTTCTAAAAATCCCAACAATTAAACCTCCTAGTCGTCTGAACGTCACAAGGCTTCGAATTTTGCAAAACCAATTTTGCCCAGAGTTTACCCAACCTTCTGTGGAGTTTGGATATTCGACTACAAACCCCTGAACAATTCTTTTGTGTGGTATTCAGCTCACGTATGCGACGGATTCGATAGTGCTTCATTTATTGCATTTATATTCTGTAAACGATTAATGTGATTAATTCATGACTCGTTTTCGATTTGTATATGTCAATTTATTTAAAATAATTTTAAATATACGGGCATCGTTTCTATTTTTGTATTTTCTTATGTTAAAAAAATAGAAAAAGGCTATTACTCTTGACCTAACGGAGCTTCTATAAATCCCAATAATTGACCTTCCTAGTCGTAGTGCACTACATATGCACAAGGCTTCAAATCTTGCAAACTACACATACCGAAATTTACATCCTTGTGGAGTCATGTCTTTGTTCTCGTGTACTTAAATTTTTGAATGTGAAAATCTAGTTTCAAAACCCTCACTATTTTAACCAGAATTAATTTCCTAGGTTGAAATTCGGACTTAATATCCCTTACATAAAATACTTCAAATTGCGATGGATCAACACACCTTGGAAATTCTTACTTTTTTAAAAGTAAAATCCAAAGTACATTGTATCTATGTCGTGATAACCTTGTGGAGACGCATTCGCCTATAGTAAATTCCCCTGTGGAGACGTATACACTATTTTGTTCCCTAGTAGTAGTATACCCAACGCCCACACTTAGCATTTGGGGTTGATGGGGTACCACTGTTTTTTTGACCCTGACCCCCTTGTTTTGTTCTCCTTTGTCCCCTTGGAAATCTTAAAATATAGCCTATGGGGTGCTTCAACTTCTAAAGACAGACTTGCGGGGTACCATTGTCCCTGCCAATATGTCAGAACAGGGTACCGTGTATGAAATCACCTTTGGCCAGAGTTTACCCAACCTTCGATGTGGAGTGAGAATATTCCACTACAAACACCTGCAGAATTCTTTTGTGTGGTATACCTGTATACCGGTACAGCTTACGTATGCGAAGGACTCCATCGCGCTTCATTGCATGCTCTCCGCAGTGTTTTGTTGTTGGTTTTTTTTTTTTAGTGACTGGTTCAGTGGGTTTATTTTTTATATGCATTAGACAAAAATTTTATGATGTGGGGCCATCGCAAACTCAACCGTTCATAGACGTGGCAGGTGGCAGCCATTATGAAAATAATTGAAGGGTGCAACTAGCACTTTTATTTAAATAACGCCTGTCACGCGATCGTTTCCTTACGCCTATGCTTCTGCTGCTTCTGCTTCTGCTCATTATACTGTACACAACGCATTGTTGGACAATCTCGGTACACACAATGCGCGTGCAACTTATAGTCAGAAAATTCAGGCACAGTCAGGCCTTAGGTTTCTAATTAAGGTGTCTATTTCATCAAAACAAATATCTTGGAAAAGGTAGTAAATATGGCATTGCATTTGAAAAACAACCACGTTTGCCATTCAATGCCACAACTGAGTGCACTAATACCTGTAACTAATTTTTTGGAGACAATAGTTTTGAGACTTGGTCCTCAAATTAGAGTTGTTCATCAGAGTGGTTCAACTAAAGACATGATAGTAAGAGTGTTTATAAGTTTGGATTTTCCAATGCAAGAACTTCACAAACGCATCAAAAATCTCAAAATATTGTGCAGATATGCCAAATAATTATAAACAGCTTTCCACATTATGGCCATTAATACCCTCGCCCACTCCGAGCATGAAAACAGTTCCTGCTTGGACTACAGGTAATGTAGTCGAAATGAGAAGATTAGAGACACATGGACACATATCCCCGCTCCCTATAGTGTGAAGTCGATATTCAGAGCAGATGTAAAATCATTTCACGATCATCGTCTTCACACTAAGTCAATGTTTGACTACATTTAATTGCCGGATCTTTGTAACCCTTCAGGTGAGTTTTAGGGGCGGTTATGAGGTGTTAACTGGTAAATCGTATGTAGGACTTTGCACCAGAACTGTTTAGTTGTGTCATTTTAGAATACTTTGAGATAAGAGCGTGATTGGTTGGACAAACACTATGCACAGAAATGAAAGAAAATGTGTACATATTTCCTCAAGCACGAGGAATCGAGTCCTTTAGCAAAATCTCAGACATTTTTAGCGAATCAATTTTCCAAATTTTTAATTCTTACCCATTTATACACGACTATATATTCAAAACTCAAATAATCAGACCGCTAGAAAACGAGGTCCTCAATTGCATCCTGGCAAATTGGACACCAGTTATACCACTGCTTATAGGCATATACATGTAAAACGTTTTTTTGGTGACATCTCTTGAGTGGTTTTAAACTTCATATAAACGCCTAGTATACCTATGTTTACCCACCTTCTGTTCCCAGCGTAAAGGTGACGTGTTGCCGTGGATTTAACGAATAAACTGTTTCCAGTATAAAGATGATGTGTTGCCGTAGATTTAACGACAACACTGGAAGCAAATAAGTACATCGAAGCTACGAAGAAAACGATGTAGGCCGTGATCAACCGGTTGATGAAGCTTTGGTTGCACCGTGGAATGAACGGTGTTGACCGTGTGATAAGGCTCCGAGATACCCGGTGACGTCGGCTCATTGTTGAAACGGGAATACGGTATTTAGCTTGTTGAATCGGGAACACGGTATATAGCTGAAGTGTTGTTAAGTCTGCTTCTTTAGTAAATAATGAGAAAAATTCAATCAACAGGTTGTAGATTATCCGAATCCACTCCGTGTTCTTGTAATTATCTTGCGTCCGTCATTAAAGTCGTTTCTTTATGGGCAGTGATTTCGCCGAACTCCTTTCACAGGGTAATTGTCCACACCATTTTTAACGACGGTCTTCTGCTGGTATCACAATACATATCGTGTTGACAGCTAGGTTTTCCGACATGATTGGCCCATCATATCATTTCCAAAGGAACGCCTTCTGTTCTAGATCACCCATCATCTCATCCAAATGCTATGTGAAGAGACGAGATACACAGTGTAGACGACAACTCTTTCTTCCACGGCCACCGCTGCATGGTTTGGTAATTGCAGAGACTACCAAGGCCAAGTTTATCTTTGTACACATCCGGTTAGTATTTTAGCGTGTAACATGCGTTGAAAAGAAATGTACTTTGACCAATGTAATCCGAGTTGCCCACCTTTTTTTTTATCATACTTCATGAGCTTGCGTGCCTTCAATGTATGGTTGTGGTATTCTATTCCTTCCGCCATGTTCACACAATACACCCAATTTTTTTTTACAGTGACGTGTATGTGACGGTTCGTCAGGCATGGAATCATTCTAGTAATATGTCTATACTATACCCGGACTGTCACCGGAGAATAAAGGATCACGGTGAAATTGCCCACAAGTCTGGATCGGAACAAAAGAGCCAAATACAATAGAAATAAACTGGCCCCAAGTCCTCACACTTTCCGCCACAAGAGAGATATTTACATACTGACTAGTATCTCTCACATCTGTGGTGTGCCAAGTCATGGAACACATCATTCACGATCAGTGATGAAGCACTTGGAACATCATAGAATTTTCAGTGTTGTCGTCGAGTACTTTTTCCGAGTACCGAGTACTGCCGAGTACTTAGGTTGCCGAGTACGAGTGCCATATGAATTTGTTGTGTTCACTTAAGCTCAAACCTCTGTGCGGGCCCGTTTCCGGGCGAGAATCCCGGTAAAAAGGCCCCTTTTTTCGATGTTTCGAGTCATAGTTTGATAACCATGCGGTCTTTTTCAATGGGGGTAAACGGTTCTGTACAATTTAACTCTTTCTCTTTCTCATGGTATATGTTATTTTTTTTTATCTTGAAAAAATCCCGTATTTCGGCTTTGAAAATGTGAACTTTTCATCATTTTCCTGTGTAAACGCACCGATTGAGCGCCCTCGCGTCGACTCTTTTGACTGTAACTCCTGACTAGAGTATCGAATTGCGTGGGGGTAAACGGAATCGAATAGCTTAGCTCCTCCTCTTTCCTTACATGTAAAACTTATTATGATTGGTTGAAAAAAACCACCGTACTTTTCACAAAGAAAAAAGTGGCCAATGACAACTTTCGATCGATAAGGCATCGTTCGAGACTTACATCAATGTACCATTGCTTACCACGTGTCTCGTGATCTTGGACTCTGCTAATCACCTGTTTTTCAAGACACGTTTTCTCCAATTCTACTTTAGATAAGACATTTAAAAACTATCCATTTGTAAATCAGTTATCTGGCATTAAAACTGTGGTCTTTTTATGAGTTAATTTCATTTTAAAATAATGTAATTTTGGATCTGAAAACTGTTCACTTCAAGGCAGTTATAGAAATTTGTGATGGAAAGAACACGCACTTGTTTATTGGGCTGTACCATTTTGTTTGTGGGGAGGATATCTATATGCATATACACGTTAGTGTATACGTCAGATTTCTTGGAGAATGCAAAAATGAAATAAGATGTTTATATCAAGTTTGACAAAATTGGACAAGAAGTTGTACTATTAGGCATACCTTCACATCGATATGTGCACAAATCATGTATGTACATTGTCATGTATAGGTTTGTTTTAACCATTTTATGAATGGAATGTGCCGGGCCACATTTTAGGGTTGAACGCACAGCCACACAGGGCCAGCGTTAATCCGATTATGTAGACCTGGACCTCTGTGTGGTACTCTGCGCGCCAGATTTAAACTGTAAAATTAAGTGAACAAAAGTGGGGGTAACAAATTCATATGAGTACTTGTACCTCCGAGTACAAGTGCACGTCTCCGAGAGTACTTGTGGTTGCAGACCAGTAAATCGGTCCGAAATTGCCTACGCCGGCCAAATCACGATTTGCATGCCCTCAAAATCTTCAGTATTTGAGCATAGTGTGGGCCATGAACTGGAGGGTTTGTAAAAAATATGGGTGGAAGCCGTGCACATGACTGTGAGCTTGTAGTTCCGTTCAATTTGGATAAAATTGGGGCCCTAAAAGCGCTCTATTTTGCAATGGAGTGTAGGCATCGTTTTTCAAAATGGCGATGGGCTTCAGGACTAGTTTAAGAGGTGATCATCTCGGATGGAAATTTCTCCTAAAAGCAGCTGTTGACCCCCCGTAAATTGAAAAGAAAATGAAAGATGATGAAATAAGCTTTAATTTGGTGTGTGTCTCGAACACCTTGGAGAGTTGTGAGTATTTTTCCCGAATTTCTGAAGTGGGAGCATTTCTCATTGGGGTCGATGGAAGTTTATTTACTGGTCTGGAACCTTGTACTTCCGAGTACGAGTTAGCCTTGGTCAAGGCATTTGTCATTATTCGTCCATTACGCGGTAAACGATCGGCGGCATCCTCGCTATGCACACTAAATACAGCGCGAACAGCGACCTCATACTGCCACTATTTTATGCAAATCATTTGGATCTGATCGAACGCCTTGGTCCAATCGTCCGCGAAAGCTTATCTTTTTCTTCATTCTGCGCTAGATTTCCAGCGCACGCTCTCATTATGCGAATACCGATAAGACTTAGTGTAGGCGGGGCTAATATGTGGAGTGTCCAATCACGCCTTGGTAAATCTCGACGTCATCAAATCATTTTCAGCTACATGTATTCGCCCTTTTGCGGACGTGTCAGATACCACATTTTTTTGTGTATTGGCGCTGTGCTATAGTCAGTGGGCTTTAATACGGTATTACTTTGTTATTTTCGTGTTCAGTCCCATACTACACAAAACAAAAGAGCTGACCCGCAGTGCACGTTGCACGAACGTCTTGCTGCATCTTTCGCATAACTGGAAGAAATGTGAGAATTTGCTTCGGAACTTATATGATTTTTTTTGCTGCCCCTTTTATGGGCGGGCCATGACTTTAGAAAGTTGGGGGGGGGGGCTTCGTGCGCAGAAAAAAAGATTCAGATAATTTCAATTTTTTTAGCATTTGGACAGCTCACCCAAGAGCTTCATCACGAGAAAACAATCCAGAATTTTTCCTCTTCAGGGGTGGGGCCACATTTCATACAAGCAGGAGGCAAATGTCATAACCAGAAAATCGAGCTGTGACAGACTTTTTTTGGGTGTTTTTGGTTTTTGTTTTCGTTCAGTACATAAAACCGGCTGCACAGAATGCTTGCCTGTCAAATCATTAAAAAAATCCTTTTTGGGTGTGTGTCACCCCCTTTTTTATAAAAAGGGGGCAAATTCCAAAAGTTGGGCTTGCGGGAGCCCATATGCATTTCAGGTATACATTCTTTGAAACTCAAAGGATCACCTATGGACACCTCAACAAGTCAAAAAAAAATCGTTTGGTCCCTTTTTTCCAACGCCCTAGGGTTGCCATTTTTAATTTCTGAATGGCAGCCTTTTTAAACATCTATCCTACATATTGTACACATATAAATTGACAAAGAAATCGACTTTTGAGAAATTTATGTTTTGATCTTTTATATTGTATCCTGAATACAATGCTGACTTCCTTGGCAGTACACTCAAACTGTAACAGCCATTTTAAACTTCAAATGGCCGGAGACTTTACAGTTAGTATTAAAGATATCATTTGCACTTATTGGAAAAGGTCTAAAAATGGCATGGTTTAATAAGTCAAAGAGCAATAAGTTATCAAGCTGGGCCCAATTTCATAGAGCTGCTTAAGCAGAAAATTTGCGTAAGCACGAAAAAACATTGCTTAGTAAAATTAGGTTACCGGCCAAAACTCCATGTGATATACATTGCTTGTGACTGGTACTCAGCTGTTGTTTACTTAGCATAACAATCTCATGGAGTTTTGGCCGGTAACCTGATTTTATTAAGCAAGACGTTTTTGTGCTTAAGCAAATTTTGTGCTTAAGCAGCTCTATGAAATTGACCCCTGCAGATGATTAAGCGAATGAAATACAAATCACTTGTAATTGGACATAAGTTTGACGAGGCAATTGATATGTATGACCTCACTCAGAAAGAAAAGCTTGAGACCGACGAGTATAGTTTCACAAGTTAAATCCAGATCTGGGTGGATTTCACAAGATTTGTGTTGTATGTGATGTATTTATGTATATTTCAATTGGTTACATGCTTTCCTGGAATCGTATCAGTCATTTTATGAGTTCGCAAAAAGTGTCACCATCAGGGTGGCTTGCTGTATTTGCACACGTCTCTTCAACTCACATCTGCACAGTTCAGTGCTTTGCAGGAACATCTTGCAGTTGCACAGTAACGGACCGATCCAGTAAGCACCGCCCCATGGTGTTCTGACCAATCACAGCCGTGATTTATGTCCGACGTGCGTGCATAAAGTCCGACATGCGTGCACGTGCGTATGATGCGCCTGAAGGAAAATGCAGCGTGGCATTGGAGAGGAGCACGTGTTAATTTGCCCACGTGCGCACTGGGCGGAGCTTACTGGATCGGTCCAATGGTGGAATAGACCCGATACCTAAATGAGAGTTAGGTGGGGATTGGGGATACATCATTACAGGGAAACTGTCAAAAACCAGTTTGTCCACATGCAAGTCTATGACACTTGATCAAAACAATAGCACTGCATGCACAAAGAACTGCCATAACGATGCCCAAATACATGCATGTGGACAAACTGCTATCTGAAAAATTTTGTGTACATGGTTTAATTTGAGGTTTTATTTTCGATGCCATTTTCACCATACAGGGGGCCTACCACCAAAAACTTGTAGATTAGGTAGGCCTATATCTTAAAACAATTTCAATATGTCTCCCCAATTTTGAGAAAAATCTGCGTCTGAAAAAAAAGTGTAAACTTGTTCTTGGCTACCCTGTAGGTCCATCTCTATGGTTGTATATCACAACTTGCGTAGTGCGAATTAAGGAACTATATACCAGTTGATACTGTGAAATCATGCACTGTCCAATCGGACATCATGTACTTTAATTTTCCTATTTAAGGGTTCGCAAGCGGGCTACCAGGCTTTATACAACACCTGAATAAATCCCAGACAAATGAAATGTTCCATTCCACTCGGCTTCGCCTCGTGGAATGGAACATTTCATCTGTCACCTCATGAAATTATTCTTACCATTGCACTCACAAACAATCATTATTTGTATACTATTCCTCTCACAAAAACTCGGGAAGGAAACACAGGCGTTGCAAAGCATGGTGGGTACGTGCATCTCGTGCTCAACCCGGTGTCATATGAAAATCGGACTCGTATGAAAATCGGACTCTTTTTCCCTTTTATTGGTTAAACCCACTCACGTGATTATCTATGCATGAGCATGCGCAATACCACCAATGAGTCCGTATTTCATAAAACCTAAATTCATGCTACACCGGTATACAAAAAGAATGTTCAAAGAAATAAGGTGCAGAGAGCGAATATATAAACAACCTATAGTAACGACCCCAAACGTCTGTATTTTGCAGTACACCATTTGCTTTACGACGATCTAACGCAAAGAGTATACTGTTAATGTCATCATGAGTTGCTCCCCGTAGTAAAGAACTCTTTCACGTCCCGCTTGTACCAACTGATGATCCCCGCCCGGTCCAGACCCTTTAATATGGCCAACTCGCTGTGTATGTCGTGGGCAGTGTTGCGTCCTTTCTCTATTTTCATACTAATGCGACGAAACACGGTGTCGGTATAGTAAAGGGAGTACTTGACGTTATAACCCATTCCGTAGACGCTGACTTGGTCGCAGCCAGAGTGAAAGGCAGCCATGAGCATCAAGGCACCCGTGGTGGGACGGTAGGACTTCTGGGGGGAGTTCACCCATCTGGAAAAACACCAGGAGAAGAGGCAAGACAGTGGATTGTCACATATCTCTAAGATAAAATTCCAATAGCTGTGTGACCTCAGCTTTGTGAACTTTTCATTTTATTTAATTTCATTTAATATATTGATTTTCTCAGGTAAATACAAAACAGCACAGTTTAAAAAGAACATTATGCACAATATTCACAGAAAAAAACACGCGCATGAAACATCGCCCTTTAAAATTTACAAAAAACAATTAAAACTACATACAAAACAGAAACAATACAAGCACAGCACCCCTGACGAATTGGCTAAAATCAGTTTCAGTTATGTTCCCTTCATCCAATAACAGTACTGAGTGATAACTTGTTTGTACAAAAAGGAACCAGACTATTCCAGCCTCGCTTTGGTTACATTGATTTGAATAGGAAAAAAATCAAATGTCTGCAACATGGTAATGGTATATATCGTTGTCACGTGCAAAAGGCAAGGACAACAACGTCCGTGTCAGACACGTGAAATGGCCAGCAAGTGCTTACATCTTATTGATGTATCTTATGAAGTCTGGATGCAGGATTCTAACATCTTGAGCGGCGGCTTTAATCTTTGGTTCCTTGCCTCGCACGACGGAAGTGATGTACTTATAGTCGTTGTCCCGGCACGGCACGAATACGTAAATTAATCCCTGAATGTTGTAAACGAAGGGAAACAAAGTCAATTTTGAACTGAAGAATAAGGAGAAGCCCAATGAACGATTAAGATGATATAGGCCTACACAAGTGACAATGTTTCCACTGATCCATGATTAAGAACGAACCCCTGCTCTCGATTATGGCTCTGCAAGTGTAACCAACTTGCCGAAGATAAAAATCGCCAAGTATGGATGATATTGTTAAAATATTGAATATAACTGATCAGTGCAAGCCTATCAATATATAAAACGGCCACAGCATCATTGCGTGGATTCAACGCATTTGCAAAAAGAGAAATCCAATATGGCTGAACAGTGCTACAATCACCCATACCTTATCATTTGGGACGTCCTCTGCATTGGTGCCGCGTAGAGATCGGTCATAGAAAATGTAATGTGTTGTGCGATTCCCAACATCCCTTTCATGGTTTCGTCTAATAGCCTTGTTGACACTGGATGCAAATGATACAATCAATACAGTTCATCAAAAGTAAGAAGTTTTAAAAAATCAGCCAAAGTATTCTCTCGTGCTAAGAAGTGACCTAATAATCTAATCACTCACTGATCTTACCACTCACTGATCCTGACTAGAAAATCATTTTGACAGTTTTTCAATTGCATTGAGCTGACCAAGAACGTCTAGTAAAGTGTAATTGTTTTCCTAGTCAAATTTTTACTGAGTTTCTTTTTTTTAATTGCTAGGGAAACATCAACTGACCAAGAGATGTCACTTTATTTTTTTCTATTCAGTCAGAATAGTCTGAATAACAAATGACAGCGAGAGAACAGTAACAGAGGAATTCCCTTTCAAGCCGTAGACCTTTATCATGCTGCCACCAATTTAGTCATGTTCCCCGTATCCAATAACAGTATACTGAATGATAATTTTTTGTGCAAAAAGGAACCAGACTATTTTTCCTTCCAGCCTCGCTTTGGTTACGTTGATTTGAATGGGGAAAATCAAGATGGCCGCAACATGATAATGGTCTATTTAAGTGGGTTGTGAGTCATGGTCCTGCAGGGACTGGTTGAACTGTGACAGCCTGGTACGCCAAAAGAACTTGTGTATACCATGCACAACTACAAGTAGGGGCAATTTGACACTGAAATAACAAGTGATCCGCGGATCGCATGTGTCGCCTTTTTCCGCCGTCGATGCCTATATGTTTTATGTTCTTAAAAAAGTGAAATTTTATGCATCGTCAATCAACGACCACAAATGAACCCTATATGACCGTTGACTTCAAATTTTTGAAGAGTTGTGATGACCCCCCACCCAAGAATCACTCCATCCACATTGAAATCCATCAAATTCTTATTGGACAAGGAAACATTTGAAGCATTTTCGAAAAATGACCTCTAATGACCCCTTCATCTAGATGTACATTGGGTGCCCCTTTTTGACAAGTGAAATAAATGTTTTAAGTCTAAAGCCCAGTTCATACTTCATGCGAATGCGAAGCAAATTTGACGTCATGAAACATTCGCTACGAAATTTGCCCGAGTTGAAATGTGTTTAACTTTTGCGAATTCGCAGCGCGAATACTTGCCATGACGTCACAGATTCGCGTTCGCTTTCGCTTTCGCGCCGAGTATGAACCGGGCTTTACTCTCTCAGACTTCAGTATTTTCCCCTTTTTTGGCTTGAAACACCCCCGTCAATTTTCTTTTTTTCTTTTTAAGTATTATCTTAGTTTATTCCCATGTCTGCAAGACTATAGGTTATATAAACCAGAGAGATCTCCTTCTTTAGGTGGAGTGATCCCTGGACAAGAAGGTGTTGTGGTTTGGGTGGTGTGTGGTCCAGCATCATGGTTCAGTGCTGTCCAAACAAAGCATCTACCATCAATTCCAACCACCCTGTCTCTTGTCGCTCTCTTTCAGCTCGCCAACAATTCCTGGATCTTTGATCCCCTACCCCCCCCCCCCCCCTAATATACGTTTTATCAAAATCCATGAATGCATGTATAATGTAAACTTTCAACACATTTATGAAAGAAAAATATCCCACATTAACTTTGCTACTCGATCAATGAGCCTTATATCCAAGTTTGTGGAATTCGGGCAAATGTCTAGGAAATGAGAACATGAACGTGTGGGCTCTGTGCACAAGTACCCTCGCAATGATGACAGAAAGATTATACTGCTTGTTTGCCAATTACAGCTTATACAGCTTCACACTAGGACCTGTCGTTTTAGAAACAGTCCCATTCCATATTTTATTGATTTATTAAATGGATAGTGTTCTTTTAATCACCGCCAATTATAATTCCTCATATCTTAGCATATATCTCTGCAAACCTGCTCACATCATGTGTTTTGTTTGGTTTTTGTCTTTGTGTAAAGTCTGTGTAGATGTTTGTGTGTGTAGTTGTATATTCATTATTTATTTTTGAATAATATTAACAATTTGTATATGATATGTATTCTGTTTATTTAATTTTGAATTGTAATTTTACCGTAATTTGGCCTATGGCCACGAGGGTAAAATAATAAACCAAATCAAATCAAATCAAATACAGCCACACCATATCCAATCAGAGGACCACGAGGACGCCGGCAACCAGCACCAACAATCCCAGCAGCGGCTCGGCGGACCCTCCCAGTCAGCCAACCCTAGCCTGCTTCAGGTCCCTTCCTCCGGCTATGGCCTGGGTGAAGGCAGCATGACCCCTAGCATGCCTCTCACCACCAGCATGTACCCACAGACACCACTCACACCTATGACACCGGCCACTCCTGGGAGCATGGAGTCATCAGGGATAGAACCACAGCTCCAGTGAGTGTTAAGCCGTGTTTCCCTAGGCATTTTTGTCAGGACGCAACCTCAATGCAGCAAAATCCTCCAACTGCCTCCGTGTAAAAATTGCATACACCCTCAATCCTGCACAATTCTCCCTTATTTCTTGAATGTGGTCCTTGGAGGGGTGACTACTGCCTCAATCCTGCAAAATCCTCCAGCAATCACTGTCAGTGTGTTGAGGCAGAGCCAGTGACATCCTGGAGCAGTGCGGAGGATTTCAAGTATAATCTAGGCCTAAATTTAAGCACGGCTGAGCATAAACAACACAAGGTCCGGCTACGAACATACGGTCATAATCTAGTACCGGTTAGTGTCTCCCAAAACATGCGTTATACGACACAAAAATGCCAACCGGTTGCAAGTTAGACCGTTTTCCAGTCAAATGTAACAATTTAATATTTTCAGATTAAATATTTTCGGAACTGTGGATGGGACCTTACCGGAAGACCATGTGATGGTTGTCAATCTCTGCACCTTTCCGGGATCCTTTGAGTATGCCACCATTACCGACGACTGCACAGGACAGACATTCAGGCCGGGGATGGTCGTTTGAAAATTCGAATATGGAATTTTTTGGTGGGAAGATTTTGAGCGTAGCAAGGTAATCTAATAGTACAAAAAAAGGAAGGAGACTATTTAACGTGTGGTTATGGTACATTTATACGACCTACAGGGAGATTTGAGTCATTTTCTAGAGGATTGGCATCACCTCTTATTTAAGTGGCAAGTTTGGTATTAGAAATGGTCAGCTTGGCATTAGAAAATTCATTTGTAGACGTTGCAGGAATACTCAAGATACATATTTTTGGCGCAAAATCTCCAGAATTGGGTACAAACTGAAAATACAATCCTCGCGTCGGCAAGGTCGGGATGGAAAACCACGAGTTTTCATAAGAGCAAACCACAGCTCCTTGAAGTCAGGTTGACGGGTCTGGAATGACTGCCATGTGCAAACCTGGTGAATTTGAAGGCCCAATACCTACCTTTATACCGCAACTGATCCTTCCTGTATTTGTAACCGAATGGCATGTAATACGGGCCCAGTCTTTTGAACTCGGACTCGTTTAAAAGTTTGCTGTTCATTAGCAAGTGAATCTCTGGGTGGAATATTGTACGGCCCCTCCTATTGTTGGACATTCTCCGCTGAATTGATGTCGGGCATTTCTGTAAAACACAGTCAAGGGAAAGCAAAGTTAAGCCAATGAATCAATGAAGAATACAGACAAATACTTGATCAAAGGGATGGACCACCATTTGCTATTTACCACTAGAAGTGAATGTAACAATATTCTGTGCAGTATTTTTCTTTCATTTTTCATGGTGACAGTGAAGATTTAAAAAAATAAAATAATGAAGGGGTAAAAACTGAAGCAAAGATATATCCCTAAGGCGAAACCCCCAAATGGAGAATGGGTTTCATCAGTTCATGTTGTATGCATAATGTTTGGTCATTAGGAGGTGGTCTCGGAATAATATCAATTTCCATCCAATTAAAATGAAAGAACTAGAAAGAGCTTTTGGATATAACTATTTAAATGGTATTCCCAACCCCACCCTAAAAAGACTACAGAATTCCCGCGAACATTCAAACCGTGGAACGGGGAGGGTGTATATACGCGTTTTGTACAACGCGGTCGCACGGTGCGCTATGGCCGCAAAAGTGACAGAGCTCTCCCGTGGCACCTGCACCACGGTCGCGGGCAATTAAGCTTGCTTTGTCTCACCGATGGAACATAACCTGGATTTTTCCTGAAGGCAAGCTCCCGCCCTTCTCCTCCTTTGAAGGAACAAAATCCCCCGGAATCAGGGAAGGTTTCCCAGAAGAAACGATTTGTGTAATTGTCTGCAGCCCAGGGTCTGGTAACATGACCAAAAAAAACAACAAATATTATTGAGTTAATAACAGGATCAGATAAGAGTTGGTTTTGCTGTACCCTGACGCCATTTCTAAAGTACCAAGTGCTGCAAGAGGAATAGTTAACAAGAATTGAGAAAACATGCTTTAGCTTGGCAGAATCTAAGACGTCATGACTGAGCTAATTACATTGATGACTTAACATATCGGCCCATTTATGAAAAAAAAACATGGTTGGCGTCCCCGCCCACTTCCTTTTTGGAGGACGCCTCCTTTTTTTAACCAAAAAAGAATAAAATTTCAACAGTGACATCATTTTGGCCTCTTTGTCTGTTGCATCTAGCCCATATAATTATAAAGCTGGTATGTAATTTCCTGAGTCCAATGGGGCCATTTAAAAACAAAACCTGGCCGCCATCTTTAAAAATATTTTTTTCCCAGTCAGGCAGTCATTTTGGAGGGGGGAAAAAAGGGCCTCCCTCTTCCTTCTTTTTCAAAAAGGCAGGACACTAAACATGTTTTTTTATTTGGCCTCCTAGACGCGAAATTATGACAACAAAGAGGTTGCTAATATTGTGGCAGAAAGTTGACTTATTGCTAGTATAGGTACATGTATTCCCAATGCATTTTTGTATTGCATGTAGCTAGCGCCCTTGTGTATGCGTGCATGACGCTCTTATAGTGTGCTCCAGACAGAGGCAGAGAAGTATATAGGTAATACTTGCGCTATGTGATTTTGTGGTATTAAATGCATACGGCGCAGCTATAGTACAAAGCCGTATAAGCTGCACGTAGGTTTATACTCTGCCCATTTTTCTGAAACGGAGTCGCGACTAAAACAAAGCTGCTGATACAGCATATGGTTGCATATGCGGATGTGCCTGTGTAATGCTGATTCGCTTGTGTAATGATGATGCGCCTGTGTAATGTTGATATGATGCGGTTGTACGTTGCTGATGCGGTTGTATAAAGCAGATGCGCTTGTGTAATGCTAATGCGCATGTGTAATGCTGATACGGGCACATGTGCATTTGTATATCGAATTGGTTACACTGTGGTGCATTGCTGGCATTGTTGTGCATTACTGATGCTGCAGTAGGTTCTCTCCCCAATAATAAAGGACCCAGCTAATAAAACAGCCAAGTGAATCTCAATTACTTTACATTTATTAATTGTTGTGAAGTAAAGTATAATTGTATTGCCTGCACCGACTTCGTTAACAGGTTTATAGTGTAATAATAGACAGTATTAACAATAATTCACAATCGGCGGTATATATTTCCTTCAAAACGGACCTGCACCCTTAGTCTTGAGGTCGCTCTGAGTGGTCTCTCGTTTAGGGAAGAGCCTTGGTTTGAGAAGATTGTCTCCACCCTAATAAGTGTCAGATTTGGTCCAAACAGACCTAGGTTGGCCCGGGGAGATTCCCGCCACAATTCCCAAAAGGCCGCTTTATATCGTTAAAGTTATTCAACAAAACAAATCCTTAAAGTCGAACATTTTGTAGTCTACATGGACATGCCTGTGTCGGTCTACCTCTCCGCTCCCCCATTGTATAAATGGTCCAGTCCATTGACCTATGTGGTTAGATTAGGTGGGCGAAAAGGCATACATGGTCACAGGGTCAGTGCGCGCACACGAAGCTGCTCAGTTGTACACAGAGATTCATGGTCTCTACAAATGGCATATTCGCACATACTAAATGTAGTGAGGTACCTTTGTGAAAAAAATCGTGACACAGTGGACAAAAGCACAATTTTTTCACCAAAGCATCTCCATGGTATACCTTTTCGAAAAAAAGACGGACGCAAAAAATTTGTTGATGGGAAGGGCATGTATGACGTCATTATGACGTCACCAGCTAATTATTACGTGAAAAAAATATAAATTGATAATAATCTTCAGAACTACAAGCATTACAGCAACAAATGTGGTATCAAATTAAAGGGGACAGCAAGCTCTTTCATTTGAGTGGTATGTCATGGAGATGAAATATAGTTGAGGGTGATTTTGTGGGTCAAAAAACCTTTTTTGGTCAAAAGACATGTTTGTTAGGCTAAAATCATGGATTTTGGGTAGTCACATTGACACTTTGTTTAAACATGCAAACAGTATATGGTATTGTGAGATGTTGTTTTTAAGTTCGAGAGAAAAGTTCAAATTCTATGCCAAAAGAGTTTTTGTAATTGATTATTAGTATCATAAATATGTTTAAACTTGTTCCAAAGATAAGCGGAAAAGTGAGGCATCTTATAGCGAGCTACATTAGTAACAAAAATGCTAAGGATCGTTACGTGGTATTTAAAAGCACCATTTTTTCACCAAAGCTTTGCCAATGTGTTACGATCAAAAACAGGCTAGGATGCAAAAAATCAGATGACAGGAAGGGTACTTTATGACGTAATAATGACGTCACAACATACTACCGAGCTCGTACAGTAATTAATTGTAGAAAATAAGGTCGTGAAGCGTTGTGATGAGATTCCAAGTAATTAATTTGACATTTTGAGGGTCAGGGAATTATAGAGTGATATAATCAGTGACATTTAACAATAACAATAAGCTGATTTGCTGTTGCAGTGACGTCACTATTTTCAAATTTTCTTGAAAAATCCAAGCATTTTTGATTACGGACAAAAGTGCTACAATGACGGTATTCGTCACGCAGAAAATAAATTGTGTGAAATTGTGCGGCTCCTTGAATTTGGTCTTTACCACATCCATTTGTTTTGACCATTTACTATAGCTGGAAGACATTCTTGTATGTGTTGTATATTACGGGTAAACTAATGAGGTATGGGTTAGGAGCCAGACAGAAAGGAACGTGGTAACCTGAAATAGATTAACAGAGTAGCCGGAAATGGTGATGGTACGTCTTTTAACAATGTATTACAAACGGGGGCCGCCCAATAGTCCGAAGGTCCAATAGTCCAAAGGTGTTTTAGTCCGAAGGTTCGATAGTTCAAATGCACATAATTTCCATGGGGGGGGGGGGTTGTTAGTCCGAAAATGAAATAAGGTTCGTTAATCCGAACATTTGATGCAATAGTCCGAAGGTTCATTAATCCGAGGGTTCATCAGTCTGAAGGTTTATTGATCCGATGGTTCCATAGTCCGAATTTAGAATAAGGTTAATCAGTCAAACGTTCAATAGTCCGAAACGAAAATAACAAGCCCGCGGGAACGGGGGGTGCTGTGGGTGCTGCAGTACCCCCGACTTTTTGGATTGGGGTGCTGAAATATGCTTCGGCACCCCCTACTCCCGGGCAAAAATGTGTTCCAGCCAGCAGTGTTCTACGGCGTTGAAATTGCGCCGCTGCGCTATACATTATGCTTGCTCTAAAAATATCTCCTTCGTTTTGTTCGTTTCTAGTTTTGCCGCGGCTAAGCGCGGCGCTTCGAACGTCTAGCACAAAGTAACACTGTAAAATATCAGGAGGAGGTATTTTCTAAATTTTCAGGCAGTGCAGAATCGATATTTCTCTCAATGTATCTAAAATCATGAAAAAAATAACCTCGGCCATGACAATGGTGGTAAAGTTGATTATGCTTGCCACGATTTTTTTCATTCGATCTTTCAATAGGGGCAAAGTTCATACCTTTCCCCTGAAGGTTTTTCTTTTCATTTAAAAGTTTCAATGACGTTGCTAGCATTCTGTACTCAACGTTAACAAATATCAAGGTTCACACACATCCCAACGTAATAGGAGTGGGACGGGCTTCCATTGAAACTAGTTCCAGTGTAGTTTCGTTTTAATAAAAAAAGCTGTTCATGTGTTACCCCTTTGCAAGTTTTGTTCTCATAAAAACTCAGTAGACCGATAAATCCTTGCCTAGCCCCAAACTTGCCACCTACCGATCATAAACATAAAGATGCATTTGGTCTGTTAGTCTTTTATATTTGCCAATCCCTGTAACAAACAAATAACACTGCAAATATATCAAGAGCTACATCGTTTAGGCCTATGTGAATATTTTTATGAACAGAAATTCACCCGCTTCCAGTGGAACCATTTTGTTTTAACTTGAACCAAAAAAACACCCTTTCGGGTTTTATAAGTTTAAGTATATACTTCAGTACATTTCATCACAGTGCATCCAGAATCCAACATTTTCAGGGGCCTTAGAGCAGGCCCCTGGCCCTGTGGCCCCACGCCGTAAGGGCTCGGAAAATAGAACAAAACATACACGACGAAATTTACTAAATGTAAGAAAGCACTCCTAGCAACAATAATATATACATGCGATCTCATGCATAATGATACAATTCTTTGTCCAGAATTAATGGAACAAAGACTGGAGATAAAAATACAGGGTTTTCGACTTTTCAGTACAGTGGAAACGTTATAAGAGCAACAGTATATTCTAAACAAAAAAGTGAAAAAAATTGCCTTTAAAATCTTAAAAAACGTTTGCTAAAGCAATCATATGAAAGTGGCTAGGAATCGCCTCATATTGCACCACAGAGCATCCACATTCCAAAACTTTTAGGGGCCCTTTAAGCCACGCCGTAAGGGTTTTGCGCTCCGCGTTCGCAATAATTTTGTCCGTCCTTTAGAAATTCCAGCACCCCCTGGCAAAAGTTTGTTCCAGCGGGCTTGAAAATAAGGTTCAATAGTCCAAAGGTTCGATAGTCCGAAAAGACTCTATGATGGTCCGATGGTCCGAATCGACAGTAAGGTCCGATAGTCCGAATCGACAATAAGGTCCGATAGTCCAAATCAACAGTAACGTCCGATAGTCCGAAGAGTCATACTGACGAACCGTATTGCCCACTCGGACAATCGAACCTTATTCTCAACTCAGATTATCGAACCTTTTTCTCAATTCGGACTATCGAACCCTATCGTCTTTTCGGACTATCGAACCTTCGGATTAATTAACCGTATTCTTTTTTCGGACTAATGGGACCTTCGGACTATCGAACCTTCGGATTATCGAACCTTCGGACTATGGAACCTTCGGACTAACGAACCTTTGGACTAATGACCCTTCGGACTAAAGAATCTTCGTAACCATTGCAAACATAATACCAGTGCAGCAAGTCATGTCCTGCAGTTTGTAATGGTTTTTAGTTTGGGACGTGAAAAAGACAAACAATTATCCATGATGCACAAGCACAAGTGTGTTTCTTGATTAAATGCACCATCCTTGTTGTTGATGGACCGTCTATCCTATTGAAGTATCCATCAGACATCATCTTCTGTGTGACACGAGCAGAGGATCTCTGAAGGTCCACTGTGTGAGTAGTTTATCCTTTCTTGTTTCCACAAAGCTGGATTGCGACTGAGATCGTGCAAATAAATAATCTTTAAAAAAGCTTTATCTGTAGTGTTGTTTATTAATTATTAGAGATTTTGGTAAAAATGAAGTCTTTGTAGAAATTGTAGATATAATTCATTTTTGTGAAAAATAATGCCTCGTGGCATCATTCCTGAGGTAACATTAATGAGATAATCATGACGTAAGACATTGCATTTTAACGAATCATTGATCACAACAGGGGATAGCAGCGAGGGTCAAATTTACATCTACATACATGTTTAATTTAATACATTAAATCAGAAACGTATATTAAATGTAAAAAAACGATCCATGGCTTATTCCTAACTAATATCTCAATTTTAATGTATAAGTGTGTAATAATTAGCCGATGACATCATAATGATGTAACAAATGGCCCTTCCCATCATCCAATTTTTGTATCCTACCTTGTTTTCGAAAAGGTAAACAATGGAGATGCTTTGGTGTGAAAATGGTGCTTTTGTCCACCCGTGTCTCGATTTTATCACTAAGATACCTCACTTTTCCGCTTATCTTTGGAACAAGTTTAAACATTTAAGATACTAATAATCAATTACAAAAACTCTTTTGGCATAGAATTTGAGCCTTTCTCTCAGACATAAAAACAACATCTCACAATACCACATACTGTTTGTATGTTAAAACAAGGTGTCAAAGTGACTACCCAAAATCCATGATTTTAGCCGAAAACCCCCCAGGTATTTTGACCAAAAAGGTTTTTTGACCCACAAAATCACCCTCAACTATATTCCATCCCAATGACATACCACTCAAATGAAAGATCTTGTTGTCCCCTTTAATTTGATACCAAATTTGTTGTTGAAATGCTTGCAGTTCTGAAGATTATTATTAATTTATATTTTTTCATGTAATAATTAGCTGATGACGTCATAATGACGTCATACATGCCCTTTCCATCATCCAATATTTTGCGTCCGTCTTTTTTTCGAAAAGGTATACCATGGAGATGCTTTGGTGAAAAAAAGGTGCTTTTGTCCACTGTGTAACGATCCTTAGCATTTTTGTTACTAATGTACCTCACTAATGGTGAAGAATCCATTAACTAATCCTGCACTTTCAGACCCAGATCCCTTCCAAAATCTAATCGACAAAATGCATGAATAAGGTGGGGCTGAATACTTACTGAAGTGCATGATTGGTCGGTGGTGTCGGTGTGACAGCTTGGTTGCAGGTCCAGCCAGTGCAATTGGGACCTCGCGTCGTCATGCTGTCGAGAAAATTTAAAAAGAAAAAGTGTTCATAATTATATGGGGGGGGGGGGGGCTGCTGGTCAGTTTTAGGATATTTGGCTTGTAAGACCCAGTTAGTGCGGGGAGGCGTTTGGATGTTACAGCTTGTTGAGGAAAGAATGGTTTAAAAGTGTGTACCGGTAATGATATTACTTTTTTATTAGTACTCAAAAAGGTTTTGGTGAAGTTTCCTTGTGTACCTATATGTACCTCTATCCGTACTAATGAAACAACTCGAAACAACTGAGATAATATTTTGAGCATGTTTATTACTTCAATGTTATTTTTGCAGCTTATTAATAGGCTACAACAACCATTAACCAACTAAACATATATGTATATGTCAATTTACGATGTGGGTGTCGTTGTTTGTTATTCTCTTTTGTTAAATATTTCGGGGGGGGGGGAAAGGAAAATCTTGAACTGATTCATGAACTGATGGAGCTTGTAAACAATCCGACTAATTAACCGTCCTAGACTTTTGCACTTCACAACCCTTCAAAGTTTGCAAATCACTTTTGCACAGAGTTAGCATCCAACATTGATTACACTACAAAGCCCTGCATAATTCTTGTGTGTGCATACAGCTTTTGCATGCGATGGATTCGGTCGCTGTTCATTGCTCTCAACAGTCCTTTCTTGTTTGGGGGGAGGGGGGGGGTACGACCCAGTCACCTTTTTGAAATGGTACATATTAATCTTTCTTACTTTTTTTCCCGGGCAAAAATTCTCCGTTATTTCTAACTTATCAACAAAAATGAACGATCACGCTCGTAGGTTGTGACCCAATAGATCATAATTAACTTGATAAATACTTTGATTAAACCGCAGTCAAAGTCGTCTGACCTTTCCTTCCGGGGCTACCGGAAGGTCAAAGTTAGGTTAATACAGAACATAGAAAGGACCCTGAAGTCAAAACAAAGATTAAACAGTTGACGTGGTGGTATTATGACGTCATCGTTTACAAGGGCGCCCTCTAGCGGCACATCAAAGACGGTTGAACTTTTAAATTTACAAACAATTCGTCAGAAATTGTACTAAATTGCACCTAGAAATTCTGTGGACGACCCCAAATGACTTTGCAAGGCTTCAGAGTGGTGAAGTCATCAGACCGAGGGTTATTGTAGGGAGAATTTCAAAATGATCAGTTTTCTTTTCTTTAATTCAAATCAATCATTATTTTATTCATATCTAATGACTATGTTCGTAGCACAAATAATGTTATCCGGTATACATTGTTGTCCTTCGGCTTTCAAATGCTCTTCATCAAACCGGAAGTTATGTGTTATTTGTGTAATATCCATTATAATTTCCAAATTTTCGGAAGCCTCTGCACTTCATGATTATACATCCCGTGAGCCAAATCAATCTTTACTTAACACATTGTAACTGATGATGTCATCAACATCAAATCGGAAATAAGGTGTATGATGTCTTAACAATGTATATTGAAATTCATCAAACCCTAAATGATGCATTATATTTTCAAAGTAAAAGGCTGAATTTCGTGATTCTTTTCTGTTCTTCACAAAGTAACTGGACAATGTCATATCAGGCATGTGAGTGAATTTCAAAGAAAAAACCCCAGAGAACTTGTGCAAAAACAGGGGGGGGGGTGGAATCAGGCCAAAAAGGCCCCCACACAGGCTCTAAGCAAATAAAAACGCAGAAATTTGGGCAACAAAACAAAACATGACTTCCTGTTTAAACAGATTCTCATACAGGGTGAGTCCATTTGTAAGTTGTTTTCGTTTTGTTGAAAGAACACGTACCTTTTTGTGATCATGGACAGAAGTTTACAACGGTGTTCATGTTCAAAATTCCGTAACTTGAAAAGTACAAGAACTTTCGTTAAATAAATGGGCCTGCCATTTGGGTTTTTTCTTTTTTCTACTAACCCTTTACAATAGTTGCGAGCCCGATCAGTCACCCTGCGTTTGTAACTCAACAAACGCGAATGCCTAGTGTGTTTTGTTTTTGTAGTGCCGGTGTCACATGAAAATCCGACTCCTATGAAACCCCTTTTTCCCTATTATTGGTTAAACCCCTCACGTGACCGGTCCCTCTCCAAATTATCTATGCATGAGCGTGCGCAATACCACCAATGAGTCGGTATTTCATAAAACGTAAATTCATGCTACACCGGTTCAGCGGCTTTGTATAGTCATCCGACGTGCATGGGGCCTTCGTAAACTCAACCATTCACAGACGAGGCAGCCATTATGAAAAATGGGGGTGTACTCGCGATTGAATTTTGCACATGTCATGCGATCGTTCCCTTGCGCCTCTGATGCTACCACAATGTGCGTGCAAATTATAGTCAGAAAATTCAGGCACACGTTTAGTTTTTGGTTTTAAGATGTCTATTTCACCAATATATTGGCACTGCACGTGAAATGAAAGTACATGTGCCATTCAATGTCACATCTGAGGGCATCATACATGTTACCAATTTCTGGAGACAATTACAGTTTTGTATTTTGTTCCTCATATTAGAATTGTTCATCAAATTGGCTCAACTAAAGGCATGATGGTAAGAGTGTTACAAGTTTGGATTTTTACCGATGCAAGAAGTACAAAAACGCATCCCAAATTAAAAGTAAAATTTTTCAGATATTCTAAATAATCATAAAACAGCATATAAATAATGGCCGTTAACACTTCATAACCCTTCCCCTTAAACTGACCTGATGGGTTACAAAGATCAGTTACTTTAATCATGGAGCAAGGAAAACGCTTTAATGCGGCAGACATTGACTAATTTTTGCGGGGGGGGGGGGTTCATCAGCAAAAACAATCTGCAATGAAGACACTTTGTTCTCCGGACACTTGGCCTCCGTAAAATCAATAGGTGGGAGATGGGGGGGGGGGGTGCTGTTCAAATCTGACGATAATCAACACTGTATTACAGAATAGTGTCGAAATACCCCTGTAACCCAATTGGCTCTGACAAAATTCTGTGCACAGCCAGAATACTTTGAGGTAGGAGTATGAATGGTTCGACATATACACCATGCACGGAATTTAAAGAAGTGTGTACATATTTTGCAAAAATCGAGTCCTTTCGCAATATCTCAGACATGTTTAGCAATGTTATTTTCCAAATTCGAAATGTTTACCCATTTACACACGACTATTTAAACCCCAAATACTTAGACCGTGATGAATGTCGTCCGCCAGAAAATGAGGTCCTCAATTGCACCCGGCAAATTTGACGCAATTATGCCACTGCTTAAAGCATACACATGTGTTTTGGTGAAATATTTTGAGTGGTTTTAAACTCCAACTTACCGCCTAGTTATATTTACCCACCTTCTGTTCCCAGTGTGAATGTGATGTGTTGCCGTGGATTTAACGAATACACTTTTCCCCGCATAAAGTTGTTGATGTGTTTCCGTAGATTTAACGACAACACTGGAAGCAATTAAGTACATCAATGTTACGAAGAAAGCGATGAAGGCCGTGATCAACCAGATCATGAAGCGATGGTTGCACCGTGGAATGAACGGTATAGACCGTGTTATAAGGCTCCAAGATACCCGGTGACGTCGGCTCATTGTTGAAACGGGAACACGGTTTATAGCAGAAACAAAGATAAAGTTAAGTCTGCTTCTTCAGTAAGTAATGAGAAAAATTCAATCAACAGGTGTGGATACATAGGAGGAATCCACTCCGTGTAATGTTCTTTTAATTATCTTGCGTCCGTCATTAAAGTCGTTTCTTTATAGGCAGTGATTTCGCCGAACTCCTTTCACAGGGTAATTGTCCACACCATTTTTAACGACGGTCTTCTGCTGGTATCACATGTCGTGTTGACAGCTGGGTTTGCCGAAATGATTGGCCCATCATATCATTTCCAAATAACGCCTTCTGTTCTAGATCACCCATCATCACATCAAAATGCTGTGTGAAGAGACGAGATAGTACACTGACAGTGTAGACAACAACTCTTTCTTCCACGGCCACCGCTGGTTTGGTAATTGCAGAGACTACCAAGGCCAAGTTTATCTTTGTTCTGAGGTTGTACACATCCGGTTGGTATTTTAGCGTGTAACATGCATTGAAAAGAAATGTACATTGACCAATGCAATCCGAGTTGCCCACTTTTTTTTTTATCATACTTCATGAGCTTGCCTTCAATGTATGGCTGTGGTATTCTATTCCTTCCTCCATGTTCACACAATGCACCCATTTTTTTTTTTTACAGTGACGTGTATGTGACGGTTCGTCAGGCATGGAATCATTCTAGTAATATGTCTATACTATACCCAGACTGTCACCGGAGAACAAAGGATCACGGTGAAATTGCCCACAAGTCTGGATCGGAACAAAAGAGCCAAATAAAATAGAAATAAACTGGCCCCAAGTCCTCACACTTTCCGCCACAAGAGCGATATTTACATACTGACTATAGTATCTCTCACATCTGTGGTGTGCAAAGTCATGGAACACATAATTCATGACCACGTAATGAACTACTTGGAGCATCATAGAATTTCCGGTGTTGTAGTCGAGTACCTTTTCCGAGTACCGAGTACTGCCGAGTACTTACCTTGCAGAGTACGAGTGCGAGTACTTGTACCTCCGAGTACGAGTACAAGTACAGGTCTCCGAGTACGAGTACTTGTACTTTTGAGTACGAGTTAGCCTTGGTCAAGGCGTTCGTCGTTATTCGTCCGTACGCGGTAAACGATCGGCGGCATTATCCTCGCTATGCGCATTAAATACAGCGCGAACAGCGACCTCATACTGCCTCTATTTTATGCAAATCATTTGGATCCGATCGAACGCCTTGGTCCAATCGTCCGCAAAAGCTTATCTTTTTCTTCATTTTGCGCTAGATTTCCAGCGCACGACCTCATATGCGAATAAAGATAAGTGTAGGCCGGGCTAATATGTGTAGTGTCAAATCACGCCTTGGTAAATCTCGACGTCATCCAATCATTTGCAGCTACATGTATTCGCCCTTTGCGGACGTGTTCGAAACCTTATTATTTTGTGCATTGGCGCTGTGTGTAATGTGAGACATCGACACACAACGTGTGCGTTGTATGTATTATGTAGGCCTACAGTAACATAGTCAGTGGGCTTCGGTAGTCTAGGGGCTAGACGTTGTTATGGTTTGATACGCGATAACCCAACTCAGCGATAACCCGCCGCCGCGAAAGGGCGCTATCACGACCAACCAATTAGTCTGTTTCCCCGACCTGACAATTTTTTCCGACGTCCAGACGTCTAAATTGTAGGTCAGGTAGCCTCCGTGGCTAAAAATAAACATGACGAGATTGACGGCCCTTTTTCAAAGCTCGGCTTCGTTTTCCGAAATCGCTTTATCACATAAAGCTTTAAATGTTCCGATCAAATTTTTAAAACAAATCACTTGCTTCATATATCATACAGTTATGATATACAGTTTTATACTTCTGTAAAAAAAATATTGACTAATGTTGACCTGGAATCTTCCAATTTAGGCGCCCAAATAGCACTGTTAGCAGGCGGAGCCGAATGGAGAACACGCCGAGTTTTGGAAAATCCCGGTAACGGTCGTCAAATTCAAAATAGTGCCTGACGCAGCAAAAAGTTCGCCCCTAGATCGTTTACGATCCGAGTAACTTGATGCACAAAATCGTCGTTGAATTTCAGGTTTTCAAAATGAAAGCAATGAATATTAATTATCAACTCCTTTTTTAAAAGGTTTTTTTTATAAGCAATTAGCAGTTAATAAAACCTATATTTAACTCGGAAATACTCGGGCGCTATCCGATTGTCGACGAAATGAATTCGGCAAGCTACGGACATTTTATTCCCTTCCCCAATTTTATGGCGCTCAAAACTCTCTAATATAAAATATTTTGAGGGTATAACTTTTATTCATGAGCTCGGCGGACGGATTTTTGGCCTATTTACAGGCGTGCACCCCTAGGCCACTTCCTAAATCTCCCCCGAAAAAAATGGGGGAAACTAGTGCGCATGCGCATGTCAAATCATGCTTGCCTGTCAAATCATTAAAAAAAATGTTCCCTTTTAGGGGTGTGTCACTTTTTTTTCCATCAAAAGGGGGCAAATTCCAAAAGTGAGCTTGCGGAAGCCCACATGCATTTCAGATATACATTCTTTAAAACACTAAGAATCACCTATGGACAACTCAACAAGTCAAAAAAAAATTCGTTTGGACCCATTTTTCCAACGCCCCTAGGGTTGCCATTTTGAATTTCTGAATGGCAGCCATTTTAAACATCTATCCTACATATTTTGCACATATAGGCCTAAATGGACAAAATAATCAACTTTTGAGACATTTACGTCTTGATCCTTTATATTGTATCCTGAATACAATACTGACCTCCTTGGCAGTTCACTCAAACTGTAACAGCCATTTTAAACTTCAAAATGGCCGAAGACTCTTACAGTTAATATTAAAGATATCATCTGCACTTATTGGAAAAAGTCTAAAAATGGCATAGTTCAATAAGTCAAAGAGCAATAAGTTATCAAGCTCAGATGATTCAGCGAATGAAATATAAATCACTTGTAATTTGACATAAGTTTAACGAGGCATTTGATATCTTTGACCTCATTCAGAAAGAAAAGCTTGAGACCGACGAGTATAGTTTCACAAGTTAAATCCAGATCTGGGTGGATTACACAAGATTTGTATCATTATGTAATGTATTTATGTAATTTCAACTGGTTACATGCTTTCCTGGAATCGTATCAGTCATTTTATGAGTGCGCAAAAAGTGTCAGCATCAGGGTGGCTAATTGCTGTATTTGCACACATCTCTTCAACTCACATCTGCACAGTTCAGTGCAGGAACATATTGCAGTTGCACAGTAATTGTCGGTGGAATAGACCCGATACCCATATGAGAGTTAGGTGGGGATTGGGGAGACATCATTACAGAGAACCTGTCAAAAACCAGTTTGTCAAGTGTCATGCAAGTCTAGGACACTTGGTCAAAACAATAGCACTGCATGCACAAAGAACTGCCGTAACGATGCCCAAATACATGCATGTGGACAAACTGCTATCTGAAAATTTTTGAGTACATGGCTTAATTTAAGGTTTTATTTTCGATGCCATTTTCACCGTACAGGGGGCCTACCACCAAAAACGTGTAGATTAGGTAGGCCTATATCTTAAAACAATTTCAATATGTCTCCCCAATTTTGAGAAATCTGCGTCAAAAAAGGTTTCTGGCTACCCTGTAGGTCCAATCTCTATGGTTGTATAATCACACAACTTGCGTAGTGCAAATTAAGAAATAATGTACCAGTTGATGCTGTGAAATCATGCACTGTTCAATCGGGCATCATGCACTTTGATTTGGTCGGAATCCTATTTAAAGGTTCGCAAGCGGGACACCATGGGTGAACTATCTATCAGGCTCTATTCCTCTCACGAAAACTTTGGAAGGTAACACAGGCGTTGCAAAGCATGGTGGGTACGTGCATTTCGTGCTCAACCTGGTATACAAAAAGAATGCTCAAAGAAATAAGGTGCGAAGGGCGAATATAATAGACAACCTATAGTAACGACCCAAAAAGTTTGTATTTTGCAGTACACCCTTTGCTTTACGACGATCTAACGCAAAGAGTATACTGTTAATGTCATCATGAGTCGCTCCCCGTGGTAAAGAACTCCTTCACGTCCCGCTTGTACCAACTGATGATCCCCGCCCGGTCCAGACCCTTTAATATGGCCAACTCGCTGTGTATGTCGTGGGCGGTGTTGCGTCCTTTCTCTATTTTCATACTAATGCGACGAAACACGGTGTCGGTATAGTAAAGGGAGTACTTGACGTTATAACCCATTCCGTAGACGCTGACTTGGTCGCAGCCGGAGTGAAAGGCAGCCATGAGCATCAAGGCACCCGTGGTGGGACGGTAGGACTTCTGGGGGGAGTTCACCCATCTGGAAAAACACCAGGAGAAGAGGCAAGACAGTGGATTGTCACATATCTTTAAGATAAAATTCCATGAGCTGTGTGACCTCAGCTTTATGAACTTTTCATTTTATTTCATTTCATTTAATATATTGATTTTCTCAGGTAAATACAAAACAGCACAGTTTAAAAAGAACATTATGCACAATATTCACAGAAAAAAAACACACACCTGAAAAATCGCCTTTTAAAATTTACAAAAAAACACAATTAAAACTACAGACAAAACAGAAACAATACAAGCACAGCACCCCTGACGAATTGGCTAAAATCAGTTTCAGTCATGTTCCCTTCATCCAATAACAGTACTGAGTGATAACTTGTTTGTGCAAAAAGGAACCAGACTATTCCAGCCTCGCTTTGGTTACATTGATTTGAATAGGAAAAAAAATCAAATGGCTGCAACATGGTCATGGTCTATATCGTTGTCACGTGCCAAAGGCGAAGACAACAACGTCCGTGTCAGACGCGTGAAAAATGGATAGTTTTCTCGTAATTATAAAGTGCTTACATTTTATTGATGTATCTTATGAAGTCTGGATGCAGGATTCTAACATCTTGAGCGGCGGCTTTAATCTTTGGTTCCTTGCCTCGCACGACGGAAGTGATGTATTTATAGTCGTTGTCCCGGCACGGCACGAATACGTAAATTAATCCCTGAATTTTGTGAACGAAGGAAAACAAAGTCAGTTTTGAACTGAAGAATAAAGAGAAGCCCAATGAATGATTAAGATGATATACACAAGTGACAATGTTTCTACTGTTCCATGGTTAAGAACGAACCCCTGCTCTCGATTATGGCTCTGCAAGTATAACCAACTTGCCGAAGATAAAAATCGCCAAGTATGGATGATATTGTTAAAATACTGAATACAACTGATCAGTGCAAGCCTATCAATATAAAACGGCCACAGCATCATTGCGTGGATTCAACGCATTTTCAAAAAGAGAAATCCAACATGGCTGATCAGTGCTACAATCGCTCCTACCTTATCATTTGGGACGTCCGTTGCATTGGTACCGCGTAGAGATCGGTCATAGAAAATGTAATGTGTTGTGCGATTCCCAACATCCCTTTCATGGTTTCGTCTAATAGCCTTGTTGACACTGGATGCAAATGATACAATCACATACAGTTTATCAAAAACAAGAAGTTTTAAAAAATCAGTGGCACATTATTAACGTCAAAATATTGATTGCCAAAGTATTCTCTCGTGCTAAGAAGTGACCTGACAATCTAATCTATCTAAAAGTGACCCGATAATATTACCAGTCACTGATCCTGACTGGAAAATCATTTTTAAGGTTTTTCAATTGCATTGAGCTGACCACGAACGTCTAGTAAATTGTAATTGTTTTCCTAGTCAAATTTTTACTGAGTTTCTTTTTTTTAATTGCTAGGGAAACTTCAACTAACCGAGAGATGCCACTTCATTTTTTTCTATTCAGTCAGATAGAATAGATGAATAACAAAATGACAGCGAGAGAACAGTAACAAAGGAATTCCCTTTTCAAGCCGTAGACCTTTATCATGCTGCCACCATTTCGGTCATGTTCCCCGTATCCAATAACAGTATACTGAATGATATTTTTTTGTGCAAAAAGGAACCAGACTATTTTCCCTTCCAGCCTCGCTTTGGTTACGTTGATTTGAATAGGGAAAATCAAGATGGCCGCAACATGATGATGGTCTATATAAGTAGGTTGTGAGTCACGGTCCTGCACGGACTGGATGACCTGTGACTGCCTGGTAAGCCAAAAGAACTTGTGTATACCATGCACAACTACAACATGTAGGGGCAATTTGACACTTAAATAACAAGTGATCCGCGGATCGCATGTGTCGCCTTTTTCCGCGGTCGATCCCTATATGTTTTATGATCTTAAAAAAAGTGAAATTTTTATGCATTGTCAATCAACGACCACAAATGACCCCGATATGACCTTTGACCTCCAATTTTTGAAGAGTTGTGATGACCCCTTACCCAAGAATCACTCCATTCAAGTGACATTGAAATCCATCAAATTCTTATTGGACAAGGAAACATTTGAAGCATATTCGAAAAATGACCTCTAATGACCCCTTCATCTAGATGTATAAGGGTGCCCCTTTTTGACAAGTGAAACAAATGTTTTAAGTCTAAAGCCCGGTTCATACTTCATGCGAATGCGAAACGAATTTGACGTCATGAAACATTCGCTGCGAAATTTGCCTTAGTTGAAATGTGCTCAACCTTTGCGAACTCGCAGCGCGAATACTTGCCATAACGTCACAGATTCTCGTTCCCTTTCGCTTTCGCGCCGAGTATGAACCGGGCTTTACTCTCTCAGACTTCAGTATTTTCCCCCTTTTTTTTGCTTGAAACACCCCCGTCAATTTTCTTTTTTTTCTATTTAAATATTATCTTAGTTTGTTCCCATGTCTGCAAGACTATAGGTTATATAAACCAGAGAGATCTCCTTCTTTAGGTGGAGTGACCCCTGGACAGGAAGGTGTTGTGGTTTGGGTGGTGTGTGGTCCAGCATCATGGTTCAGTGCTGTACCAAACAAAGCATCTACCATCAATTCCAACCACCCTGTCTCTTGTCGCTCTCTTTCAGCTCGCCAACAATTCCTGGATCTTTGATCCCCTAACCCCCCCCCCCCCCTAATATACGTTTTATCAAAATCCATGAATGCATGTATAATGTAAACTTTCAACACATTTATGATAGAAAAATATCCCACATTAACTTTGCTACTCGATCAATGAGCCTTATATCCAAGTTTTGTGGAATTCGGGCAAATGTCTAGGAAATGAGAACATGAACATGTGGGCTCTGTGCACAAGTACCCTCGCAATGATGACAGAAAGATTATACTGCTTGTTTGCCAATTACAGCTTATACAGCCACACCATATCCAATCAGAGGACCACGAGGACGCCGGCAACCAGCACCAACAATCCCAGCAGCGGCTCGGCGGACCCTCCCAGTCAGCCAACCCTAGCCTGCTTCAGGTCCCTTCCTCCGGCTATGGCCTGGGTGAAGGCAGCATGACCCCTAGCATGCCTCTCACCACCAGCATGTACCCACAAACACCACTCACCCCTATGACACCGGCCACTCCTGGGAGCATGGAGTCATCAGGGATAGAACCACAGCTCCAGTGAGTGTTAAGCCGTGTTTCCCTAGGCATTTTTGTCAGGACGCAACCTCAATGCAGCAAAATCCTCCAACTGCCTCCGTGTAAAAATTGCATACACCCTCAATCCTGCACAATTCTCCCTTATTTCTTGAATGTGGTCCTTGGAGGGGTGACCACTGCCTCAATCCTGCAAAATCCTCCAGCAATCACTGTCAGTGTGTTGAGGCAGAGCCAGTGACATCCTGGAGCAGTGCGGAGGATTTCAAGTATAATCTAGGCCTAAATTTAAGCACGGCTGAGCATAAACAACACAAGGTCCGGCTACGAACATACGGTCATAATCTAGTACCGGTTAGCGTCTCCCAAAACATGCGTTATACGACACAAAAATGCCAACCGGTTGCAAGTTAGACCGTTTTCCAGTCAAATGTAACAATTTAATATTTTCAGATTAAATATTTTCGGAACTGTGGATGGGACCTTACCGGAAGACCATGTGATGGTTGTCAATCTCTGCACCTTTCCGGGATCCGTTGAGTATGCCACCATTACCGACGACTGCACAGGACAGACATTCAGGCCGGGGATGGTCGTTTGAAAATGCGAATATGGAATTTTTTGGTGAGAAGATTTTGAGCGTAGCAAGGTAATCTAATGGTACAAAACAAGGAAGGAGACTATTTAACGTGTGGTTATGGTACATTTATACGACCTACAGGGAGATTTGAGTCATTTTCTAGAGGATTGGCATCACCTCTTATTTAAGTGGCAAGTTTGGTATTAGAAATGGTCAGCTTGGCATTAGAAAATTCATTTGTAGACGTTGCAGGAATACTCAAGATACATATTTTTGGCGCAAAATCTCCAGAATTGGGTACAAACTGAAAATACAGTCCTCGCGTCGGCAAGGTCGGGATGGAAAACCACGAGTTTTCATAAGAGCAAACCACAGCTCCTTGAAGTCAGGTTGACGGGTCTGGAATGACTGCCATGTGCAAACTTGGTGAATTTGAAGGCCCAATACCTACCTTTATACCGCAACTGATCCTTCCTGTATTTGTAACCGAATGGCATGTAATACGGGCCCAGTCTTTTGAACTCGGACTCGTTTAAAAGTTTGCTGTTCATTAGCAAGTGAATCTCTGGGTGGAATATTGTACGGCCCCTCCTATTGTTGGACATTCTCCGCTGAATTGATGTCGGGCATTTCTGTGAAACACAGTCAAGGGAAAGCAAAGTTAAGCCAATGAATCAATGAAGAATACAGACAAATACTTGATCAAAGGGATGGACCACCATTTGCTATTTACCACTAGAAGTGAATGTAACAATATTCTGTGCAGTATTTTTCTTTCATTTTTCATGGTGACAGTGAAGATTTAAAAAAATAAAATAATGAAGGGGTAAAAACTGAAGCAAAGATATATCCCTAAGGCGAAACCCCCAAATGGAGAATGGGTTTCATCAGTTCATGTTGTATGCATAATGTTTGGTCATTAGGAGGTGGTCTCGGAATAATATCAATTTCCATCCAATTAAAATGAAAGAACCAGAAAGAGCTTTTGGATATAACTATTTAAATGGTATTCCCAACCCCACCCTAAAAAGACTACAGAATTCCCGCGAACATTCAAACCGTGGAACGGGGAGGGTGTATATATGCGTTTTGTACAACGCGGTCGCACGGTGCGCTATGGCCGCAAAAGTGACAGAGCTCTCCCGTGGCACCTGCACCACGGTCGCGGGCAATTAAGCTTGCTTTGTCTCACCGATGGAACATAACCTGGATTTTTCCTGAAGGCAAGCTCCCGCCCTTCTCCTCCTTTGAAGGAACAAAATCCCCCGGAATCAGGGAAGGTTTCCCAAAAGAAACGATTTGTGTAATTGTCTGCAGCCCAGGGTCTGGTAACATGACCAAAAAAACACAACAAATATTATTGAGTTAATAACAGGATCTTAACAAATATTATTGAGTTAATAATAGAATCATGCAGATAAGAGTTGGTTTTGCTGTACCCTGACGCCATTTCTAAAGTACCGGGTGATTCAAGAGGAATAGTGAACAAAGAATTGAGAAAACATGCTTTAGCTTGGCAGAACCTAAGACGTCATGACTGAGCTAATTACATTGATGACTTAACATATTGGGCCAAATAAAAAAAAAGCATGTTTAGCGTCCCCGCCCACTTCCTTTTTGGAGGACGCCTCCTTTTTTTAACCAAAAAAGAATAAAATTTCAACAGTGACATAATTTTGGCCGCTTTGCCTGTTGCATGTAGCCCATATGAAGCTGGTATGTAATTTACTGAGTCCAATAGGGCCATTTATAAAAACAAAACCTGGCGGCCATCTTGAAAAATAGCCCAGTCGGGCGGTCATTTTGGAGGGGGGGGGGGAAGGGGCCTCCCGCTTCCTTTTTTTCCAAAAAGGCAGGACACTAAACTTTTTTTCTAATTTGGCCTCCTAGACGCGAAATTATGTAAACAAAGAGATTGTTAATATTGTGGCGGAAAGTTGACTTATTGCTGGTAGGTACATGTATTCCCAATGCATTTTTGCATCTATATATATAAGAGAGAGTTTAACTCGGCCTCCGAAACGATGTTTGCTCATGAAAGGATCCGAGACCGCGGGCTCCCACGGTGCCAAAATCGCTGCACGTCCGTGGAAAAATGCGGAGGGTGTCTTCCGCCGGGTCGGACACTTCGGGTCGTCCTGATTTTCCCGCACGGACCGGCGATCTGTTTCGTCTATTTTTCGTGACTGCATTTTGCGCAGGAATTTGCCGTCGTGTGCGCTTTCAAGTTGACTGCCTGGCCGCCCCCTGTGCTGGCTTTTCTGCGTGTCTAGACTGTGCGAGGTCAGCGGCTTCAACGTAGGGGTTCCGTTTACGTGTTCTACTCGATCGTTTTGCAAAAGCGTTCACCAAATTGTAGTATGGGGTGACCTTGGTAAAATATTTTTTCTCCATGGTGCGTGGCCACCAAGTGCCCCTATTGTTTCATATGCTTCGCTTGCCGCCCCTGCGCCGAGTGCAACGAATACTCAGAAGGACTACACATTAAGTATGCCTTGCGCGGTCTGACCAATCGAAAGTCTACACTGCGTAGTATTTCCGGGCTATGCAAAACTGTCGATGGCAACGCGTACTGCAGCCTGCTCCACACCCTGGAAACGAGGTTGGGTCTACGGTGCTCGCTATTTGAAGCGCAAGCATGTGACGTTGCGTGATAGAGTGCTGTTGCTTCCATAATGTGTTTACAGCTCCATGCTTCCACCACCAAGGCTGAGCGTTGTGATGTGAGTTCGCTGCACGCCACGTATAATTCAGTGTCGTGTTATAATTTCGGGGGCCTGTTTGGGGTCAACGAAGGATCGATGCATTGCTTCAAACTATATCGCGATCTTAAACGCAGTCACAAAAAAAATCGACGGGAAAAAGTGTCCGACCCGGCGGAAGACACCCACATTTTTCCACGGGCGTCAAGCCGCGGTCTCGGATCCTTTCACTATTTTCAGGAGCAAACATTTCTCGGAGGCCGAGTAAAACTTGCCCTTATATAGATATGGTTGAACCAACTTCAATAAAAGTTACCGACTTTTTGCTTCCACCACCACGGCTGAGCGTTGTGAGTTCGCTGCCCGCCACGTATAATTCAGTGTCGCGTTATAATTTCGGGGGCCTGTTTGGGGTCAACGAAGGATCGATGCATTGCTTCAAATATCACGATCTTAAAACGAAGTCACAAAAAAATCGACGAAAAAGTGTCCGACCCGGCGGAAAACACCCACATCATCCACGGACGTGAAGCCGCGGTCTCAATCTTTGAACTACGTTGGGTTGGAATAACGAAGGGTGCATAAATAATAATATCCATTGGCGGTTGTTGGCTGTTTGGTCTTGCTTTATTAATTAGTGTTGAACCAACTTGAATAAAAGTTTAATCGACTTTTTCCTCGCAGGTCTTGCAAATTGTATATAAGAAGATCAAGTTTACGTCCAATAGTGACCTTCCTCCATGATTCAGACTGTAATTGTATGGAAAACCCTCAACATTTTCATTGCAAATGACACCTTCACGTTCTCATTGTTATGATTTAATGTCAAAACTGTATAATCAGCCTTCGCCTGTGTACTACGGTAAGCCTTTCAAGTACGTTTTCTCACAAATGCCACTGCCTCACAAAATGCCAACTTAACAGACCAACGGGAACATTTACAGACTGTTGCCATGGTACATAATTATCATGGGCGTCAATCGGTGGGGGACGGGGACCCCCCCCCCCATTTTAAAGCGGTGGACACTGTTTTGGCCCCCCCCCACTTTTCTACCCCGAATAAAAATTGTAGCTACTACATGTATAATGATTCTGTTACTCAGAATAGCTGATTCAATGACACCAAACTCGAAAATGATGTTTAAAAGATGATCTTTTGCTAAAAAAAATGTTTTAGTGGTCAGAAATTGCCTCAGATCGCACCACAGAAATTGCTTTTCTATAACTGCATGTCTTCTCAACTAAATCCCCAAATTACATTCAACTCCCACATTTTCATCCCTAACTCTACGCCCTACCCGATCTCATCGGGTAAATCAACGAAGGATCGATGCATTGTTTCAAATACTGTGATCTTTGAATTATGTTGGGTTGGAATAACGAAGAGTGCATAAATAACAATATCCATTGGCGGTTGTTGGCTGTTTGGCCTTGCTTATATTATGGTTGAACCAACTTGAATAAAATAGTTATATCGACTTTTTCCTCGCAGGTCTCGCAAATTGTAAGAAGTTCAAGTTTACGTTTGAAATCATTGTGTGATACTGCAAAAACACTCAGGCATTAGGAATCAGGAATCCTAAGGAACGGCTATCAAAAATCTGGAAAACCAGAAACATCTGAAAAACTCTTCAAGTGTAATACACACTGGCATTTTTGCATCTTATGGAGTCATCATTAAGTAAGCTGCAGTTGCAATTTCTTCTACAAGGAGGTTTGTACAAACATCTGAACACCAAGTTCTATGAGTTTTCGACGATTTTCCAGGACTAAAATATGGCAATGGCATTTAACAAAATTTTGTGGGAAACAGTTGTTTGGTATATTGATATTGTTGGACTTACTATTTGTTAACTTTTCAAAAGAAACTGTAATTAATTATCGTTATTCCGTCGTTTCATCCAAAGCAGCCTATTCAAAACAACCTTTACATGATGTGGATTTCCTTGCCTTTTCCATAACTGTTAATATTTTCCAACTTTCACGACTAAATAGCGAGCACCGTAGACCCAACCAAACGCGAATATTTCATTACCTACGAGAATTGTTTGACATGTGAGATCAGTAGCTCTTTGTAGCGGAAATGAACGAATATCCAAACTTTGGTATGGGACCACCTTGGCATTACAAAACGATTTTTTTTAATTTGAATGCTTTCTTTTATATCCTTATCCCATTTATTTTTTTAGAATGACGGCATGCAAAATGTAATAACTTCACATACTTTTTGGGGTCACATTATAATTGTTTAAATGTGCAGGTATTTGGAAACTAATTGTGTCGGGTAATAATTTTTCGGATTATGACTAAAATATTGTCGCTTCAACTGCGTACATTCGAGAAGCGAATGCAAAACTGATAATATTTTGACATCATGGGCACACGAACCATTATCATAATCGACTACCAGCAGATTCTAACGGAAATCGTTTTCGCCAGTTTACTTTTCAGTAATTGTTAAATTTAACGCCCAGGAAGTAATTTCGTATATCAACATGGGTCTACGGTGCTCGCTATTTGAAGCACAAGCATGTGACGTGATATAGTGCTCTGTTGCTTACATGGGCGTCGCGAGGGGGGGGGGGCCAAGGGGGGCACTTGCCTCCCCCCCCCCTGGAAAAGCAACAAAAAAAAACAAAAAAGAGGCGCGAAGACAAAGTGGTGTATTAAATTTAATGAGTTGGGGGGGGGGCAAAGTGTCCCTTCCCCCCTCTAAAACTGATAAATCGCGAATATGTTGAGAAATGCAAGCATTTTTGGCAATTTTTTTTGCCCCCTCTAGAAAAAATCCTGGCGACGCCCATGGTTGCTTCCATCATGTGTTTATAGCTCCATGCTTCCACCAAGGCTGAGCGTTGTGAGTTCGCTGCCCGCCACGTATAATTCAGTGTCGCGTTGATAATTTCGGGGGCCTATTTGGGATCAACGAAGGATCGATGCATTGCTTCAAATATCGCGATCTTAAACGCAGTCACAAACAAATCGACGAAAAAGTGTCATCCGACCCGGCGGAAGACACCCTCCGCATTTTTCCACGGACGTGGAGCCATTTTCGCGTCGCGGGAGACCGCGGTCTCGGATCCTTTCAGGAGCAAACATTTCTCGGAGGCCGAGTAAACTTGACTTGCTCTTATATAGATGGTTGAACCAACTTGAATAAAAGTTGAATCGACTTTTTCCTCGCAGACGGTCTCGCAAATTGTAAGAAGTTCAAGTTTACGTTTGTTGAAGAGTCCAATACTGACAATTAATTATGACCTTCCTCCATATGATTCAGACCGTTTGTAATTTTATGGTAAACACTCAACATTTTCATTTCAAAATGACACTTTCACATTTTATTGCATTATGATTTATTGTCAAAACTGTACAATCAGCCTTCGCATGTGTACTACAGTAACCTTTCACTACGTTTCCCAAATGCGACTGCCTCACAAAATGCCAATTTAACAGACCAACGGGAACTTTTACTGACAGTTGCCATGTACATAATTATCATGTGCGTAAATCGACGGGGGACAGAGGACCCCCCCACATTTTAAAGCGGGGACATTGTTTGGTTCCCCACTTTTTCTCCCGAATAAAAATTGTAGCCTACTATAATGATTCTATTGCTAAGAATACATGTAGCTGATTCAATTACTCCAAACTCAAAACTTTACAAGATGATCTTTTGCTCAAATTGGTTTTAGTGGTCAGAAATTGCCTCAGATCACACCACAGAAATTGCTTTTCTATAACTGCATGTCTCCCCAACTATATCCCCCATTTACATTTAGCTCCCCACATTTTCATCCCCAACACTACGCCCTACCCGATCTATGATCGGGTAAATCAGCTTGTTGGGAATACATGGTATAAATGGTCCAGTCCATTGACCTATGTGGTTAGATTAGGTGGGCGAAAAGGCATACATGGTCACAGGGTCAGTGCGCGCACACGAAGCTGCTCAGTTGTACACAGAGATTCATGGTCTCTACAAATGGCATATTCGCACATACAAAATGGTGAAGAATCCATTAACTAATCCTGCACTTTCAGACCCAGATCCCTTCCAAAATCTAATCGACAAAATGCATGCATAAGGTGGGGCTGAATACTTACTGAAGTGCATGATTGGTCGGTGGTGTCGGTGTGACAGTTTGGTTGCAGGTCCAGCCAGTACAATTGGGACCTCGCGTCGTCATGCTGTCGAGAAAATTAAAAAAGATAAAATGTTCATAATTATAGGCTAAACATCACTGTTGTGAATTGCGTGCTTGATGCGGGGGAGGGGGGGGGGTGCTGGTCAGTTTTAGGATATTTGGCTTGTAAGACCCAGTTAGTGCGGGGAGGCATTTGGATGTTACAGCCTGTTTATGTTATTATGGAGGAAAGAATGTTTTGAAGAGTGTGGACCGGTAAAGATATTACTTTTTTAAATAGTACCCAAAAAGGTTTTGGTGAAGTTTCCTCGTGTACCTATCTGTACCTCTATCCGTACTAATGAAACAACTCGAAACAACTGAGATAATATTTTGAGCATGTTTATTACTTCAATATTGTTATTTCTGCAGCTTAATAGGCTACAACAACCATTAACCAACTAAACATATTTGTATATGTAAATTTACGATATGGGTGTCGTTGTTTGTTATTCTCTTTTGTTAAATATTTCGGGGGGAAAAGGAAAATCTTGAACTGATTCTTGAACTGATGGAGCTTGTAAACAATCCGACTAATTAACCGTCCTAGTCTTTTGCACTTCACAACCTTTCAAGTTTTACAAATCACTTTTGCCAAGAGTTAGCACCCAACATTGATTACAATACAAAGCCCTGCATATTTCTTGTGTGTGCATACAGCTTGGCATGCGAATGACTCAGTCGCTGTTCATTGCTCTTCACGGTCCTTTTTTTTGGGGGGGGTACGACCCGGTCACCTTTTTGAACTGGTACATATTACTCTTTCTTACTTTTTTATCCCGGACAAAAATACTCCGCAGGTTTTCTCCTGAACGGTTTAGGTATTAACTTGTAACTTTATCGAACATTACATCGACCCTGATCCCGAGTGGCGCATATTACTCTAACGTCATGATAACGGCATCATCAGGTGTCAAATTACGTGATTTTTGTTCAAAATATGACAATTTTCCGTCATTTCTAACTTATCAACAAAAATGAACAATCACCCTCGTAGGTTGTGACCCAATACATCATAATCATAATTAACTTATTAAAATATTTTTGATTATCCCGCAGTCAAAGTCGTCTGACCTTTCCTTCCGGGGCTACCGGAAGGTCAAAGTTAGGTTAATACAGAACACAGAAATGGCCCTGAAATCAAAACAATGATTTCTTCTAAACAGTTGACGTGATGGTATTATGACGTCATCATTTACAAGGGCGCCCTCTAGCGACACATCAAAGACGGTTGAACTTTTAAATTTACAAACAATTCGTCAAAAATGGTACTAAATTGCACTTAACTGGACAATGTCATATCAGGCATGTGAGTGAATTTCAATGAAAAAAACAGAGAACTTGTGCACAAACAGGGGGGTGTGGAATCAGGCCCAAAATGGCCCCCAAACAGGCTCTAAGCAAATAAAAACGCAGAAATTTAGGCAACAAAACAAAACATGACTTTCTGTTTAAACAGATTCTCATACAGGGTGAGTCCATTTGTAAGTTATTTTCGTTTTGCTGAAAGAACACGTTTTGTGATCCGTGGACAGAAGTTTATACAACGGTGTTTGTGTTTAAAATTCCGTAACTTGAAAAGTACAAGAACTTCCGTTAAATAATTGGGCCTGCCATTTGGTTTTTTTTCTTTTTTCTACTCACCCTTTAGGCCTTAAATAGTTGGGAGCCCGATCACCCTGCGTTTGTAACTCAACAAACGCGAATGCCTAGTGTGTTTTGTTTTTGTAGTGCCGGTGTCACATGAAAATCCGACTCCTATGAAAATCGGACCCCTTTTCCCCTATTATTGGTTCAACCCTCTCACGTGACCGGTCCCTCTCCAAATTATCTATGCATGAGCGCGCGCAATACCACCAATGAGTCCGTATTTCATAAAACGTAAATTCATGCTACACCGGTTCAGCGGCTTTGTATAGTCATCCTACGTGCATGGGGCCTTCGTAAACTCAACCATTCATAGACGTGGCAGCCATTATGAAAAATGGGGGTGTACTCGCGATTGAATTTTACTTAAATAACGTCTGTCATGAGATCGTTCCCTTGCGCCTTTGATGCTACCACACTGTGCATGCAAATTATAGTCAGAAAATTCAGGCACACGTTTAGTTTTTGGTTTTAAGATGTCTATTTCACCAATATCTTGGCATTGCACGTGAAATAAAAGTACATGTGCCATTAAATGTCACATCTGAGGGCATAATACATGTAACCAATTTCTGGAGACCAATTACAGTTTTGTATTTTGTTCCTCATATTAGAATTGTTCATCAAATTGGCTCAACTAAAGGCATGATGGTAAGAGTGTTACAAGTTTGGATTTTTACCGATGCAAAAAAATACAAAAACGCATCCCAAATTAAAAGTTATATTTTTCAGATATTCTAAATAATTATAAAACAGCATATAAATAATGGCCGTTAACACTTCATAACCCTTCCCCTTAAACTGACCTGATGGGTTACAAAGATCAGTTACTTTAATGCGGCAGACATTGACTAATTTTTGCAGGGGGTGGGGGGGGGGTGCATCAGCAAAAACAATCCGCAATGAAGACACTTTGTTCTCCGGACACTTGGCCTCCGTAAAATCAATAGGTGGGAGATGGGGGGGGGGGTGCTGTTCAAATCTGACGATAATCAACACTATATTACGAAATACCCCTGTAACCCAATTGGCTCTGACAAAATTCTGTGCACTTTGCCAGAATACTTTGAGGCAGGAGTATGATTGGTTGGGACATATACACCATGCACAGAATTTAAAGAAGTGTGTACATATTTTGCAAAAATCGAGTCCTTTCGCAATATCTCAGACATGTTTAGCAATGTTATTTTCCAAATTCGAAATGTTTACCCATTTACACACGACTATTTAAAACCCAAATACTTAGACCGCGATGAATGTCGTCCGCCAGAAAATGAGGTCCTCAATTGCACCCGGCAAATTTGACACAATTATGCCACTGCTTACAGCATACACGTGTTTTGGTGAAATCTTTTGAGTGGTTTTAAACTCCAACTTACTGCCTAGTTAATGTTTACCCACCTTCTGTTCCCAGTGTGAATGTGACGTGTTGCCGTGGATTTAACGAATACACTTTTCCCCGCATAATATTGATGATGTGTTGCCGTAGATTTAACGACAACACTGGAAGCAATTAAGTACATCAATGTTACGAAGAAAGCGATGTAGGCCGTGATCAACCTGATCATGAAGCGATGGTTGCACCGTGGAATGAACGGTATAGACCGTGTTATAAGGCTCCAAGATACCCGGTGACGTCGGCTCATTGTTGAAACGGGAACACGGTTTATAGCAGAAACAAAGATAAAGTTAAGTCTGCTTCTTCAGTAAGTAATGAGAAAAATTCAATCAACAGGTGTGGATACATAGGAGGAATCCACTCCGGGTAATGTTCTTGTAATTATCTTGCGTCCGTCATTAAAGTCGTTTCTTTATAGGCAGTGATTTCGCCGAACTCCTTTCACAGGGTAATTGTCCACACCATTTTTAACGACGGTCTTTTGCTGGTATCACATGTCGTGTTGACAGCTGGGTTTGCCGAAATGATTGGTCCATCATATCATTTCCAAATAACGCCTTCTGTTCTAGATCACCCATCATCACATCAAAATGCTGTGTGAAGAGACGAGATAGTACACTGACAGTGTAGACAACAACTCTTACTTCCACGGCCATCGCTAGTTTGGTAATTGCAGAGACTACCAAGGCCAAGTTTATCTTTGTTCTGAGGTTGTACACATCCGGTTGGTATTTTAGCGTGTAACATGCATTGAAAAGAAATGTACATTGACCAATGCAATCCGAGTTGCCCACTTTTTTTTTATCATACTTCATGAGCTTGCCTTCAATGTATGGCTGTGGTATTCTATTCCTTCCTCCATGTTCACACAATGCACCCATTTTTTTTTACAGTGACGTGTATGTGACGGTTCGTCAGGCATGGAATCATTCTAGTAATATGTCTATACTATACCCAGACTGTCACCGGAGAATAAAGGATCACGGTGAAATTGCCCACAAGTCTGGATCGGAACAAAAGAGCCAAATAAAATAGAAATAAACTGGCCCCAAGTCCTCACACTTTCCGCCACAAGAGCGATATTTACATACTGACTATAGTATCTCTCACATCTGTGGTGTGCAAAGTCATGGAACACATAATTCATGACCACGTGATGAACTACTTGGAGCATCATAGAATTTCCGGTGTTGTAGTCGAGTACTTTTTCCGAGTACCGAGTACTGCCGAGTACTTACCTTGCAGAGTACGGGTGCGAGTACTTGTACCTCCGAGTACGAGTACAAGTACAGGTCTCCGAGTACGAGTACTTGTACTTTTGAGTACGAGTTAGCCTTGGTCAAGGCGTTCGTCGTTATTCGTCCGTACGCGGTAAACGATCGGCGGCATTATCCTCGCTATGCGCATTAAATACAGCGCGAACAGCGACCTCATACTGCCTCTATTTTATGCAAATCATTTGGATCCGATCGAACGCCTTGGTCCAATCGTCCGCAAAAGCTTATCTTTTTCTTCATTTTGCGCTAGATTTCCAGCGCACGACCTCATATGCGAATAAAGATAAGTGTAGGCCGGGCTAATATGTGTAGTGTCAAATCACGCCTTGGTAAATCTCGACGTCATCAAATCATTTGCAGCTACATGTATTCGCCCTTTGCGGACGTGTCCGAAACCTTATTATTTTGTGCATTGGCGCTGCGTGTAATGTGAGACATCGACACACAACGTGTGCGTAGTATGTATTATGTAGGCCTACAGTAACATAGTCAGTGGGCTTCGGTAGTCTAGGGGCTAGACGTTGTTATGGTTTGATACGCGATAACCCACCGCAGCGATAACCTGCCACCGCGAGAGGGCGCTATTACGACCAACCAATTAGTCTGTTTCCCCGACCTGACAATTTTCTCCGACGTCCAGACGTCTAAATTGTAGGTCAGGTAGCCTCCGTGGCTAAAAATAAACATGACGAGATTGACGGCCCTTTTTCAAAGCTCGGCTTCGTTTTCCGAAATCGCTTTATCACTTAAAGCTTTAAATGTTCCGATCAAATTTTTAAAACAAGTCACTTGCTTCATATATCATACAGTTATGATATACAGTTTTATACTTCTGTAAAAAAAAATATTGACTAATGTTGACCTGGAATCTTCAAATTTAGGCGCCCAAAATAGCACTGTTAGCAGGCGGAGCCGAATGGAGAACACGCCGAGTTTTGGAAACTCCCGGTAACGGTCGTCAAATTCAAAATAGTATCTGACACAGCAAAAAGTTCGCCCCTAGATCGTTTACGATCCGAGTAACTTGATGCACAAAATCGTCGTTGAATTTCAGGTTTTCTAAATGAAAGCAATGAATATTAATTATCAACTCATTTTTCAAAAGGTTTTTTTTATAAGCAATTAGCAGTTAATAAAACCTATATTTAACTCGGAAATAATCGGGCGCTATCCGATTGTCGACGAAATGAATTCGGCAAGCTTCGGACATTTTATTCCCTTCCCCAATTTTATGGCGCTCAAAACTCTCTAATATAGAATATTTTGAGGGTATAACTTTTATTCATGAGCTCGGCGGACGGATTTTTGGCCTATTTACAGGCGTGCACCCCTAGGCCACTTCCTAAATCTCCCCCGTAAAAATGGGGGAAACTAGTGCGCATGCATGTAGATTAGGTAGGCCTATATATATCTTATAACAATTTCAATATGTCTCCCCAATTTTGAGAAATCTGCGTCAGAAAAAGGTTTTTGGCTACCCTGTAGGTCCAATCTCTATGGTTGTATAATCACACAACTTGCGTAGTGCAAATTAAGAAATTATGTACCAGTTGATACTGTGAAATCATGCACTGTTCAATCGGGCATCATGCACTTTGATTTGGTCGGAATCCTATTGAAGGGTTCGCAAGCGGGACACAATGGGTGAACTATCTATCAGGCTCTATTCCTCTCACGAAAACTTTGTGTAGCGAAATAATCTTTTGTCAGGCCATGCATTTTGTTATTATTGCGATCAAGAGAGGGCGCCAGACAAGACCTATAAAAAGTATCCGTATCTGGGCAGACCCGCCGAGGTCGCCAGGGTCATACGCTAGACAATAAATGATTACAATGTATACATTTGAGGCGCGGGAAAAGAGTACGCGCAACAGGAAAAAACGAGTTGCATGATGATATGTGGAAACACGAGGGAAGTTTACACATGATTTTCGGTGGACAGAAGCAGAATAAATCAGCTCGACAAGTAAAGCACATAGAAGAGTCAGTGTGCATGTTTTCGTTCCAGCTTTATTGAAACCTGTACCCCTTTGCTTCACGGCAAAATAACACTACAAATTGGTAACACGGATGGGGTGTGGGTAACGTGTTTGAAACGTGAACTGGACGACGACAGAAACAGAATTTTGGAGCGTATCGTCGAGAGATTTTGCCTGGGCTGCTGCTTGCTTCAAGTTCAAGACGGGACGAAATACGGCGAACGGTTTAAGAGTTCGTCGATCCATGCATGCAACCGGGACCTGAGCTGCAGGCCTTCCCAATCGAGCCTGACTTGCTGAAAAGCGGACTGTCTGAGAAGTCCGCTGTGCCGTGACAGCTGCCGTTTGATCCGCTGAGTGCACCGAGACCCGTGGGCAGCGGACGTACGGTCTTCGCTGCGAGGAGACGGGGTCCGCAACTACACAAACGCCTTCGCTGGACGTTGAATTATTGCACTTTGAACAACGGGGGTGTTGCTGTGACTGATACCACTTTTGGATGACAGAGGCGTGAAGCTTGATGTCCGAGACTCGCTTGGACTGGGCCTACTGGTGTGGGGAGCTCGAGAGGGCAACAGTCAAGTCGGCTACACCTGTACTGGAGTGACGGTTCAACGCTGCGGTGGATGAACTGAGGATTGACAAGTCTCCGGCCTGGATCGACTGGTGAAACAGCTCATGGTATTGTAACTTAGGCAGGACTGATTAATGAACTTTCACCTTTAATTGTATTTTGAACAGTACACGTGTAGGCTATAATTTCATTAAGGTTTGCCCTGAAAACACAAAAAAAACCAGTTGTTGTATTGTTGAGGTGTGTTTGAAGTCAGCTGCCTAATACATGTAGTTTGCTCATTATCTCATTTTGTGTACATACGCAACAGTGTGTCCGAAGTTATGAAAGTTTGATTGAGAGTGCTTGAGGACTTTTTTGGGGGCACAGAAGCAAATATTATGGCTAACTCAGAAACAGATTTGATAACCCAGTTGGTGACAGGGCTGACAAATGCCCTTAAGCAGGATAAGCCTCGGGCTGTATCACAGCGCCCAATCAAGCTTTCAAAGTTTTCGGGTAAACCCACAAGGGCAGGGGACCCCACTATAATAGAATGGTTAGATGAAGTAGATGTGTACATTCAGCAATGCAGTATCCCGGAGGATGAGCAAGCAAAGGTTGTTATTCAGCATTTAACAGGGGTAGCCCGGGAGGAGATTAAGTGCCATGGGGATGAAATTAAAAACAATATTGCTTCCCTAAAGAAACTGCTTAAGAGGAGTTTTGGTGCGGACGAGACTGTTCAGTCTCTTCAAAAAGCCCTCTATGAGCGCACTCAAAGGGAGGAAGAGTCACTGATGGATTTTTCTAGATCGCTTATGCGACTTCATGATCGAATCCTTGAAGTCCCGACAGAAGGCGAGAAGGGCGCCCTCAAGGGGTTACGCGACAGGGTGTTAATCAGCCAGTTTGTCGCTGGTGCTAGAATTCAATCTGTTAGGCTGGAGCTGCGCAGGCTTGAGTTAGCCAAACCTTCCCAAAGTTTCAGTGAGATGCGCGATGCAGCACGGGAACTTTTCCGTGACATCGAAGGGGGGTCACGCCCAAACGGTCAAGTGCACCAGGTGTCAGCTGAAAGTGTATCACCTGAGGCTGAAGATAGTACACCGGGGGTCAAGGTCAATGAAATTTCAGTTAATAGGAATAATGACCAGTTGCAACAGGTGTTAGCACAACAGCAAGAGCTGTTGCGATGTCTCCAGTCACAACAGGGTATGTTGTTAAAGCAACAGGAGCAGTTGAATACATTGTTGAAACATGTACACGTAGGGCAAGATGCGAAAATTCCGCGGGTATCGGATACTGCCGGGAACAGACCACCCATGGTTTGTTTTTACTGTAAGAAAGCAGGGCATATCAAGGCTCATTGCAAGCGCAGAATTGCTAAGGAGGCAGCGACAACAGCTCAGCCATCACTCGAACCACAGTTAAGTAGTAATGTGCAGGGTAAAGTAGTCGGGGAGGGGTTAAACCCCCACGCTCCACAACTGTAGGCCGAGTGGTGGAGGACAAGGTCAAAAAGGCCTCAAAAAAGGAAATTCCCAATGTGGAAGGGTGCAGTCAGAGCCTTCCATTGATGAGGTGCTCTCTAAGTTGGTGCGAGAAAGCCCAAAGGCTTGTGTGACTTTGGCAGGCGTCAAAACCACATGTGTACTCGACACCGGAGCGGAGGCGTCTCTGATTTCTGCATCTTTCTACAGGGAGAATCTAGCTAAAAAGATGGCCGGGTTGAAACAGATAGGGATGCATTTGCGAGTATTTGGAGCAAGTTGCGTTGAACTAGCCATTGAGGGGTATGTTGAAGTCCCTTTGAGTGTTTACAACTACACAGTTGTAGGCCATTTTTTAGTAGTGAAGGATTCTGTGGAGGCTGACCCAAAACATAGACCTTGTCCAGTGTTGCTTGGATGCAACGTACTGCACTTACTGAAAGATCTTACAATAGAACCCGAGCATGAAGACGCTGGTGCATGGTCATTGGCATTACAGTGGTATGGGCTTTCAAGGGGATTGGACCAAACTGAAACTGAAAATATAGTCAAGGAGACATCTGGCAAGGGATCAGTTGCTGCGCGCACAGGCAGAAACCCAACCATGATATTGCCAAGAGAGGTGCGCCGCATACCGTGTTACTTAAGAGCACCGACTGACACCTTAGAGGGGTGTACGGTTTTGGTTGAGGGTCTGCCTGGAGTGAACGAAATGGGGCTCAGTAGTAGAACAGGGGAACAATCCGACTCTAGTACATGTACTTTGGGTGCCAACTTTAAGGTTTATGATTCATGTGAGATAACCAGGGGTAGAATTGTCAATGTGTTGGTGGCAAATGTGGGAGCCCATGTACTTGAAATACCTTCACACTTTAAACTTGCCAGCGTCACAAAGATCACTACAAGGCCCAATGTTGAACTTGAGGAAGGGTCAGATGGGATTCATGTTTCAGTGAGTAATATCCTTTGTGAATCTTTGGGGTATCAGGAGTTGCCCCAGACTGATTTAGGCAAACCCGTGGACCATGATATTGAAATAGGTGATGGTGAGTCGTCGCCGAATGGCGAGTTGTATGTTTTCGAGGATGGTTCGGAGTACCAGTTACCCATTGGGTTAAGTCTTGACTTGGGTGTAGAATTGAGCAGGGAGGATCGGGATCAGATAGTACATTTGATTCAAAAACATGACTCAGTGTTTTCAAAAGATTCTGTGGACCTTGGGTTTTGTGACCAAGTCCCTCACACGATTCGGACAACCGATGACCATCCGATAAACCAACCGTATCGGCGTATCCCTCCACACCACCTTAAAGAAGTTAGGGAGTTAATTGAAAAATTCCTGGACCAGGGCATTGTGCAAAAGAGTAGTAGTCCATATGCGAGCCCTATAGTACTTGTACAAAAGAAGGATGGGTCCTTAAGAATTTGTGTCGATTACAGGCGGCTGAATGCCAAAACGGTTCGTGACTCCTTTCCTTTGCCTCGAATTGAGGAGTCACTGGAGGCACTCCGGGGGGCTAAGTATTTTTCATCTTTGGATCTCGCACACGGATATCATCAGGTGGCGATGGACCCTGACTCTGTCAGAAAAACTGCGTTTCGGGTTCCCTTTGGCTTGTACGAATACACCAGAATGCCTTTCGGGCTAGTAAATGCACCAGGAACCTTTCAGAGGGTCATGGAGATGTGTCTCGGTGACATGAACCTGTGTGAGTTACTGATTTATCTTGACGATATTTTGGTGTTTTCGTCTACTGTTCAAGAACATATCAACAGGTTTGACAGGGTTTTGTCTAGGCTTGCTCAGTTTGGATTAAAGGTGAAGGGCTCAAAGTGCCACTTGTTTAGTGAACATGTATCCTACCTGGGGCATGTGGTTGGGCCAGAGGGTGTGGCTGTGGATGAAGACAAAATACAGAAAATTAAGGATTGGCCGATTCCTGAGAATGCCGCGCAGCTTAGATCATTCCTGGGCCTAGCTGGATATTATAGGCGCTTTGTGCAAAACTTCTCCAGAATAGCGGCGCCACTGCATGCTCTTATACCCTCACAGGCTAAGGGCAATGCGAGAGGCAAGTTACCTAGTTTTGTCTGGGACTCAGATGCGCAGTTAGCATTCGATGCATTGAAGCATGCTTTAACACATGCACCAGTTTTGGCCTATCCCAATTTTGCCCAACCATTTGTCCTGGAGGTGGATGCATCCCTGCAGGGTTTAGGGGCTTGTCTGTGTCAGGATGACGAGAATGGTAGAAGGCATCCGGTAGCGTATGCCAGCCGCGGTCTAAGGGGTGTTGAAGCTAAATACCCGGATTATAGTTCCTTTAAATTGGAACTTTTGGCGCTCAAGTGGGCGGTAGTTGATAAGTTTAGAGATCACCTTTTGGGGGCAACCTTTATTGTCCTTACTGACAATAACCCGCTTGCTTACCTCAAATCAGCAAAGTTAGGTGCTACTGCGACGCGTTTTGTTTCGCATTAGCCGCGTTCAATTTTGAAGTACAGTTCCGTTCAGGGAGAAGCAACAGATGTGCAGATGCACTTAGTAGGTATCCTGGGCATGCAAGTAATTCGTCAGAGGTTGAAGGTCTTATGCAGGATAAGTTGCACTCGACTTTACTTCCCAAGACGGCAGTAGTTGATAAAGTGAAGGTTAAACAGACACATAATGAAGTACCCACAGAGGGGGCTGGACCTCCTGGTGTGTTTCCGTCTTGGTCGACGGAGCAACTTTCTTCCTTGCAAAAGGGTGATACAGAGTTGGGTTGTGTCTGGGAGTGTTGGAACCGGAGGTGGACACCAGGGGAGGTAGTGCCTGATGAACATGGTCAATTACCTAAGATTAAGTTATGGCTTGATCAGTGGTCACGTATTGTTGATCGTGACGGGGTTCTTTGCCGGCGGGTAATTGATCCTATACATGGAGAATTATTCCAGATACTCTTGCCGAAAAGTCTTCGACAGAGAGTATTGGAAGGGTGCCATGACGGATGGGGGCACCAGGGAGTTGTCCGGACAAGTTCATTATTAAGGAGACGGGTTTACTGGCCACAAATGACGGCAACCGTTCGTCATTATATTGACCATTGCCAGAGGTGTATTACTTCCAAGGTGGCTCAACCGCAGACAAAGTTTCCCATGCGTCATCTGCTGGCATTTCGGCCTTTGGAAGTTCTAGCGGTAGACTTTGTTAAACTTGACAAGGGTTGCAGGGGATTTGAAGATGTCCTTATAATGACAGATGTATACACAAAGTTTTCGCAAGCAGTACCTTGTAAGGATCAACACGCAGTCACAGTTGCTAAAGTGTTAAGGGACCATTGGTTCACAGAGTTTGGTATCCCGAATAGACTCCACAGCGATCAAGGGAGAAATTTTGAGGGGGATATTGTAAGGGAGCTTTGCACCTTGTATGGAATTAAAAAGACGAGAACCACCCCGTACCACCCTGAAGGGAACGGCCAAGCCGAACGCTTTAATCGGACCTTGTTTGGGTTGATTCGCTCTCTGGATGAGCGTGACAGGCGCAAATGGCCAGATTTACTATCGCATTTAGTTTTTGTGTACAATGCAACACCTCATTGTACGACTGGGGTCCCTCCATACACTTTAATGTTTAAGGGAACCTCTGATCCCTTTGGATCAGATGCTAGGAAGGAATGATAGTAATTGGGAGCAGGACTTTGTTGCTGAACAGGGAGAATTGCTAGATCGTGCTAGGGAGATTGTAAAAGAGAGAGTAACTAAGCGAAATATCCAAAATAAGCAGCGGCACGATAGTAAGCGTGTCGACAAACCCATACACTGTGGTTCGCAGGTGCTTATGAGAAGACTAGCATTTAAAGGTCGTCACAAATTAGCAGATAAATATGAAAAGGTCCCATATAAGGTAATTTGGACCAGTGAACATGGGGATGTTTTCCGAATCCGTCCTATTAGAGGTGGACCAGAGCGAATCGTAAATAGGAAATATTTACGACTTGACCCTATGGTGGAAATTGATTCTCAGGGTAGTGAGGAATCCAGTTCAGATTCAGATTGGGATGTAATAGAGCAACCCGTAGAAGAAGTGTTGGGTCAAAAACAACATGGTGTTGGCAGTGATAAAGTAGGGGAGTCAGGTGGCTCTAAGCTGCCTAGACGGTCTCAGAGAATTAATCGGGGCATGAACAGCAACCCATTTCGACTGCCCAAGTCAGTTATAAAGTAATGTCTATGTACTTTGTTTGAACGCTTGTTGCGTGCTGTATGTTGGGAAGTTACTAATGGAAAGGCTGGGGTATCCAGTTTCCACCTGGTGATCACCCATCTGTCAGCATCAACATGTGTTTGACAGAAGGTACATGAATTTTACAGAGTTAGTATTATGTAAGTACCTGTATGTATAATAGTAACCTGTTTTGATCACTTACTTTCAGGTGTGTGGAAAGCCTTGTTGCTACTTCGAAGGAAGGTTTGGGGAATCCAGTTTCCTGTAGTGACAACTTGGCTAGCCAACATCTCCAGTAATTAGGGAGGTTTTGTACTTTTTGGTCACAGTTTCGTAAAGAGAATGAAGAACAGACATGGTTTTGCATATGAAGTCGAACTGCAGAGAAGCAAAATCCCTATCGCATGTATTGGCGAAGGCGGGTTGACTTTTGACCGGGTCCTGTGTAACCAAGGCCGTTATTTCCGACAGTTACAGAAATTGCAACCCACAGTATTAATTATTAATTTGGGAACAAACGACCTGTGTTCGGTTGAGCGAACCCGGCCCCTTGCCAGGTTCACACCTCACTTTGTAATATGGTGTCTGCTCTTCATAAGTGGGATGTATACCCTGATACTTTGGTGTTTTTACCAGTTTTGCCACTAACCGGGGGGTTGAGAAGCTACCAAGTGTCGTTGCAGACATTTAATAGGATAGATAGAATGAGCTGTTGGAAAAGTCCACGTTCCTTGAAGATCGATGGTGGGTTTGGCGCCATCGAGGTCTCAAGATCCCGCGCTTTAGTTAAGATGGGGTGCATCTTAATTCGGAAGGAATGATGCAGTGTGAGAGGACACTACGGAAGTTACTTAAGTTTTTCGACTCTCGTATCTGGTTTTAGCTTCAAGGACATGATCATTAAGCTACATTTGTAACTGATTAGAGTATTCATACATGTAAATTCAAAAGAGGAGTTGTATCATGTAACAGAGTATAATGTGTAAAGAGTTTATCGAGATGTTGGGCCAATCAGTGTAACTTTTAAATAACTGTTATAGAAGACAGCCTGAATGGATACATAGCAGTACACGTGTTCATTTTTATCAATTGTTATTCAAGCTTGTTGTATTTCCAGTTTTCCTTGTTTATAATAAGTATGTGTAGTAAGGCAAATAATGTATGCTGTAAAGAAACGACATTTTGATTTTGTTAAATCCTGTGAAAGCATTGCTTTTAACCTTGATCTCCAGGAGTAGATCACCCAAGTAGGGGAGTTTGTAGCGAAATAATCTTTTGTCAGGCCATGCATTTTGTTATTATTGCGATCAAGAGAGGGCGCCAGACAAGACCTATAAAAAGTATCCGTATCTGGGCAGATCCGCCGAGGTCGCCAGGGTCATACGCTAGACAATAAATGATTACAATGTATACATTTGAGGCGCGGGAAAAAGAGTACGCGCAACAGGAAAAGACGAGTTGCATGATGATATGTGGAAACACGAGTGAAGTTTACACATGATTTTCGGTGGACAGAAGCAGAATAAATCAGCTCGACAAGTAAAGCACATAGAAGAGTCAGTGTGCATGTTTTCGTTCCAGTTTTATTGAAACCTGTACCCCTTTGCTTCACGGCAAAATAACACTACATTTGGAAGGAAACACAGGCGTTGCAAAGCATGGTGGGTACGTGCATCTCGTGCTCAACCTGGTATACAAAAATAATGCTCAAAGAAATCGGTGCGAAGGGCGAATATAATAGACAACCTATAGTAACGACCCAAAAAGTTTGTATTTTGCAGTACACCCTTTGCTTTACGACGATCTAACGCAAAGAGTATACTGTTAATGTCATCATGAGTTGCTCCCCGTGGTAAAGAACTCCTTCACGTCCCGCTTGTACCAACTGATGATCCCCGCCCGGTCCAGACCCTTTAATATGGCCAACTCGCTGTGTATGTCGTGGGCGGTGTTGCGTCCTTTCTCTATTTTCATACTAATGCGACGAAACACGGTGTCGGTATAGTAAAGGGAGTACTTGACGTTATAACCCATTCCGTAGACGCTGACTCGGTCGCAGCCAGAGTGAAAGGCAGCCATGAGCATCAAGGCACCCGTGGTGGGACGGTAGGACTTCTGGGGGGAGTTCACCCATCTGGAAAAACACCAGGAGAAGAGGCAAGACAGTGGATTGTCACATATCTTTAAGATAAAATTCCATGAGCTGTGTGACCTCAGCTTTATGAACTTTTCATTTTATTTCATTTCATTTAATATATTGATTTTCTCAGGTAAATACAAAACAGCACAGTTTAAAAAGGAACATTATGCACAATATTCACAGAAAAAAAAACACACATGAAAAATTGCCTTTAAAAAAAAAAAAACAATTAAAACTACAGACAAAACAGAAACAATACAAGCACAGCACCCCTGACGAATTGGCTAAAATCAGTTTCAGTCATGTTCCCTTCATCCAATAACAGTACTGAGTGATAACTTGTTTGTGCAAAAAGGAACCAGACTATTCCAGCCTCGCTTTGGTTACATTGATTTGAATAGGAAAAAAATCAAATGTCTGCAACATGGTAATGGTCTATATCGTTGTCACGTGCCAAAGGCAAAGACAACAACGTCCGTGTCAGACACGTGAAATGGCCAGCATTCTCATAGTTATGAAGTGCTTACATCTTATTGATGTATCTTATGAAGTCTGGATGCAGGATTCTAACATCTTGAGCGGCGGCTTTAAGCTTTGGTTCCTTGCCTCGCACGACGGAAGTGATGTATTTGTAGTCGTTGTCCCGACACGGCACGAATACGTAAATTAATCCCTGAATGTTGTAAACGAAGGGAAACAAAGTCAGTTTTGAACTGAAGAATAAGGAGAAGCCCAATGAACGATTAAGATGATATAGGCCTACACAAGTGACAATGTTTCTGCTGATCCATGATTAAGAACGAACCCCTGCTCTCGATTATGGCTCTGCAAGTATAACCAACTTGCCGAAGATAAAAATCGCCAAGTATGGATGATAATGTTAAAATACTGAATACAACTGATCAGTGCAAGCCTATCAATATAAAACGGCCACAGCATCATTGCATGGATTCAACGCATTTGCAAAAAGAGAAATCCAATATGGCTGAACAGTGCTACAACCACTCCTACCTTATCATTTGGGACGTCCGTTGCATTGGTACCGCGTAGAGATCGGTCATAGAAAATGTAATGTGTTGTGCGATTCCCAACATCCCTTTCATGGTTTCGTCTAATAGCCTTGTTGACACTGGATGCAATTGATACAATCAATACAGTTCATCAAAAACAAGAAGTTTTAAAAAAAATCAGCCAAAGTATTCTCTCGTGCTAAGAAGTGACCTAATAATCTAATCACTCACTGATCTTACCACTCCCTGATCCTGACTAGAAAATCATTTTGACAGTTTTTCCATTGTAATTGTTTTCCTAGTCAAATTTTTACTGAGTTTCTTTTTTTAATTGCTAGGGAAACTTCAACTGACCAAGAGATGTCACTTCATTGTTTTCTATTCAGTCAGAATAGATGAATAACAAATGACAGCGAGAGAACAGTAACAAAGGAATTCCCTTTTCAAGCCGTAGACCTTTATCATGCTGCCACTATTTCGGTCATGTTCACCGTATCCAATAACAGTATATTGAATGATTATTGTTTGTGCAAAAAGGAACCAGACTATTTCCCTTCCAGCCTCGCTTTGGTTACGTTGATTTGAATAGGGAAAATCAAGATGGCCGCAACATGATGATGGTCTATATAAGTAGGTTGTGAGTCACGGTCCTGCACGGACTGGATGACCTGTGACTGCCTGGTACGCCAAAAGAACTTGTGTATACCATGCACAACTACAACATGTAAGGGCAAATTGACTCTTAAATAACAAGTGATCCGCGGATCGCATGTGTTGCCTTTTTCCGAGGTCGATCCCTATATGTTTTATGTTCTAAAAAAGTGAAATTTTATGCATTGTCAATCAACGACCACAAATGACCCCTATATAACATTTGACCTCCAATTTTTGAAGAGTTGTGATGAACCCCCACCCCAGGATCACTCCATCCAAGTGACATTGAAATTCGTCAAATTCTTTAGATAAGGAAACATTTGAAGCATATTTGAACAATGGCCTCTAATGACTCCTACATGACCTTTGACCTCAGTAACCCGATTAAGAATTGTGTCTTCCCACCCAAGGGTTACTGCATCTAGATGTAAAAGGGTGCCCCTTTTGACAAGTGATTTTTATTTAGTTTTTAAGTCTTACTCTATCAGACGTCAATATTTTTTTCCCTTTATTTTGGCTTGGAACACCACTGTCAATTTTCTTTTTCTTTTTCTATTTAAGTATTATCTTAGGTTATTCCCACGCCCGCAAGACTAAGAGAGACCTTCTTCTTGAAAGTGGAGTGACCCCTGGACAGGAAGGTGCAGTGGTTTGGGTGGTGTGTTCCACCATGCTTTTTAGTGCTGTACCATCTACCATCAATTCCAACTGCCCTGTCTCTTGTCTCTATTCTTCAGCTCGCCAGCAATTCCTGGATCTTTGATCCCCTACCCCCCCCCCCTTACATGAGTTTAATCAAAATCCATGACTGCATGTACAATGTAAACTTTCAACACATTTATGAAAGAAAAATATCCCACATTAACCTTGCTACTCAATGAGCCTAATCATACGTTTTGTGGAATTCAGGCAAATGTCTAGGAAATGGGAACATGCATTCCCGAAACCTTTAACGTACATACGGGGCTACGAACATACAGTCATAATTTTGGACTGTTTAGTGTCTCCCAAAACTTCCGTCATACGACACAAAAATGCCAACCGGTTGCGAGTTGGACCGTTTTCCAGTCAAATCCAACAATTTAATATTTTCAGATTAAATATTTTCGGAAGTGTGGATGGGACCTTACCGGAAGACCATGTGATGGTTGTCAATCTCTGCACCTTTCCGGGATCCGTTGAGTATGCCGCCATTACCGACGACTGCACAGGACAGACATTCAGGCCGGGGATGGTCGTTTGAAAATGCGAATATGGAATTTTTTGGTGGGAAGATTTTGAGCGTAGCAAGGTAATCTAATGGTACAAAAAAAAAGGAAGGAGACTATTTAACGTGTGGTTATGGTACATTTATACGACCTACAGGGAGATCTGAGTCATTTTCTAGGGGATTGGCATCACCTCTTATTTAAGTGGCAAGTTTGGTATTAGAAATGGTCAGCTTGGCATTAGAAAATTCATTTGTAGACGTTGCAGGAATACTCAAGATACATAATTTTGGCGCAAAATCTCCAGAATTGGGTACAAACTGAAAATACAGTCCTCGCGTCGGCAAGGTCGGGATGGAAAACCACGAGTTTTCATAAGAGCAAACCACAGCTCCTTGAAGTCAGGTTGACGGGTCTGGAATGACTGCCATGTGCAAACCTGGTGAATTTGAAGGCCCAATACCTACCTTTATACCGCAACTGATCCTTCCTGTATTTGTAACCGAATGGCATGTAATACGGGCCCAGTCTTTTGAACTCGGACTCGTTTAAAAGTTTGCTGTTCATTAGCAAGTGAAGCTCTGGGTGGAATATTGTACGGCCCCTCCTATTGTTGGACATTCTCCGCTGAATTGAGGTCGGGCATTTCTGTAAAACACAGTCCAGGGAAAGCAAAGTAAAGCCAATGAACCAATAAAGAATACAGACAAATACTTTATCAAAGGGATGGACCACCATTTGCTATTTACCACTAGAAGTGAATGTAACAATATTCTGTGCAGTATTTTTCTTTCATTTTTCATAGTGACAGTGAAGATTAAAAAAATAAAATAATGAAGGGGTAGAAACTGAAGCAAAGATATATCCCTAAAGCGAAACCCCCAAATGGAGAATGGGTTTCATCAGAACATGTTGTATGCATAATGTTTGGTCATTAGGAGTCCCATCAAAATGAAAGAACCAGAAAGGGCTTTTGGATATAACTATTTAAATGGTATGCCCGACCCCACCCTAAAAAAAAAAAGACTACAGAATTCCCGCGAACATTATAAGTGGCACCAATTAAACAATGCATCGTGTACCAGTGATGTAGTGCCTTGATGCTGGGCCTTGGCCTTAAGGCTGCCTTAAGGCTGGATTTTAGGGCCTTGGCCTTGGCCTTGAGGCTTGAGGGCAAAAGCCTTGGCCTTGGCCTTGGCCTTGAGGGTTCAGGGCCTTGCAATTTTGAGTCAAGGCTCTTCAAGGCCCATAGATTTTTGCATTTTCCAGATAAATCTGTTCGAAATGTTGCTGTTACCATTTTAGTGCTAAAGATTTGCATGTATCTGTTTTAGATAATGCTGATATTTCTGACCATGTTGGGCCAGCAAATAAAAATTTCCCAAATCAGTTTCTTGGATCCCCCTTTTGTTACACTTGGGAGAATTTTTTGTCAATATAGAAGTAAATCATTATTTTGTGAAGTTAAACCATATTGAAGACCTGAACTTATACTTTAAAGGGAATATACATCATTTGCTTTTGCTGTAATTTTCAGAAATGGATGGAATTGGGGGGTTAGAAATATATAGCAAATATAGTTACACTGACTTTTTTGAGGTGTTGGATTCGAAAATGCTATAAAAACCAAGAAAAACGATCATTTTCCTGTAGTCTGGTTCCCTGACTCCATATAAGAAGAAACAGAGCAGTTTACATACATTGGGGAATTGTAAGGTCAGGGAACCAGTCTAGCTGGCTCGTACCCGTTCATAGGTTTGTAATCAATTGCAAACAAGTGCGATGGTCAATTGGGGCCAGTAAAGCCAGTTGTTTCCAATGCTGATCGGCCGATCAGCGTTGGAAATTGATACAAAAATACCACTTTTCTTGAAAATGACAGTATACCAGGTGCCATGATTTTACAGGATGCTTAACAATGTCATTCACTAGTTTTATTTTTTGATGTTTGCAAATGTTGTATTTTCCCTTTAATAGATACAGTGCAGTCATAAAATGGTGTAGGCCTATGCGAGCATGTTGATTTCAATTAAAGAAATGTTGTTCTTCGTAACGAGCAATTCGTGATGATAAGGGCGGATCCAGGGGGGCCTAAAGGGGCCATGCCCCCCCCCCAAAAAAAAACCACCCCGAAACCATTTTTTTTTTAATGTGACGTCGTAATAAAGGCAGGCAATGAGTACACCACCATCTTTTCCTCAAAAAACATCGGTTAAAATGGTCAGAAATTGCCTCAAATCGCACCACAGAGCATCTCGAATCCAAATTTTTTTCGGGGCCCTTAAGCGGGCCCCGAAGCCCAAGCCGTAATTTTTTGACCCACTTTTTTCGGGGGAACCAAAATTCCTTTGCCCCCCCCCCCCCAAAAAAATTGTGTTCTGGATCCGCCCTTGCGTGATGATGTGTCACTCATTTAGTTCTATATCAGTGGTCATTTCATAAAACAGGGCCTTGGCCTTGGCCTTGGCCTTGAGGGTTAAGCCTTGGCCTTGGCCTCGAGGCTTGAGGGTCAAAGCCTTGGCCTTGGCCTTGGCCTTGAGGGTCAAAGCCTTGGCCTTGGCCTTGGCCTTGAGGGTCAAAGCCTTTGCTCCAACACTGTCGTGTACGATGCATTTTGTACAACGCGGTCGCACGGTGCGCTATGGCCGCAAAAGTGACAGAGCTCTCCCGTGGCACCTGCACCAAGGTCGCAGGCAATTAAGCTTGCTTTGTCTCACCGATGGAACATAGCCTGGATTTTTCCTGAAGGCAAGCTCCCGCCCTTCTCCTCCTTTGAAGGAACAAAATCCCCCGGAGTCAGGGAAGGTTTCCCAGAAGAAACGATTTGTGTAATTGTCTGCAGCCCAGGGTCTGTTAACATGACCAAAAAACAATAAATATTATTGAGTTAATAACAGGATCAGATAAGAGTTGGTTTTGCTGTACCCTGACGCCATTTCTAAAGTACCGAGTGCTGCAAGAGGAATAGTTAACAAGAATTGAGAAAACATGCTTTAGCTTGGCAGAACCTAAGACGTCATGACTGAGCTAATTACATTGATGACTTAACATATCGGGCCAAATAAAAAAAAAACATGTTTAGCGTCCCCGCCTACTTCCTTTTTGGAGGACGCCTCCTTTTTTAAACCGAAAAAAAGAATAAAATTTCAACAGTGACATCATTTTGGCCTCTTTGTCTGTTGCATCTAGCCCATATAATTATAAAGCTGGTATGTAATTTCCCGAGTCCAATGGGGCCATTTAAAAACAAAACCTGGCGGCCATCTTGAAAAATATCCCAGTCGGCCGGTCATTTTGGAGGGGAAAAAAGGGGCCTCCCGCTTCCTTCTTTTTCAAAAAGGCAGGACGCTAAACATGTTTTTGTATTTGGCCTCCTAGACGCGAAATTATGACAACAAAGAGGTTGTTAATATTGTGGCGGAAAGTTGACTTATTGCTGGTAGGTACATGTAATCCCAATGCATTTTTGTATTGCATGTAGCTAGCGCCCTTGTGTATGCGTGCGTGACGCTCTTATAGTGTGCGCCAGCCAGAGGCAGAGAAGTATATAGGTAATACTTGCGCTCTGTGATTTTGTGGTATTAAATGCATACGGCGCAGCTAGTACAAAGCCGTATAAGCTGCACGTAGGTTTATACGCTGCCCATGTTTCTGAATCGGAGTCGCGACTAAATAATCAAAGCTGCTGATGCCAGCTCATTTGCAAGTGCAGGCGTGGACGTGTGTAATGCTGATGCGGTTGCATATGCTGATGTGCCTGTGTAATGCTGATTCGCTTGTGTAATGATGATGCGTCTGTGTAATGCTGATATGATGCGGTTGTACATTACTGATGCGGTTGTATAAAGCTGATGCGCTTGTGTAATGCTAATGCGCATGTGTAATGCTGATACGGGCGCATGTGCATTATTGTTGTAGGCCTATATCGAATTGGTTACACTGTGGTGCATTGCTGGCATTGTTGTGCATTACTGAGGCTGCAGTAGGTTCTCTCCCCAATAATTAAGAACCCAGCTAATAAAACAGCCCCAAGTGAATCTCAATTACTTTACATTTATCGATTGTTGTGAAGTAAAGTATAATTGTAGTGCCTGCACCGACTTCGTTTATTGTGTAATTAATAGACAGTATTAACAATCATTCACAATCGAGGGTATATATTTCCTTCAAAACGGACCTGCACCCTTAGCCTTGAGGTCGCTCTGAGTGGTCTCTCGTTTAGGGAAGAGCCTTGGTTTGAGAAGATTGTCTCCACCCTAATAAGTGTCAGACTTGGTCCAAACAGACCTAGGTTGGCCCGGGGAGATTCCCGCCACAATTCCCAAAAGGCCGCTTTACATCGTTAAAGTTATTCAACAAAACAAATCCTTAAAGTCAAACATTTTGTAGTCTACATGCACATGCCTGTGTCGGTCTACCTCTCCGCTCCCCCATTGTATAAATGGTCCAGTCCATTGACCTTTGTGGTTAGATTAGGTGGGCGAAAAGGCATACATGGTCACAGGGTCAGTGCGCGCACACGAAGCTGCTCAGTTGTACACAGAGATTCATGGTCTCTACAAATGGCATATTCGCACATATAAAATGGTGAAGAATCCATTAACTAATCCTGCACTTTCAGACCCAGATCCCTTCCAAAATCTAATCGACAAAAAGCATGCATAAGGTGGGGCTGAATACTTACTGAAGTGCATAATTGGTCGGTGGTGTCGGTGTGACAGCTTGGTTGCAGGTCCAGCCAGTGCAATTGGGACCTCGCGTCGTCATGCTGTCGAAAAAATTAAAAAAGATAAAGTGTTCATAATTATAGGCTAAACATCACTGTTGTGAATTGCGTGCTTGATGCGGGGGGAGGGGGGGGTGCTGGTCAGTTTTAGGATATTTGGCTTGTAAGACCCAGTTAATGCGGGGAGGCATTTGGATGTTACAGCCTGTTTATGTTATTATGGAGGAAAGAATGTTTTTAAGAGTGTGGACCGGTAAAGATATTACTTTTTTAAATAGTACCCAAAATGGTTTTGGTGAAGTTTCCTTGTGTACCTATCTGTACCTCTATCCGTACTAATAGGTATCTAGCACGGAACGGTACCTAAGCGAACGTTATGACCTAAAATATGACGTATCCTCCAAACAAAAGGCTCCCATTGTGACATGCTGAACAATACCCGTTTCACGCATATAATAGGCCTTCTTTCGGTGAGTGTCTTGCGATACAAAGTTGCCCGCGATAAGTACGGATTAAGGATCGGATTAAGGCGGTGAGTGACAGCCGAACCGCCCAGCGCACATTGTCCGCATGACAATCACTAGAGGGCCCCGGAATGCGGGAGTTTTAAAAGCGTATATTGAACATGTGAAATAGGAAATAACATTAACAATTAATTCTGCGCTGACGTCGATAAGAACCTCGTTTTCGGAATTATAATAGGAATAGGTGTGGTTGGGAGTAGACTACCTTACGTACCCTAACTTGGCATCTGATTGGCTGTCCCGTATATTGTGTACATTGCCGATAACAAAGGAAAAACGCAATGGGAGGGACTTGGTGGGCCTTAGACGCTGATGCGTGAAAATGAATGTACATTTGTACATGTACATGTGGCTATGTAGACGTATATGTCCGGGATCAGGGGTTCGAACAACATTTTCCAACAACAGTACTTCGAATTCAGGTTGATTGTAAAAATGGATATGCGAAGGGTCAGGGGTGTGTTGGCTGCTTGTGCGAGTAGCCTTCCTCCGCCACTTGATTTAGGTTCTAAGACAGGAATTGTCGATATATTATCGGCACTAGATGTTGGTATGCCAATGCCGAATGTGCCTCCACCTACGTTCTATGAACTCGTTTTTACGGGGCCTTTGAACAATTTCAACGGACGGGATGTCTACACGACTCTGATTCGCCAACCGAAGTCCTTTTGGATGGAGACAGGGGAAACGGTGGAGTCATTTGGCAACCTTTTGGCGTTTGTCGGGACAGCATTGCAAGAGGAGGAAAGGGAAAATATTGAAGGGAGGAGGAGGAAAAGACTCCTCGATGCCAACAACCGACTGTTACTTACTCTGATATGGCTACGAAAGTACCAGGACTTTAACTCTTTATCCGTACTCTTTGATGTCAGCGAATCGACCGCCCAAAGGATAACGAAGACAGTGACGGGAGTGCTATGGGATGCTTTGACGGGGGAAATACGGTGGCCGAACGAAGCCGTTTGGAACTCAATGCGGAACGTGTGGGCCACATTTCCGAATGGAGTTGGAACCATAGATGGGACGTCGCATGAAATATTCACACCTGAAGATGACCAACACCTGTACTACAGTGGTCATCGTCATCGACACTGCCTTCAAACACAGATAATAGCTGATTCGAAGGGAAATATAAGATACCTGCATGTAAGTAACATTTATTGCCGTTATCATAGCGCAAAATAAATGAAGAACACATTATTGGTTCACAACATAATTATTGACTTTTTTTTAACATAAATACCAATATAACAATGACTTTGGGAATACACACTGGATTGTATGACAATCACTATTTTGTATTACATCGTTAAAAAATACTAACACATCAGTTGTGCACTGTAACTATACAAACGCCAAATAAAGGCAATTTATTCATCAGCTGTAGATTAATCACCACAAGCTAGGCGCGCAGGAATCATAAACATACATTAATTACACCTTATTATAAATGAGGTTTTCTTTTTCTTCTTAGTCCGGTTTCCTTGGACACACGAACGATGCTGCACAGTATCGCCTCCTCCCTGAGATAGGCCACCAGCGTCGTCTTCATCTTCCGGAGGGAACATACTTGCTGGCTGACAGGATTTATCCCAATGAGGAGCCGCTCTTAACACCCTGGAAGGCAAATGAACTTCGTGGTGAGGAACGATACAGGAGGAAAATGTTTAACAAAGAACATGCATCTGCTCGAGTGGCTATTGAACACGCCATCCGACATTTAAAGACATACCGCATAATGCAGGGGCGATATAGAAATAACAGGGATTTGTTTTCGCAAATTGCTGATGTTTGCGTCTGCCTTGCGCAGCGCCATGTCAAATTCTATGGACAACTCCGTTAACCCTTCAAGTCAACCTAGCGATACACACTGAGATTTAGTACAGAAAGAAAATTGTGAGGCTATTGTTTTACACTTGTACATGTGATAGGAGTACATACAATGATTTTTACTTTAGTAATGATTCCTTTATTTTTGTTAAATCTGAGTTAACCTGTATCATTTTTTTTTTGTGGAAATTGCAAATAAATGAAATGAATACAGACAAGCATCAGTTTAAAGGTGGAATAACGCCCACCCTTTATTGTTAGGCCTATATCATAATATAAACGCCAGTCACACTCTTGACGTGAAAAAGGTAAAAACAAAGAAAGCAGTTAGATTCCACCATAATGGTTGTCGTCTCATTTTTGTTGTTTAATGACAATGCTGTTTCTAAATGTGCCATGTCCTCCTTTTTTGGCCTAAAATTAGGATTTTGATTTTATCAAACAATATTGACAATTTAACTCCTCATGCATCTTTACTTAAAAGCGAGGTTGCCATGAAGTGGCAAGCGACGTCTTTGTTCCTTACCTCTACAAATTCTCTTCGATAGCATCCAAAATCCTATCCACCCTTTCCATTCGGACCTGATGGGCATCTAGCATGTCCGAGAAACGTTCCTGGTTCCTCCTTGCAAGTGCCCAGAGAGGCTCTCTCCGCCGTGCCGGTGCATCTGGCTCAGGTTGTGGCTGTCTGTCTTCTGGTTCATGTCCTATGTCGTCTTCATCAACTTCATCCATGTTTTCATCACCAGGGGGTACAATGGGTGGGGGGGGGGGTACAATCGGTGGGGGCGGGGGTACTTCCGCGACAGCGTTTAGCCGGTCCATTTCTTCTTGTCTGGCCCTCCATGGAGCAACAGGCCCAGCATGCCGCATCTCTTGCTCTCGTTCTTCCACTGCACTGGAAATCAATGGTGTACATTATGTACATAATTTTCATGGGCTTAACGCATGTACATGGATTTTGTAGCCTGAATTACTGGATTTTGGAATCATTTACGCTTAATTTAAGTTAATGGAGAAACATCCTAAATTTGTTTTTTTTTTAAGATACCTTGAGATTCCCTAGATACTTTGTTAATGGCAAATTCCTTGATTTTGTTTCTAACTTACTCTTGTAATTCCCTTTGGACGTAATCCCGGATCCTCCTTCGTAGGGCTGCATGAGTCCTGCCTCCTTCGTACACCTCCCGTATATTGGCGGGAATGTGGCGCCGCACGTACGCTAAAATTCTCACGTAGTTGTTGCGGTGTATATTCCACCCATCTCTAATCACGGCTTTCTCCTCCTCAGTCATGACACGACGCCCGCGATGTTCTCTCTCAGCCATTTTCTGATTGCCTCCTACCACGTACATAATAATCCGCCCAACCTATTCTTATTGCATTGAACGGAGGTTGTTATCGACGCCAGCACAGAATTAATTGTTAATGTTATTTCCTATTTCACATGTTCAATATACGCTTTTAAAACTCCCGCATTCCGGGGCCCTCTAGTGATTGTCAAGCGGACAATGTGCGCTGGGCAGCTGTCACTCACCGCCTTAATCCGATCCTTAATCCGTACTTATCGCGGGCAACTTTGTATCGCAAGACACTCACCGAAAGAAGGCCTATTATATGCGTGAAACGGGTATTGATCAGCATGTCACAATGGGAGCCTTTTGTTTGGAGGATACGTCATATTTTAGGTCATAACGTTCGCTTAGGTACCGTTCCGTGCTAGATACCTAATGAAACAACTCGAAACAACTGAGATAATATTTTGAGCATGTTTATTACTTCAATATTGTTATTTCTGCAGCTGAATAATAGGCTACAACAACCATTAACCAACTAAACATATTTGTATGTCAATTTACGATATGGGTGTCGTTGTTTGTTATTCTCTTTTGTTAAATATTTCGGGGGGAAAAGGAAAATCTTGAACTGATTCTTGAACTGATGGAGCTTGTAAACAATCCGACTAATTAACCGCCCTAGTCTTTTGCACTTCACAATCCTTCAAGTTTTACAAATCACTTTTGCCCAGAGTTAGCACCCAACATTGATTACAATACAAAGCCCTGCATATTTCTTGTGTGTGCATACAGCTTGGCATGTGATGGACTCAGTCGCTGTTCATTGCTCTTCACGGTCCTTTTTTTTGGGGGGGGGGGTACGACCCGGTCACCTTTTTGAACTGGTACATATTAATCATTCTTACTTTTTTAACCCGGACAAAAATACCCCGCAGGTTTTCTCCTGAACGGTTTAGGTATTAACTTGTAACTTTATCGAACATTACATCGACCCTGATCCCGAGTATTACTCTAACGTCATGATAACGGCATCATCAGGTGTCAAATTACGTGATTTTTGTTCAAAATATGACAATTTTCCGTCATTTCTAACTCATCAACAAAAATGAACAATCACCCTCGTAGGTTGTGACCCAATACACCATATTAATTAACTTATTAAAATATTTTTGATTATACCGCAGTCAAAGTCGTCTGACCTTTCCTTCCGGGGCTACCGGAAGGTCAAAGTTAGGTTAATACACAACACAGAAATGGCCGTGAAATCATTTGTAAGTTGTTTTCGTTTTGTTGAAAGAACATGTACCTTTTTGTGATCCATGGACAGAAGTTTACACGGTGTTTGTGTTTAAAATTATTCCGTAACTTGAAAAGTACAAGAACTTCCGTTAAATAATTGGGCCTGCCATTTGTTTTGTTTTTTCATTTTTCTACTCACCCTTTAAGCCTACAATAGTTGCGAGCCCGATCACCCTGCGTTTGTAACTCAACAAACGCGAATGCCTAGTGTGTTTTGTTTTTGTAGTGCCGGTGTCACATGAAAATCCGACTCCTATGAAAATCGGACCCCTTTTTCCCTATTATTGGTTAAACCCTCTCACGTGACCGGTGCCTCTCCAAATTATCTATGCATGAGCGCGCGCAATACCACCAATGAGTCCGTATTTCATAAAACGTAAATTCATGCTACACCGGTTCAGCGGCTTTGTATATAGTCATCCTACGTGCATGGGGCCTTCGTAAACTCAACCATTCATAGACGTGGCAGCCATTATGAAAAATGGGGGTGTACTCGCGATTGAATTTTACTTAAATAACGTCTGTCATGAGATCGTTCCCTTGCGCCTTTGATGCTACCACACTGTGCATGCAAATTATAGTCAGAAAATTCAGGCACACGTTTGGTTTTGGGTTTTAAGATGTCTATTTCACCAATATCTTGGCATTGCACGTGAAATAAAAGTACATGTGCCATTCAATGTCACATCTGAGGGCATAATACATGTAACCATTTTCTGGAGACCAATTACAGTTTTGTATTTTGTTCCTCATATTAGAATTGTTCATCAAATTGGCTCAACTAAAGGCATGATGGTAAGAGTGTTACAAGTTTGGATTTTTACCGATGCAAAAAATACAAAAACGCATCCCAAATTAAAAGTTATATTTTTCAGATATTCTAAATAATTATAAAACAGCATATAAATAATGGCCGTTAACACTTCATAACCCTTCCCCTTAAACTGACCTGATGGGTTACAAAGATCAGTTACTTTAATGCGGCAGACATTGACTAATTTTTGCAGGGGGTGGGGGGTGGGGGTGCATCAGCAAAAACAATCCGCAATGAAGACACTTTGTTCTCCGGATACTTGGCCTCCGTAAAATCAATAGGTGGGAGATGGGGGGGGGGTGCTGTTCAAATCTGACGATAATCAACACTATATTACGAAATACCCTTGTAACCCAATTGGCTCTGACAAAATTCTGTGCACTTTGCCAGAATACTTTGAGGCAGGAGTATGATTGGTTGGACATATACACCATGCACAGAATTTAAAGAAGTGTGTACATATTTTGCAAAACTCGAGTCCTTTCGCAACATCTCAGACATGTTTAGCAATGTTATTTTCCAAATTCGAAATGTTTACCCATTTACACACGACTATTTAAAACCCAAATACTTAGACCGCGATGAATGTCGTCCGCCAGAAAATGAGGTCCTCAATTGCACCCGGCAAATTTGACACAAATTATGCCACTGCTTACAGCATACACGTGTTTTGGTGAAATCTTTTGAGTGGTTTTAAACTCCAACTTACCGCCTAGTTAATGTTTACCCACCTTCTGTTCCCAGTGTGAATGTGATGTGTTGCCGTGGATTTAACGAATACACTTTTCCCCGCATAAAGTTGTTGACGTGTTGCCGTAGATTTAACGACAACACTGGAAGCAATTAAGTACATCAATGTTACGAAGAAAGCGATGTAGGCCGTGATCAACCTGATCATGAAGCGATGGTTGCACCGTGGAATGAACGGTATAGACCGTGTTATAAGGCTCCAAGATACCCGGTGACGTCGGCTCATTGTTGAAACGGGAACACGGTTTATAGCAGAAACAAAGATAAAGTTAAGTCTGCTTCTTCAGTAAGTATTGAGAAAAATTCAATCAACAGGTGGGGATACATAGGAGGAATCCACTCCGTGTAATGTTCTTGCAATTATCTTGCGTCCGTAATTAAAGTCGTTTCTTTAAGGGCAGTGATTTCGCCGAACTCGATCCTCACAAGGTAATTTTCCACACCATTTTTAATGACGGTCTTCTGCTGATATCAAATTCTGCCGACGTGCATGGCCCATCATATCATTTCCAAATAACGCTTGCTGTGCTAGATCACCCATTATCACGTCAAAATTGGTTGGCAATTTTACATACAAATGTACATTACTTCCAGCGCGCTGCTTTGATAATAGAAAGGCCAAGGTCAGTGGCTGTGTCGATTTAACGCACACAGCCCCGTTTGACCTCTTGTTTTTCTTGTCCCAGGGGCAATCACGCATGGCCCAAAAGCGTACGCAGGATTTTACGAGATTTATTCGAGACTACAGAAAAACACAAAAAGTGTCTGGATACATGCACTGTTTGGCCAAGATGGCTAAATACGTTAAAAGTTGAAATCGTGTGCTTTATTTTGATACCAAAAATAACTGCTTCTGACAAATTAATATAAAGTGTTGTTACGGCCTGTCAAAAAAATTATATTTTTATCAACAACATCGAGGGCCGATAGTTATTAGACTGAGAGCTGGATAGGGTTTAATCAAAATTTCGGGAACAAATCACCTGATTGTCTTAAAGCATAGTGTCATCGACCCTGATCACAGAATGGCCAGACTTAAGTTTCGCTAGATCAGACAAATGCGCATTGGCGCCATGCCAAATGTGGCCAATTTTGCATTTAATCAAAATTTTGAGAACAAGAACAAAACCAGTATCATTTGATAGCTTGGAACTTGCAGATTATGAAAATATAACTTAAGAGCGATTTTAGATCAGACTAATGAACTTAAGAGCGGCCCGAAAAACGCGGAGGGTGGGCATGGCCGTCACCCCCTCTTTTTTCCTTTTTGCTGATACCGTTGCAACGCAACGGTAGAGGAGAAAATGAAAGCAGTTTGTATTGATGCCTTGGCACTTGTGGAACATGAAAATATTACTAAAGATGGCTTTTAGGTCAGACTAATTACCTTAAGACTGGCGGGAAAAGCCCGAAAGGGGCGGGGCCTCAACCCCCCTCCGTGCACATTTTGGCTCCTGTCGCTGCAAAGCATTTCTTAAATCCTGCCAAATTTCTTTGACAGTTGTTCAGATGCCTTGCGGTTATTTTGACACCAGGTTTATGAAAATATGGCATACCTCGATCGCAGAATGTCCATTTTAGCTCCTATTGTTGCAATGCAATTTTTCAATTCTGCCTAGCTTCCCTGATAGTTGTTCTGATGTCTTGCAGTTATTTTGACACCATTTTTATGGCAATAGGGCATAACTTCGTCACAAAATGTCTAAAATTCCAAAATTGGTGTAGGCTTAAATGCTAACTTTTCCATTACATTGAGCATATAACGTCCATCAGAGGGCGCATGAATTATGAGAGTGCCGACTTTAACTGACCACTATAACAAAACGTTTTAACAGATTGAATTGAAACTTCACAGATGTACTACACATATTCTGGTGTCCATTAAGATAATGACCGATGTGGGAAGAGCATATCAGACCTCCGTTGCCCTCAGCTGGGACAGATAAATTACTTTGTACATACCTTAGTTCAACTTCTCGCTAATATAATTTTTATTCTTCAAAACGCAACATTTTTCGTGAACCAAGCCACAACTATAAAGTGAAAAAGAACGGCATTGCAACTTTTATTCTACACTCATGTTATAAATTTAGACCCAAACGACAATGGGGTAGCCTCTGACCTCTATTTGTCTTTTTTTTTAGTGTTGTAATGTTTGTCCGGCTTGCCTTTTAAAATTCTATTCCATCTGTTGCGCCTGCGTGGGCATGAAACAGGGGATCAGATACTCTGGAGAAATAAAATCATCTCTGGATCTGAATTCATGACATCATGTGTAGAACAATAGAGTAAATATTAATTTCTATTCATTTTAGACTTGGGACATGAATAGTTGGTATTTTAAAGTAATAGTGGTACATGAAATAAAGTAAATGGGTACATGAAGCTCGCTGACCGTTAAAACTTCACCATGGGTCAGATATATGAACTTTCCCTACATATGAAACTTCATGTAATGGCAAGAATTCACATCGAGAGTTTAGATTTGGGTCGTGGAAAAGTAGGGTTTGAATAATACGTCTTTAAAATATCAGTAAACAGGGTATACAAAGTTAATAAACCTTTCGAAAGTCACCAGAGGGCAAATGTGATTTTCTCACATTATATTCACTGTATGAAGAACCAACGTAAGAAGTTGTATGCTTTTATAGGCTCAAAGTGCACAACCAGTTACGATATTTGACCTTATAACAGCCCTGTCAGCCCAACCACTACCCCTTAATATTAAATTCAATAACTAGCTTAAAACCCGAAAACTGATACATGTACGTGCAATGTACTAGGCCTATATAATCTTTTTTTTTTAATTCACCAGCTACTGCTACCTGTTCTTTCGCATAATTACCCATTATTTTAAGTAAATGTCAATATCTGTTATGAAAGGACTCCCAAATATCTGTCGTACATCTGTAAAGTTTCAAGTCAACCTATTAAAATATATACTTGTCATGATTATTTAAAGTCGGCACTCTCATGCGCCCTCCTAACTACGTTATAGGCTTACATGCTCCATGTAATGGAAAATTAACATTTAAGCCGCGCCTATACCTGTTTTGATATTTGGGCCTTTTGTGACGAAGGTACATGCCCTATTTTCATAACCTTGGTGTCAAAATAACTGCAAGACATCAAAACAACTGTCAGAGAAACTTGGCAGAATTGAATGTGTGCCTTGCGACGATAGGGGCTAAAATGTACATGGAGGGGGTTGCGGCCCCGCCCCCTTCGTGCTCTTCGCACGGCTCTCAAGTTAATATAAGTGATGTCTTTGGTACAGTAACTGCGGTTGGTTTTTGTCAGAGTCGTGCACGCTTTGTACCAAAGTACGATATATGGCAATAATCTCAAAGCTACAACTTATTTTACCTGACTGGGATGATGAATAATGTTGTTGTTGTGGTGGTGGTGGTGGTGGTGGTGGTGGTGGTGTGGGTGGTGGTGGTGGTGGTGGTGGTGGTGGTGGTGGTGGTGGTGACCACAAATTCGCTGCCTTGTGGAGACTCACACACAATAGTGAACAAAACATTGTAAAGGTCTCCACAGGGCAATTTCTATAGATGAATAGGTCTCCACAAGGTTTTCACGAAATAGATATATGGGTTTTACTCAAAAACTAGGAATTTCCAAGGTGTGTTTATTTGTCGCAGATGGAAGAGTTTTAGAAAAGGGATATTAATTCCAAATTTCAGCCCAGGAAACTTATTCTGGTTAAAATAAGAGCATTTTGAAAATTCACTTTCAAAATTGAACACTTTACTACACGGGAACAAAGAAATGTCTCCACAAGGATACAAATTTTGGAATGCGTGGTGGTGGTGGTGTGTGTGGGTGGTGGTGGTGGTGGTGGTGGTGGTGGTGGTGGTGTGGGTGGTGGTGGTGGTGGTGGTGGTGGTGGTGGTGGAACCCGACCCGAGATTTCATTTTTTTTTTTTTATAAGGGCAACACAACATAGCAGTAAATTAATGTGCAGTTTCCATATTGCGGAATAGTGCAACAAACGGATGCATATAAGCCTAATAGCTATATGGTGTACGTAAGATGAGATATTTCTGACATTTGTGGTGGTCATGGGCGTAAATGCTTGGGGACGGTACCCTTTTTTACCAGGGTGATGGGCAAATGCATCACCCCAAGTTTGTGGTGAGAATCAAGAAATGCCGATAACATTCCAAAAGCCCAAATGTATTACACAACACTGCAACAATTCGAATTTGGTGTCGGGAGCTGTTCAGACAAAAATAAAACATGTTAAAAATATTACTATGAAAATATATTTTGTGATAAAGGCCCAATAATAAAAAAATATTTTGACCATAAAATGTTATGGATAGAAATGTGATATAGATGTCACATGACCATAATTTACAAGTCAGACCGTGGGTCCCACTTGGACTCAGTTGGGAAGATGTGAGCAGAAGTTGCCCAGGTTGCCCAGCTTTTGCCCAAATGGGTCCCAGTCACAACATTTTTGCCCAGTCTGTGCCCACTTCGGACCCATTTATGGCAATTTGGGTCCACCGTGATTGCCCAGTCAAAAACCCATCTGGGTCCCGATTGCATAACATTTGCTGTACCGTATAATGTAACGCAGCAGTGTGGTGTAAGAACTAAACTAGCACCTCTGACAAAAACCACCGCCAAGGTGTTTTATGTTGGACTTGTAGTTCCCGTCACTCACGTGAACACTGTTTCTGCTTCTTGCGTTCAGGATTGACCGTTATCCAATCGACCGCGCGCGTGCACGTGCGTACAACTGAAGTTTCGCAGGCTGTTATTGAGTACACGATTTAGTTTTTGAAACTTTGAAAATTGAGTTTCGTTGGGAAGTGTATCATGAATTTGAATATTTTATTTTTCAATTTGCCGGTCTTCTTTGTTTTCGGGATTCTATTCGGTTGGAATCACATTTGAATGACATTACCCTTTTTCCGAAGTGACTGGGGATAAAACGACCGAGATATCTTTTTCGGGTTGGTCGGAGAGGGCAACACAATTTTGTTTTTGCTATGGCCTTACTAACCTATGATCCCCCCACGCACGCGCATTGTGGTATTTGCCCCACACAGCCTGCTGCAGGGCTAGGGCGGGCGGGCGAATTTCAAACCAAATTCCAACCTCGTTGTGTCCGCCATTGTTGATTTCGCGTATCGACGTGTCATGAAACCAGAATCAGCTAGTGTCTTTCAAATAATGTAAGTCTGTCTCCTCTTTCCCTTTTGAGTTAGGCCTTCCTTCCTTTATACAGTGCATACATGTGAGTCGTCTAAGTGAGTACTAATAGTGGAGTTCATTTAATTTTGGCAAAACATTTTATCCCGTTGGGATGTGATAAATAATGGAAAGAATGTAGGTCCTAGTATCCCGACGCCACTTATTTGGTTGTGTACAAAGTATATGGAGGGTCCAGAGTATGGCGATCGTATTTCCTATAAGGAGCAAAATCCACTTTTAAATTATTTGACCAACCAAACTAGTTGGCAACATTAAGAACATACAGGCATGTCATAGATAACGGGCGGAGTTTGAATTTTGAGAGAAATTTGGGGGTAAAATGACAACGAGAATGACAAAACGCAACACGAAAATAAACATGCACGGCAATCACCGCGCGATGCACCGTGAGCACGTCAGTCGCACTGCACGGCCAACCAGCCCGTAAACACGCCAAAAACTGTGAAAAAAATGGGGGAGGGGGAGGATATATTCTCCCCATCCCCGCCTTTATGTCCATGCAGCTTGGAAACTGGTGCCCTGTAAAATAATGTATCTCAAATACTGGACTTTCTCCTCATATAGAGCTACACGTGATACATACTGCATTTCCTTAAAAGTTGCATTTTCTAAGCTTAAAATCTAGACTGTTTTTGTTTTGCCCCCCCCCATCTGAGCAAAAGCTGGATCTGCCCCTGGAAACACATGATAGACTTTACAGAGACCACAAGTAAATTTTAATTAAAAACATTTTAAACACTGGAAATTATGCTCTAAGTTCTACATTCAGAGTGAGAACTATGATGAGGAACCCAGTACAGCCAGTCTAGTTTAGATCTAGGTTTATATGCATGTGTTTAGAAATCATAGACTTAAGACATCATGATGTCATGCTTTGTTATACATTGTGCGTTTGGAAAGAATGTTGCAACCTGACGCTGCTTTTTTCTGCATGTATCACCTCAATGAAGGTCAGTCATTGCAAAAATGATGATAATTATACATGAACATGGGACTGAGAAACATTTCCAGTTTTGTTGGGAAATACTTAGAAAAAAATTCTTGACTCTCCAAGTACACAACCGCTGAAGTAGTGTCAGGTTGCAACATTCTTTCCGTGCGTTTTCCTATGGGAGCCAGGTGGGGACGCCAGCCAATTGTCCCCACAGACTGGGACAAAGACTGGGACAGACTGAGCTACAGTGTTCTGTCAGTTGGGCAATTGATTTTTTTTCAAACTGCACAATTCTCTACTGCTAATGTACTCCACAAAGTTTGTGTTAATTCCCTATTTTGCTGAACTTCCATTCAGTCTAGACATTAGCTTTGAAATTAGTCGATACAATTTCTAAATGGCACATTTTAGAAATATGCCACAAAAATGTTAACAAAACTTGTAAAAAACAACACATGTATGTTGAAAAACCTTCTGGAAGGTCTATTAATTAATACATAAATGTTGAAATAATTGATTTAAAAATGATGTCAGATAATTTACTAATTAATAATTAATGATACCATACAACCAGGCCATGCACATTTTTTTATATATTTTTTTTTATACAAGACGTGTTTTCCTCTTGCGGTGTGCCCCCCTAGTTTGTACTGTGCCCCCCCCCCCCTCCCTCAATGCCTGGATCTGACAACTGTTCTGGACATAATTGTATTGGGCTACAAGAATAAATTTATAGGTCAAATCTGGCTAAAACTTGACAAACTTAAATAATTCATTGGTGGTTTCCGCCTTATATCGGTCACTTGAGACATCATGCAGGGTTAGCATTATTTGGTCAAAACAAGATACTTAATTTAACAATGTACTAATATGTTTTTCTCAGACTGACAGACAATGTGTGGCATATTTATAAGTACACTTGAAACCTTATTGAGTTCTCCATGCAGTGGTGTCAATTTCATGACACTGATGTTGGATGATGGTGGACGAGGGTTGCAGCAGCAGTGGCAGGGGTGGAGGCGAGGGTCACGGCTGAGGTGCAGTTGAGGCACCAAAGGGGACAGTGGAGGTTGTGTCATGATTAGCTGCCAGATTTTTCCTCATTACTTTCGTTTTTCTTTTCAGGTGGCTGCGAATGTAGAGGATGACAATGATGGAAGAGATGACAGAGGCAACAGAGAAAGTGGAGGCGGTGGTGGCAACAGAGACAGAGGTGCAATGTGACCCAGGTGCCAATGGTTGTGGAGGTGACTGAGCAATGGGCAACAGAGACACCAGAGGGGACAAAGGAGGCAACAGTTGAGGCAACAGAGGGACAGAGGACACAGAGGGGATGGAGGTGTTCCAGGTGCAGAGGCTATGGTGGAAGCGTGAGCTATGTGCAATTGTGCAATTTTTGTAAATCAAGATATGTGTATAATTAAAGCAGTTTATACATAATCTACTGCCTTGTACATGTATGCGGCAAAAATTGTTGAACCTATTGATTGCCTTTCCCTCGTTTATGTGTCTGTACATTTAAAATGAACACTAGCAGTAATTCTTTAGTGACAATGCTACATTATCAGGGCCGTCCATTTTCAAATAATTTAGTATTTGATTACTCGAAACTGTTTGATCGAATATTTGGATGTTCGAATCTGCAAGCTGCAAGTATGCACTGTGCCGGTAAAAAGTTGCATGAAGAGCGTCTGGTCAAAATTTGAATGTGGCAATCGATATTGGGAACTGGAGTGATTTGCAGCAAGTATCTTATAACTGTAAATGGCTTTAACCATCTAAAAAGGTGTGAAGGATGAACTGCCGTCAACAAAAACGTTACTGTCAATAAAAACAGTGGCACCTGGCAATAAATTGCCGCAACTTAACGATAAAATAATATCATAGTGGTGTCTGCATGTGGGTAATTGTTTTGTTTTCTAATATTCAAACTGGCATCAAGCTATTCGGAATATTCGGTTGATGGTCAAATATTCAAGTATTCTGTATATTCTGTACGTTTGTTTTAATCCTTATTTTGCTGAATATTTATTCTATCTTTTCATTTTATTTGAGGGTGAAGATTAGCTTACAATTTGTCCTACACTGGCACATGTTTGAAATATTCAAACAAGAAGAACATTTACATGTATTTTAATTAAAAGGTAATTATAGGCCTACCTGTATTTGAGAAAACCTTCTGGTTGGTGTAAAGGTTATCGAAGATTTGTCAACTTGGAGACTTAAAAATTAATGAAAACATTACGGCAGATGTGTTCATATACTGGCTTTTGCCCTTTGGCAGCTTATTTGACATACTTAATATAAGATTTAAATCTCCCGACGCAAACTCCATCTTATGAAATGTAGGTTTATCATGCAATTTTTTGATGCAGTGGCTCCAAGTCTTACATAACACTATAATTTTGTGTTGTATTAAACTTTGTTAAAGTCTATTGCAGACTTTTTGGCTGTTCAGATATTCACCATGAGCAACATTGATCAATAACATAAATAAATCTTTTTAAAAAGTTAATAAGAGTGGTTGTTATGGTTGTGATTGGTTGTGATTGTTTTGACAGAAAAAAAACTACCTTAATTATGAGACCAATGATGTGATTAGTCGTCTGAATGACTACTCACTCTTGTATGCAACACCGAATCAAATGTCAAGATCCATGTCCGACGGACACTGTGTCACGATCAGGTCACAGCTAGCCAGACGAACAATGCCACTGTCCAGTTTTCTGACCAGTGGCCTATGGGAAGCGACACCAGTTCTTTCTCGGAAGGATGCAGCAAGCTGGTACTTCAGAAGGTGACCAGAGTTCTTTGAGAACATTACTGTATTGTAATTCTCCCATGACTATTGAAAGAGTAAGATGACTAACTGATATGTCATTTAAGACATAATTTTGTTATGTTTTGTATGGCTATTCCACCTAATTTATCAGTACATGTAATTTGAGACATCATGCAGGAGTTATAGTTATTAGTTCAATTGAATGACTTAATTTGGCAATGTGCTATTTAACGTGTTCTAAAACTGATTGAAATGAAATAAATTAAACTTTAAACCTTATTGAGTTATTGGTGTCTATTACATGACGATGGTGGCTGAGGGCAATGGAGGAGGGCTGAGGGGCAATGGTGGCAGGGGTGGAGAAAGTGGCAGATGAGGCGATGGAGACAGCAGAGGTGGCTGAGAAGCTGGAGGGTGATGCAGGAAATGGAGGCGGCTCAGGTGCACCGGAGGGGATCATGACAGCAGACGGAGGCAGTGACGGAGGCAACAGAGCGATGGAGGAGGCCAAGAAAAAGGAGGCTAAAGAGGTCACAGAAGCATCAGAGGCAGCATATGTAAAGGAAGCAATGGAGGTGATGCAGGCAGTGGCAAGTATATGGAGTCAATGAAGGAAGCAGCTGAGGGAGTTGACGGTGGCAACAAACAGGGTGGAGGCAGCAGAGGAAATGACTAACTGAGGCAGCAGGAGTGGCAAAGGCTACGGAGGTGACAGAGACACCAAAAGGGAGCAGATACACAGGAGGTAGAACAAGAAAGGCAGTGGAGGCAGCGGAGGCAGCAGAATCATTGGAATCAAATGGGGCAGTGGAAGCACCTGAGGGGACAGGTGTGGTGCTGTCAACTATTTTTATTAAGTGGAGGAGGGGAGGCTACACAGGAAATGGAGGAGGTGCAGGCTACTGAGGCAGTGTAGGCGCCAGAGTGGATAGAGAAGGCAGCGGATTTAGTGGTGAAGGAAACAGAGGCCACACAGGCTATGGAGGTGGCGGAGTTGACAAACGCAACTGAGGCAGCAGAGGCAAAGGAGGAAGAGGAATGGACAGAAGACGCAGTGTCAGCTTTGCTTCAAGATATTTGTAATGTTGTGTAGGCAAAGGAGGTACAGAGGCTCTTTGGTAGTTGAGGCTACAGAGAAGAGGGGTTTGCAAAGGCAACAGCCATGATACTGCGGCAGATGCAGAAGCAACACTGGCAATGTAAGTGGGGAAATGGAGGCAACGGAGGCACTGAAATTGACGAAGGAAGCCATGTTAGCATTGGCGCCATGTTTTTCATTGTCTATTTATTTTTTCTTTTCAGGTGGCAAAGACTGCATCCCAGGTGACAGAAGTGATGGAGGTGAAAGGTGGCAGAGGCTGGAGACAAAGGAAGTGACAGGTAATAAAGGAGGCAAAGGAGGAGGTCCTGGAGGGAACAGAAGTGCTGGATGAGGTGGCAAAGGGGACGGAGGTGAAAGAGTCTGAAGTGGTCCGAGAGGCGACAAGTAGCAGAAGTGACAGAGGTAGCAGAGGTGACTGAGGTTATGGGGAAAGGTGTGGAGGCAGCTGGGGCAGTAGACGCAATGGAAAGGTGACAGTGGCAACAGAAGTGGCAAAGGTAGAGCAAGCAACTGTGGAAGAGGGGGCTGCAAAGGCAACCAAGGTGACGAAGAAGATATTTATTCTAGGGCTGTACATCAGAACCGGGTACCCGAGTACCCAAGTACCCGACTGCTGATGTCAGGAACTGGCTCCAGATTATCTAATCGTGTACATGTATCCAAAGTTTTGAATGTCATTTTGTTGAGAATTTTCAAAATGAAAAGCAGTCTACATGAAAAATCAAAACAAGTTCACGTTAATATAATATAAACATTTAAATGTTAAAACATTTTAAAATATTAAATGTTAAATTCATTAAAAAAATACTTATGAAAAATAAAAACTCAGTGAAAAAGTCAGTATGAAATTGACGAATGAGGCAATCGAGGCAGCGTAGGCAAAGAGAGTGGAGAGAGGAGGTTGCTTCAACATTGGTGACAGACTTTTCATTATTATCTTTTTTTCTTGGTGGTACAGGTTGCGGCAGAGGTGATAGCAGCAACAGACAGTGGCAGAGGTTGGTGTCGGTGCAGACGTGGGAGGCAGTGGAAGGCAGGGAAGGTGATACAGGTGATAGAGGCTATACATGTGGCAGAGGCGATGGCGACGGCTGAGACAATGGACATGATGGAGTAGGGAGTTGATGGGGTGGAGTTGGTGGAGGTGATGGAGCAGGAGGAGAAGGCGGTTGAGACAGGTTATCGGATGGAGGAGGTGGCATGCAACATAGATTGGAGGTGGTGGAAGCAACTGAGGCTAAGGGAATGACTTAGGTGACCAAAGTGATGAAGCCTGGCCTCGGAGGCGACTGAGGCACTACAGGAGACAGGAGAGGTGGCAGAGGTAGCGATAAGGGCGACAAAGGGGACCTAGGCAGTAGAGTACCAAAGGGGATAGAGGAGGAAGCAGAGGTGATTACAGGGCAACGGAGGCGACTGGCGATGTGGGCAATAGAAAGCAAGTTACAGGCAATGGAGGCTACAGAGATTGGCAGTTAAGGTGACGGAGGAAACAAGGGTGACAGAGGTGTTGGAGGTGCAGAGGCTGTGGTGGAAACATGAGCTTACGGTATGGCAAATAATGCATTTTTTAAAATTCAAGTTACATATGTAGATTGCGATTGTGTTTTATGCTTTAATGCTTTGTAAGGTGAAAGTCTCTTCTAAAGAATGTTCAACTCCTTGTTTATTTTTCCTACTTATTTTATATGTGCCTGTATATTAAGTGAACACCAAGGACAATCCTCCAGTGCCAGAACAATAGATGGAAGATTGATTTATTCCAACTGCACCACTTTTCTACCAATAATGGGCTTCATAAAGTTTGTTTTAATTCCTTAACTTCCTGAATGTTGATTCAATCTTGACATTATCTTGGAGGATTGAGATTAACTACAAAATTGTTCACTGGCAAATTTGGGAAATTTGCCCCCCAAAAAGTGAACCCCCCCCCCTCAAAAAAGTGTTTTTGAGAACCTTCTGGCAATTCTAAAGATATTTGATGAAATAATTGGTTTGAAAATTTAAAAAAAACCGTGAACCTCCAGATTTAAAAATATGATGCCAGGCAGCCAGACCAAGCAAATATAATTTTATTTTTGAACATTTTAATCTTTCATGTGGTGAACATTTGCAAAAATTACACTCTACAGACGTTGTTGGTACTTCACATTGTACCTCAAACATGATGTGTCATTGCTGACTCAGTCACGTCTGCAAACGTTGGGATACATTTGAAGATTTGCTATGCATTTGTTTTTATTCAAGCTTAATACAGGGAGATATTTAGGGAGTCTATATATTTAAATTGCTTGTGCTATAATTTCAAAACGAATCACTGAATTTTACAGTGTAGTGACAATATTTCTCAAATTGATGGACAATGTGTGGAAACAAAATAAACTTGAAACCTTGTTTAGTTATCCAGTGGTGTCAATTTTATGACAGTGGTAGTGAATGGTAGTGGATTTGGCCGGCGGCAGTGGTGGCAAGAGCAGGAGAGAAGGTGGTTGCGAACTTGCGATGGAGGAGATGGCAGGGGAGGCTAAGGTGCTGTATGGTGACGTGAGAAATGGAGGTATCAGAGGCAACAGGCAACATAGGGGATAGAAGAAGTATTACAGTTGGTGGCAGAGGCAACAGGTGGCACAGCAAAAATGGACAAACGGCTAAGGCAACATAGGCTAGAAATTTGGCAGAGAAAAAGGGAGACAATGGAGGTAATTGAGGAGGTGGTGGCGGAGACAGGGGATATGAAGGACAAAAGCTGGCAGAGCGAATGGAGGCAACAGAGTTGGTAGAGCAACATAGTCAAAGGAATTATCTCAGGCAGGGGAGGCACTGGAGGAGAGACAGAAGAGGAGGTAGTGTCCACCATTTCTTGGTGGATGATTTTCATTTTTTTTTTTTCAGGTGGTGGCAGAGGAGGTGAAACAGGCATTGTAGGGAGTCAGCGGAGTTGAAAGAGGTGACGAAAGGGACAAAGAAGATGGCAGAGGCAAAGCAAACAGAGTCCATACAGGCAACTATTTAAAGGCAGTGTAGTTGACGGAGGCATCGGAGGTAGCAGAGGCAAAAGAGGAAAACTGGCAGAGGTGATGGAAGCCGCAGAGGCAACAGAGGGGTTGGAGGCAGCAGAGGAAACAGGCAGCAGAGAACTGGGGGTTGAGGAGGTTACTGAGGGGAGCAGATGAAATGGAGGCCTGAAAAGAGACGGCGGCAGAGGCAACAAAAGTGCGGCAGAGATAATGGAGGCAAAAGAGGCAACTGCGAGGTGATGGAGGAGGGGCGTACTCAAAGGAAAATGTAGAGGCAGCAAAGGCAGTGGAGGCAACAAAGTGGAAGGGTCCACAAAGGCAACAGAATCGAGGGAGGTGACAAATGGCGGAGGCAGGGGTATTAAACACAGGTGACAAAAGGGACAAAGAAGATGGCAGAGGTGAGGCAAATGGAGTCCATACAGGGCATTATGGTGGTGAAGTTGACAGAGGGATATGAGGTAGTAGAGGCAAAGGAGGAAATGGACGGAACAGAGGAGGTAATGTCAGCATTGCTGCACGATTTTAGATATATTTTTCAAGCGGATGCAACAGAGGTGATAGAAGTGACAGTGACAAGCTGATGCAGGAGGCTTTAGCAATGGCAGAGGCAACGGAAGCGTGGAGGTGATGAAGGGTATGGAGAAGGCGACAGACATGGCAGGGGTGACAGAGGTGATTGATGCGGGAGACATCAACTTGTGAATGTGGAGGCAGCAGTGGCAATGGATGTGGCAAAGAAGGAGGTGGCGGGAGCAACAGAGGCGACAGAGGTAACCGAAAACACAGTCAGTTGGGCGATTGATTTCTTCAAACTGCAAAACTCTACTGCTAATTGGCAGGAGACAGACTTTTTTTTTTTAAAGGTTTTTGTGTAATAATCTAGTTAAACTGAGTACAGAATGTTTATGAAATATGTTGGCAATTGGCAAAACCAATATAAACCTAAATATTTCCATGACACTAATTATATTTTTAGTGTTTTTTTATACACAACACGGCAACACGAGGATGGAGCTGGTGGCGGAGGTGATGGCAACCAAGCCAACAAAGGCAGAGGAGGTGAAGAAGGCAGTGATATAAGCCAACTGAAGCAGCGGAGGCACCAAAGGCACTCGAAGGGATGGAGGCACTGTCAGTATTTCTGACAGATATTCTCTCTTTTTCTTTTCCCTTTTCAGGCAGCATAGGCAGCCATGGAGATTAAAGAGGTGATGAAGGCAGTGATTTAGGTAATGCGTGGGACAAAGGAGTTGATGGGGTTAACAGAGGCAATTGAGGAGCATTGCAAGTGACACAGTTGACAATGGCAACCGAAGAAGCACAGGTGATGGAGATGATGAAGGCTGGCCGGGTGATGAAGGCTGGTGATGAAGGCTGGGGAGTTGGCAAAGCTATCGGAGACAACGGATGCAAAAAAGAGTGGCAGAGGTAGTGGGGTAGAGGACATGGAGGCAGCAGAGGCAATGGAGGGGTGGGGAGACGAAGGCAACTGAGGTAGCCGGCCATGGAGAAGATGGAAGCAATGGAGCAGAGGCGGCAGGGGTGGCAGATTTGAAGTTTTATAATGTAATTAATCTAAAGAGATCTGTTGAAGCTCGTTACAAAGGCAATATTGGATTTTGTTTAATAGGGCCTACTTGTATAGTTATTGTGCTACAATTTTGAAATTCCACTTAACTTTTGTGAAAGTCTCATGAATGCAATAATAATCTGACAAAAACATGACTATCACTTGTCTGGATTTCCTGCCTATTATCAGTACTGTAAGACGTTGAGCTGTGAGCAGTAATATTTATTAGAATAAAATGTCAAAATGAAAGGCGTATTTTATATAGTGTATTAGGCCCTATACACGTATTCACTGATTGACAATGTGTGATAAAAATTGAAACCTTACAGGTTGTCCAGTGGTGTTGGTGTCAACTCTCAAGAGGCGAGGCAGGTTGGGGAGGTATAGCAGATGTGACGGAGGCAAGGGAGGAGGTGGCAGAGGAGACAGCAATGTCAAAGGCAGCAGAGGCAAAAGAGGCAGCAAGGGGGGCAGTCACTGTGGTGGCGGCGAGGAGAGCCAGCGGACGCACCGAAGGGGACAGAGGAAACTTGGCAAAGATGACAGAGGCAATGGAGGTGACAGAGGTGACGATGGCAATGGGGGAGATGGAGGTGACAAAGGCAATGGAGGAGGCGGCGGATCCGGAAGACGACGACAGTGGAGATACATGACAAAGGCAATTAAAGGGGCAGCAGAGGTTGTGGCAGCTGTGAAGGCAATGTAAACCATGAAGCTATGGAGGAGTTGGCAGACTATAGGGGCAGACTGAAGTGGGGGTCTTGGAGGCAATGGAGGAGGAGGGCATGAGGCAGAGGAAAACTGTGAAGGAGGCCCTGTAAGATATGATGGAGTCAAGGGAGGCATCAAAGGCAATGGAGACTGTCGAGGCTATGAAGGACGCAGTAGAATCTGATGCAGTGAAGGTAATGGAGGTTGACCTAGGCAAAACAATGTGGCAGTGGTTTCGGACTCAGACTAAAGCTACACTGGAGAAAGAGGCACTGGAGGGGGGAAGAGAAAGTGGAAGTGGCAGAGACGAGGGAGGGGCAGCAGAGGTGATGGAGTGACGTTAAAATTATTTTAGACTGTCTTAGGAATTGACTGAAATCTTACGAATTGTTACAGTGATTGTTCAGGCTGGTGTGCGTCGCTGCCATTGTTCACAATCACAGTTTATTTATTCACTTGTTCTCCCGCCACAGAGTTGAAAAGGATATATGTTGGTCATATTCTCTGGGCCTATCAACCTGATCAAGGAATTTGCCAATCGATGTATTTTCAGTGTTCAACTAAGTTGAAAACAGGATTTCCTTGAGAATTAAGACAATGAAATTATTATTCAATATTGAAAGCTAAATTTGGTCAAATTTATTTTTTAAAAGAAAATGGAACTATTTTACCATTTGTTTTGTCGTTTGATCGTATGGCATAGTTGCATATATAATTCCTGAAGCTTTAATTCCAATGTTATTTGGTGTACTACAATGTATATTCACTATTGATTACTTAGAACCAGTCAAGTATGGCAGTGACTGAGGCGCTAGATTCCCCCCCCCCCCCAAAAAAAAAATTAACTTTGTCTTTGGTGCCGAATCGAATACTGTATTACTATTACTTATTAGCGACCGACTAAAGTTAAAATTCGAGGGAAAAAATAGTTCTAGCGCCTCAGTTACAACGTCCAGTTCACGATCAACATTGACATTATTTACTCACTTTTTCTCCCGTCACAGATAAATGCAACCAATATCCGAATAAATTTCGAACTACTGAAGATAAACGCCTTTACCAAACTCCAACTATGGTATACTTGCGCGCGTACGCGTAACGTATAGTGCCCCCTCTATCGATGAGTACTCTCCACCTAAAACTTCAGAAAACTTTGGATGAATCAACTGCAAGCAGTGGTCTTGTACTGAACTGCTGTGGTACTTATTGAGTGTGCGTGGCGATGTGAACCAGACTAATTTAACAATCTTGAGCGTTTGCGTGGAAAGTGGAATACTTTGCGTGCTTTTACAAATGTTTTATGAATGGAATTTAGCACTGTGGTTTGCAAGGAAGAGGTACAATTCCTTGGACGATAAAACTGATTTTGCATAGGATTTGGGCAGTAAAGGATCAGGACTTGAAACGCTTGGCGGCTGAGTAGTGGTACACGAAACTACATCATGTAACGCACGCACAGTTACCCGGTAAGTACAGCCGGCCGTACGCTACCGACGCCGCGGTATACTCACGGTACCGTCCGTGGGCATGTCGGAACACGGCGTACGTACGTAGCTAGGCGATTGAACACGTTATTTTAGGACGTGTTATTTTAGCCGCGCTCATCCTCAGCTGTGATAAAAGATTTTAATAGCTGACAAAAGTGACAATAGGTTTAAAGCCGGAGTCCATCATTTGCAGCTATCCAAAAAAGTAATTGGCGTAATTATTGTTGAAAAACATACTGGTTGAAAGATAGTAAGGAGACTAAACTCCCTGTGAAATTATTCTTTCTGGCAAGCTCTCATTTTGAAGAAATCAACAAAAGAAGGCATTTCCAACGGTGCGTCTTAAGAAGTACCGTAGGAAAATTTAAATTAGTAGTTCGTTTTGTTATTCGGCGCAGCGCGTGCAAGCATTGGCACGACGCACAGGCGGGGTAGTTGCTATAATTCGTCGGATCAGTGCGTGACATCGCGTAATGCTGCAATTCAAAACAATTCAAAACATGATTGAGCAACTTTTGATTTGAAATTGAGATCCTAGAATGCTGTTTTTCTCGGAATATATACAGCTGAAGCTGAGCTGAAACTTCATCAGGTTAGTTGTTCAGTATCCTTCATTAGATTTTGAACACTTTTGTTGCTTCAAACGAACAAAATGCACAAATTACAAATGATGGACTATGTCTTTAAAGTTTGTACAATTGTGGTCAGACATGTCCGAAGTTTAAATTTAAGTAATACTGTCATGGCTGTTGCTATTGCATGTATTGCCAGATCATCATTAGCATGATTAGTTTGATGAACTTTGCTATTTTGGTATAAATTTTAAATATTTATTTTAAGTATATAGTTTATGTTTTTGGTAATCTTGTAGTTTAGGACACTGTTCCATATTAAAAAAAAATACTTGCACTTAATTACATATGGTGATGATACAAGCGGGAAAAGTTACTTATTTGGAATAATTTAAATTAGCCTGCTAAGATACCATGTTGAATATCAGCTAGCAAAATTTTGTGGGAAGAGGGCAGGGTTTTGATTTTAGTGTGAATGGTACATGTACTTAATAAAAGCAAACATTAAAGCAATAATAGAGGTGTCCCTCAACTACATGATTACAATTACCAAGATTAAACAGCATTTTCATAGCTTGAGTAACTCCAGCTCTAATGCCAATGCATTAGAGCTGGAGTTACTCAAGCTAATTTTCACATGTATTGTGCCTTTATTGTGCCTAAAACACTTCCTAGAAACTGAACACATGTACGAATTATCAGTTGTGTCAGTAAAAGTTAATTTAGTAAATTAAGTGTCACACTTTGTAATGTGGTCTGTTGGTGGCTGTCTTTGTCAAATGTAAGGTTCATACACCCATCCGGTGCGATATTCTCGGTGTTGGGCCCCATATTTTAAATGAAATAATCATAAAGTGATCTCCACTTTCTAAGGAAAGTTTTGAAGGATTTTTTATTTGAGCAAATAAAGGCAAAAGTTGCCTCATTTTTTGGATGTGTCTACAAATTCTTCTTAAAAAGATGTTGCTATTTCTACGAACTTTGGAATGAAACGCAGTGGCGGTTCTATGGGGGGGGGGGGCTAGGAGGGGCTTAGCCCCCCCCCCCAAAAAAAAATTCCATAAAAAAAATGCACTAGCAAAATGTAACAATTTGACATACATGGGAACGGTCTCCCCTAATAAGAAGGGTGCATTTGTACACTTTTAGTTAATATAGTGTGCCTGATTGTTGGATTCTATCAGCGCTCCCCATTGAAAATATGGCAGGACCCCCCTTCCCCCCCCCCTCCCTTATTTTTTTTCAGAGGCTTAAGTGTCCAGAGAAAATAACCGGTCTACATTTCAGCACGCCTCCCTGAAAAAAATTCTGCATCCACCTTGCTAGCCCCCCAATAGTGGCTCTAGAACCGCGCTTGATGAAACGACTGAGAATATTTCCATTCCCCCCTCGCGATACATCGCAGGTTACTCCCCAGTTAAAGCCTGTACCCATTTATGCTCCTGGGTGGAGAGAGGCAATTTGGGGTGAAGTGGCTTGCTCAAGATCACAACATAATGTTATGGCCAGCAGCCTGCAGCTGGAGTCGAACCGCATTGCAGATTAAAAATGCACTTCAGATGCAATGAAGAAATACTATCAGGCATGAGAATCGTCCTGTTTAAACAAGATTTCTTGAGGTTTTTTTTGTTGCCCAAATTTACATGTTTATATTTATTTTGAGCCTGTTTTGTGGCTTTTTTGCCTGATTTCAGATCTTTTTCTTGTTTTTTCTCAACTTTCCTATTTTTGTCATTGAAATTCATTCTCACGCCTGTAGTAGACAAAGTGAATTCTCACTGAGGACAGATCTATATTTTATGTTCCTCTGTGTTACGCTTGAGAAGACATTTTTAGTGTCACAGAATTTAGATTTAAAAAATGTGTTCACATTGAGGCAGCTCTGGGCAATTAGCTCTCTATACATTTTGTAATTCCAGACTCCAATTTAGAATTTCTTTTTAGAAAGAATTGTCCTATTTGCCATTCTCACAATGCCTGCGTGTACGAATTGCAATTTTGTTTTTGTTTTTCTTGCAGTGCGCAGTGTATGCAATGGCAAGACTTAATAACAGTGCAGACAGGATGTGTTTCATAATGCAGATGATATCAGCTGTTGAGCTCCCAGCATCTCTACACTTCATTATGTATCGGCAGATGTGTGACATCACACCACGGAATTGCCCCCAGGTCCCTTGCCTAGTGGTTTGACTTAGCCACACCGACACTTGAGGGAAGTTGTATACGGCTTGGGGCGTACCGCAATCATGAAAAGGCTGTTGGCAGTGGACGGGGGCTGTCAGTACTTGACTGAGGCTTGACCGCAATCATGCCAATTGCAAACCAGTGTTGACTGGTGTTCTTAGAGTGGATTGGCTGTGTGTTGTTCCACATCTTGCGAGGAGGATTTCCTAAACACTGGAGTCTTCCCAAACTGCTTCCCAGTACTTATGTCATGCAACATGCTGCTCGTTGCCCAGTGTTACGGTCACCATTAACTGGACAAAAGCAACTTTTGGTACCGACTCATCTTTGGTGATTTTCTTTGGGACAATGGTTTTGTTCCGGTCTTTAGCATTCTGTTTACACTATTTTTAATGGAATTGAAGTAAAGAATATACAGAGTCCACAATTCTACGAGGAATCGTTCGTGTCAACATGCAGTATCCATATCCTCAAGTTGTCCTGGCATTATTGCTGACACTGAAGTCCTCGGCGTTGGTTTATCACGAGCGGACCTACCGCTTGGCCCCCACACAAGACACATATATTCACGGGGACATGAACAACCCTCCACTCTTCCAGAAAGACTATCTAGAAGTCGGCCACCGGTACGACGGACGAGACAGCCGAATCCTACTGAAGTTCGACCCCGATGAATTTCTGCGGAGCAGCGCATGGGGATCGGAGAGTAGCTTCCCCAACTTAAACCGCTCTGTTATCAGTAACGTCACTCTCAGATTATCCTGCGTGAATGTGGCGGACTACTCAATTGCTGATGTTACAACCAGCGTCTTCAGGGGAGTGCTTCAGATGTCAAAACTTCTTCTACCATGGGACCAGACCTACGTAACTTCATCCGTCAGAAATGTGGAAGGTGGTGTGTGGTGGGTCAGCGGGCTCGATACAACTGGTCGGGATGCTACTGCTCCCTTCGTTCAGAAAGACGTCACTATAGACTACAGCAGTTGCCAGAGCGGCGCGACACTGTCTTTTGACGTGGACCCCAGCATCTTCAAGTCTTGGCTTGAGGAGCCGCTGCTCAATTACGGCCTGTTGGTGTGGGCCGATTTGGCCGCTGGTGTGGAGTCTATACTGAAGTTGGCCTCTGTTGAGAATGGCCATGTAGAGAGACATCCTGAGCTTGTAGTCTTGCTTCAAGACGCCATTATTGATTCAGGTGAGTCAAATTAGGATATTTTTTTCATGTTAAAATTAATATCAAGGTACTTTACTAATGGATCAATGTGAAGAGAAAATGAGGATAAGGGGGCTTTACACCAGTGGTGTGTCTAGTACCAGTATGTATTTTGGCACTCCAAGTTTTATCCCATAAAAGGTTTGGAAAAGGGTTGAGGGCAGACTGGGTCCTTGAGTGCAGAAAAACATGCAAAACCAATTCAGGCCAACTTTACTCACTCTTTAGCCGACAGAATTCTCCAAAATGTTCATGAGGCAAAGACAAGGTCCTCAGTATTTCACCAGCCAAATTCAAAGTCTCAATTAAATTTTGAAAGGAGACTTTTTTCCCCTTCAATATTTTGCACCTGAGAGTGAAACTATGTACGGACCTCTTCAGTACTAGTAGTCTGGTGGCAGACTATGGAGAGATGTGAAGAAATACAGACCTGTACCAGATGTTTGTTTTGATACAGTTGTTTGATGCCGTACTAATTAAAGGGGTGTTGGACTGGTTGTTTCACATGCCAATCTAATTTCTTGTGTTGCATGTTTTCAGTACCTTAAATTTTAGGACTCTCATACGCAGTATTAAGACTGAGAGTCCCAAATTTTCAGAATAGGGTGAGGGTGCCTGTTTAGTAAAAGTTGTGAATTGCAGGCGCTTTTTCTACAAAAGGCAACATATCATTGTTTTGCCTTTCTTTATGGTAGTATACAAATAATAAATGTTTGTGAGTGCAATGGTAAGAATAATTTCATGAGGTGACAGATGAAATGTTCCATTCCACGAGGCGAAGCCGAGTGGAATGGAACATTTCATCTGTCACCGAATGAAATTATTCTTTCTATTGCACGAACGTGAAACATTCATTATTTGTTTTATATAACACCTGAAGAAATCCTCGTCATCTGATTGGTTGACTTTTAATAGCCAATTTATTCAAGTTAAAAATTGTTTACAAGTTTGACAAGTTAAGAGTTATCATATTTAATTTATGCAAACTGTTCAACAGGTTGAGAACTATCATATTCAATTTAAAACTTTTCCATAAGTTTAGAACTTAAACAGTTCAATAAGTCCAGAACTTTTATTGCCAATTTAACCACCACAGCGCCACCTTTGGCAACAATAGCAGTGACAGTGCAATGGTACAGTGCAATAGTACTTCCATTGCACTGTGCGCTGCGCGCCACGCGCACGCCATGCATTGGTACAAATAATTCAATGACATGTGATCAACGATCCACCAATCAGATGATGGGGATTTATTCAGGTGTTGTATAATACCGGCTATCCCACTTGATTTGCCATAATTGATTATAAGTAATGGGGACTTTACAAAAGTACCTTTAGTGTACACTCTGTCCATTTAAAAAATAAAATTAAATGTGTGGCTCATGATATGCTTAATCCTCATCAAAATGTACGTGGAAATTGTTTTCACATTGTGATTACTATTGACACTTCCACAAGGGCTTACTGGTACATTGTGAAATACTGTGTGAAGTTACAGTGTACAATATTTGTTTGAGATAACCAAGCTACCATTTTTTCCATAATGTATACTTTGAAATCTAGTGTATTGTTTGTTCAGTTCATTGACAAGGACACACAATATGTACACTGTGCACACAGTGTGTGGAATATCACTAGCAAGCTTGTGAAGCAATATTCAGCCTTGTTGTAACCCCATGTGTGGGTGTTTTGGTGTGTATGAGAATTCAGTCAGCTGATTAATACACCTTAATGCACTTGTGATTAGACTGTGTCTGGTAAAAAAGTTACTGAACAAACCTGCCATAATGTGTACTGTGTACATTTGTGTTTATTAATAGTTACACAGGGCCTGGGTGCTTTTGATCATACATACATGTATGAGGTGAGCATGGTATTTCAGCGTCTTTAAAGGTTGAACATAAAAAAACATTACTGAGATCCTGCTGTACATGTGTACGTAACAGGCTGCCTAATTACCCTGAGCAAACCAATCTATCACCCAGACATTCTACTTAAAGTAAAATATATCAAGTTTCAAGCTGGATTAATAATAACCTCATGTCAACATCATGCTGTGACATCTGTAACTGATCAATCACTTGTTTTCTTGAGAATTTTGGCTGCGTTTAAAGGGAATACCGGTATATATACAACATTCAAATTTGCAAATACATGTCCACACAATGTAATTGTCAGAAATGGATGGATTTTTGGGGAGTTAATATTTTATAGCAAATATTGTAACACTGACTGGCTTGATGTTTTGTGTTCATAGATGCCGGAAAACCAAGAAAAACAATCAGGTTTCTGTAGGCTGGTTCCCTGGCCCCATTTAAGATGAAACGGAGCAATTTATAGACGTGGGGGAATTGTAAGGTCAGGAAACTTGTCTAGCTGGCTTGTACCTGTTCATAGTGTACTGTGTGTAATCCATTGCAAACCAAATGCGGACTAGAACTAAATATGGTAAATTGGGGGCAGTATTTGAAAATAAGCCATTTTTTTCCCAACGCTGGTCGGCTGACCAGTGTTGGAAATTGGTACAAAAATACCACTTTTCTTGAAAATGACAGCACACCAGGTGCCATGATTTTACAGGATGCTTTAGACTGTCATTCACTAACAGCCCAGTAAGGGATATCATGAGAATTTGGTAGTTTTGTTTTTTTATATACGTTTGCAAATTATGGTACATGTACATTTTATATTCCCTTTAAATACCAAGAAACAGATCCATTTTTTAACAAAATTCCTTTTTTTTTACCCCCTTCTGCCTCATGTGGTAATCAAACATGTCACCAGGGCTGCCGCTGTAATCCTGTTAGTGCAAAGGCAATTCTCATGCTCAGTGATCCTCCTCCTCCCCCATCACTGAGCATAAGAGGGGGGGGGATGATTTCAAAGAGCCGCTCAAAAACTGAATTGTGCTGGAGACTGGAATAATATGCTTAGCCAAAACAGGGTACCCGACGTAATTGTTGTACAGGTATGCGATGCATACTGCTGTTCCCTGGTTTTCTGCTGATTTTTTTTTTTGCTGGTCACATGAATTTAGTAAGCAGTATTTTTTGCTGTGTTGCAGCTTTATGATAGAGCCCTGGTTTGGTTCGGCCTTGGTGGGAGCAGATCTGCATGAATAATACATTAATAGCATAGGACATTTCGATATGTTGCAAAACATATTACACTCACTAGTGCAGAAGATGACAGAGCAGGCAGTACATGTTATTCCATGTATGGCTGCACAAACTTGGCATGTGCATTACTTTTACATACATAATATTTAATAATAATAGTAATATCCTAATAATCTATTACAGTTTTTGAGAAGAACAAGTAAAAAATCAGATCATCTAAAAAGTATTTTAACAATAAAAGTGTATGTAGAGGGAGGAATACCAAGTTCCAAAATCAAACAGGGGAGAGAAGGAAAAACAATTTGCAGTACACGTGTCTCTAAAAAAAAAACTTTCCACTTGGAATAAGTCCTGTCCAAACAATTCTATGACAAAGTCGTACAATGTATCTCTTTATTCTCTTTGCTGATTTTCTTGTAGGAAAGTTTCTTTTTCCAGCTCATGATCAAAGCTCATTTAGTAAAGCTGTTTTTATATACCAGTTTGCCAGTTGACACATGATTAAGGCATTTTGGGAAAAATGGTAAAATTTGCAGAAGTTGGAAAGCATTACCTGTTGAGGGAAGGGTCTAGGCATAAAAGCAAAACACACAAAAAAAGTGCAGTCCAAAAACCGACATTATTTTGAGATTGCATACTTTCTTTGGAAGGAAATTTTGTTGCCATCACCAAGGAAAATGAGAGTCGTGTTTAAAATGTTGGTTTTTGATTCTAAGACATAGGCCCTATAGTACTGTACACCTTTTGGTATAACTATCTTTAACTCTCTAGGGTTTGTAAGGGAATTCATACAGTGAAGAATTACTTAAGCTATTTCTGAATTTGTTTGAAGTGATTAAACGTTTACTTTTTAAATCTATTTTATTTTATAAATTTATAAATGTAATGGAGACCAACAGTGGTTAACCGCCACTTACATTTACCATGAAACATTACAATACAAGCTTTAGTTCCCTCCATAATGCTTGCTGACTGGGTTGTTGGCTGGCTAGCAGATGTTGGCTATTTTCCGCTTACAGAATCAGGGTGCATGCGGTACATGTGTGTGTGCACGTACACCTTAAAGTACCCTATTGTTAGTAACTAAAACTGTTACACACTTCCACGAAGTCCATGCCCCCTGATTGTCCCTTTTTATGTCCATGATTCTCATTATAAATTCTGAATTAAAAAGGGATACCCATAGACCAAAAATCCCCCCTACAAAGGCTGCTCTAGGGGCCTACACTTCAGACCCTGTACATGTATGGAGAGTGATTTAAAAAATACCCGGTAAACAGTAAAAATGTCCAATTGAAGCCAATATTACTGGACCATTGAAATCCTACTGGTATATTGCTGGTACTTTGAGTGATAGGGATATCCGGTGGGTGAACATTGCCTGATTTGTGGGCACCCTGCTAACATTATCCCGGTGGACGTGTTTTAGTACATGTACCGGTACGTACGTTGTACATCAAGGTGCATAGTATGTAACCATAGAGCAAGGCATGTGCATACATTGTGTACAGCCTCGAGCTAAACTTTCAGGCTTAAATTTAAATGAAGTTAATTCATCAGTAAAAATTGCATACACCTTGATAATTACGGAACAGACATTTTGTAGGATGCTTGTCCCTCGATATGGAGGTTACTGAGCAAATTAGGACAATTGTCATATCGTAACTCTCTGGATGATTTGAATGATTTCACAGGTTCCCGGCATTTACTAGTAAATATTAATACATATATATGCAAACGGTACGGTACATGTACTTCCCAATATTTATAACTTTGCACCATGGATTTGAATCAGACAGCTGACCCCCATTTATAACTTAGTTCAGTTTTTAAGGTGTCTGCATTGAGTTGTGAGCAGATACCGGTAGTCCCAGCCGAAAAAGCCCGGTTTTCTTTTTCTCACACGCTCACAGAATCCACTTTGCAAACATTGCTTTAAATTCACACACACACACTTGCTTACTCAACTTTTTTTTTCCTTACTGCATGAGTAAGTCCCTCTCTTGTGAATTCATGGCAAATTTGTTTTCAAAGGATTCCGATGTCCATGCCCCTGTATAAGAACTCAAGCACGTGATTAAATATAGGCACCGGCCAAAAGAGTTTTAGCAGTTAATTTCATCAATGGCAGCTGTTGTTAAATATCTGTGAAGAGACCAATCCGGCATCTGCTCAATTCTAGAACAGGTGCCACAATATTGTGGGTATTTATTTTATTGTTATCACAATAATGTTACGCAATTTAAGTAAATCTACCAACAAGCCAAAATATTTGTGGTTGATATCAACTTTGATAATCTGGGGATTCCACACCTTATAATACTCTAGTTTATACTGGTACAGACTTGTTTGTGTATATATAACCATGAATAGGTGAAATTGTAAACGTCCCAAGTTAAACACGGCACATCTGCTTTAACATGTGTGGGCCTATGAGGTTGCATCTCATTTTTAGAATACAAAACATGCCACATTACAACATGTGCATTTGTGCACTGTATGTAATAATTCTGAACAATGATTTTAAAAAATTTGGTTTTCAAAAGTTTTACAGATATCAGTTAAAAAATTCAGCCTTCAGTCACTGGAATTTGATAGAACAAATCAATAAAATAAGCACCAATTTAGTTTGCTGCACTTTTTATTAGGCAAGAAACATTTACTTGTATATAATTTTTGGCTCGGTTGTTTACAAAATACTGAAGCTGTCATACAAGTTATGCATTACTTGGCAAATTTGGCTAGTTGGCAAATTTCACAAAATAAAAGCATTACATTTTGTACATAGACCCTACTGTATATCAATGAAAAGGAGAATTCACTCAGAATTAAAAAATCCGGAAATTGTAAACATTTTGGTTAATATTTGCTGTAGAAGTTCCCTCAACTATGATTTTGTAAACTTGTACACTACTGGTATGTACGATATCTTCCCTGTAACTGCTTCTTAGATCTGATCAAGTTGATTTAACCCCAACCATCTTCCAATCTCCTTTTATATTTGGCAGATCTTATTCAAGTAGCAAGCACTTTTATAAAAGAACTGATTATTTAATTTTCAGAAAACTTGTGAAGAGTGTTGTAGTTTAATATCCTTTCAAAAGGATTTGGGGTTAGCTAGAATAGAACTTTACTTTGGCTTTAGGATGTGACGTTTACACGTGTAAACATTTAAACGAAAAAAATTCAAATCCGTTTAGAAATTTTCACAAACGTAAACGGAACTCAAATTTTACAATGGGACCTTGTACCGGTATTTTGCGCAATCTTCCCTCCAGGTTTCATTTACAAGGAATCTACAATGTTTATTTAGCCCGGCGTCCTATTAAATTTTATCAGCACACCGCAATCTTCTCTGCGCCTCAGGGAGCCGCACAACGCCGCATAAAGGCCTCCCTGGTATTCTCATTCACCGAAAAAAATTCTCACTGGCTAGCAGCTTAGCATGAATGATCGGTCGACCGTCATTAGAAATTGATGACACAAATTCCACTTTCCTTGAAAATGACAGCACACCAGGTGCTACGATTTTACAGGATGCTTGAGACTTATTCACTTACAGTTTAATAAGTAAGGTATTTCATACTTTGGTAGTTTTGTTTTGTGATATTTGCAACTGTTGTACATGTACCGGTACATTCCCTTTAACGCATCTCTGACATTTTATGATTTTTAGGTAGTCACTAAATTGTGTTTAGTGTAGAAGCAGGTGCCCAATTGTCACTGATTGTGTTTGGTGAGCAAGCATCCTGCCCTGGTTCCTTTTTTGTCCAAACAAATTAGGAAAACAGGTCAGACACTGAATGAATTCCCCATCCAAACTCTCTGGCCAGCAATCAGGAGGTAACCTGATAATCGCACAGACTCCGGAGAGGCGTCTGTCCCCAAATGAGAATGCCATCAAGATGTTGTGCTGGCTCGCCCAGACTGTAGGAGAAGGCATCGTTGCTTTCTTTTATGGGGGGGGGGGAGGTTTACATATAGATTGCAAAAGATTCTAGTCTACATCATCCCATAGGAGGGGTGGAAAGTTGCAGGGCCCTGCCCTCTGCGTGAGGATTCTGGGTCCGCAATTAGAGAGTTGAGTCAGAAATTTCAAGACTTGAGTCATCACTGACATCAGGGTTTTTTTTTCTTTATTTTTTTTTTGTAAGCACGGTCCCAGGACCTGATTGAAAGTGATTGATTTGGCTCGGAAACGAATCTGAGAAATGTCATGTCAGCATAGACGGATGGCGGACCGTTGTAACTTGTCATCAGCTTGCAGTTAGTCAGTCTGTTTGTAGCCTGTTGCAGAAAACTTGTTTTCTGACGGCTTTGACTTGAGGGTACGATGATTCTGCTTTCGCTGAGATGCATCATGCAGTACATGTAGAGTGTGCCAAACAAAAGTGCAACATTCAATGACATTATATTACATTAAAGCCTGAATATTTGTCAATCCACTCCTTTTTGCCCCATTCCATTTGGGTCCCTAGATCCAGAAATACAATCGATTAAGTGAAAGGGTGTACATTTTACTTGGGCCACTCTCACCTGGACATGCTGAATCTGGGCTAAGCATTGAATTGGCATTGAAGCTGGTGACTTCACAGGTGAATGTGACCCAAGTAAAATGTACACCCTTTCACTTAATTGATTGTACATGTATTTCTGGATCTAGGGACCCAAATGGAATGGATTGAGAAATAGGCTTTAATGTACGTTTAGTATATAATTCATTGGAGAAATAAACATTAATTGGATTTTGGCTTGTTGGAAATATTACAAACACCTACTGTAGAACGTTATAAATTTAATTTGTGTGACATCACTGTCACCAAGATTCGACACCCTCTTTCATTGCTTTGAATACCAGGGCTGTCTTGATTACTTGAAAATGTGTTTGAACGAATATTGGGATATTCAAAACCGCAAGTGTGTGCCGCGCCGGTCAAAAGTTGCATGCCAGAGTGCGCCAGTTAAAGTTTACATGTGGCGATCGATATTTTTGCAGTATTTTGTAATTGTCAAGGGCTTTAATTAACCTGTTAAAAGGATATGTATCGTACAGTATGTACTGGTACATGTACAGCTGTTGACAAAACCTGAAATCACAGTCGTGTGTGCGTAAACATGTGCAGATTTTTTTTTTATAGCTGTCCATACATTGCAATATGGAATGCCATTGGGAGCTATTGAGCCAAGTGAGAATTGCAGATTACACACAAGCATTCAAATACAAATGAAATTAAAATCATTTAAATCAAGACTGAAACATTTTTACTGTCAGATTTTGTCCTTTGAATATGGGGAACTAGTCAACTCTTTTTTCCTGTAAAGACACAATACTGGCAACCAAAAGTGGGACATTAGAGATCTACATTTTTTGTATCTGAAGCAAGATGAAAGCTGCATGCAGTTAGTGTTGGTTTTCTAAAATTGTTGGGAGAAACATGCCTATTTTTTACGTAAGTGGAAAACAACATTGAAAAGATGAATTATGCCAAATTTTTCCCCCGCAAGGCAGATATTTTTGGACTGATAATTACAAAATGGTGAACATTTCATATGTACACGTACCAGTACATACTTATACCGGTATGTACCGGTATGCGTGGGAGGTGCTTAGCAGAAAAAAGCTCAACTGTTGTGGGTTTTTGTCCTAATGCCCTAAAGCCCTTCAATTGTTAATTGTCATGGTTGAGATAACGGTACTTCCTGTTTTTTATTATATTGAAATTGTATAGATTCTCTCTGAATAGAGGGGCTCCACCCTACAATAAATTGTTAAAAGTTATAACTTATCCATTTAATTTAAACATGTGGAGACTCCTGTCCATGGATTGACATCTTCAGACGGTTATAGTATGGTTGGACCATTGAATGGACAGTTTCCAATCAATGCCCTATTTGCTCATAATATAAAAACACTGACAGTGATACCGGTATCTTCAAATTATGGGCCTGGCTTTATTCTACATTCACAAAATAACTTTGCTTTCACTACCAGCACAAAAATGTGATTTGTGTATTTTTAAAGAAACAATGGTACCGGTATACCGGTACGTGTAGCCTACCGGCTTTATTGAAGTGCATACATCTACATGTACACAGTAAAAGTAGATTGTGATGATAATCCTTATCTCAAAATAAGTGAAATTCGTGACTGAGTGTTTTTTTCAGTGCTTTACAACCAAGCATAAATTTGTAAAATGTGCAGGTACATGTACCAGTAGTTTTTCAAAAATATCAAGGTGTGGTAAAGACTGGTTTGATTTTGGAGAAATTGTTATGTTTCAGAGTCTGCATGTATCACATTTCTTTAAAGGCACATTCAACTTTCAGGCATGCTACCGTACAACATGTACTTCTTGCATCCATTCACTTTGAAAGTTGTTTGGGATGCTTTTAGGAGGGGTTATCATCATACGGGTAGCAGCTGGTTTACAAAATGATGGGCACATTCAACACTACCCAGAGATGGTTGCTGATGTGTTGGCAGTGGTTGTTTCTGTCATTAGTTGTTGCAGATTTTGTTATTAAATGTGAAAAAAGGTACTGATGTACAAAACTACATGAACATGTACCTTGTATTCCTGTTTTCAAAGTCATTTAGGTGGGTACTCATGTACATGTACCTGTTCATCGAGGACCGACACACAAAGGGAGAAGAACAGATCCTTTCAACTTGTCCTCAGGAGTTGGGTCTTTTGTTGGAAACGGTCCTCTGTAGTGAGTTGTGTGCTTAGTCTATGGGAGAGTGTCATATTACAGGGACAAAGGGAAACACAAAGCATTGTCCTCGGGAGTATAGTAAAACAAGAGTGTCTGCACAAGTATACTCATTCTTGTTTCGTAGTTGTGGGGACTTACACTCGTCTGTGCAAGGTATTTGTGGGGACCGAAAATGCTATGGGGACAGCAGAAAGTCCCCATAACTCGGTCCTAATTTCCCTAACAATAAAAAACTTCCCTATAACGCGGTGTATGCCTACATGTACCTACATGTACAACATCATCACCATCAACCACACCCACGAAACGCACGACCTACTTCACACACTGCTCTTGTGTCGCCATACATTAATCAGTGAAATAAGCTTGCCATTAATCAAGATATTACCTGCCAAATGCCAGTAGAATGGGGCTAAAGGAAGCTTATTACATGCCCAGCAAATGTACTGTTGGCACGTACATATCGCAAATGCCTCATCTTTCTGAAATGCCATCCCAGATTGTTAAGTGTCTCATTTGTTAACATTTGACATCAGCAGGTACACATTCATCATTATGGAAGGAATGCCAGACTCATTGATTAAACCTCAAAGTGGTTAGAAAACGTTATAAATATAAATATCCTTGGGTTTCAAGTGAAGGGTTCGTGACGCTTCTCAAATGAGTGAATCTAAAAAAGAATGTCCTCTCATTGTACAAGTATCTTACATGAACATGGGATATGTGCGTGAATCTGCATGGTAATAATAATAATAATAATAATAATAATAATAAAGTATTTATAAAGCGCTTTTACAAAATAGAACAAAGCGCTGTACAAGAGAGGACTAGGATGTTATGAATAAGAAACTTTTAAGACGTTATGGTATGCATGTTACTTGTAGTGTGAACAGTTGGTACCGGTAGGTTTTACAGGAACCAAACTTTTTAGGGACATTCAAAGTCCAACAATTCAATCTTTCCTAAAAATAGAAAACTTCCCACGATGCAGTCCCCGCCAGGGCACACGCACAGACTGGTTTCCGTAGTTGTTGGGACCGCAGCCAAACATGTCAACCAGTCACCACTGGCCCCATATCATATTGCTGCCAATACAAAGCTATTTAGTTTTATTATATCACCCAAGTACCGGTAAATCCTTGTCATTTGATTTGAGGATTGTATAGGTCACGCGGCATTCATTAATCGAACCATTGCACGGCCTACCGGTACATCATAACCATGCATTTTTGGTTCCATTCACTGTGCATTTTCCCATCCCTCTTGATCTATTGCACGCTGCGCACACGCTAAGACGCGCAGCGGCCTGGCGCTATACGATCTTTGCGATATATCATGCATTATAGCCATAGGTTATAGCAGACTTTTAAACCGTTGTTTAAGCCTTGAACAAGCTGAAGAAAAGTAGTGGATATGACACAATTTTGTGAGTTTTGTTTGTTCCTAAAGTTTTATCCTCCAAGCGAATGACAAAGATCTACTTGGATGTTATATTAAAACAAATAATGAATGTTTGGCATTCGTGCAATGGAGAGAATATTTTCATGAGTTGAAAGATGGAATGTTCCATTCAACTCGGCTTCGCCTCATTGAATGGAACATTCAATCTTTCAACTCATGAAAATATCCTCACCATTGCACTCATAAACATTCATTATTTGTATACCATAGCACACTACCACTTTATTCAAGTTTATTATTAATTTCTCAGGCCAAATACAAGACAATGAAAATCTATGACTGGTTTAAAATTCATTGCGTAAAAGTTACAAGTCACAACAAAGGAAAACATCAAAAGGACAAACAGCAAAAGGCTAAGATACGAGAACTTAAAGTACAGAAAACATTTTTAAAAACATTAAACATTAAGTTGCAGGCCTGAAGTATTTAGGATTGCCTAAAAAGCTAAAAAAATAAAAACGCACAAAAAAAGGTTATCGGCTCTCCAACTACCGGTACAACAGTACAATTATTTTTGCACAAGACACTGAAAAAAAAACCCCAAAAAACAACATGACAAACAGAACAGACAAAGCACACAGAAGATAACAAACAAGCGAACAGCATTTAAAAACAAAAACAAAACCAAAAAACAAACAAACACCCCAACAAGACAAAATACCGGTAAGAGACAAACACACAAGGCAAGACTTTCCAGCAAATTCTAAACAGATCTGTACCATTATGTAATATAATTCCACACCGCCTACACTATTCCCGATATATTTGGTGTTGGATTTTCTTTATTTGTTTACAAACTTTACAGCTTAACTATAAATATGTATTTCATCTGTTTTAGTTAATTATTAACCAAGTTCTTTTGTGCCTGATCTAATTGTGTTTAAATTATCTTGCAGATTTTCTGTCGTACAAACGCACACAATCTGGTCAGGATCAAAAATATCACCTACATACAGTATAAAGCTAGGGGGTTTGACTTAACATTTTGAAGTTGTGTTGCATTGTATACACTGTAACACTATGTTTCTTGACATAATTGGTTTGGATTGACTTGTTTTTTTCCCCAGCTGTACATCTTGCAAATGTGTCTATTTGATGATGAATATGTGTCAATGGCACACACAAAGAGCACACATGGAATTGCAACCCACCCTCTCCAGGACAGCAGCAATGCTTTTAGGAGAGTACTCTAATGCAAGATGCAAGATGCAAAATGGCATTTCACAGTCTCAGTTAACCTCCCTTTAAATCACTTTTGGGATTCTTTCCTGATCCCAGTGACAGTTGTAAGTTTTAAGGGCAGTGCACTCTGGGATTTACTCCTGGCTTATGTGCATGTCGTCGTAGTTTGATCTGGCCTACTGTCCCATCTGTGGAAAATGTAGCCTCATGAATGTATTTCCGCTCGCAAGGTCTTGGTGTAATTGACTGTCAGATTGCATGCATGCAGGATCAATCCAGTTCACTGCCTCTGTCCTCTGACTCAGAATTGGAGATAGAATCAGAAAATCAGATGCTTGTACAGATGTACGTATTGCTCACAAGGGGAAATAGGTCTCGGGATGGGACCTTTGTGTTCTTCCCAAGTATTGAAATTATGTATACCTACATTTGTTGTACATGTATGCTTCGACAAGTTTTGCCCTTGGCTTTTTAGGAGATTAGGGAATGCTTTATTGTCTAATTTGGAAACTTTTTCAGTGAGGATGATCTGGGGATCAATTTAGAACCTTCTGTTGGGACAAATTTAAATATATCTTTGAACTCTTGGTTTACAGTGTATCGGTACCGGTACGTCACAAAATGATTTAGCTTTTGAATCTCGGACACATTAAACTTGTGTCAGAGTGCAAGTGGAAACTAGAATGTGTGATTTCGATGGATTTTACAGTCTGTTAAGTTTAAATGTAATAATATACAACATTTGCAAACATCAAAAAATAGAACTACCAAATTACTGTGAAATATACTTGACTCAAGCATCCTTAACCTATGCGCTTAAGCATCTTCATTCTTCGAACACGAAACTTTAAACAGGTCAATGTAACAATATTTGCTATAAACTACTAACCCCCAAATCCATCCATTTCTGAAAATAACAGCATTTTTGTTGTACATGTATATTACATACCTTTAAAGCAAAGTTTGATGATTGTTGCTTTGTTGCCCACTTTAAAACTTTGATTTGTGCTTTGTGCCTGTCAAAAATAAAAATAAAATTCAGGGTTGGAATACATGTACATTGTAACCCTGAATTATTTTGTAAATACAATCATTTTGTTTAGAATTCCATTTTTCTTTATTTTAAAGACGGGTTGTGTGTTCATTTAAAAATCTGTTTAGAATACCCCCATCTTTTAGTGAAGTGCTATGAAAAATTAATTGAATTAAAAAAAAAGGAAAAGCAAAACATAAAACAAACAAAAAGCCAAAATATATTACTAATTTATTTTTGTCTGTTATATTCAAAATAGGAACGTCTTGCCCAGGTGAGCAGTTCCAGTGTGTGGATGGCAGCTGCATTGACCAATCAAAAGTCTGTAACTTTGCCGAAGATTGTCTACATGGGAATGACGAAGTCACGTGTAGTAAGTATGAATGTTTGTTTTCTTTGCATAACATTGTCCGTCTATAGTTCACTAAAAATCCTAATGATAGAAAGAACGTAGCAAGTTACGTTCCCTTTAATCTCCGCCTTTTCAAAATGCAGAGTCCTGTTGGAGCACTCTGACCCACTTTGAGTGTGCTAGTTTGCGCAGTGCTTGTGGGACTAAGTCACGCGCCTCCAGACGTGCATTAGATCGCCCATTCATTGCTCACGTTCCATCTCCTATGATCATTGTCCCAGCTTCACAGCAAGCAAACCGATGAAACAACTTTAAGGTTGCTCCAGGCAATTCTGGTCGCTCAAATGGAAAACCGGATTTGTTTCCCCCATAGCCAATTTGGACTATAAATAGACCGATCTAAGGACCAGCAGATTTAACAGTTGGTGGACCTGTCGCATCAATAGTTTTACCAGGGTGAAATTTTTTTCCCCAAATATTTTCAACCGATCCAAGACCTGAAAGTCATATCTTTGATGTTAACAGCATGTGGTTACAGATAGAATAGATAAAAATACTTTATTAATCCATCAAGGAAATTACAATTGCTCGCCGGTACAACAAAAAAGTATTAGTATTATTCAATAAAAGTTATACAGTTTCACAAAAACACTAATAATTACAATGCTCAATCAAAAACACGAACAATTACAATAATTTTAAGATTAAAGGGAATATACAACATTTGCAAACATCGAAAAATAAAACTACCAAGTTTTTACGAAATACCTTACTAGGATGTTGGTAAATGACAGTCTAAAGCATCCTGTAAAATTATGGCACCTGATGTTAAGTCATTGTCAAGAAAACGGTATTTTTGTATACATTTCCAACGGTGGTCAGCCGACCACCGTTGGAAAAACCTAACTATTTTTCAACTACTGCTCCAAATTTACCTTTTTTTTAGTCCAAATGTTGTTTGCTATTGGTTACATGTTCATGAACGGGTGCAGGCCAGCTAGACTGGTTCCCTTACCTTACAATTCTCTGGCATCTGTGAATTGATCCATTTTATCTTTAGTGGAGTCAGGGAGCCAGACTACTTAAACATTTTTGTTTTTCTTGGTTTTTCCAGCATTTTCGAACACAAAATTTCAAACACGTCAGTGTAACAATCTTTGATCTATTATACTAACACCTCAACCAGTTCATTTCTGAAAATTACAGCAAAAGCCAATGATGTACATTCCCTTTAAGGTTATACAATGTTGGATGTACATGTAATTAAAACATGTACAGAATACTTCACTAGCCTATCACTGTCAATAATTCTTAAATAAAAAAATAACTAACGCTTGTTGGAATTATGTTTCTTATAAATCAGTTAATTTGCTAGTAATCAGCAAAGTCCTGTACATGTATCTTCTTCATCAGTTGATACCGATATGTGTACAGAGTTGAGCAATGTCAAACACGGAGCATATATCCATATAATTGTGTAAATAGCCAATGTGATTGTGATGGTTAATAAATCACAAAGTAAAGAACAAAGGGTCAGAGAGCTGATTATGTACGCTCACGTGTACCGGTACCTTCAATTAAATTTTCTAATAGAAATACATGCTCTGGCCAGGAGAGGAGAGACTGTCTGGCCCCAAGAGACTCCCAAGCCCTGAAAACTGATTTCGTTATTATTATTATTATTGATTATTTCTGGTAATGACACCAAGGATTCTTCAAAAGCGCCCCAGGCACTGTAGCTCGCAAGCCTGAAGAAACCTGTACAGAGGAGTCGAGAAGAAAATTTAGAGTTGGGAGGAAAACTCCAGAAGAATATTCTGGGGAAAACCTACAGAATCAGGTAGGAACTGAAAAAATCCACATGTTGGTGCAGGCGGGATTCGAACCGGATCACAGCAGTGGACGGCAAAGAAAGTGATACGCCAACCTGACTCCCATGAAGGAATTCAATCAAAATGTTGGGAAGGTTAGAGAAATAAACATTGGTTCTGACATTTTCAATTTCAATCTGCTGTACACATGCAATGGTGCTATCGGGCAGAGGAATTGATAAACAAATTAACAATCTGGTGACCCCTTGTTGCTGAGAAAATAAAACTGTTTTCATTTCAAGCAAAATTGTGTGCTTATCAGCACCATAAAATCACACCTGCGTTTTAGGCACATTGTTGCACTTTCGGTCCCTTAACATTTTTTTGATAGATGAAGAGCCAGTGGAGTTATAAAAAATAAGCTCTCTTTAAATAGTCATTGCCTTTCCTTCCTAATCTGTACTTGATCATTGATCGGATTGAATACGCAAACCAATAAACTCTGTCAACATCCGATTTGATTGTCATTCGAATCACAATGGGAGAATGGAGTACTGTGGGTGCTGAGATTAGGTTTCCAGAAACAACTTACCCCAATTTATCAAATGAAAATGTCAAACTGCCACTCCTACGCTCCCCCCCCCCCTCCCCAGGCGAAAAATCATTGCAGCAATTAACCCAAGGTGTTACAGGCCATCAACGCAATCAACAGCATGGATCTTTCAGTTTGCCTTTCTAGTAATTGAGGATCCTTCATTGGGTGGTGATTCGCCACTCATCATTGGATATTTTGAGCACTTGTTATCACTCAGCGTCCGTTTCTCATGTTGGGACAGTTTTTTTTCAGCAAGTTTCAAATTCCTCCACTTTTTTTGGTACATGCTTATTATTTTGACAATCCTGGCAGATTTGTTCGAGGAAGGTTTTCACAAGTTTGACATGGCATTTTTTTTTAAACCTAACTACCGGTAATGTGCATCAATTATGAAAATAGGAAAATCCACATTTACATACCGGTATGTATGCATAAAGTAAGATATTTATGAAGTTTATTCATGTCTAGCATTTTGATAATAATTGCACACCCAACTTTGAATAATCAGACTAAATGCTCTTTTACTTGGACTCTCCTAAAACATTTTTAGACTAGTCCTGTTTTGTTTTGGGGGTAAGTTCTGTTCTGATGGTGCTGCCTAGATGGTGTTGTTAATCATCTGGTATAGGTACATGTAGCTGCTGTTGCTCCTGGTGCTGTTGTTGCCAACATTGTAGCTGTTAGTACATGTACTACTGCACTGCTGCTGTAGCTAAATTCTTGCTGCTGTGCCAAGTTGCTACATTGGGCCTGTTGAGTCATTGACCATTGCAACCACTTATAATGACAATGTTGCTACAGTGAATAAGAACTCTTTACTGCATGCATACCGGTGTTTCATGCTCTTTTTCAATTTAACAATATAGCTTCATCTATTCCATCGGGTAGAATAATAAGACTAGATCGGCAGCACGTGCATATGCGCAGCCTTGCATGGAGGGTCACGTGCTGGAGGACAATACAAATTGCCCACTAGACGTGACGAATGCAATGCCGTTTACGCGCACAGTGCGTGTTTGCTACTTGATTGGAGACCTTCAATGCTGATAATTAAAATACACAAGAGAATAAATAAGATAACACTGTTCTCATTATGTTGAAATCCCAGTCTACTCTTGTTGTTTATTTCAATTAAATATGGATGATTATGATTATGACTAGGGCCTACTTAGCAAAATTGGTTGTCTTAAACAGGTTTATAAGTTTGCAGAAAATAAACTGATTATACGGTCATCGAAATGAAAAGCTGCACGCCAATGTGCGAGCGAATGTGAGTGCAGCGCGTAAATACGCGATGCGCATTTCTAGCTCCACGAGCGTTCAGCTAGGTCACGTGCTGGAGGACGATTACATTTACATGTAGCTCCATTACTCTACGTTAATTTATTGCGCGTCCACGAGAGACAACTAAAATGGTGGAGGTTTATCGCACAGAATTTAAAATGTGTCCTATCCTCTTATTTCAGGTATCAAATGTGACTTTGAGACACCGTGTCCCTGGGGAATGCCAGCAGTCTCCAGCGGGGTACCAGGCTGGGAGGTTCACAGTGGTCCTACAGAGACGTCTGGTACCGGACCCTCGAGTGGTCAGAGTCATACAGGCAGTGATGGTATGTAGTCTTGACACCGGGTTTTTTTTTTTTTGGTTGTAATCTCGTCCAGCTTTATAGTTACACCCACGTGTGGTTCCTTCCTAGGGCTGTCCCAAATATACCGAATAATTGAATATTCGATCATCAACTGAATATTCAAATAGCTTTTTGGCTGGTTTGAATATTCAAAAAACAAAAAAAACTATGCATATATACAAACATGACTGTGATATTATTTTATCATGAAGTTGCGGCTCTTTATTGTCAGGTGCCACTTTTTGTCGTCGGTAACTTTCTTTGTCGACTGCAGTTCATCCTTTTTCAACCTCCTTTTTGAATGTTAAGCCCTTTACAGTTATAAAATACTTACTGCAAAACACTCATGCGACCCATATAGATTGCCACAGTTTTAACTGGCGCGCTCTTCGTGCAACGTTTTTTACCAGCACAGCAGTCAGTTTCAGCTGGCAGTTTTGAATATCCGAATACTCGGTCCAACGCAGTTTCGAGTAATCAAATATTAAATTATTCCAAAATGGACAGCCCAATTTCTTTCTTGATTTATGATTCATTATCATTAGACATCTGTCACGCTAGGTTTGACAACCAGACTGTGAAATGTCTTGCAGTAATGACTTGTCCGCGCTCCAAGGCACTGTTTTTTTTACCAAGTCATCATAAGTCAATCACAGTGCAATCATGAGTCAGTTGATTAGTCATCCACTCTCAAGCCGGGTGAAAAGCTTTACAAATAAATTGTGACAAGGGGATTCCCTTTTGTCATTGTTCATACTTATCCCCAGCATCTTGGGTTTTGACTCAGCATTTGACTTGATTGAGTTCTGATTGAATTGATGGCATCCATTTCGCTAGACATCATGGGAATAATAAGCACATAAATTCTACAAAGTAAATTTCATAACTTGAATGATGACATTTATTTAACCAGTTCGCGTAGGATGTCATGTTATCACGATCCGGCAGTTTTTATACACAGGCACGGCTGACTGGTTAAAACGTCAAGCATGCCTGGACTTGCCTCCGGATGACGTCTAAACACGCTTATCCCCCATTTGTTTTGTACACACACACACACACACAAAGTCAGAGAAGTCTGTGGAGGCAGACCATGTGTTAACAAGGCTGCTGTGCACAGCCTGTTGGAGTACAATTTACGCTCCGTGGGCACACCCCAGATTGTTGAAGAAATATATCGTACAAATACTGTCGAAATGACTCTTGCAAATCAGTATTTGTGGCGTTTGAGTGTATATCAAAAGTTGTCTGCTATGTTTTGCCTATTTTTAAAATAAAAATTTTCCACAAAAATAATCCCGTCACCAAGTGGTTAAGAATCACAAATGTATTCATAAGGTGGAATCTGCGTTGGGGTGATATAAACTATTGGGTTTTACATCACCGCAACGCAATTATTCTTATGATTAGTTTCATTGCGGTACCCATTGCTGATTCAAACCAGCCAGCCGACCCCGGCAAGCTTGGTGGTCCAGTGGTCAGACGTCTGCGCTAGTAAGCAGGAGGTCATGGGTTCGAGTCCACCCAAGTGATTTTTTCTCAAAATCACTCGGGGGCAGCACTCGTATACATGTAGGGCCTACAGTCTGTACAAAAATATGTCTGTGAAAAGGCAGAACCCAATATTATAATCACATATTTGCTTTTGAACACATTCCTGTATAAAATCAGTTTCTCAATGATTACTCACAAATTTTGAAACAAAAAGTTCACAAAATACAAGTTATCCTTAAATCATGTAAATGCTAAAATTGGTTTCCAAGGTTGTCCATAATAATAATTGTATAATAATTGTGCTTATATAGCGCTTTCCATCGTATCAACGATCTCAAAGCGCTTTACAATTATTACCCCGTTCATCAGGCCATGGGACCACGCGGCAGCCGATATCAGTGCTCAATCGGTCCTCGACCCTCACAGGTACCGGGTACCATTTATAATCCTGGGTGGAGAGAGGCAATTGTAGTTAAGTGTCTTGCCCAAGGGCACAAACACCATGTCCCTGGCAGGATTCGAACCCACGCACCTTCGTACATGAGCCAAACACTGTAACCACTGGACCATGGCGTTCTACAATGATGATGGCATGTGGGGCCTACCAGACATTTCTGTCATTTTAGTGATAGTCATTTAGTGATACCATGCTTTCAAGTGGAGGTTTTTCTTGGTCAAACACAGCATAAAAGTACCGGTACTTGAAAAAAAAATCAAACATGCAAGTACAAAAATGTAGATAGCCCCAGGAGGGTCCGTCCTTCATGGAACGCCCTAAGAAAAAAAATCTACACCATTGATACAGAACAAATGATGCTCCTTGTGGTTACCATTCTTCTCATGGGAAATCACATGCAGGTGGCTGAAGGTAATTGATTCCTGTGGGCGGTAATTAGAATCACTGTCAGTTTCTCTGATTTATTGATTTGTAATTCTCAATGGCCAGACTATTTGTAACGTTTTTGTGATACAATTTTGGCATCAGTAAAATCAAGGATTCATTTCAAAACATCAAAGCAGTTTCAGCTGTTCAACTAGGCATGCAGGTGTAATCAATAGTACACAATGTTCGTCTGCCTTAAGTACGTAGCCCACAGTGTTTTGTGTATGCCTGGGAGTTCGTCTGCAACAAGTTGATGACGCCAAATACCCAACAGGCAAGAGTTCTTTTGTTATACTACGCGATATTATTTTCACAAACCATTGGAGCCTTTAAGTTATACAAAAAATAATTCATCGACATTTAATGGTGAACTTTTCAAATATAAACTTACACACTTGCACTGTACATGAAAGAAATACCAGGAAAAATCACTTTGACAGGGTGATAAAGAGAATGTTAGCAGACTCAACATGTACATAGCTACATCCTACACTATAAATTGGACGGTATGTTTGAAGAAATATCATCCAAAACAAGTTCCGATTTTTTAACCCCGGCTCGGCTGACATGTTTATTGCAATAAAAGTGTGTATTTAACGGGTAGTACGGGAAACAGGTACCCGATTGAACAATCACGGGTACCTGTTAAAGAAACCAACCCCAAAATTGATATCTCAGAAGTTGCTGTACAGATTGTCCATTAAGGTCCGCCTGATAATACTACCGCATCTGTGTGTCAAAACAACAAGATACAAATGTGTACAGTCAGCTCAATCCACTCCGTTCCCACGTACCTCCCTCACTGGCAAAGAAGGTACAGTTGGGGTGATCAACCGACGCCATCTTGCCTGACTGCAATTTTGCCGCAGCGCGCTGCCGTACCGGTACATAGTACAAATCTTCTGGTGTACGTGCGTCACACACAAGGAACAGTGCTCGTCAACCAGCTAAATATCCCGCCCATGGGACGTCATTGCTAGGTAAAAGACCGCCCTCTTTTGTTGGCGCACAGGGCCAATAGGCCTGCATGTGTCATGAATCTGTTTTATTTTTCCATTTAACCTAGTTTTCATTTTGAAGATTCTCCACAGGTGGCATTCAAAACCTTTCTTGTTCATAATCTGAGAAGTTACTTAAGTAATATGTAAAGTTGGTTACGGGCATCTCAATATCTGGAACCATTTCCTGACATCTGTGATTGGGTACCCGAGTACCCGGTTCCGATGCACACCCCTAATTACGGTTCATCTCCTGGTAAATACGTAGCTCTGACGCAGCTGGCCAAAAGAAATTGATTCCGGTGAACGGTAATTGGAATTTCTTTTGAGTGTCCCAATGCATTGATTGTCTGCATGATTCTCCAAAGTCAAACAGATCGAAATGTTTCCTCAAAAGAATGTCTTTAATTATGTGAGATCAAAGAACCCCCGTGTGTCATTAGACAGATTAAAGCTGTTCAAATGTGCATGCACATGTAATCATTAACCAGTGTTGTCCAACTGTTTCACTGATGGTTGTATTTCAAACAGAACTTGAAAGTAACATCCTGCAGCTAGACATGGTTAATTGGTATGTGCGGAAGCGGCGAGGGAACAAAGCATGCAGTTTGGTGCCAGGTAGCCGCAGTGCAGGAGTTGATCAGGTTTCAGCTGTGCTGGGGGAAAAAAAAACATGAAAGAAAATTAAATCTCAAGAGGCTGATTTATAAGAGAGAGAGTACTGACAATTTCTGGAAATATACTGGACAATTTTTGGACAATTTCTGGAAATTTGAAGAAAATAATTGTCCTTAACAAGGAAAAAAGGATGAAAATGAGTTTGAATTGAAAATTAAATTAAACATCAAAAATAAGATGCAATTTTAGGCGATAGAAAGAATTTCAGAAGACTACAAATGCCACGCCCAAATCAAGACATAATTTCAGAAAAATATTGAAAAAATGAAAACAAAAAAAGCCTTGCACTGTACAGTTGCAATGGTTCATATCATCTTTAACAGCTCTTTATAACTATGGAAGAATTTATTGGTTTCTCTTATCTTGTTTACCCCATATACCTACCACCCCAACCCTTCAAAATCCAACTGCGTGCTTTGTTGGAATTTGCTGGATTGAGTGCTGTACTTCTCTTCTTTTCATGGGGTTTATATACCATTGCCACCATAATCATATGCCAGCAGTTTGGATGTTGAGTTATGGTGTTGGAATTTGCAAGAGTGAGGAAGGTTCCTTGTAAATCACTCAAGGGGGTTAGTGTTGCCAAATTATGGTCACAATACCAGCTTATGGGCTCCATGCGCCAACAAAAGAGGGTGCCCTTTTACCTAGCAACAATGTCCCATGGGCGGGACATATACATTTCGCTGGTTGATGTGCACGCACCGTTCCTTGTGTGTGACGCACGTACACCAGGGAATTTGTACTATGTACACGCAGTGGCCGCGCTTCGCGGCAAAATATTGCAGTCAGTCATTGGATGGCGTTGTTCAGTCACCCCCAACTGTACTTTCTTTGCCAGTGAGGGGGTACTTGTGAACTGATACTGCCCCAAACCACCCTGTCTGTCTATTCTACGCCAAACTGCCTAAGCACTGCATGTGTATCACGGATTCTTCAGGGAGTAAATTTCTATACAATAAAATGTTATTCAAGTGATAATGGGATGCATTTTTGAGCTAAACATTTTTTTTCTCACCCTATTCCGCCCTTGCACATTACAGTGTAACGAACACTTTGAAGAAATCCTTCAGATCATTGCATTCTCAGCCCTCTCAGGGCTTGCATTCCTGGCCCTCGCATCCAACCAAGGCTTGTAGAATATTGAATGTCTCAGGCAGGGCTAACATTTCATGTTAAAATCCACTACACAACAGGGCTAGTATTACGAAAAAGTGTTGCGTGACAAGTTGCACCACTTGACTGGCAGACATGCAGTGTATACGTGCATTTTAAACTGGAATAAAAAGATGTTTTGTGAAGGTGGATGTCAAGTATTGAATAAGAAGATTTTGTTCCTTGTTAATAAGGGAATAAATATGTGCTTGTCCGGTTTTAAACAAGTAGCTGTACATTTTAAAGCGGCTTGGAGCCTGGATGCTGATAATGACCCAAGCAGTGAAGGCGAGGGACATTATCGGCGACCAGGCTCCAAGCAGGTTTTAAACGTACTTGTTTAACACTGGCCAAGCACATATTTATTCCCATTCATAAATATCTTTGGGTCAAAAATTATAAATTTCCAAAGATTTTATTCAACAAGTTTACTTCATGTTTTTTTTAAAACACCTCTCTAGCTATGTTATGGTACATGTATATGACTCTTGCGAGTAGTGCTAAGAATCATATGAAGATTGGCGCGCACCTGGCGCGTACTGTACTGCGCGATGTGGCGCAGAACCAACCGTGCCGGTGTAGTGTGAATTTAGGCCTCTGTGAAATAGGGACTCAATGGTAGTATTGCGCATGCATGGAAGATTGTGAACGTTCAACCAATAAAAGTGCAAAAGGGACCAGGTTTCATAGGAGTCTAAATTTCATGTGACATCAGAAAAGTGTTTAAAACCAGCCTGCTGGTGTTTATCAACAGAATTTCAAACCACGTTTAAAACCAGCCAGCCGGTGTTTATCAACAGATTCAAACCACGTTTAAAACCAGCCAGCCGGTGTTTATCAACAGGTTCAAACCACGTTTAAAACCAGCCAGCCGGTGTTTATCAACAGATTCAAACCACGCACGTGACGTGACAGAATGGGTAAACTGTCTTAGGTACATGTACATGTATTTATGAATAATGGTTTATAATGGGAAACAGCATACTGTACATGTAATATAAAAATTTTACTTCGTCAGATGAGACTTATAAAAAGCATATGATTAAGAATGATCAGCTGTGTGAAGGAAAAAAAAACCCGAATGGACCAAGGGTCTATTTCTTAAAGAAATCGTTAGGCTGACAATTCAATTATGGGACCTGGTTCAGCGGTCTAATGGATATTTGGAGTCCTACTCAGGGGACTGGAATTCATATCAGATGTGCAGAGCAACTAGAGCAGATGTTCGTTAATTGGAATAAAATTGTTAAATCAATTATTTCCCCTCAGGAATGTTCGTCTAGAAAACAAGATATTTTAACTTTGCCTGGAAATGGTTGTGCTTTGATGTCAGTCCAGCATGTATTTGTGACGAAGATAAGGAGTGGATATATGGACAGTTAATGTAATCAACGATTTTTTCCCCTTATCGTTAAGGCCGGTTTATGGTACTTCACACGAATGCGTAGTCTGCAGATGCGAAGTGAATCTGAACTCAGGAAACATTCGTTGTGAAATTCACCTCAGTTGAAATGTGTTCAACTTTTGCAAATTCGCTGTGACATCGCCAAATTTTTGTTCGCATTGCTTTTGTGCTGAATGTACTGCCTGTACTTGGTGTATTAAGTAGACTTGCAAAGTATGCCCCACTATTCCCCCTTTAGTTAACTTTAACCCTAGGCCAAAGCACATGTTCCTTCACACTATACACCTATTCACTGTATGCTTCAAATACAAAATGATGAAATTTTAATCTCATGTTGGAGCAAAATTTAGAATTGGCAATTTTGAAATGATCTGTGTCATACCGTAGTTAACTGCGAAGTAAACCATAGTGCAGGCTGTCCATAGATTTGTTCTGATTTATTGATTTGCCCACGTGACTATCAAAGGTACATTATTTCTATGAAATGAAATAAATCAAAGATATCCGTACACAATATGTACATATACATGTACTGCAGATCTGATACACCGTGCCCTCTGGAGACGTGTGTACAATAGGGAACAAAAAGATTGTATGCATGTACCTCTCCACGGGGCAATTTCTATAGATAAATATGATGGATTTTACTGAAAAACTAGGAATTTCCAACCTATGTTGATCTGTCGCAAATGGAAGAGTGTTACAAAAGTGATTAAAGCAGAAATATTAAGTCCAGATTTCAGCCAAGGCAATTAATTCTGGTTAAAATAAGACCATTTTTAAACTACACTTTCAAACTCAAAAACTTTAGTACCCAAGAAAAAGGAAATGTCTCCACAAAGATACAAATTCCAGTATGTATGTGCACATGATTAGGATGCTTTCAGCTGTTCAAATCTAGACATACCGGTACACGTACATTGTGTTTGTAAATATGTAGAGTGTAATTATTGACAGGTGCTGTCCAAATGTTTCACTAATGGTTGTGTAATTCAAACTGAACATACACGTACGGGTAAGATGTCGATTTATTGATACAAAGCCGCCCCCTCCTTTTTCGTGAGAGTCATCAGTTTTAAGATCATGGGATGTTATCCCTGTTATGATGATGGGTTTTGCACAAAATCCTTTTGGTGGAGCACTGGAATGCTTGTAAGGTGCCTTAAGTTCAGTTCTCTAATCTTTTCCTCATCTCAAATTCATACATTAATCTAATGAACCATTGTTATGCAAATCCAGGCGAAAGATCATTCAGCTACATGTAATTTGTGTGTGTGTGCCTGTCATGACCATTTCTTCTTTTGTTTATGCACTTTCATGTACGATATCAAGTGATTACAATGCCAAATTTGATCCCAGGATGTTGATCAATTCAAAAAAGACAAGTTCCACTTCGAAGGAAATAGTTTTGTAAACAGTCTCTTGTCTAAAAAAAACAAAAAACACAAAGGACTAGTTCAGTTTCTGTTCTTTTGATGTAGTCAGGTTTCCTACATTATCTGATTCCAGAGGATCAGACAATAGGAACGCAGGATGTTATGCTGAGTTTTATGTCTCCTGGTGGCATTGTTCTGCAGAAGCGAGTTTGTTTATGTTCGGGGTGAGCGATTAGTTGTACAAGGAGATGGTCCTGGAAAGTGCAAGTTAACGATGAACCGTCCGTGTTATTTTCAGGCTTCTTTTTAAAAGAGCTATTTTTCTAACTCTACAAAAACATTCTTTTAAAGGCATCTTACTAGTACCCCTTGAACAAAGACATCGACAAATTTGGGAACTGCCAACATAGGGCAAACATAGAGCTCCGGAACGGTAATCCCAAGGTAGCAGGTTCAAACCCCGCACCACTTAATTTCTTTGTTTAACTTTTAAAAAAATTGTACAAAAGTTATTCACTTTTGAATAACATATTCAAAGGAAAGATAATAATAATGAGCTCATAATATTGGGCTAAGATGTACCACTAGAATTTGATTTGTGCACAACTTATGTTGTTACATGCTTTTGTATGATTGTATACAATGTATATCCGTTTCTCACAATCAAAATGTGGAAAAAAATGGAGGTCAGTTTTTGGAATTAAACACCTGCCATATCTGGAATTGCTGGACCTGTGGATCTTTAATTAACAGCGGTCCACAGTAGAGACGGTTCTTTTGAGAAAACAGCACCTTTCTTTCAACACAGAGAGATAATCACAGGGAGAATTCCACATGGGAAATATCTCGGGAAAAAACGGCAAAGGCAGGGTGCTTGATGAGCTATTTCTTCCCATTCTTGATGATGGAATGCCAGGAAATGGATATTTACATGTAATTCCATGCTTCAGCGACCATGACTTCATAGGTCCGACTGCACTAAACTGTTAACTATCCTCGTCACCAAAATGGTATTTAGTGGCTCATTGGTGAGGCTATTCATCTGTGAAATGACACATGTAATGTACATGTATAAGGAAGGGAAATAAGCTAATTACTGTTATTGACTGCTGTATTAAAGAGGTTGTGGAATGCTCGAAGACATTTCTGTCATTTTTCGGGTATATGTAGCCTAAGGTGTGATGAAATAAAAACGACTATTGTGTCTGTCATGAAATAAGTGCAAAAGGTACTTTTGAGAGCTGTTTTTCAGGTCCTGTTTCGACCCGACGAATTGCACGTTCGGGTCGAAACAGGACCTGAAAACCAGCTCTCAAAAGTACCTTTTGCACTCATTTCATGACAGACACAATAGTCGTTTTTATTTCATCACACCTTAGGCTACATATACCTGAAAAATGACTGAAATTTCTTCGAGCATTCCACAACCTCTTTAATGGGGAAAAGGGTTTTGACATGTAAAAGCAGCTTAACCTTTCAACATTTTGTAACTGTAGAGGGGGCAAGGCTCAATGTATCTCACAAATGCCTAGGCTTACAACGCTTTCCAGTTTGGGCTCTGTGCCTAAAAACAAGGGCTTGTCGATTACACTGAATTTCGAGTATTGGATCATGAACCGAATATCGGAATAACATTTTTCAGATTCAAATTTTTGAAAAACTGGGAGTGGTCTCGAGTAGATGATGAAAAACACATAAGTTGTGCGGCTTTATTTTTGTGTGAAATGCCACATTTGTGGTGAAAGCCGTTATCGTACATGATTTGTGAGCTTACATGAGGAATACCAGCGGTTAATTATCAGCCACAGCTACCTGTTCTTTATATTACATACATGTATTTTAATAAAATCTTGGTAAATTTTTGACCAGCACAGGTGCACGCAGCTCCTGATCGGCGGCACGGTCTTGCGCGTAACCTGGGTTTATTTGCCCAATGCAATGGCGAGAAAGGGCACTCGGCAACCGTGTTGAAAGGTAGACAGGTTTTTTTCACCGGATACCTGGCCTCTGTGTAATAAAATTGGGGGAGGGCCTTCTTTCGATGGGAGCGCTGTTCAAAGCAGAAATTTCTAGACAAAAGGTTGCGCTCTTCAACGTGGCATGACATTTGCGGGGGCAAGGGCTCTTGTGAAACAGGGCGCTCATTAAAAAATGAAAAAGGGCAATCAGAAAAAAAAATTGAGTTTGCACAATAGATTTTTTTGTCCCATTACCCATTTTTACCGTCCCGATTTGCTTCTATCACCGTCCCGATTTTGCTTTTCAAATTTCCATCCCATTGCAGTATGCCACCCTGCAACCCCCCGCCTCCGCCCCCGCCCCCGCCCCCTGCCCTCCGTCCCCCTCCCCCGGTTACGCTACTGGGCACGGTTATCGTGTGCACACATGTTTAACTTGATCATTGCATTTCAAATTGAATATTCGATAAAGTCAAAGTTGGAATAATCCAGTACTAAAGATGGCATTTCATGACCACACTTAAAGACCTCTCTGTGCAGGACACAACATGTGCAAGCGCGTGTTCACATGGCTCCGAGTACACACAGCCAGTTTTCATGAATATGTATAAGCCGTTACATCTTTGCATTCGCACACGGCAAGTGTACCACCGGTAACTGGTGCCCGGAGATTGCCGTGGAGTGAACAACATCTGAGATACATTCAATATTGGGTTTTGTCCTTCACTGACGTAATTTTATCAACACTGTATACTCAGTGTTGTCTGAGTGATTCTGAGAATCTGAGTTACACATACGGGTATAGCTAAGGACAGTAAAGTTCTCGCCATGGCCCACTATTTGGTTGATGGAAGCAGCTTTTGCTGCTTTCTGCCTCAGTGCCTAGAGGGGATGGCTGGCCTAGAATCAACACCCAATTCCACCCAACTGGGCCAACTACTTGTACAGGAACTTGAGATTACAAACAGACGAAGATGGAAAACTAAAAGCCCTTTTGGTTAGTGAACTTTTCACACATCCTGTGCAAGTATCATTATTGGTGATCATTTTTTGTTTGTTTGGAGAAACATGCAGTTCAGTACCTTAATTGGTAGAAATCTGATGACATTGTGAGAGCTCCAGAATCATAAACGGGGATGTGAAATTTCAGCTTTAAAGCTGATTTCAGCTTTATTTGTTTTGGATTTCGGCTTTTTTCCCTCACTTGCTGTGTATAGAAAATTTCCAAAGTTCAGCTTTTTTACACTTTTTCAGCTGTTTTCAGCTACATGTATTTTTATCAGTGGTCACTCACACCCCTGATCAAGGAGAAAATGTGTATTAAAGCCTGATGCTGTTAATTATAGTGATGGAAAATTGGAAATGGCAATTTGAAGTCAAGAAACCAAATTAAACTGAATAATTTTTTTTCTGTAAGTGTACATGTAACTGGATTACACTGGCAAAACATTTCTTAAAGATTGAGTAAATCATTTGTAATTTGTGCCTTATGTTCGTTTAAAGCAACAGAAGGCTCAAAATCCAAAGAAGGATGTACATGTAACTAACCTGATGAAGTTTTAGCTCAGTGAATGCTGTATATTCCAAGAAAAACAATATTCTAGGATCTCGATTTCAATTCAAAGGTTTCCGAGCCATGTTTTGAATTGCGCCAGATTTCAGTGTCCGGAACATGTTACATGTATCATTCAGCTGATTGCGGCTATGGGATGCCACGTACTGAGCCAACGAATTATAGCAACCGCACGCGCATGTGCCTCGTGTCAACGCTTGCGCGCACTTTGCTGAATTAAAAACGAACTTCATGTATGTAGTTAGACACATCGTTGGAAATGGCCTTTTTTCATTGTTTTTTTTTCTTCAAAGTGACAGCTTGCCAGAACGAATAATTTCACGGGGAGTTTAGTCCTGTTACTATCTTTAAACCAAACATGCTTTCAATAATAACTGACAATAATTTTGTCAGTTGCTTTTTGGATAGCTGTAAATGATGGACTGTAGCTTTAAAGTACGTAGGTGAGGGAACATGCATCATTCTGCTGGCAGATCCAAAAGTGTGGGTGGGGGAGTGGGAATGGCTCCACTTGCCTTTGTTCTTCTTCCGCTTCAGCAAGCTGTGATTACAAAGGAAACCTTCCAAGCGTTCTTTGATTGGTGTGGGTTTTTTTACATTATGGGGAGAACCGGCATGTACACTAACAAATGTTGCATGGATGTACTTCATCATGTATGCATGAATGCAAACGTCCCTTAATAATGCTTTGCAATTTACAGTTTGTTCATGTAACATTAATTAATGGAGTTAATACACATTTTTAGATCTATCAAGTGTCATATCAAGTCACACGTCTCGGAGTCAATTCACACGCTCACACGCCGGACAATCGTAATCACAAGTCTCGTGCTAAATTGTTCTAAAAATGTTTGGGAGTTGTTTTCGTGACCAGACCCAGCAACATAATTTGTGATTTGTTTAAGCGTTCTGGCAACTTCTGTGCAAAGGTTGTATATGCGCTGATCTAAAACACCGTGCCCTCTGGAGACAAGCACACAATAGGGAACAAAAGATTGTATATGTCTCCACAGGGCAATTTCTATAGATGAATGCGTCTCCACAAGGTTTTCACGAAATAGATGTATGGATTTTACTTTAAAAAAAACTAGGAAGTTCCAAGGTATGTTGATCAGTCGCAACTGGCAGAGTTTTAGAAAAGGGATATTAACTCCAAATTTCAGCCAAGGAAATTAATTCTGGTTAAAATAAGAGCATTTTGAAACTGTACTTTCAAACTCAAAAACTTTAGTACATGAGAACAAAGAAATGTCTCCACAAGGATACAAATTTCAGTATCAGTGCACAGCGTGGTTCAGCGTGAATGTCAGTGATGGTTCAATCAAACATGTTTCTGGTTATGGTCGCAAAAGCAACCGTGAATGCCATCAACCAAAAGAGACAAGATTACTACATTGTGATGAACTGGTAACGAGGTGATGTTCACGTGCTCAAAAACTACATGTAATGTGTGGCGCTGCGTACATGTGCAGATCCATATTTCGTAGTTGCCGCTCACACTGTCACACCCCAGCTTCTGTGTGATCTTGGCATCGCTGCACTTGTATTTTTGGGGGTTCATTATTAGTTGCATTAAATATTCAGCAATTGTTCTTATTTCTATTATTGCAAACAAGCCAAGGGTCGAAAGGACAAGATCCATATGTATAAAACATGCCGTGGCCTTCAAAGTAGACTAACAAATTACATGTACCGTAGCTGCTGAGTAGTTACACCGTTTGCCATTAAATATTTACCACACCATATTGTTGGTACTTTGTAATTTTCAGTAACTAATCAATTATGCACTTCAACTTCGTATGGTTCAATAAAACATAAAATTAGCATCCCACTTTTTTTTTTAGCTCATAAATATGTGCAATGTGCTTCAAACATTGTAACTAGTTGCTGAAAAGGAATTTCAGACTAGTACTGCAGTTCCTGGGTTTAAATTTTGTATTTTACAATATTTTTTTTCTTCACATTTTATCGGAAATGAGGCTTCCCCTCATCTGCTTCGTGGGGAAGGCAGCTTCAACTTGTGAACAACTCATGATCACATACACACCCTTTGCACTTTATAGCAGCGACACGTGAAAGGATCATGTATATATATCCAAATAATATTTGAAACTTATCTCTAACAGAACTCAACACATCAAACCCCAACAGCATGTTTTGTTGGAATCAGTCAGGATGGGTACAGTACCCCCTAAACTGACAGTCTTTTACATTGGGTTGGCACACCTCCAGAATCAAAGTCAGAAATATGTGGGTGCAGTTTCCCATATGGTGTTGGAATTTGCCAGGATGGGTATTGGTCCTAGATTCAGTACATTTTGAGAGTAACTCACTAAGTGAAAGAATTAATAGAGGAAAGTAGAAGAAATCATTATTGATACTACAATTGCTATTATATAACCGACATACATGTATACCCTTGTCATTTGATTGGTGGAACTCACATCACATGACATTCGTTGTTACTCCCATTCACGCCGGGGCTCAAAAAGTCCCATTCGCCCATTGGGAATGGGAAATGCTATTGAACAGTTAGGATCGATGCTTGTTCCATGATGCGGTATTTGTGTGCAAATGCGTGCGCGTTCAGCGTTGTGCGTAGCGCGTATTGTTCCAAAGAGCCAGTGCTACAGCGTTGGGTTCAAACATTTTCGCGAAGGGGTGGAAGAGGGAAACAATTTTGTATTGAAATAAAAGATCAAGTATATCAAATGACAAGGATCTATATGTCAGTTATATAAAACAAATATTGAGTGGCTTTAAATTGTGAAATGGGAGGAATATTATCGCTCGGTAAAATCTGGACTTTTCCAGTTCACGAGCCCTCGCGAACTGGAAAAGTCCAGATTTTATCTTGCGATAATATTCCTCCCATTTCACTCTGAGCCACTCAGTATTTGTATGGTAATTCTAATTCCACAGACAAGACCTTGTTCAATGAGAAAACACAAATAATTCCCAAAAGCAAAGGCAAGTGTTTATTAGTCAAACTCTCTCAGAGTCATATACTTTCAGCAGAAACCCAGCAGTCTTACAAAACTCGTGCGTAGAATACAAGACATTTAAAAAACACTTCACATCCATTACGCCAATTTCTCACTGAAGCAGACTGTGGATCACGTTCTTGAGGGTTCACGCTGCCAAAGTACAAGCCAAGATCCTACATGTACATGTACATGTATGTGATTTGATCTGTTTGCATTGACCTCCTCTTCTTTACTGAAAAAGCAAACACTAGGTACCGGTACGTGTGCACGCAAGATTGATTTCAAACATGACACATCTCCAAGCAATCAATTTGTTCTGTGATTCCTCCCAATGGCAAAGGCAAAGGCAAACAAAATCACCGTAGAAGCTTGACATTTTGATTTGAGGGTTTTTGCAGTTTCGTGTAGGCACGTGTTGCCATGGTATTAGGACATCATGCATGCATGGCTGTCATGTTGCCATGTTGTGAACACAGTTCGGCTAGCAACGAAAGGAAGAGTTTGTGAAAATTGTGAAAAAGGTTAAGTTCTGTGTTACATCATGCAGCTATGATGACATTTGTTTGTGCTAGTAAAGGAGAATTAAAAAGGAGGAATTATATTTCCCGTGGCGAGGGAAGACTGATTGTTAGTGATCCCATAGCCAGACAGTTTTTCCCCGATACTCAACCTCCGTAAAATCTAAAAGTGGGGGGGGGGGGGGCACCAGTATTTTATGAGGGTTCACCAAGTTCGAGCAGATTGGGAAATAATATTTTTGGAAATGGTATTTAAAGTGCCCAAAACTAAGTTTCATTTTTGTTTTTACTCATTTTGTTACTGAATGCACGACAACAAGAATGGGCCAACTCGACTAAGATTCGTTCAAATTCATTTTGACATGGTAGAAAGTCAAAATTGTTCAATGCATGTGGCTAGATACCTGGAAAAGACTATTTGGAGTATAGATTTTGGTTCTTCTTTTACACTTATTTGAATCAGAAATTTAAGTTGGTTGTTCCCAGACCCATGTTGACATCATGCAGAAACTATGGGACTTATACCGGTACCTGGTAGTGCACAAATTGGCACGAAGTAGGCACTAATTAATTCTTGTTTTCATTTGAAATCAAGCAAATCCAAAGCATCTTTGTGGGTGCCGGTGCTCAGTGGCAATAGACCATTATCACCTTGCAGCAATCTTGATTTTTTCCCCCCATTCAAAGCAACGTAACCAAAGCGAGGCTGGAAGGAAAAATAGTCTGGTTCCTTTTTGCACAAAGAACATTATCATTTAGTACTGTTATCGGATACAGGGAACATGACTGAAATGGTGGCAGCATGAGTGGTCTGTGGCATTCAAGAGTGGGTCAAATCGCTCTATCACTGATAATGGAGGGGCACTTAATGCACTGAGTCCACACTGCTTTAAACTAAATCACACCAAATCTTGTCATTGATTACTTGTACTTCTTTCAATCCTCCCCTCCCCTTCCACCCCCATACAGAGTCAAGCAGCTACCTGTATTTCGACGCAACAGGTAAAGAGAAAGGCGCCCTCTCACGTCTCGTCAGTCCACTGTACTCGGAGAGCGGTCCACAGTGCAGCTTCCATTTCTTCTACCACATGAGCGGCAGGGATGTTGGGACGCTACGGGTGATTCTTGCCCTCGGCAACCAGAATGTTACCGTTTGGGAGACGAGTGGAAGTCAAGGAAATTGGTAAGTCATTCATTTAGCCCCAAAAAAATCCCGGCTATAAAGGTGGAAAAACTTTTCCCCTTTTCGGAACAGCAGCTTTTAACCCCAACTCCCTAACGTCGTTTACTAAGTACTGTACCAAGTCTCTAAAATCCATCAATCACACTGCTTGCAATGCTTGCTTTGCTTCAGGCCTTTAGTCCCCGAAGTCCATCACACTCGATCAACAATTTAATCGAACCAGCACCCGATTTCATCAAACTCTTTGTAACTTACGATGCATCGCAGCGCTGCAACGCGTCGCATCCCTACTATGTGTCGCAGCTGCGACGCGTCCTGCAATCCATTTCACAAAACACGTCGTACCGGTAAGTGTGACGCGTCGTATGTGTATTTATAGCACAACTCGGTGACTGTTTTATGTATTTAGTCAGCGTACAGTAAATAGTCGTCTGATATTCAACAAAGAGTCGTCGAATCTCAGCTCGAAATTTGTTAAACGTAAAACAAAATGGCAGTCGTGAAATGAATGATACAACGTTGCGAGTTGCGACGTGTTACACGTCGTAACTCGAGTTGCGACGCGTCGCAGCGCTTCGTGAAATCGAAGGGGGATGGATTTTGTTGGAATTTGGGAGGTTACGGTCAAGACAGAGGAAAACACAGTTGAATCTGCCCAGACTCTGCCTGACATTTTGTTGAAAGTGTTGTCTAACGTCTTGGGAATTGTCACATTCCGGTTCGTAAGTGACTACATGTATGTCAAGTACATGTGAAGCCCGGTTCATACTTCATGCGAAAGCGAATGCGAAGCGAACTTGACGTCATGAAACATTCGCTGCGAAATTCGCCCGAGTTGAAATGTGTTCAACTTTTACGAATTCGCATTGCGAATACTCTCCATGACGTCACAAATTCGCGTTCGCTTTCACTTTCGCGCCTAGTATGAACTGGGCTTTACTGTCGTACACGCACCACTGATTAGTAGCGCCCATTGGCTCAACTTGCATCTTGGCACTACTTCCGGTTCCAGAGGTTCCAGTGATTTTTAATGTTACTCTGCGACACGTACTAGGGCTCGACCGTAACTGTTTTTTCACCAGCCAGCCGGGATACTGAAACAGACTCTTACTTGCCCGTGGGCATTTTAAGTAGCCTACATATTTTTCTTTAACGATGTACATACCGTACACGTCAAACGTGTATCCAGAGGCAATCTTGTCAGTGTTTTTAATAATCAAATCAAATTAATTTAACCCTAAACAGTTAATTAAATTAGACAAAAATTTGCTTTCTGAATTCAATAATTTATTTCTTCCTGTCCTTTCATTCTTGCCATAGCCCAATAATTTTTGACTCGCCAGCTGAGCTACATAAGGAAAAGTTTTACTAGCCCGCTGCTGTTTTGACTAGCATTTGGCCAGCAGGCTACTGAAAAATTAAAACGTGGTTTAAGTTGAAATGACGTCACACTTACGAACCGGATGATAAACAAGCATTTCTGTACCCTTTAATTTGCTGTGTTAACTTTTGGGTTGTCAGTTGGAGGAAGCGGCATCATTTGTCAGTTGCCGTTCCTCAACACCTTGTCATCAATGCCACAGTGTGTGTAAGGATGCCTTGGAACAACAAAACAAAACTGCCTGATCGCGCTGAAGGTCAATGAAGACGTGTTAGGTGAAAAGGTTAACTTAAGGGTGTCAAGAGGTGGTTCTGTAGTACATCTGCGAAATGTATGCATGACCATGCTTGACGAGTGCAAATGCTAATAACCTAAAACTTTAGATACACGTAGGTGCAACTGGGGCACACCTCCTTCTTTGAGTCACCTGAACTGTTTTGGGGGACACTTACCAGTCCTAAAACCTTAAATCTGTACGACCGTATCTCCACATCTCCACACTGACCGGGAACTCTTAATGGGGTACTCGTTCAAAGGGAACCCCACAAGTGAAATCTTTAGAAAAAGAGATAAAAGGACAACAATGCTCCTATGTACCCCACAAGTCGTTCCCATGAAGTCGTTCCCATGAAGTCATCTGTATCTTAAAGTTTAGGTTAAGTTTTTGAAAAACATGTACATGTATAACTTCTACATGCTTTCATGAATTTTGATGAAACTTGGATGCAGCAACCCTTGGGTGAGAAGACACAATTCTTCATTGGATTACTGAGGTTAAAGGTCATGTAGGGGTAATTAGAGTTCATTGTTCAAATATGCTTCCAATGTTTCTTTGTCTACAGAATTTGATGAATACATGAATATATAGGATAGATATACTGTGAACACAATCCTTGACCATCCCAAGATCGGTGTGCAGTAATTATTCTAGTGATTAATAGCGTAATAATGGAGCGCAGAACAGCTTATCAAAAGTGGCCATGAATCATAACGAAATTGACCTGCGACTAACGCCTCCCAATCGACTCTCAATGATGCTTCTGTTGCCACCTCAAGGGTATCACTTGGATGTGTGCCAAGAACAATTAAAATTGTATTTCTTTTGTGGGCAGGCTGAGGCCATGATCATGCTTACATGTGCACGTAAACAAGCTTGGCAGACGTGACTAAAACTGTGTTGTGTTAATGAATCACAGTAATCACAGCAGAGCCTTAATTTTAATAATTTAGTTTATGGATTTTTTTTAGGGGGGTCTTTTTTTTGAGTGGGCACTTTTCATAACAAGCAAAGCCTGCAATATCTTGCATACATGTACATGTATGTTCGTCATGTGAAGAGCTAGAGTTAATATGACCTACATCGTATCAAATGTAGTTTTTGTCTTTGTTGTTGCTCTGTTGTTTTCCTATCATGTTTTTTGTTGTTGACAGAATTATTTGGTTTGTTAATTTTTTGCTTTTAAAGGGAATATACAACGTTTGCAGACATCGGAAAACAAAACTACCACATTTTTACGAAATACCTTACTAAGACGTTGGTAAATAAAGTCTAAAGCAGCTTGTAATTCCATTACAGAAAATACCTCACCTCTGTTTACCTACATTTGCATATCAGCGCGCATGCGCACAAACATTCGCTGAAAAGAATAGCGCCCAAGCCACACCCTCATTGTCCACTGCATGCCCCACACCCACAAAGGACCCTGTAACATAATAGCTCGTCCTAGTTTTTTCAGCGACGCGTAGTGTGAAGACGTACAATTTTTAGCTGTTCTCGCTGTGATTATAAAATGGCGGACTCCGCCAAAACCAAAAGAAAACTGTCTCAAGCCGTTCTACTGGAAAGTCACCCTCTACTCAATCCAAGCGTGATAATTCTTCTGCTACGACTGGGTCCAATCTCCCGGGTTCGGCAGTTGGAATTTCTCCGGGGGTCAACATGGTCAAAGAATTCTCCAATGAGAATTACGGCCATTTCTCCGGGGGTCAACATGGTCAAAGAATTCTCCAATGAGAATTACGGCCTCTCCCCGACAAATCCCGCATTCTTCCGGCAGTCTGCAAGAGCACATGCACGCTTCGGAACAACAGGTCGACTCGCGCGTGCAGGCGGGTCGGCGGGGCTTGGCGTTCGAAACCCAAAGGTTCTTCGGTAATCCGACCAGCCCCGCCGGGTCACAGAGGCTTGGGGCACCACCACCACCATCACCATCATCTTCAGTCAGCCATACTACGGGTTCGTATTCTCAACCTAGTTTTACAAGCGAATCTCGGCGAGATTTTCTTCATCATTCGGAGCCTCACACGTGGTCTTTTCCCGAACGATCCTCGTCACTTCGACCACAATACTCGCACTCCGTATCCACTCAGTGTTCCAGCCTACGACCCGCGGGTTTATCCCCAGACATTTCCGATGGGATTTTCACACCATTACACATCTTATCGGGGTAATTCTTCACATTATCCGCGAGATCATGGTGTACCTTTCACAGGACAAAGCCTTCTCTCTCCGCAACGCTTCGGTGAACACACCAGCCGGGCGGGGAGAGAACGCCGCGATTCACGGCGCCGTTCCCGGTCTCGTGCGCGGTCCCGTTCGGACTCCGACGATCGACTTCGGCGCCGACATCGTTCTTCTCGTCCTGATCGTGATTACTCACGGTCGGATTCTGGTCATCGAAGCCGACACTCACATTCTAGATCTCCTTCAAGGTCTTCTTTTCCTCGGGCCAGACAGTGGATGAAGATAGTCTCTCATGTCTCTCCAATGTCCAACAGGCTAATCTTACGATGACGGAAGTGGGTAGATCCTTCAGTTTCCACCCCATTCCCCAGTCGAATCTACTCGACCTTCATATCGCAGAGATTCTGGTACTCGTAAATCTAAGCCTTCGCAGCCCACTTTTCCCATTGATAGAATGTTTGCGGTTCCAACTTGCGTTTTCAATTGGACTCGGACGGAGGATTGACTTCGGACATTCAGGCCGATTGGATTGTGATTACTCATTCTTTGGAGTCGTCTCCCATGTTCGAGATTACCTTCTGGGTTTTCTCTTATAATGTTATTTATTCTGTGAAATGCATGATAACACTACATCCTTGCCGCCTTTCCATTAACAGCACTCGACCGGCTATCGGTAAGCTTTCAGTTTCTCCATCCTATAACAGTGGGTTGGTCCTTTTGAGCATGTTCATATTACAGGCTCACATGTTTCTACGCTCAAAGCTACCTTTAGATAGTACTTTTTAGTAGGATGCAACCTGATGCCACTTAGTTTGATATCATTACAAGATTAAAAAAAAAAAAAAAAAAAATAGTCTTGACTATCCATAGACTGGTAGTCATGGTAGTGGTACTCAAACGTTACTGGCGTCTGGATACAGCATTCTTTCCCTGCTTCTTCCCAATATATACGATTGGGTTGGGGGTTTGTTTTGTAGGAGGATTCCTTATTCGGATTCTTGATATTCTATCATTGAATATCTTGCTCAGCTGGCCTGTTTATATATTCTTCAGCCTGTTGGGATGGTTCGTTGATTTTTACAATAGACCAAGGATTCTTACTCATACTCTTCTTTGTCTGGTGCCCTTGCAAGTTGCCATGATATCTCCCTTAACTGATACAGTTTTATTGGAGATTTATCATTCTGCTTTATTGTCTAGATTGGTGGAATTGCTTTTGGACTTATTGCTAATTCTGGCTATTTGGCATTCTTGTCTTGAATGAATGCTTCTTGGCATAATAGCAGGTTATATAGCAAGACTTTATGGTGCAGGATTCCATACTTTGAGATAAGTTAATCCTCATAGGTGCTTGGCATGTATGTACATCCTCTACGTCGGTCTCCAACAGGTCTCAAACCAGCATGATTCAGCTAGGAGTTTGTAGACCGGCCTTCTCTTCATCCTTGGCTTACAGCAGAATCTCGACATATCCCCTCTGCTTCGAGTCTCTAGAACAAGTATTTGTCCCACAATCCGGCCAGATGTGGTTTATGTAACTTCATACATAAAGGGGTTGTCAGACACTTCTTTGAAGCATTGTTCAGAATTCTTGTCTACCTCGGTTATCCCTGACCACGAGCTTCTGCCTCAACATGCACTTGTTTGTTGCTTTACAGAAGGTTATCTTCTTCAAGGAATGATCTAGACCAGGATACTTCCAACTGGATCAGGTTTCGGCTTACTTCAATCTTCTCAGTCAGTAACAGTCTGACGAATGGCGGCCCATTATCAGACTCGACATGCAACAAGGAATTCAGATGGAAATGCTTTCTTCTTCTCTCCAGTCTCTTGAGACGGTTGGTTTGCTGCTTCCATCAATCTTTGAGATACTAATGTCCTTTACAGTACCCATGCATGGATCATCAGAAGTTGGACTTCTGCATACCTACAGGGTTTCGCTACAGACCTTTGGATTTTCACAGCTCCTTTGGTTCCTTTATAAGAATCGCCGTTGTTACATCATTCCGTTACAGCAAAACAGATCTATTTGCTGTGATACTTAGATGTTAGGCTACAGCAGACCTTACATGTAATTGTATCTCCAGTTTAGCCTTTAACAGTCTACCTAACTTGCACTTGAGGTGGTTTTTCATCTTCAGCATTAAGCTCCTTCAACTTTGTTTCAGGCTTTACTGGGAAAGGTTCAACACAACGTGATGACATCAGAACCTTCTGGCATCTTGATGATAGACCTAGTTCCCTGGTGCATGACACACAGAAGCTCTGCGCAGCCTTTCCTTTGTCTTCCCATCAATGCTACTAAGGGTCACCTCCAAAGGGATTCCAGTTACCCATCTTAGCTATGACCTACTGCACCTTTTAAGGACTATGTACCGGGTAACTACATGTTCTACCATCGCATTGGGTACCTCGGACAGGGTTGAGATTCCATCTGTATGGTCTTCCATTACCTAGCACTTGGCCAACTATAGAGAGCCAGTTGCTTTCCTGCACTAGAGCTATTGACAGTGCTCGAGACCTTGCATTTGCTCATCCAAAGTCATAATCAAGCTTGTCTTGGTCCGGATGGACAATTCCACAGTTCAGATGTAGTGTACTACATGCTTCTTCCGGGGAACTCGCTCTTTCTTCTTGCCTGTCCACTTTAGAGACACCCAGTTGGCTGTTGCTTTAACGTTTCACCTGGCCAGAAAGAAGGTGTTGAATTCACTTCAACAGAATGATTCTTCTCCCATCAGTATTCAGACAAAGGTCCTCAACATTCTCAGTTTGCTACCAGTACTTGCACCTATCTACAGGTATTTGCATCCCTTCCAGGCCACCAGCTTCCAATTCCAGCCTTTCGCCAAGTTTATACTCATCCTATAGTCCTCTGATCTAGCAGAATCCTTCAGCTTCAACGCGGCAGGAATTCATACATGTAGCTCCTTTTTGGCTACAGCAGCCATAATCCCTTTAATCCTAGACCACCTTGGTCTCACAACAGTAATTCTACACGCGGACACAGCTACATGTACTCTCCATCTTGTACCTGGATGCTTTCATTATCTGAAAACTACAGTCTTTACAGTCAGAAGCAAGTTGATTCCCCATGGGGTATGATAGTAGCTGCCAATCCCCGATCTGCATCTACACCTTCATTTGGGATTTCGCTGACAGTCTTTCAATCCAGTTTCAGATATCTACTGTCCAGGGTTACTGATGAGCCATAATTGTAGTCCTCTATCAGGGTTCCAATGATACATCTACAGTTTCCTCAAATCACTCTGATGCACGGCAGGTTTATCAGTTGACCGCCTACTGTAAAGTACCGGTAGATAGGCCTACCATCTTTGGATCCAACTATCGTCTTTGGGTCACTCACCTTGGCCCCTTGCGGAACCAACAGGTACATTGCAACTCTCCTTTCTGTCAGGTTGCGAAACCCATATTCTTACTGGTTGCTGCAGTAGCTTACCTTAAGAAGGGAATTTCACTAAGTTACCAGGTCACAGCCATTGGCACATGACTGCATTTACTTTATTCCATGGGTGAAGTTCAACACACGGAATAATTCAACTTATTTTCAGACCTGATATTTCCGGCCAAGTTGACATCCTCTCCATTAGTAGCAAAGGATATGGTGGTGCCCCATGCGAGCTCTGCAGAACTACAATGCTCGCACTGATGGCCTTCAAGAGGCTTCATCATCAAGCAAATGCTCGTACAGTCATCTAGCATCATCTTCAAGCCTCTGTGACCATGATCACTCGATTGTCGGTGCCACCAAAGAGTGCCCTCCCGAAATCGAGGATCAAAATCTCAAGCTCAGGAAACACCCAGCGTGACAACTTCCTGAACTCAACTGCTTGGAGCTTCCTTTTCAGATACAGGGAACAGGACTCTCTTTTTCAGGTATCAGAAAAGCGGACTGCTGGAAGAACCCTTACACTGTGACACCTTGCTTATAGCTGTGGTGCAAGCAGAGGGTTGCATTAGCAGAAAGTCTTCCAGGAAACTGCACAATCAGCAGCCCGTAAAGCCCGCAAAGCTCCTTTAGAATAGATAGGCAGCACCCGGGTATGTCTAAGCAACCTTTTCATGCCATTTAGAATTGCATGTAGGCCTAGTTTAGACTTTCAAGAACCACTGCATGTCCCTTTCCCCCCCCCTTGAGACTTTCGGTGCTACTCTGCAAATGTAGGTAAACAGAGGTGAGGTATTTTCTGTAATGGAATTCCTAAAATCCAAAGGGATTTTCCATTCTAGTAAGAAAATACTCACCTCTGTTTACCATCCCTCCCTTTAAAAAAAAAAAAAAAAAACTAGGACGAGCTATTATGTTACAGGGTCCTTTGTGGGTGTGGGGCATGCAGTGGACAATGAGGGTGTGGCTTGGGCGCTATTCTTTTCAGCGAATGTTTGTGCGCATGCGCGCTGATATGCAAATGTAGGTAAACAGAGGTGAGTATTTTCTTACTAGAATGGAAAATCCCTTTGGATTTTAGGAAAATTATGGCACCTGGTGTGAAGTAATTTTTAAGAAAAGTGGTATTTTGTATAAATTTCCAATAGTGGTCGGCCGACCATCGTTGGAAAACCTACCTATTTTTCAACTACTGCTCCAAACTTACCATTTTTTTTTCAGTCCAATTTGTTTTTGCTATTGGTTACATGTTCATGAACGGGTGCAGGCCAGCTTGACTGGTTCCCTTACCTTACAATTTTCCGTCATCTAAAAATTAATAAATTGATTCATTTCTTGGTTTTTCCAGCATTTTCGGAAACAAAACTTCAAACTTGTCGTTGTAACAATACCGGTATTTGATCTATTATACTAACCCCTCAAATAGTTCATTTCTGAAAATTACAGCAAAAGCCAATGATGTACATTCCCTTTAACTTGTGAATGTTACAAAGTAAGGGCAGTATCACACAGTGTGGGTTGTGCTTAGGCTGCTTAGCAATGAAATCTAAGACAAGGGTGTCAGCTTCAAAGGTGATTCATACATGCATGGCAACCATTTTGGGTCGTAATATTTAGCGAGATTAGTTAGATGGTTAGCAAACAAAAACGGTTAGCGCGTCAGATACCGGTAGGTCATCAGTTTGTGTGTTCTTGTGATGTCATACGCAGCACTACGCGTGTACACGGCACGGATATATCGCGCGCTACGCGTCAGTGTGAAACGCATAGTAAATTGTGGATTTTCACCCTATTTTCTGATAACTTATTTAATCGTGTATGATTTGATTAAAAAGGGGATGAATGGTTGAACATATACATGTACATGTATATCTACCATTTGTCTGTGTTTCAAAGCAGGATTAGCCGCAGAAACGAGGCTTCCATCAGAGGCTGTCATTTTTGGACTAAGCACACATACATGTACGTACACGAACACGATGCGAAACAACGGAATGGTTGATACCAGTTAACGGATAGCTAAATGTACGCGCTCAAATGCGAAACTTATCTCTATTGTGGCATGCACTGTGACTTGGGGAAACACTGTTGATGAGCACGTGACTACCTAAAATCCACGTCATCCACCGTAATGGAAGACCAGCTGTTGATGGTTTTCTGCAAACCTTCAACATTACAGGTAAAGACTTGCATGTGTAATCCTTGTCATTATGGGCAAGAGCTACATGTATCTTGTGGGCCGCTGAGTGCCAAATTATGCCGATCACGCTATAATCGCATCGCTAATGTGATATTCGTGACCAAGCTGCGTACACAACGGCCCCTGATGACCGTCCTAAGTGGCTATCTAGTCCTATTTAACCCATAAATCATGCAAATTGTGCATTTATTGAGTTCTGACTACCTATTATCAAAAAAAGTGGCTTTTTCGGTAATCCTTAAAGCCAGCAAACCCTCTAACATTTCACAAACAAACTCTTCAAAGAAAACGACACTTCATTGCCTCAAGCCCGTATCATGCTCTGATGACTTAATGGATTTGCGTTTCTGACCGACTTCTTTGCCGACTTCCGTCAACAAAGCCCCCAGGCTTAAAACTGTAGCGCTGAAATCTCTGACCGCTTCCGGCTTCTGTATTTTTGCTCCCGCTGCTACGAACAAATCGCTTGTAGTCACTTTCGTCTTCCTTTTTTATCTCTTCCCTTCCGGGCAGGTGGCTGGGTGATGTGTTGTCCCTCGGGAGACTGGAAGAGCCCTTCCGTGTCATTTTGGAGGCGGAGCATAGCGGAGGTGGGGATGAGGGTGACGTGGCCGTAGATACCTTAGAGATGAAGGATTGCTCCCCAGGTTAGTGAGTTTAATGAGGCGGGTCTCGTGTATCTCCTTTCGAAGAGCCGGAAGGGTTCATCCTGGGAATATCAACTAAGAGTCTAATTTGAAAGTCACAGGTGTTCAGGACTATTAGTGTATTATCAATGCAAATCGTGACGCACTCCATTTTGGAAACCAACAGGAAGGGGTTATTCAAGTTTTCTGGAAGCGAGTGGCGCAAGAAGGTTACTACTATACATTTCTTTTCCTGAGGTTGAGTCTTTAAGAAATCAGGAATTTGTTACATGTTTGGGTGCAGCAAACACAGGAAATAGAGCTTCTAGCATGTGCCCAAATGTATTTACTGAGACACAACCACTCAGCGCCGTCATTTGAGCACTCATGATGACCAAAAGAGTGCCCTACTTACATCGGGAAAACAGGCCTTCTTCGTCGCTCACAGTTCCCCAGGAAGTGTGGACATGTCTTGAGCCCACATTGCATTCAGTTATTGCTGTGATGTGTATTCATATCAAGCAAGTTGTGGATTGTTTTGCTTTATACCATGTGTTTGAGTGCTTTTCCAATAGTAATTCAACATCAACCAGGGCCAATTTCATAGAGCTTCTTATTGCAAAATTGTGGTAAATTGAGAAATAATTTGCTTTACAAGTGCAGGGGACAATTCCATGGAGCTCTTGTCTACAAAAATTTGCTAAAGGCAGATGAAAAGCCTTTGTTTTCTTTCAGATTTTTTTCATTTTGTCTTTTGTTCTTCCTAAATACATAAACTCATAAAAACATAACTTCATAAAAAAACATAATGCGGAAAAGCCCTGTGTTCTGTCCATGGAACAGACATATCTAGTTTTCAGTTGATTTTAGGTAAGCAACTGAATGTGCATTTACCAGCTAAGGTGTACATGCCCAGTACAGGTTTATTGCTGTTCACTGGTTAAATCAGCTGGTTTATTTCTTAATACTGTGAGCAATACCTGTATTTTCAGCTTTCAGCTTTGTGAAATTTTGCCCTGGTTATTGCTTTGATGTAAACTTTTTTTCATAGGGAAAATACATACTTGGCCGGATTATTCTTGTTAATATTTTGCCTAATTAGCTGGGCATGCAAGCACGATATTCTGCCAGTTTAATCATAATCTTTCTCTATGTTTTGATATATTGACCCACTCCTGCCACATCCTCTGTAGACGCATATGTGTATATAGGGTGAGTAAAAAAAAACGAAACCCAAATGTCGGAACCATTGTTTAAGTGAAGTTCTGCATGTAGCACTTTCAAAATCTAGGATATAAAAGTCCAATTCATAAGCTTTCTTTTAGTACAAGAATCATTCAAATCACTTATGTACTTCTCAAACTACAGAATTTTAAACTCAACCACCATTTTAAAGTTCGGTGCACGGATCACAGAAAAGGTGTGCGTTCTCTAAGCAAATCGGAAACAATTCACACACATCCCTATGTGATTTGTTTTTGTTTTGCTGAAAGAGCGCTTACTTTCTTGTGATCCGTGGACAGAACTTTAAAACAGTGGTTGTGTTTAAAATCCTGTTACTTGAAAAGTACATAAGTGATTTGAATGATTCTTGTACTAAAAGAAAGCTTATGAATTGAGCTTTCATATCCTAGATTTTGAAAGTGCTACATGCAGAACTTCACTAAAACAACGGTCCCGACATTTGGGTTTCACTTTTTTTTGACTCACCATGTACTATTAACACAGGCAGGTTTGAGTTCATCAAGAACATCCCAAATTGATGAGAGCTCTCATGAAAGTACAGCCAGAAGCCAATTATTGCCTCGTATTTGGAGAGAGATGATAGATGATTTGTTAGGATTCCAATAACGAAACACTTCAAACAGGAGAGCGCCTGTTCAATATCTGCCTCCGTGGGCTTGTCTAATTTTTTCCCCGTTTTTTTCTTAATAATAAGGAAATTTAAATGTCAGATTGCAGGTTAATTTAAACTGGGTATGACTATAGTGTGATTGATCGTACCGCACTGACAATGTGATCAAAGAGTTCTCCTTGTACTTATATGTCAAATGCAAACATAGTTTATGATGAGGATGACAAAAGCACTAGTGTTTCATGAAATGTCATGTTTTGTACAGCGTCTAGTTCTTCTTGTACCCACACTGCATGCATACAGAGCAAGTTTGATCAAATTACAAAAGTGTACATTGTCATGTTTACCATGGCTTTAAGTAATTCCTTACTTTGCTTCCAAGAAAAAAAAAATTGGCCTACCGGGGTAAGTTACCCTCACCCTATTACACTTTAAAATTTGAGGATTCAGGACTGTACATCTTCCTATAATTCCAGGAATCTCTGTGCACGTATGTCTGTCCAGAATTGGGCACTGTATGAAGTTGAAAATCGACAGGTGTATTGCTCAGGACCCCAGAATGTGCAGTGTCAAGTTAGAAGTTGTTTGGATTGAGGGGTCCTAAAAAAAAGCAGCAATACCAGAGGCCTACACCTATACCGGCCATGGGTACGGGTTAGCACAGGTGGAAATGGTGGTTGGTTGTATGGGCTCGACCATTTCTTGAAGGGAGAAGATCGCACAATGGTGAGGTGGGCCTCGACTACTTTTTGAAGGGGAGGATCGCGCAACTATGAGGTGTAGATATGGCAAGCTGCTATACAAAATTGTGAACAAAATTTAACATTTACATTTCAATACTTCAAATAGAGTTTTTCAACTGAGTTTCTTCATTAAAAATAAACCCGCTCCAATTACCTTGCTGGACACATTAATTAGTTTCCAGCCCTTTGCACTTCCTGTCAAGTACTAATCTGGATTTTTTCCTCTTCAAAAGGCATGCCAGTTGTCCCCTTGATAAGGGTACTGAAAAGATTGATTGTCCCTGGAATTTGGTCATTGAGGCGGAGATCAAGGGCTATTTAATGGGTCAACGCCTCCATCGCCTCTGTGAAGTCCAAGGGCATCCCCTTATATAGCCCCTGTAATCAAACACACGGCTTCCCAGTGCTGCCCCCAAACAGTCCGTTGAGATTTTCCCCCTCACACTATCAACTCACCTACACATTTCAACATGGGACCACCTTGATCAGAACCGTTCACACTTACACTAGGTTGGATTTACTGGTTGCAGACCAGTAAATCTGTCCAAAATTGCCTACGCCGGCCAAATCCCGATTTGCGTGCCCTCAAAATCTTCAGTATTTGACCATGCTGTGGGCCATGAACTTGAGGGTTTGTAAAAAATATGGGTGGAAGCCGTGCACAGGACTGTGAGCTTGTTCATGTAGTTCCGTTCAATTTGGATGAAATTGGGGCCTTTAAAGCGCTCTATTTTTTCAATGGAGTGTAGGCATCGTTTTTCAAAATGGCGATGGGCTTCAGGAGTATTTTCAGGGGTGATCATCTTCGGATGGAGATTTTTCCTAAAAGTCATCAGTTGACTCCCCGAAAATTGAAAAGAAAATGAAAGATGATGAAATAAGCTTTAATTTGATGTGTGTCTCAAACACCTTGGAGAGTTGTGAGTATTTTCCCCGAATTTCTGAAGTGGGAGCATTTACCATTGGGGTCTATGGAAGTTTATTTACTGGTCTGCAACCCTATGGGTACAGCCTCTCAACCCTGGTCCTGACCAGGGTTGGATGGTACCTGTGTAGCCATGTTGGATTCTTGCTTTAGTGTGAAAGGGGTTCGTGAAAGCTCTGTGCTGGACCCAGGTCCAACACAAGAGTATTTCGGATAGTGTGAAAGGCCCTTTTGACTGTAACGTACATACATGTAGTCTCTGATCAGTGGGCAAGGCCGTTCTTATCAACACCCGTTTCATATTTCTCACCCCAGTGGCCATGAGGGATTTCTCCAATATCCTGTCATCATAAAGTGGCTTAGCTTTTTAAGTGGTAATTTTTTTTTCTACCATTCATAAATAATTCATATGGCTTGGGTTTGTTATTAAAACAGTGGCGACCGCGTGAGCCTGAAGCGTAAAATAATTGTGTTATGTGATATATCACCTGTACCGGTAGGTAATGAGAAGAGATATGAATATCAATCCCAAATCACCAAGATCCATGAAATATTCCACTCCCAGCTTTTGCAGTATTTTGAAGGATGCAGAACTGCACAGCTCCCCTGAAACACTTAGTATAGGGACCATTAGAAATGGTACGTGTACGGGATACGTATGCGACTCAGATATTAACCAGTTGGTTTTGTATATAACACCTGAATAGATCCTGGTCATTTGATTGGTGGAATTTAGTCACATCGCATTGAATCATTTGCCCCATTTCATTGACAAATATTACGATTTATCGTACATCATACATGTACATCATGCAATTTGGTTTCATTTACCGTGCACATTGGTTCCATTCGTTTCGTTCCATTCGTTTCGCTCCATTGCACGCGCGCCTCGATATCGATTGCCGGAGCATGAACTTTGCTATTGCTATGAGATTGCAGCATTTTGCGTTGACCGTACATGACCGAGTGTACTGAGACTGTGTCGATCACAACCTTTGACAGGAACCCTGACACAAACAACAACAACTGTTCGACCAGTTATAGGGCCTAGACTGTTTTTGAACAATTTGGGACTTGAACTTTAAACTTGTTGTGTTTACAACTATTTGGATTGGAACTACCTATTGGATTTATAATACATGTTTGTTGTGGATGGCCATGGAGATGAAGTAAAATTGAAAGTTATAGTCTAACTAATTTTTGCATAAAATATCAAATGACAAGGAAGTACCGGTACTTAGGTGCTATAGGCCCATAAAACATGTAATGAATGTGGTTTTTTTATTTGTGCAATGAAAGGAATAATTTGTATTTTCATGAGGTGAAAGATGGACTGTTCCATTCAACTCGGCTACACCTTATTGAATGATTGAATGCAACAGCCAATCTTTCACCTCACGAAAATCCTTCCATTGCACTCATAAGCATTCATTATTTGTATATTATACAACACCTGAATAAATCCCTGTCATCTGATTGGTGGATTGTTGATCACATGTGATTGTTGATCACAGTGGTGGATTGTTGATCACATTGAATTATTCGTCACAGCGCGCGCGCGGCGCGCAGCGCACATTGCAATGGAAGTTCTATTATACGGTGAATAGAACTTCCACAGCACAGTGTCACTGCTGCTGGTGGTGGCGCTGGTTTAAACCAAGATAAATTGAATATGATGGTTCTCAACCTGCTGAACAGTTTGCATAAATTAAATATGATGAACTTGTCAAATTTTTAAAACTTTAAACAGTTTTTAACCTGAATAAATTGGCTTTTAAAAGTCAACCAATCAGATAACAAGGATTTATTCAGGTGTGTTATATAAAACAAATAATGAATGTTTCACGTTCGTGTAATGGAAAGAATACTTACATTTGGTGACAGATGAAATGTTCCATTCCACTCGGCCCTCGCCTCGTGGAATTAGACATTTCATCTGTCACCTCATGAAATTATTCTTACCATTGCACTCACAAACATTCATTGTTTGTATAATCTCACCAATTTGTGTGGTTATTGCACAAAAGTCACAATAAATTGTATACACATCTTTACATTTTGATGTACAATTGGATAATGCACTTTGCCCGTATAGTGTGCCATTAAGTGAAATAAACATGCAAAATGGTGATGTAACATTTAACTTTTTCCGAGCCGCCTACGTATCCCATACCCGCGCCATTTCTAAAGGTCCTTTGATATCCCAATTTGAGTCACTGATTGACTTCAGAGTGCTGGATTTCAGCAGCTTCATGGAAATCTCTTGCAGATATTCCGAGAGAGTCAAGCTCAATGTCATTTTGTTGATGGTGGTTGTTGCAGCGGATAAGGGCCAATCAACTAAATGCCAAGGACGTGCATATCTGGAGGGCCCGTGATGGATTGATGTGGCATTGAAGCCTTTATAGTGGAACCTTGAAAACCATGGCTGATGGCCATCTCTGTGGAAATATTCACAACACTTTGTGAAATTTCCTGTTCCATAACCAACTAATTGATGCTTTCGTTCAGACCTTTCTGTTTCATTATGAACAAGTGCTTGTTTTCTATTTAATTAATAAATACGCATATAGGACTTTCTATATTGCTAAAGGCTATTGGATTCTAAGGTCTTATAAATCAGACAGCAAGTAACACCTTTGGTTGGGCATAAAAGATTACGGTACTGTTGTAGGTTGTTTTTGCATGAATAAAAGCAAGTTAGTGTATTGCCAATGACATGCTATATTAAAGGTGGAGTAGACCATTTTGCAGAAAAGGTAACAGACAAAATTATTGTAAAAAATCTTAATTGGTTTCAGAATAGCAATGGCACTAAACTCCCTGTGAAATTATTCCTTCTGGCATGTAGGCATTTCAAAGAATACAACAAAAGCAGGTCATTTCCAAAGATGTGTGAAGTGAGACATTTTTGGAAATTTCTGTGAATCCGCCCCCATTCGTTCAAATTGTAGTTGGTTTGCGATTGGGCGAATCAGTGAATGGGTGAACGAGAAGCATGCCCCGAATGCTGATTTCGGGATTGTGTTACGAGGGGATGCAATTCAAAATATGACTTGGGTACTTGGAATTGAAGTTGCACGCATTCAGAATAAATTACCCATGCATTAATATGCTTGGTATACTTGGTATACTTGGTTGATTAGTCCTCTTCGCCAATGGGCAGGACTCTCAGTTGATTCTTAAAAATAGCCACAGTTGGTGCAGAAATTAGTGATTCTGGCAATGCATTCCAGGGTCTCACCACTTAGAGAAGAAGTGGCCTGCTAGCTTGGTTCTTGTACGCCTGACAAATAACTTTTTGGAGTGTCCTCTTAAATCTTTGTGGGGGAGGGTGAAAAATTTATCCGCTGAAGATTTGTATAAGCCATTTATAATCTTATATGTTTCAACCAAATCTGTTTTCAGCCTCCTCTCCTGCAACGACTCCATAACAATATCATCTTTGCACAGGCATAGGCACCTCTTCTGCACCTTTTCTAACAAATTAATATTCTCTTTGGTAAGTGGGCTCCAGGCAGATGATGCATATTCGAGTGCTGAACCAGTACTTGGACAGGGTGTATCCTGTTCACTTCTGAATAGATTTCAAAATATTGGAAGTAGGGAAATGCTTGACCAAATTTGCCTTAAATTGAAACACATGGTGCCAAGGTGCTTAAGTCATGTACAGCGCATCCCAAAATACCCGCAACTTTTTATAACGAGGCTCTAGCATCGGTGCGGAAAACGCGTACTGCCATTACTTTTATACCATTTTATAGCTTGAAATCTTAACTTTATCCCTGGCGAGTATTGGTTTGATGTTAAAGAGAGTTTTAAAATTAGTTGTGTTCAAATAAAGGCATGTCGAAAATGAACTCAACCTATTTCTAGGGAAATCGATGGTGTGGTACATCAGATGCAAACTCGAACGAACAGGCTGTTGAAATAACCACAAAAAACTGCAGATGATTTATATTAAAAACACATTGAACTCGATACGAAGAATAATATTGTGAATTTATTTAGGGTGTAGTATATACATGTATGTGAAATGAAAAGAAGAGGAAACACATAAAGTAAAAGGCCATCGAGATTGTCACATCATGAACATGGTGAAGCATTTCCACATTAGAAAAAACATGCATGATTGATTTTCCTTGAAATCGGTTGAGTTATTTTTGACATGCCTAATTATTAACACGAATAATTTCAAAACCCTTTTGAAAATCAAACCAAGACTTACCAGGGATAAAGTTAAACTTCCAAGCTTTAAAATGATATTAAAATAATGGAGTATGTGTTTCTGCGGTTATGCTAGAGCCTCGCAAAAGAAAGGTTGCGGGTGCTTTGGGACGCGCTGCACTTCATCTTATACAAGTATTTGCATAACAAAAGGGATAGTTAAAACAGGCTACAGGCCTGCCAAAAAGACACTCAGACACCTCTGACTGAAGCGTCACAACTCCCACTTTCATTTCCTTGGTAGACACAAGAATGACTAAATAGATATCACCCTGCAAATGCCAACGTTTGTATTCCAACCAGCTGCTCGTGTGTCATTTGTTCTTACGGTCTCAGATGTTTACCGACGCCACCCACTCCACTCATCGAAAAACTAACCGATTTGTTTTCCTGCCTTAGCAAATGTCACAGTCCACGGTATCATTGATTGCTATCCTCTATACTCACTCCATCACTGAGCAAGTGCTGTCAGGCCCCATCCCGCAATCACAATTAGCTGTTGAGTTGGTTCTTGTCTCCTGTTTTTTCTACCAGCGGTAATTGTTCGAGTAGCGAATGCTTTTAACCGTCCTCCGTTCCATGTTTAATTCAATTGGGAGCCGCAGAGGGACTTCCGCTTTGCTTTAGGTGATTAACATCGGGGTTTTATTTGTCTGTCGTGCATCCTACTTGTATCAATTTAAAAGGAAGACATTTATACTCTCAGCTTAAGACATTGGCGGTCTATTTTGGGATGTGACCTGCGACGAGCAGGATGCTGGATTTGACTGATTGTTTTTCGTTTGCTTTCCAAATATTTGGAAATCGGGCTACATTTACGAAGAACATGTATGAGTTTACCAAGGAATCAGGTTTTGTCGGTTCTGCTGAGATGTAACATAATTTCATTAGACAAATGTTTGCAGAGATGGGCCTTGTTTTGTTAGTTTGTCAAAGATGTCTCAGCACTGATAATTCTATGGACAAACAAGTCTAAGTGCCCTAGAAACTTTGAAAAATCCCTGCTTTAATTTTCAGCAATGTTGCATATTATGAAAGTTTCCATAGACACTATTAAAGTGATGAAGGTTATGCAAATCATATGGACCCCGTGCACAAGTACCCCCTCAATGGTTACAAAGAGAGAGGTTTCGTGGAGACCACTGGGAAGGATGTTCAAATGCATTACTGTTGACACCTGATACTTGAGGTTTGTGCACACTCAAAAGAAAATTAGCTCAGTAAGGGGAGGGGGGCAGATCAGTGGGGGGTGGGTCTCCCCCCCCCCTCCGCCTCCTCTCCATGCCTTTCCTGAAAGCTAGATCCTCTCTGTAGCTCATGCAGACTTTGCGCCATACATGCACAAACTTGTGCATTCATGTGGTGAGTCCCCAACCTCAGCTTTTGAATGTGGTAAAAAAAAAGGCGCCATCTATCGGTACTGTCCGAGCATGGAGTCCATAGCAAATATACATGTGTATTGTACATACTAAAAGTGGAGCTTGTCTATTTAACTCAAGTCTTCAAAATACAAGGACTGTAGTTGTGTTTATTCAATGATGATAGCAGGAGTAAACTCGACCAATCATTTGGCTGAAGGCAGGTCATGATGAGCGCTCAACTTATTTAGTGAATAAATTTGTGAGGTTACCTGCCAAGTAAATAAAGTCTGTCACAAGCCAATGTGACATATCAGGCCGGCGTTTATCTCCGGTTTCAGTAGCATGAAACGACTGAGAATATTTCTATTCCCCCTGGACGGGATCCTATAGTCTTTCACAGGTTACTCCCCAGCTAATGCTGGTACTCATTTACATTGTATACTCCTGGGTGGACAGAGGCAAGTGGGGATGAAGTGGCTTGCCCAAGGACACAACGTATGGCCAGCAGCTGGATTTGAATCCCTGACCATCTGATCATGAGCCACAAGCCCTAACCACTCCCCCTACCAAAGCGTCACATAAAAAATGTGGGCAAATCGTGATGAAACAACCTCATTTAATATCAACACTTCTTGTCCGACAATGCTGATTTAATTGGTTCATTATTCCAGGATAAGATTTTCATTATGTGCAGTTGTCCAATTTAACAAATTGCCGAAAGATAAATTATGAATCAGGAAGCTCTTGATAATCAGGGACCATACAATCTCGGGATTGTGCATCCGTGTCTGGCTGTCTGGCCCTTGGGGATTGCTGTGAGCAATCCGGTCAATTAACACAGTTGACCATGGAAAGGAATTCATTAAACTCTCTCTGCAAGGCAGTGCTCCAGCTGAGATTGGGAGGAAAAAAATTCAAAGAGTCCGAGGGGTGATTTCTTTATATGCATACAGTAGCATTTGGAAGCATCAAACTCCATCTGTCATTTAGATGCCCAGTTCTATATCCTTCTGAGTTCTATACTCATAGCCCTAACAGTCCTGAATCCTCCAATTTCATTATAATTTTGCACACCCCCTAGGGAGTTAGGGTTAAGAGTCGATGTCATCTCATGGTAGACAACACGGTCATCTGCGAGCATTCTAACCCAAGAAGTCAGAGTTTTTGGCATGTCATTTAGATGAACAAAAGAGGACCCATGACAGTATACCTTAGGGAACTCCAGATGTAACACAGGTGGCAGCAGATGACTCACCTTCTATGATAACTTGTTGGATGCTGGTGATGAGGAAGCATTCGATCCGTTTCAATAGGAAACCCTGGAAACCCACTTCCTGCATTTTCCTTAACAGTCGCTGGTGAGGGACCGTTTCGAACGCTTTTGAAAATTCCATTTTGATTAGATCCATCTTGCTATGGAATCCATGTAGGCATCTCATGATGTCATTTACAACATTAACAAGTTGAGTTTCGCACGATCTCTCTTTCCGGAATCCATGTTGTTCACCTGATAACATATGATGATCCTCAAGATGTGACATTATATGACAGTGCATGATGTGTTCCAGGCCTTTACAGCACTTTTTTTTTTGGGGGGGGGGGGTGCTGGACCTCTTTTGACACTAGAGGGCGCCCTTTTTGTAATCAATTTATTTACATTTCATAAAGCTGTAGGGTTGTAAGGGGATTAGAATCAATTAAAAAATAATCAACTTCACTCCTCTTCAGTTTCATTACTCAAGAAAGATGCTGTAAAAAGACTCTTGGCAAGCAGAAAATTTCAAGCTTTTTCTGGGGGGGGGGGGGAAAACTGGGAATTTTTTTGGGGGGGTGCTCCCAAGGTCCCCTTCCCCAATTTAGCTACGCTACTGCTTGCAAGGGTATGATTTTGGGCTAGGGTTTACATAAATGTCAACAGATAGCAAAAGCATCATACAAGTGTACATGGAGAAGCAAATGATCATTACATCATGTACATCGCTACAAAACAACATTCCTCTCCCGGCAACATTCCTCTCTCAGGGGGGGGGGCAACTGGGAATTTTTTTGGGGGGGGGCCGTGCTCCCAAGGTCCCCCCCCCCCCAATTTAGCTATGCTACTGCTTGGAGTGCTTGCAAGGGTATGATTTTGGGCTAGGGTTTATGTCAACAGATAGCAAAAGCATCATACAAGTGTACATGGAGAAGCAAATGATCATTACATCGCTACAAAATAACATTCCTCTCCCGGCCCCTTGTTTGGGAATAAATGTCAGGTTCTTGGTCAGATGGTTTAGAAATTGTATTTGTATGTAATGAATATTTGACTGTAGATACAGAGGACTTAAGCTATACGAATGCATTTGTGGGTAAATTACAAACAGCCCGGGCACGTGTGGTCTTGCAGTAGAGCACAGGCCTCATGATCGTGAGATTGTGGGTTCGAGCCCCGCCATGGCGGCGTGGCCATGTGTGTTGTGTCCTTGAGTAAGGCGGTTTACTTCAATTACTCCTCTCAACCCAGGTGTTACATGGGTGGGTATTATTCAATGCTGGGAAGGTAACAGACTTGCTGTGGAGGTGTGGTGATCCCCCCACAGCAGCATTTCATGGGCTCGAGTCTGGCCCAATCGCTTTGAAAGAGAGATGGGCACTCCATTCCTGTGAACCCGGGTTTGTCCCCTTTACCTTTATAAACCTTTAAAAACAGCATCACCGAATGATTCTGAACAAACTTCACTGACCCACAATGTTTTAGTCAGTTCATGAATTGTACAAAATTTTGAGAACATGCACTTAGTTGTCTCTTTGCCAACACAGATTTGACTCCCAGCATCTTTTTGCGATTGTCAACAAGAAAATTATAACTGTTTATAGAAGACAGGTGTGTTCTGCGTATTGAACTGATTCTTTAGTTCACTGTTAAATGCATAAGTTGGCAAAAGCATAGAAAATGTTGTTATGAACACTCTTTGTGTTGCCAAAGGATTTCTCATAAAAGTTCAGGTTAGGGGCCAACTGCCATAGTTCAAATGTGTGTTTTACATTGTAAATTACATGTATAGTCAACATTTTAGTTTGTGGTGAATTGCCTTCTGCAAGTCATGATAATTTTGTCGTAGGACACCTGAACTTTCTTTCATAAACTTTTTATATCGGTAGTTACGGTAATTACAGAGTTGTTAAATGATATAAACACACCCAAATTCAATTTGGATTGTTGCATTCTCAATAACCTCTTCCAAATGTGTTCCTAGGCTCTTAGAATCCGTAATGACTTCCGGCACAGTTGATTGGATTCCGAATGTTTTAATAATGGCTAAATAAATTTCATCTTACACTGGTGTGAATGCTACCGGTATGTGAGTACGAATGACTTCAGTACTGAAGCAAGACATTCAGTATTACGGAGACGATATTTGCCCAGCAATGAATGTTTAATTGGAGACTGACGCCGTTCCACGGCCAAGCAATCAGACATTCCAAAAAGTCTCTCATCAATTGTTGATGTGATGGTTTCATATTGAAAACACCTTGCTGTCATTAGGGGAGTGAAATGACAACACACGTACTGAACTATGTACCGGTACATTTCTCCAGAGCGGCTTTGGAGAAAGTTCATGAATTTTGAACGAACCTGGACGCCACTGACTGATTCTGCTCATTAGGGCCATATCTTTTAGTGATGGGGCACAACCTGACCACTCTTTTGAAATGGTACAGGTTACAGGTATTAATCCCTCTTTCTTTTTTTGTCCCGTGCAAGCATCCTCCATGGTTTGTTTTCTCCTTGAATCAGTTTTAGGTATGAACTTGAAACTTTCAACATACATTGAACATTGTGGGTGCTGTGGGCTAATGGTTACGATGTTCGACTCGTGTGCTGTGGTACATGGGTTCGAATCCTGATCATGGGAATATGGTGCTTGTGCTCTTGAGCAAGGCACTTTACCATTATTGCTTCGCCCTTCGGATGGGACGTAAAGCCGTAGGTCTCGTGTGTTGTGTAATGCAGGTTAATGAACTAAGTAATACTTATCGCTTAGAGAAAGGGGTTTGCCCCGGTGTTTTCTGGCAGTGGCTGTAATATGCGCAGCAGCGCCTTGTAAACTCTTATAAGGTGCTACATAATGGGTCACATATTTCTCATTAACTTTATTTGCCTTTCTTTAATAATAGACATAATTTCCATCACCTTGAGTACCTAATTGTTGGAAGATACAATGTAGGTGCGCTGTACATTTATAAGACTCCGGTATGCATATCGACCCTGGTACCGAGTGGTGCATATTACTCTGACGTCATGATGACATTATCAGGTATCAAATTACAAGCGATTTTTGTTCAAAATCTGTCTTGTGTCTTTCTCACCTGAATGTATATGCACCGGTAGTATAAGTGTCTGGGTATCACTCTGGAACAGGTTCTGTCATCAAACGGAATTATGGTTACATATCGAAATTTGTTCCGTGTCTGAGATATTTTTCAAATTTTAGCCAGAAAAGGGTGTGGGTCACTTGTAAATGGCAAGAGCATCTCAAAGATCATGACATGATGACACTCTTATAATGGCGCCTTGTGATGAAGGTGTCACAAGGGGAGGAAAATCAATTCTTTTGCATGATACCTGCAACCCGAGTAATTACAATCAATAGCTTTAAACTGATGGCGCCTTTAATACGATCCCTCAATCAATTCAATTTCCTGATGTGGCCCTGTGATTGCCAGTGGCAAGCGGTCAAGTCACTGCAGTGGCTTTCTGTATTGAGAATCTAACAGGATTGTTCCATCTTAACCAAGCAGACTACTTTAAAAATAAGTAATCTAACCAGCAGATTTGTGTGCTTTCAATTTTCATGAAGTGAAAAATGCAAAATTTATTATTATTTCTTAATGAAAAAGATGAAGAGAAGTAACAGTCTGAAACAATATTGCAACCTGACGCCACTTTTTTTTCTTCATATATCATCTCAGTGAAGGTCAGTCATTGCAAAAATGATGATAAGACATGAATCTGAGACTGAGAAACATTTCCAATTTTGTTAGGAAATACTTTTCTAGAAAATTTTCTTGACTCTCCATAGACTTTGTGCGCAACTGCTGAAGTGGCGTCAGGTTGCAACATTTCTTCCTAACATTCTTACCAACACTCACAAGTATGCTCAGAATTTCATTCTCTTGTGCATATTTTATGTAATTGAATTGCAATAGAAATTCCTCGTTCCGCAGTAATAAGAAAATCTTTGTTGTCTATCTATCCTACATTCTCTGTGACTTCGGAGGGAAATACATATATGCGCTATTTCTCAGAATATCACCTTACAAATCCCTTTAGGGCATTTAATAATGCCTTACTAACGCACACATACTCTGTAAACATTTTCACGTCTTTCGTCGGATTTACAAATTTGTAAGCTTCAACACATGGGCACGCACAAATCGTGACCTTTTTTCCAACCCTTTACTGAACCTTTTTCTAGCTTTGCTTTGATCAGCTTGAGGGCATGATTCCCAAGTGACGCCAGAATCTTGTAGCTGTAAGCACCCAAAGTCATACTTGCTGTTTGTTCAGGCTTGCCCACAAAGTGCAAGTTCAACATGACAAAATCACAGAGAACCACCTGAAGATGTCTGAACGCTTGGGATGTGAGTGTTGTGAATGGACTGAGTTACATGATTGTGGCCCAGCTGAGCAATGAGAGATTGTCACTTGAAGGATACTGGCTTGCGCTGCCTCTCTGTAGCAAAATCAATACAGGCAGTATGATGAACAGGGGTCAATTTCACGGCGCTGCTTAGCACAAAAATTTGCTTAGCACAAATAAAGACTGGCTTATATAAGCACGTTATCAGCCCAAACTCCACGTAATGTATATTGCTCGTGATTAGTATTCAGCTGTTGTTTGCTTAGCATGAAAATCACATGGAGTTTTGGCTGGTAAGCTGCTTTTATAAGCCAGTCTTTTTTTGTGCTAAGCAAATTTTTGAGCTTAGCAGCGCCGTGAAATTGGGCCCAGGATGTGCGTCCAAGCTAAATTTAAGCATTGATACCTTTCCCACCCCCCACCCCCGAACTAGTTTGCCTTTGCCTAGATTTGTATGTAGTTGCTACAAATGCATCCTAGAATTAACCAGTTCTTCTCAAAATTTACGTTGCATCTGTGTTGCCAGTGTATTACTTTCGGATTGCTTGACATGATCGACACACATGGAAATCTGTGAACAACCTGATTGCCAGCAACTTTTATTGCCCCAAAATTGCCAGAAAATTGCCCCATGCGACGCCGGCTTAAGGGTCCTCATGATTGACTCATGTGATAATAAAATCAGTATCTGGGTAATTTTCATGGCTTTTCTGACTGATCAGTATTATAACAGGCACAATTCAAGCTGCTCTGTCACCTTTCTTTATTGCCTGTCTGCTATGCGTCACAAGCTATGTAAGTAATGTTATGGTAATCTCTAAGGGATAGAGCACCAGAGTCTTCGAGAAAGACTCTGCTAGGGTCGAAACGTCAGGCCACTAACTATTTTTTTTTTTTATACCACCATAGGTCCTTTTTGGTTGGCAGTTTGCAAATATAGCTTATTTTTTCACCAATAAAAGTATCAGTTTTTATAAAATCAGTTTTCTATATTTCCCCTTGACTTCCTGCAGCTTTTGTTTCCTTGTTAATTCTCATAAATCTTGCTGCACCTGTCTATCAGCTGTTGTCAAGTCCAGCACAAGTCAAAGCCCATCATTTTTCATCCTGGATTATATAACTGACACACAGATCCTTGTCATTTGATTGGTGGAACTCACATCATGTGACACTCGTTATTGCTCCCATTCATGCTGGGGCTCAAAAAGTACTATCCGCCCATGGGGAATGGGAAATACTATTGAACAGTTAGGATCATGACGCGGTATTTGTGTGCAAATGCATGCTGGTGTGCGCGTTCCAAAGAGCCAGCGCTACAGCGTTGGGTTCAAACATTTTCGTGAAGGGGTGGTTTGGAAGAGAGAAATACATTTTCCTCCAGTTTTGTATTGAAAAAGTTCAAATATATCAAATGACAAGGATCTATATGTCAGTTATATAAAACAAATATTGAGTGGCTTTGAGGAATATTATCGCTCGGTAAAATCTGGACTTTTCCAGTTCACTCGGCTTCGCCTCGTGAAATGGAAAAGTCCAGATTTTACCTTGTGATAATATTCCTCCCATTCCACGCTGAGCCACTCAATATTTGTATATATTACATGTACTTGTGACTTTCTTGTAATCCAACCTGTTATCACAATGTGATTTTGATTTTACTTGAGATTGACTGGTGATTTAATTGACTTGCAGTTCAACCCTATCACATCTCTGCTGTCATTCAGTTTTGAGGACAGTTCATATCCCATTACATTGTGACAGACATACCCCTCAACGCTCGAGGACGTTAACGTTCCAGTCATCCTATCCAAGCGTAGCTCTTGTTGATGGAGCAACTTCCACTTAAAGAGACATTGCACCACACTATAGGATCTTATCTTGGACCCATGTCAAAAGCTAATGAACTTAACTTGCCACACAGGGCAAAATTAGAAAATAACAAATTAGAAAAAGGAAAGAAGTTTGGCACCTTTACTGTCCCCGAGTCTCATCTGTCTTGATCGTGCGTATACGGCAGATAGGTGATGGGATTGCGCCTTTGATGATACAAGCGTGGCATTTGGCACGCTGCAGTCGGAGTATGTCATGAGAAAGATATTTGGCTATAGGGCCATCGCAGGTTTGTCCTTTGAAATAAATATAGGTAGAATAACAAGCAATGGCAGCCGTTTTGAAAATTGTTTGTTATCATTCTACCTGTTTTGTTTTTTTCAAGGGACAAATCTGCGATGGTCCTTTAGCCAAATATCTTTCTTAAGACAAACCCGGTACTCTGACTGTGTGCCATATGCCATGCTTGTATTATCAAAGGCACAATTCCCCTAAATATTTCCCCTATCTGCCCCACTAGCAGGGTGTGGTGGCTTTGTAGTCTGGTTCGTTGAACTTGAGATCTTGTGTGTGTATAAATTCCGCAGACTATAGATTCGAGCCCAGCCTGGGGCTGTGGTGCGTGTGTCGCAGTGTTGTAGGACTCGGACTCGGGACTCGGACTCGAGTCCGGACTCGAGTCCTTTTTTCAAGGACTCGGACTTGGACTCGAGTCCTTTGCTCAAGGACTCGGACTCGGACCCCAAGGACTCGAGGACTCGGCTTCGAGTCCGGCTCGAGTCCGGCAAAATTGGGTCTTTTTTAGGTGTTTTATTTCAATTATTTTATGTCTTTCACCTTGATTTGGTTTTGCTGTGGAACCGAATTCCGCAGTTCTGCCGCTCGCAAAAATAACTTGCCGATTGATCAATGATCAATTGATTCATTCCAACCTAACCTAGCCAATTGCCCACCAAATAAATCGATTCATCAGTTATTCAGTTGCTTGCCGATGTGTTGGACTTTTTGTTCAATATTACTAACATGGTTGACACAATGACAAGGAGCTATCTCAGCCGCATGGAATCAACGCCATACAATTGGGCTCGAATTCATACCCATTTAGCGCACGTGGGTGCTTTTACACGCCCAATATGATCAATATCGCCAAACGTGCCGCGTATTGATTGTTTTGTTTAACAGTTATGATGTTTATTGTTTACAAGTTTGTTAGTGTTCAACTGTTCATATATTACAGTAGTCTTTTTTAGTTTCTTTACATATTCTGTAGAATTGATCTGTGGCTCGGTCTTCTGTTGATTGTTTTGTTTAACAGTTATGATCTTTACAAGTTTGTTAGTTAGAACTTTTCATATTACAGAAGACTTTTTCAGTTTCTTTTAGTCTTTACATATTTTGTAGACTTGATCTGTGGCTCTGCCTTCTGTTGATAGTTTGTTTAACAGTTATGCTATTTACAAGTTTTTTTAACCTTTACTGTAAGACAGGGAAATAAAGAAAAACAACAAATGTGAAGAATAATTACTGAAGATCATATGCTAATTGTAATTGTCACTTTACTGTAGTATCTGCGTCAATATCTGTAGGCTTCTACGCATACTAAGGTAAAAGTTAATGCAAGTTTTTTTTAATGTACATTATAAACATAATGAATGCATTGCATAGTGCATACAGCCAAAACCATTACCCCTTCTCTATCACCTGACATTTGATAGTGACATTTTGAAAACGTTAATATAGTATTGGTGAACCGCGACTTGAATTTGATACATAAGGACTCGGACTCGGACTCGAGTCCTTTTTCAAGGACTCGGACTCGGACTCGGACATCAAAAATTGACAAGGACTCGGACTCGGACTCGAGTCCTTTGCTCAAGGACTCGGACTCGGACTCGGACTCGGATGAGGAGGACTCGACTACAACACTGGTGTGTCGATAGGCAAGATAGTTTGCCACTCATTGCTTCTCTCCACTCAAGAGTAAATGGGTACCTGTAGTTGTGTTTGACTTAGCTGTTTGCACCTAAACAGGGCGAGTCAAAAAGAAAGTGACCGAATTAGAAAAAAAACTAATTCAAAATATGTGGCTTGTTCCATTTCACAAAAATAACAGGGAAAAAGTACATGTTATTGACTAGTAACTGTGAACATATCACATAATTTTCATACTGTATTCCCAAGTTACCGGTTTGTCTATTTTAATAACAAGATCACAAAATTCAGCTGTCTTTTACTGTTCTTCGAACTTATGGAAACCCATTAAATACAGTGAAACATTGACATTTTCCCACCTCCATGAATGGACAAAACCTTTGCAAAAGAAAATCACACAAAAATCGCCATCAATATTTCAGGAAAAAAAAAAAGAGTCGACTTGTTCCTCATATTCAAAATGCAAAATCTGACACGCAAAATCTGACAGTTGAAATAATGTTTTAGTCTTGACTCAAATGATTAAAATCGCATTTGCATTTGAGTGCCTATATGTCATTTGTAACTGTCACTCAGCTCAATAGCTTGCAATGGCATTTTATGGACAGTAGCTATAAAAATAGGTTCTTTTAGTAAAAGGTGCATAACTTCTGATAGCTTGGATCAAATTCAGTAATTTCTTTTCAGATGAGTGGAAGTGCATTTTCTTTTAAGACATATTTATTGGTGTATCAAATAGATCATTAATCTAGGTCACATACTTTTGGGGGGGATGTGTGGCCTAGTGGTAAGGGTTTGTGACTCTTGATCTCAGGGTCAGGGCTTAGAATTAAACTGCTGGTCATATGTTGTGTCCTTGGGCAAGCCACTTTATCCCAACTTGCCTCTCTTCACCCAGGAGTATAAATGGGTACCGGCATTAGATGGGGAGTAACCTGCGATATCCAGGGGGAGTAGAAATATTCTCAGTCGTTTGTTTCGTGCTACTGAAACCGGAGATAAACGCTGGCCTGATGGGCCACATTGGCTTGTGACAGACTTTACTTTACTTAATTTCTTTTTTACTCACCCTGTATAGCAGCATCAAGGTGTAAACTCTCCAGAGAGATGAGATGATTATTGGCATGTTTTCATTGGTCCCAGAGATGGGGCAATAATAATGATGTATAAATGTACTGCACCATGAGCAGCTATGTGGGTTAGATAAACCCACAGTATTGTTGATTGATAAATATTCCTTAATTTTTATTCAGCATTATTATTGTATGTAGATGCGTTCACACCTGTGCCTCAGTCGTTGACTTTCCCACCGTCCCTCATCACATTAATGTCGATATTCTTATCTCAATTTCTTTCTCGCTGTTTTTTTTTTCACACCTATCCCCCTTAGCTCTACCGAGCCAGCAGTGTATGTCCGGTTACTTCCGCTGCGACAACTTGGTCTGTGTGCGGCCAGATGACGTGTGCAATTTGCGGAAGGATTGCCTATTGGGTGAAGATGAAGACGTGAAACACTGTGGTAGGTGGTTGTCGTATGGAGCAAGAACCCGTTGATAGTTGAGGGAGGCTAAGTGGTGGTTTAGCGATATCAAAAGTTAGTCATCAAAACTTGTCATAAGTTATCACAGGTCGGTCACAAATCAATCACAGGTCTTCCAGTTCCAAACCAAATAGCTATTCAAATGAAGTGTACAGAACTTAGTCATTGTCCATCCCTTGTTACTTGTGACTTTATGTGATTTTACTTTATTTATTTTTTTATTTTTTATTATTTCGTTCTGATAATGAAACCAATGATTCCTCAAAAATACCCTAGGCACTATGTAGCCCGAAAGCCTGACGAAACCTGAAGAAGAGGAGACAATGAGAAGAAATTACAGTTTTAGAGGTAGGAGGAAAAGCCCAGAAGAATATTCTGGGGAAAACCCACGGAATCAGGCAGGGACTGATCCACATATTGGCCCAGGCGGGATTCGAACCCGGATCACAGCGGTGGAAGGCGGAGAAGTACTGCTACGCCAACCTGACTCCCCTTTTTGATCAACTTATGATTGACTTACCACTCAAGTGATGATCACTGACCTTGTGAGTTTTTATTGTAAGCAACCGCCTTATCCTGAGTATAGGTACCCAAGCTAAAGGAGGAATTTTTGCATCAGGGAAAGAAAAAGAGTCAAGTATTTTGAAGCAAATGTTATTGCGATTTACCAACTGGAAGGCTTGGGGTGTTTTTTGTGTTGTTTGTTTTGGCTTTTATTTTTTGTTCTTTGCTTTTGCTGTATTCTTGCTTTTGCTGTGTTCTTTTTCTTGTTGCTTTTTAATTTTAAGGATAGACAGTACTTCCGAAGGTCGATATCCTGACCCTTTTGTGCCTTTGAAGGCATGTAGCTCAAAAAAATAATTAATTTTTTGTGATTTAACAGGGGTCATTCCCTTTGGGGGTGCATGTTCCTTTGAGGATGGCTGGTGTGGCTGGCACAATGTCATCCAAGATGACGATTTTGACTGGACCAGACACAACGGTAGCACACGTACATCCAATACCGGACCTAGCTATGATCATACGTTGGGTAACAGCAAAGGTAATCCCCCCCCCCAAAGGACTGGAAAGAATCTGTGATTCAGATTGAGGACTTCTTCATCTCCTCGGATTTATCTCTGACTTTGCCTTCTTCCCTCGCTAAGAAATAATTTAAAAGCCCTTAGTGTTCGTATACTTTGGCCTTGTGTTGTAGGATGGTACCGTACATGTATACTCCAGAAGCGGATAACAGCCCAGCACCCGATTTCATCAAACTCTTCGTAACTTACAATGCATCGCAGCGCTGCAATGCGTCGTATCTCTACGATGTGTCGCAGCTGTGACGTGTCCAGCGATCCATTTCACAAAACATGTCGTAAGTGCGACGCGTCGTAGGTGTATTTATAGCACTACTCGGTGACTGTTTTATGTCTTTAGTCAGCGTACAGTAAATAGTCGTCTGATATTCAACAAAGAGTCGTCGGATCTCAGCTCGAAATTTGTTAAAACTTAAAACAAACTGGCGGCGTGCGATGCAATTTTGAAGGAAAACAAGCTCTCAGTGGACTGTATAGCTACTTTGAAATTTCAACTTAAATATTCCAGTCTATTTCATAATTATTCAATGAATGTTCTATTTACAACTTTACACACATTGCCTTGGTATTATAATCTCGTTTATGTAATGTTTATGGCATTAAACTGGCTAAGAAAGGGACTCTTCTTATTTTGCGATGACCACTAGACACGTCGTAACTTGCGACATGTTTTAAGCCGTTGTCAAGGAACTTACGACGTGTTCAACACATCGCAACTTTCGTGAAATGGATGATACGACGCGTCGCGAGTTGCGACGTGTTACACGTCGTAACTCTAGTTGCAACGCGTCGCAGAGCTTCGTGAAATCGGGTGCTGTATTGAGCTGGAAATCCCCCCTCCCCCCCCAAAAAAAATTTAATAAAAAAAATCATGGATCTAGAGCCTGAGACTGGAGCTACCGGAAGACATAAAGACCAGGCTTAGCAAGCTGTTAAATAAGGTTTTTCATTTTTTCTTTTTCACTGGTATCACCCAAACACAATGCCAAGTGGCCACTTAAAGTATGGTCTATGGGCAACATTGTGATTGTGTTCTTGGGCAAGACACTTTACTACAATTGCATCTCTGGAGACTGCGCTGATTTCGATCTGCTGCAGAAAAATGGTCTCCTGGCCAAATGAACACTGAAGCGCTTGGAGACCTTTGGTATAAAACGCTATATAAGTGCCACATTATTATTATTATTTCCTGAAAGTGTACCCTCTAAATTGGCAAGCAATAAGGGGATGTGTTATCTAAGGGCACCTCACACGGTATTTGATCAAGCAGGTAATACGAACAATACATGTAAGTGTGACTTTTAACAGCTATCGTAATTACAACTCATTTATTTGTGATTGACCTGAAAATTCGTGAGCAGTTTTAATCAGAGCTGCATGCCGTGCCGGTTGAAGAAGTTACAGGATTTCAAAAACAAGAGCTGCTCACAATTGTTAAGTTTGTGCAGGCCTGACACATCAATGCGTCCCAATTTCATTTCAGTGCAAGTGAATATTTTTAACCAGTGAAGCTAAAACAAAAAGACAAAAACAATATTTTTTTTGGGAGGTGGGGTCATGTCCACCAGAGCAGATAATGTTGATAAGCACACACCTTATGGTTTCTAGACAAATGCACTGTCATTGATCTCTGACGCACACATCTTGGTCTATACAAGTAATACCACACTTCTCAAGCTCGTGAGTAATACCATGGAGTAATAATGTCGCCAGCAACACTCTCCAAGATGGCTAATCCAGGCTGTTATCGCCCATCGTAGATTACGTTTGTATTGACGTGTTGTGTACTTTGTCATGGCGCCATTCACAGTAAGCATCAGTAGCTCTTATGCCCAAAGGAATATCCCATATAGATCCCCACCTCTGCTGGCAGTGCTGACATCACACACATTTCACTCATTGCATTTTTCACATAATGCAAATAGAAATGAGTGGGAGTTACACGCAGAATTTCACTTTGTACTGGAATAGGTATGATCTGATAGAGACTGTAGAGATACTTTTATTAAGTAAGATTTGAGGCTTTGCATGGTGGAGATACTAAATAATGAAAGGTTTGCGGAAACACTATGTGCGAATAATTTCTCAACTAAGAGAATGGTTCTGAAAAGAACCAGAGGTATAAACTCGACGTTCCGGTCAGTATGCTCAGACTCTCCTGAAGACGGTCAGAGCATACTGACCGGAACGTCGCGTTTATACCTCTGATCTTTTCAGAACCATTCTCTTAGTTGAGAAATTATTCGCACATGGTGTTTCTGCAAACCTTTCATTATTTGATACTTTTATTGTTGTTTTCTAGCTTAGTACAAAGAAAAACTGAAAAACAGTTTGAAAAGAGAAACATATGCAATTAAAAGAGACAAACTCTGTGGGAAAAAAAATACATTGAAAAGTCTTTGTACATGTAGATGCGGGTAGCAGCTCAATAAATCATCATGTCTCTCCGTTGGTTAGTTACCGTAGGTAGTTAGTAAGTAACAAACATTGACATTGTCTATTGCTCTTACATGTTTTGACGGATTTCAATCAAACTCTGTCAAACGTATCAGTAGCCCAGCCCCAACATGTCACATAACCAAACTGGGGTCAAAGGTCAACATGGGGTCACTGGGGTCCAAAATCTTTTTTTTTTTTTTACTCAAAACACTACTCCTTCCATAAATTACATGGCACAATCACGTGACTCATGCATGAACACAAATTAGTTGGCGCGCAGCTTCCGAGATCTGATCGAGCTTGTTTTTCACTTGGTTGTTCCATACATGTACATGGACATGTATAATGGGAGAACTACCGGTTCATATATCAATTGTTCAATTTAATCGCCCTGTTCACACTGGTAGATACAACATTTTGTATTTGCCATGCATGTAGACATATTTCAAGGTTAGCACGGAAATTCAGCTTTGTATGCTTGAGTAAAAATCACACCTTTCTTCCATCCTAACTTTTTAATGAGGGTTGGAACCTGTTATCTCACGAATACCATACCGGTGCCAATCTACTCACTTAACAGTGTGCGGGATGTTTTATCTCTTTTCATTTATCACCATTTTAATGTTCAACTGTCTATTTGAGTTCATACTTCAGGTTCCTTTTCACCCTTTTAATAGGTTTCTACGTTTACACTGAAGTGAGTAGCATCCGACCAGCCAGCAAGGCATTTCTCCGGAGTGTCGTGTTCCCGCCACCGCCTGAAGAGACCTACGACCCAGCCTCACCACACTACCAAACTTGTAAAGTATGACACAATTGCATGGTTACATCTCTATTTGATGGGTTGCTACCTGCCAGTAGATTTCCCCCTTTTTTTAATCACTCTCCAGTCAGCTACAAGGCTTTCCCAAATATCAACTCTGGTTCGGCCTCAAGCTTCATGATTTAAGGCCTGGTTTAGAGGGCCCTGCTCACAATAGGTCTATTTTTCAAGTCCTTGAAAAGAGTTCAGACTTTAGCAGTGTTGTAGTCCTCGTACTCGGTACTCGTACTCGAGTACTACTCGAGTACTTTTTTTTTGGAGTACTCGTACTCGTACTCGAATGTCAAAGTACTTGTACTCAAAATGACTGTACTGTACTCGGGCAGCAAAGTACTCGTACTCGACATGTCGAAATTGTACTCGATCATCAAAGTACTCGTACTCGAATAGCAGTACTCGGGGGGAAATGGTATAGCTTGACTTTATACACCATGGCCTTATTTTATCGCTACTTTCAGTTTGAAATGGTTGGATGGCTTGAGGAGAAATCAAAGTTTTTTTATTTTCCTCTGTGCATGCCCAGACAAACACATTTAACAGCTAGCCGTGATTGGGTCTGTACATCGGTCTGACTGGGCCTGGGCCAATTACGCACAATGAACCATTTGCCGTATGGCCGTATTCGGAATACTTGTACTCGTACTCGTACTCGGAAGTACATAACTCGTACTCGTACTCGGAAGTACATAACTCGTACTCGTACTCGGAAGTACCAGTACTCGTACTCGGAGACCTGTTCTTGTACTCGGAGTTACAAGTACTCGTACTCGGCAACCTAAGTACTCGGCAGTACTCGGTACTCAAAAAAAAAAGTACTTGACTACAACACTGGACTTAGATTTGAAGGTTTTTATAAATGATTCAGGAACCAGAGATGAAGCCATGTGGCTGGAGGAAAAGCCAAGGTTTGGTAAACGCTCTAGAATTAATTATTCCACTGCAGTCCTGTTTTTTAACCACCAGTCCTTAACATAGTTCCTTATGCATTTTTTTTTTTGCCCAGGTGCGATTCTTTTATCACATGTATGGCAGCAACATCGGACAGTTGAAGCTATACGCCATCATGAATACCAGTGAAACCAGCCGTCAGTTATTCAGTGAGTCCTATGAAAACAGCGACTCGTGGCAGGCCTATGATACCTACCTACCAGCCATCACAGAGAGGTATAGTGTTTGTGGGTTTTTGGATGATCTGGCATCGAATTTCTTAACTAGCTTGATTTCTTTTCCAGCTAGATATCCTACTGTTTGATGTGATCTAGGCTTGGGCGATTCCAGGTCAGTAATCAAATCGATTCCTAAATTGGAATTGTAATTCCACTTTTTGGAGAAATCGATTCCCAGCAGTAACAATTCAGTTCCCCCAAGTGTAGATTCCAGACACTTGAAAACAAATTTGATGTCGATCGACATGTTCATATTTGTGGCAAATTATCAATTTACAAGATATCAGGAGTAATATTTGTCCAGGATTTTTCCTGATTTCAGGATTTTTCCTGATTTCAGGAGTTTTACTGATTTCAGGAGTTTTACTGATTTTAAGGATTTATCCTGATTTCAGGATTTTTCCTGATTTCAGGATTTTTCCTGATTTTCAGGATTTTTCCTGATTTTCAGGATTTTTCCTGATTTCAGGATTTTTCCTGATTTCAGGATTTTTCCTGATTTCAGGATTTTTCCTGATTCAGGATTTTTCCCGATTTCAGGATTTTTACTGATTACAGGATTTTTCCTGATTTCAGGATTTTTCCTGATTTCAGGATTTTTCCTGATAACAGGATTTTTCCTGATTTCAGGATTTTTCCTGATTTCAGGATTTTTCCTGATTTCAGGATTTTTCCTGATTTCAGGATTTTTACTGATTTCAGGATTTTTACTGATTTCATGATTCAAGAATCCCTTATGAAATCTGATTCCCTGAGGTTTTGCTGTAAAGGTGTTTTACCTACCGGTGTGAAAGTTTCAGAACCAAAGAAATGGGTATTGTAAGGGGTGCCTTAAGGCACATACAAACGTATACAATAGACCCTACATTGCTCTGGGGGCCCTTGGCAGCCCTCAAACTCCTCTGCCGATTGTTCGTTGATTTTTCATTTCCCCCAGTCTCACCCCCGAGATATACATGTAATGAAACTGTATATGGTGATTCAGTACTGCATGTTATTCATAAGTGAAATGATGGAGTTTTTCCTCACAGCTTTTTTGATAGGTAAAAATGGATTTGATTCCGAATGGAATCACAACTTCTTAATGGAATCAAAATTGACTCCAAAACTTTTGGAATCGCCCACACCTAGTGTGAACACCTGTATTTTCATCGCAGCAGTGAAAGTTGTAGATATATTGTAATTACTGGTTTGAGGACCTTTTGCGTGAGTTGGAACTACATGGTTGGTCAAAAGAGCATGAAATGCATAGGGGCGAAAGCACATGGTGAAGGGCAAACATTGGCTTCACCCTCTTCGACAAAACAATGAATTCCCCCCTCTCTCCCCCCCCCCACCCTTTCACTTTTGGAACCGCAAAGAAAAAAACAGGAAGTAGAGCAGACAGGGAAAGATATACTGTGCGCATACCTGCACCTGTACGTACGTGTCTAGTGTCTGCAACAAAAATGTGTAAATTCATTCATTTTAATTGTGGCAAACTCTTAATTTGAGACAACATCACACACATAAAAATCAATAAGCTATAATAAGAAATGATACCAAATGGATATATTAAAGGGGCACTGCATCCTGAAATCCCCGAAAATTTCATGTTTTGGATTGTTTTAACTTATCCTATTTCAAACATGTGGTTGAAAGGAAAGCAACCTAATTACTGTCTTACCGTTCCCGAGAAAAGACCAAAAAACCTGATTGTTTACATCGGACACGACGGAGTACGATACGTGTTTCCTGTCGTTTTCAAACAATGTACGATACACATTGTGTGTGTCTAGTATTTTACACGTACACAGCACCGTGCTCACGAACAGCGGTGACCAATCACCAATGCACAAAATGCGATTTCTTACACGTCCGTAAAAGGCGAACCCTTACGGCTGGAATCACAACTTTTTGGGGTCGCAAAAGTGGACCCCAAAAGTCGTTCTTGCACGAATAACACAAGAATACTACAGAAACGCCCAGTTTTTAAAGGATAGTTGTGTGGATGTTTATATCCTACTTTTAAATGTTCTTTCCGAATAACATCTTTTCATTCAAAACGCATTTTGTAGCCCAATTGGGCGTATTCCAGGACGCAGTGTCCCTTTAAACATGATAAAGGTATCAAATTGAAAGAATAAGATTAATTAAAAAAAAAAGTTACATTATAGTTAAGATGCTTATGAATGTTTGTCACCAGCATTGAACATCTTTTTGGTTATGGATTATCCAGTTATTATCTGCAGTTTGAGAGTACTCGTGCCTTTGGGAACTATGGCGACATGGCCCTGGATGACATTTCACTCAGTCGCCAGTGCTTCCAGCTGGATGACCTGACCTCGGCCACGATGACCCCTGACCCAACCACAGAGGTCAAGATGACTGCAACCCGCAGATCCAAATCTACAGAGCCAGGTAGGCTGACTTTGATGGATTCATAAACTGATTGAGGGAAACTGATTAAAGGTTAATGTAGATTATCAGGCAAAATCAAAGAAGTCTTTATTGAAATAATACTGGTCATCATATTTCACTTGTTTGGCCAAAAAAAAAAAGTCTCCGGTTTCTGGTATGGAGCTTGTCCAAAAAGTGGTGCGGCGACGCGGCTTTTTTTTTTTTTTACCCGACTTTTTTGCTTCAAATTTGCTTCAAATGTCGGCTGATGACTGCAAATGGTGCCCGACTAAACTTAGTGCAAATATATGGGAGTCCAGAGAGGCCACATAAAGCTTATTCTCGATCATAACCCCATCTAAAACCACGTTGAAATTGCGCAGCAGCAGAATTCCAGTCAAACCAGCGAGTTTGGCGGTTTTGAGACATCATCTTTCATTAAAAAAAAAACTTTTTCATTTTGCCGACGCGCATGGCTACGGCGACGCGCGCGCATACCAGAAACCGGAGACTTTTTTTTTTTGGCCTTTATTATTGCTTTTTTCCGTCTTGGACATATGTAAAATTGTAAAACTGAGTAAGAAAAAGGAAGGTAGCCTTAATTTTGACTAAGTCGTTTTTCGATTAAACAAAAGATCTCTAACCGAATAACAGGGACAACGATCAATTACACAAAGAATTGAATAATATTAGGGCTGAAGTGTTTCAAGGGATACCTGTAGCATAAGCGTCAACAAAGTGGTTTATCGATGAATTGGACCCACAACTAAATAGTGAATCTGATGTCACACACGTAACAACTTTATTTCAAATCAACTGAAAATTTCAGATAATTTGAAATTAGTATTTTGGTATTATAGTTAGGCTTTCCCTGTAGCTATTTATTATGGTATATAAATATATAAAATACTCGCGAACAAAAAAACTATTCAAAATAGGACATCCAAAATGCTTCCAAATGTCACACACGTTGTGGGAGAATGGCCCACGACAGGTGTGATGATAGATTATACTCATTTAACTAAATTGTTGTATTATAGGCCCTAAACTGTAAGATGTGGTGTAGCATAATTCTGAAAAGGCAAGTTTCTTTTTTGTGGCAAATTCTTACCGTTTATTTCTGAGCCTGCTACCTTCTTTGCTTCTTCATCCCTGCAGTGAGTCCTCTACCCACACTGCCATCAAGTCAACCCATGGTATTTCAGTTCAGCACATGTGGCAGCAAAGGCGAAGCAGGTCCCAACCAGGCACAGTGCAATGTGGCCTACCGCTACGAGAACGTCTCCGTCACGATAATAGATGGCATCCAGAAATGGGTGGTGCCCGTCACAAAAACATACAGGTGAGAATGTACCCTTTAAAGGTACAGTCCATCATTTGTAACTTGTGCATTTTGTTCGTTTGAAGCAACAGAAGTGCTCAAAATCTAAAGAAGGGTGCTGAATAACTAACCTGATAAAGTTTTAGCTCCGCTTCAGCTGAGTGTTGTGACAAAAACAACATTCTGGGATCTCGATTTCAAATCAAAAGTTGCTGAATCATGTTTTGAATTGGGCCTGAATTCAGCGTCCGAGACACGTTCTTCACTGAGCTGAGTGTAGCTACGCGATGTCGCGCACCGATCCGACGAATTATAACAACCGCGCGAGCGTGTGAGTCATGTCAATGCTTGCGCGCGCTTCACCGAATAAAAAAACGAACTACTAACGGAAATTTCCAACGGTGCGTCTTTAGACGGAAAAGGCCTTCTTAGAAGGAAAGGCCTTCTTTTGTTGATTTCTTCAAAATGACAGCGTGCCAGAAAGAATAATTTTACAGGGAGTTTAGTTCCCTTACTATCTTTCAACCAAGTATGTTTTTCAACAATAATTACGTCAGTAACTTTTTGGAAAGCTGCAAATGATGGACTGTAGCTTTAAGGAAACATTTTTTCGTCATAAGTTGTACCTTAGGTAGATTAAGGAGACATTTCAGTGTCTACCTGATGTCACAACTCCTATTTAGAGGTAAAGTTTTACGGTCGGAAATAGGTTAGATCGATTGCTCGTGGTCCAAAACATAAATGTCCCAAAATTTGTTGGGGTGAGATAAGGTCATATGGGGGTTAGGGGTCATGAAAGTTTGAACATTTTTGTGCACAACCCTATGGGAATGTCTCCCCTAAGGTACCATTCTCGATAGTAGTAAGACCCCTTATTATATTTTGTGCATCTCTGGAACACTCATGTCAATAGAAATGTATTTAAGTGATGCAAACCATGCAAACATAAGTAGTGGAGGAGTACTTTGTGAAAAGTTCATTTACAAAGTATGAAGAAAGAAAAGTAAAATTTTTTTATATAACAAACATCAGTACTTACAACATTTTCCAAAAGATACTTTAGCTATCTTTGATTTTTTTTTGGCGTTATGAGAGATTAACATGAATTACACAATTTTCAGTGGTTCATCAAAGATCGTTGTAATCAGGAACAAAAATAAATGACTTTAGCTTGATGCAGTGCTCCTTCACAGAAAACTACTACAGAACTGCATTGGATGGTAAGCAAAATATTGCTGTAAACCAATTCGGGCAATTCACAATGCAGTGCGCCACCAAGAGTTTGCCACGGAGAGTTCATTTTTCACAGTGCATTGTGGGAGATGGTCGACAAATTCACAGCACGGGACATTTGAAATTGTTCGTTTTTCCGCTCAGTAGTTTCATAGGTGTATGATTCGAGTATCTGTTTGCCATTTTTCTTAGCTTTTTATCAATAATGTGTTTTTTGTAAGGCGGCAGAACACTATGCCCCAATCTATAACAAATTAGCTCAAGTTGTCTACTGACACTGATGGTTAGAGTTTTCACTGTCTACTGATTCAAATGGGCCATGTTTTGTCGACCGTAAACTTGAAAAATGGACTCTCCATGGCAAACTCTTGGAGGCGCACTGCATTGTGAATCGTCCGAATTGAAGGAAATGTTTGTACAACTCATCTACATTTTAAACTGGTAACTCCCATTTCTGAGTGGGGGTTGAAAATCATTGTATGTTTCCATCACTATTATTGAATCCAACTTCTTTTCTGTCCATCTGGTACAGCATGCGAATCAAAGGAGCGGGTGGGGGGACCGGTGTGGAGAATACCAGTCCATCCCGCGGAGCTGAGATGGAAGCCAGTTTTAACCTGACCGCTGGGGAGCAGCTCTTCATTTTAGTCGGTCAGGCAGGAGAAGACGCTTGCGATGATGGAGGAGAGGTCAGTGAAAGGGGACTTTTCAAATGTTGGCTCTATCATTGACTTCGGCTTTGGAAGAATTCAGTCCCTTTAGTTTGGAGGCAGTTAGTTGGCAACGTTCTGCTTCTTGAACATCAGGGCCCAATTTCATGGCTCTGCTTATCATTAGCGAAAAATCCCTGCTTACTGTAGCAGAAAATTCTGTGCTTACAGTAAGCGTATTTCCTGGGTTAACAAGGAATGTTGGCTTATGCGTACATCCCGTAACTAACAGTAGTGGATCCAGAGGGGGGCGGAGCCAGCGCGAGTCCCATATTTTTCAAAGTTGTTTTTTTTTTTAAAGAGGTATGTCTTGTCTTTTTGCCATGTTTCTTCCACTGTCAACTGGTTATGTAATCACTACTGGGACAGACATTTTTTTTTGGAGAAAACTTGTGAAAAAGCACGCACAATCTTTTAGTCGCAAAACACGATTTTGTCAATAGCACTTTATTTCTAAAAATCAGTCAACGAACCCATCGTTGGAAATCATTTACATTTCTTGATTTCTTCTGAAAGCTAGTCAGACTGTTTTCAAACTTATCACCATGCTGATATTCATTCCAAGTCCAAACAGCAGTTAAGCTATCAATCTGCATGAATAGCAGGGAGACTTTGGATCCTACATCTCATGAAATCATTGCCTGAAGACACTTCTCGATGTAATAGTATTGGCACCAGTGTTCTAGCCAGGCATCAAATAGCGCTAGCACCCGCTACGCTTTCGGAAATAAGCGCTACGCTTAAATCGCGCCGCTACGCTACCGCTACGCTATAAATTTTGGTTGCGAAAAAAATATATATCTGCCGTTTGTTCGTATACAAGCGCAGCGACTTTGAGCATTGCGCACTGGCCGTACGACACAGCGAAAAATAAACAACGATCCCACCGCACGTACCCCGTACGATACCCCTACCGTGATGCTGCGCCACACGCATTCGCTATGAAAGCAATAAGCACGTGCTGTTTTGTGCTGCGTAGATACAGCGCTCCGTACGGACGTACGTGTCACCAACATGTCACGTACAGAGCGCTCTGTGGACCACGCCATTTTGCGGTATCGGGTGTGCTTTCCTAAGGTCAATATTTACAAGCATTTCAACTGTTTTAAAATTATAAATAATACTTTTTATCAAGTCCGAAACATGTTACTGTTTGAAAATAAGTTCTTCAACGTCGGAACATAATTTTCGTAAAGGATTTATCCGAGAAACGATGTCCAAAGAAAGGTTAAGCACCCCTACGATATCAATGGATGATGGATCCGTCCATAAAGATGGCCGCGCGTGAATTCTTCTCGAAGAATGTCGCTGTCGAAAATTGGGATTTTTGACTACACTACTCGTTGCTGATAATAACAGTTCGATAAGTTTGGAAGTAAAAACGGATCTGTTTGTTCTTAGGACAAAACCAATCAGCAAGTATTGCAACAAAGCAAGTTTTTAGCGCTCCACGAATGCGTTGCTTTCTCAAATGCTGAGGGAAAATTTGGTCGCGTAGTTCGCCGGCGTAGCCGGCGTGGGCTGGCCCGCGCCCGCACGCCGGGCCGGCCGGGGCCGGGATAGGAAGCAATTCCCGGTGATTATTTCTCATCGTCATTATCTACAATTATATTTTTTAACATAACAAAAATGAGATTTGTCCTTCACATTGTGTTGTAGCATGTGGAAATTGCAATCGCCGACGACTTTTTCTGTCTGAGACCTCCATGGTTTTACAATTTTTCTCCCTGCCGATCGGATGGTTTTATTTACAAATTTAAAATCGGAACTACTGCTACTACGGCAGCGCTATACAACACAAGTCTTCTTGAAATTGAAACTGGGCTGTCAGTGTCTCTTGAGAATGAGATGGTTCTTATTCCTCCATGTAAAACCTTGTACATGCATGCCTAATTACTCTCTGTTTTAGTTTTAGATTGATTAAATTACACAGACTTCAAACTTGAATTCAATGAATCGTTACAGGAATATGAAATGTTCATGCGATTTGTTCTCGCACTTAATATTGACAAAGTAAATCTCAATTTTTTATAAAACATTGAAGAACTACTAAAAATGGTTAAACATCATAAGGCATCGATCTTGAAACAATTTATACATTGTAAACATGTTCTAAAATTTGAAAACAGAAGAAACTTTACAGGAGCAAGAGTATCAATCATTGAAACAAATAAAACAAAATTTCTTATAATTTTAAACACTTCTGCTAAACAAAAATCAGGGGAAAGTGGCAGGGAATCGCCTCAGATTGCACCACAGAGCATCTAGAGTCCAAAATTTTCCCGGACCCCACGCCGTAAGGGCTTCGCGCTCCGCGCTCGCATTAGTCGTCGAACCAAAATTACCCCTACGCTATAATTTCACCCTGGCTAGAACCCTGATTGGCACCATAATTGCATTGTGTATTTCACATCCTGTTTTTTTTCTTCTGAAGCTCACCATTTTATCATTCTACACATACTTTGATTACAGACTGATTTTGGTCAGAGCGGCATATGCAATGGTGACGTGACGGATGAGAATAGGCAGCGATTTGGGGTGGGAGGCAACCTAGCTGGAGGAGGGGGAGGGGGCGGTGGTGGATCATTCATCGCTAAGGTGAGTGTTGCGGGTCTCCATCATGTAGCTCGTTTTAAGTTACAATGACTCTTTTGGACGACATAACATACGAGTCTTTTCAGAGCCACTTCTAAAACATCCATGCAACAAATCCAAAATCTGTAAGATCTGTGTAAAATACTGTGCAAACTCCTTGATAGGATATCCCTCACAGGGATATCTGTAGGGATGAGGTTTAAAGGTAAAGATACAGGCAATGAAATGTTATTTTCCTTAAAACCTTAAAGATCTCATGGTTGATATACCAAACTAAGCTGGGATAATTATCCACTATTATACAAATAATGAATGTTGGTGAGTGCATAGGTAAGAATAATTTCATGAGGTGACAGATGAAATGTTCCATGCCGAGTGGAATGGAACATTTCATCTGTCACCGAATGAAATTATTCTTTCCATTGCACGAACGTGAAACATTCATTATTTGTTTTATACAACACCTGTATAAATCCTATTGGTTGACTTTTAATAGCCAATTTATTCAGGTTGAAAACTGTTTAAAAGTTCGACAAGTTCATCATATTTATATTAATGCAAACTATTCGACAGGTTGAGAACAATCATATTCAATTTAACAATTTATCTCGATTTAAAATAGCGCCACCACCAGCAGCAGTGACAGCGGGCAATGGAAGTTCTATTCACAGTGCAATAGAACTTCCATTGCACTGTGCGCTGCGCACCGCGCGCGCGCCGTGCGTTGGTACGAATAATTCAATGACATGTGATCAACGATCCTCCAATCAGATGACGGGGATTTATTCAGGTGTTGTATAATTTGTTTTATTGAAACTTATTAGTAGTAAATATCCACAGAGTATTCTATGTTGTAGAAGTACTCTCTCTATGCATCTTATTCACAGTGACTTAGGTGAAATTGGTTCATAGAAACCTGCATAGCTACGATTGATTTGACGTACACGATGCCTCACAGGTCCTACAAAAAAAATCATTCATGATATTAAGCCTGGTCACATCTCTTACTGTGACCTCAGAATTGTGATGCATATTGCATCGTGACAAAGTAGCATTATTTTTTTTCTTCACAATTGTTTTTCCTAGTTTGATGAGACTACCATGGAGTACGTTCCCCTGTTGATAGCTGGAGGTGGAGGGGGTCTAGCCTTCAGCCCTAGTCAAACCATGGTTGGTGTCCATGGGTCAGTAGACGCACCAGGACCCGGGCTGTCTGGCACCCAAGGAGCAACCAATGATGTCTCTGGTAATTGCCTTCCTGTGTTTCTTAGAAAACTGCTTAGGGTTACAGACCAGTAAATAAACTGTCATAGACCCCAATTACAAATGCCCCACTTCAGAAACTCAGGAAAATACTCACACATCTCCAAGGTTTGAGACACACATCAATTTAAAGCATATTTCACCATCTTTCATTTTCCGTGCAATTTTTTGGGGGTAATCCAATGACTTTTGGGGGAAATTTCTATCCGAAGATGATCACGCCTTAAACTAGTCCTGAATTCCACCGCCATTTTTGAAAATGATGCCTACGCTCTGTTGCAAAATAGAGCACTCTTAGGGCCCAATTTCATAAAAATTTCACAGAAATACAAGCTCACAGTCCTGTGCACGGCTTCCAACCTTCTTTTTTTACAAACCGTCAAGTTCATGGCCCACAAAATGCTCTTATACCGAAGAATTTGAGGGCATGCAAAATCGTGATTTGGCCATAATAGGCAATTTCGAGCCTATTTACTGGCCTGCACCCTTAGCAGCCAAATATAGGGAAATACAAAGTTGACTTTTTCTTAACAGCAGGGTGGGGGAGACTTTATATTTTGTATTTCCTGATGCTGACTGTAGTCTGGGGAGACACAATGACATAACCATCCAGCTGGGACCATGATTGCTGGTGCCGAAGCCATCACATGGTTTAGTGATCACTTCAGTTTAATCACTCTTGGTCTGTGCAATTTTTATGATTATTATGAATTGTTCGGGGAAAAAACTGGGGTTCTCACTGGGGTTTCGCCGGAATTCGAAAATAGGCCGGAATAGTTTTGTCATAGTTGAATACTGTGTCAATATTGTGAATATCGAGAATATTGTGTCATAGTTGAATACTGTGGTGAGTAAATACAATTTCTGTAAATGAAACCAAAAGAAATGACGGCATTGTCCGAAGAAGAATTGAAAAGAAGACGGTGAAGGAAATATGTAGGTAGCTAAAAAATATGAGGAATCATATTCAGTCTTATATCTTAATCCATTTGTCAATACGTATCAAACCTGGATCATAAATAGTCATGGTTAAGTAGAGCACCACTGTATCTCGCAGGATATTTCATGCACTTAAACTTCAAGCACAGCAGAATGGATAATCGGTTTCTAGCAGAAGAAATGTTAAACAGTACCAGGCACTCAATCCTAACTCCCCACACATTTGTGCTTGGAACCTTCCTGAACTCTCCAAAATTCTCCACCGCATACAAACCTGTGACAACGTATTGTACATTCTCAGTACTTATGTTCAAAGGGCATAAATACCCCCTTCACTTAATTTTACAAAATTCTCCACAAGCCCATTATGGATTGATTTTAAGAGTCTCGGAAGGTTTGTGCAAGCAAGACAAATTGAAAACAGCAATAACATGAAGTAACTTTTGATTGTGACTTTAATGCTCAGTGCGGGAGCCCCTTTCGCACTCTCCAGTTTCTTAGCCACTGTCTCAAATGTCACGTTTGCATGTTGAAAATCCTTCCTCAGGGGCAGGGGGAGGTTGGAACAGCACAGGGAGCAACATGACCCAAGTCAGCGGCAGGGCCTTCCTTCAAGGAGGCCGGGGTGGCATCGAGTGTTCACTGGCTCATCTGGAAGCAGACTGGAGAACCCATGGAGGGTTTGGAGGAGGGGGAGGGGGATGCACGACGGGTGGTGGGGGAGGCGGCTACACAGGTAAGTGTATAACAGAAATGGGGTATTGACTCTGTGGCAGAACTGTGGATGCAGTGTTGGAGACGAGTCCCTATTCAAGTCCAACAGTGTACTGCTCAGGATGGGAATGTTAGGCCCGCTTTTTTTGTTGATTTGCGATATGAGCTGATTCATTAGGTATGCAGGTCTCACAGTGAAACCTTTAAACCCTATCAAACCTATACGAACCTATATTTCAAGTTGGAAACCTAAAATCAGTCTGACCCACTGTTTAGTAAGCATAATGCCACAATAACCACATTCAAGGGCAGATCCAGAGAGGTTAGTGCCTGAAGGGCTGAGGCTGTGCCTATGAGCTCCGTGCGCCAACACAAGAGGGCGCCCTTTTACCTAGCAACGATGTCCCATGCGCGAGACATTTCGCTGGTCGACGCGCACCGTTCCTTGTGTGCGACGCACGTACACCAGGGAATTTGTACTAAGTACACACAGTGGCCGCGCTTTGCGCTTCTTGGCAAAATTGCAGTCAGGCAAGATGGCGTTGGTCGGCCACCCCCAACTGTACTTTCTTGAGGGGGTACTTGTGAACGGAGCGGATAAATGCCTATATTTTTGCACTTGGAAAACCTTTAAAAAAAAAACACCTATGTTATGATTTTTTTTAAACCTATTTTTAAAAAAAATGATATTGATGAAGAGGGGCACTGTGAGGCCTGGGTATGTTGAAAAGTTTCTCAAAGATCACAAAGGACTAAAACATATTGAATGCATTGTTTGTGTTACAGGTGGAGATGCCTCACTGATCAAGGATCTGTATGGAAGTGGTCAGGGAGGAACATCCTATGTGCATCCATCTGGTTTTGATATCAAGAAAGTGGCAGGTAAAGTGACTTTTTAGTGACATGTTGCTGTACACTGATACTGCTTTCTGCTTTTTGGAATTTCAGTGTTGAAGTCTTTCTTTTAATGTTAATATATGACTGAGCTATGAGACTGCACAAGTTTCTGTGCATTTTGTAAAACATAGAGGGCCTGACATTTCAGGGTGGGCCGTCATGGCACTATGGGGAAGTTTTTTGTTGTTAGGCAAATTAGGACTGAGTTATGGGGACTTTCTGCTGACCCCACAGTGTCTTCGGTCCCCCCCATGGTACCATGGGACAGCTTCGTCCCCACACCCACGGACAGAATGGATGTCTTAACAGAATCTTTCTCCGAGACCATTTGAAAAGAATCTGTTGAGATGCAAGATGGAAGATGCAATTTAAGCCCATCAAACCTTTAGTGACTATTTCAAGTCAGACCAGTCAGTAGGCTGGAATAACCCCTAGAGTGATTTGATACCGCTATATGAACTTGTCATAGTGGCCAGTGTTGTATTCGAGTCCCTGCAAGTCCACGACAAGTTCGTGACAAGTCTATGACAAGTCCATCACAAGGCCATCACAAGTCCATCACAAGTCCATCACAGGTCCATCACAAGTCCATCACAAGTCCATTTCAAGTCCATCACAAGTCCATCACAGGTCCATCACAAGTCCATCACAAGTCCATCTCAAGTCCATCTTAAGTCACTAGCTTTTCAAATGAACTGTTACAAAAGCATTCCTTTGTCATTGTTCATCCAGTTACTTGTGACTGGCTTTATGAAAGGACTTGTGACTGGACTTGTGAAAGGACTTGTGATGGACTCGAATACAAATTGGATAGGGGTTAATATTTTATGACTACCCCCAAAACAACATTGTCTTTCTGTTGATTTCCCTGTAGGAGCAAACGTGGGAGCTGGGGAGGTTGTGATCACAGCACTCCTCACCTGTCCAGCTGGGACGAAACTTAGTGAAGATAGGAAAACTTGCATTAGTAAGTTATAAATGCTGCAGAATCAAAAGGGATATTTGTTAGACTTATTTTGTCCGATCTTGATAAAAGAAATAAATTTTCCTTGGACTGCCTTTGGTGTTGAATATTTAGTACAATTTTCATTTTTTGGCCACATCTGAAACTACGTCTGTTGCACTTTTTCATCTTGCCAAAGCTCAGCATGATGGAACTAAAAAAAAAAAAAAAAAGAATGTTATGCTTCACATAAAGCCACTAATAAGATTTCTCTTTCCAGATATTTTCCCGGATGGTCCATCAGCTGCTATCATTGTTGGCAGTATTGTGCCAGTGGTCATCATAATCCCCTGCATAATAGTATTCTTCATAATCGGTAAGTACAGTGATGTCGTTGAAACCAGGGTGAAGCAAGACGGATTTGATTGAGGGTGTGATAACCAATTTGCCGACTGACACTCCATGCTGGAAGGTAGCCAGGAATTTTTTGCCCGTCAGCAGAGCTTCGCAAAATCAATTGTTGTGGAGGGGGAGGGGAGCTGACTACCGTCTGACTAATGGAGGCGGTGTTTTGAAGCAGACAATGTTGAACAATAGGTGGCCCTCTTCTTTAGCGTATAGTTGCTAATAGACACACAATTTTCCAACATTTTCCAACATTTTGGCCAACTAAAAAAAAAAAAAAAACGGGGAACAAATAGGGGACATGACACCCCCACAACCCTCATCTACAGGCATGCAACTTTTCCTCGGATCAGCTGATTTCCTCGTTTTTCACTTCACACTTATGCCATTAAAAATTGAAAAACACTGTACAAAGTCTTGTAAAGATTGGAGTTTCCTCTTTTTTGGGTGTTCCTTCAGAGTTGCATGCCTGCGTCTAGCATCGCCGCGTCCAGCATCGCCAACTGATGCTCTAAATGCCAATTGAGACAGATATTTGGGGGTGTAACATAAAAAAAGGGGTTTTGGGGAGTGGAATAAAACATACATGTTTGAAATGTACTAATAGAAAAATATTGAACTTGTTGAAGGGCACAGGGAACACAACTCAAACTATAAGGATATTACTACAATGATAACAACAAGATTCATTGAAATTACTGCAAAACCATGGTATAGTTTAAGACTTCCCTCTCCCTGCCCTCGTACCCCCTCCAAATAAAAAACCCAAACCTAATTGACTTTTTGTAGTCAAGGCACTTGTGATCAATCACAAGTCAATCACAAAACATGTAGTCCCAAGTCAACTCACAGGTGAACAGTGACAAGGAAATTACTTTGTTAATGTTCATCATTTGTTGCTTGTGACCAGACGAGTACTTGGACTTCAATACTGGTCATGGAATTAACATTTTTGTTCTCAAAGCTTACCACCGTAAGAAGAGGAAAGACAGGGAGGCCACAGAGAGGTTACCAACTGAATCAGCAGACTACCAGCTGAATCAGCTGAGACACAATGCAGCAATGGACTTCAACCCCTGTTACCAGCTAGGGGATGGGGCAGTCACGGTGAAGGATCTGAAGGAGGTCCCTAGGGAGAATTTGAAATTGATCAGGTAAACACCGATGGCACTAAACTGGAGAGAATATTCACCATTAATCCTGTAAACCCCCCAGGCCATGATGTGTTAAAAAATTATATTAAACTCGGAAGATTCAGGTCTTTATACAGCTAATGGATTAATCAGATAGATATTGAAAAGAAGATATTTAGAGAATCTGAACATGAAATTGACGGGAGTGACTTGGGAGGATTTGAATTAGGTTCCGATAACATTTTGTGGATGCAACTAGGGAGAATGTCAAACTCTGTTCACTTAATACGATGGTCCATCCAGATTTTGAAATGTTGCCAGTAGATGCAGTCAGTTTGACTTTGACCTTGTTAACCAGTTCACGCCGGGATTATTTTGACAAGAACGGAACGAGGCGCGGGATTTAATTTCACTCGACCTCAAGCCAGGCGGGTTGAAGCTATCACCCTCAGGCAGCACACTCATATTTCAGGCCTCGCTCGCGAGCGGGTCGCTGACAGGTATTTCCGGCCTCGCTCGATGGGTGTTTATCTGTCATCCGTTCCGAATACCGCAAAACTTTTGCCTGAATACATGGCCTCCAGCGCGAACTGGTTAAGAGATACAACTGAAGCAGTCGGCTATTTAAAAAGTAAACAAATAAGACTTTTGCTATTCTGATTTGACGTTGCTGAAGGAAAGAAATGTGTGTTCTAATATACAGAGCCTTGGGTCAGGGAGCCTTTGGTGAGGTATACCATGGCCACTTCCAGCCTTCTGATGAGAAAGAACCATTTGATGTAGCAGTAAAGGTAAGCTCAACATACGATTTTAATAGTCGGCAACTTCTTAAGAATAAAACTTTGCTAAAGCATGGTTGAAGACCGATGTGAACCAATTACTGTAAAGAGGTTAAATCAAGAAAGTTTTTGTGAGAATTATTCATTGTGCGTTGTTGATTTTGATGTGTCACTTTAAACCGTTTGTCAGAAAATATAAAATATGGATGGTTGGCTCAGTTTGGAGGTTTGAATCTTACCTCGGTCAATGACATTGCTCAATCGTTTATTGATTCAGAAAAGTCACAAAAGTTAAGAAATTGTTACCTTGTTTTTTCCGAATATCCTAAAGCCATTTGTATTACATGTATATCCTTTCCCAAGCTCTCATTGAACAAAAAAAATCATATGTAAATTGCATGTTAGGGAAAAAATTATTGCTAGTTTCGTGGTATACAATTGTAGGTTTACCAGGAATATCATCTACTTTTGTTCAACCCGTTTCCCCTCCAGTGAGGGAATGTGGCCTAGTGGTTAGGGTTCGTGACTCATGATCAGAGGGCCAGGGGTTCAAATCCAGCTGCTGGTCATATGTTGTGTATTCGGACAAGCTACTTCACCCAACTTGCCTCTCTCCACCCAGGAGTATAAATGGGTACTGGCATGAGCAGGGAAGTAACCTGCGATGGACTAGCATCCCTTCCAGGGGGAATAGAAATATTCCGAGTCGTTTCATGCCACTGAAACCGGAGATAAACGCTGGCCTGGTGGCGAATTGCTTTTTCCCAAACGACATCCGTTTCCCATCTTCTGATTGGTCCATTACATGCATATCTAATGCCTTGTTCTCCACAACACAAACCCAAGATAGGCATCTTGTGAGAAATGTTCTTCCTCACTTAAGTTATTTAAAAGGTAAAATGAGAAGAAGTGAAAAACGCTCACTGGGATTCGAACTCGGATCACCTGATTAGAAGTCAGGACTACTTCCAACCAGTCCACGAATCAGCTGCCAATCGTCGGTGATTTAAACACCATTATTCCTTGTTATATAACTTATTCTCTAAAGCCCTGGACATCATGAATATGCATAACGCAGAGAGATAATATTGTAATATTGTCGGATCTCGTTCGGTAAAAAAATGATTTGCGGCCTGGTGGGCCATATTGGCTCGTGAGAGACTTTCTTTACTTTACTATCCCCCTGCCCAGACTTTACCTGAGAGGAGTACCAAGCAAGACGAGTCAGACTTCCTAATGGAGGCTCTGATCATGGGCAACTTTGACCACGCCAACATCGTCTCTCTCAAGGGGGTGTGCTTCACTCAGGCCCCACGCTTCATCCTGCTGGAATTCATGGCAGGCGGGGAACTCAAGCAGTTTCTGAGGGACTCACGACCCAGAAAGGTAAAGTAGATTGTTATATCATAGTTGGATATGTGGCTGTATGGGTTCGAACCCTGCCTGGAACTTAGCGTTTGTGCCCTTGGGCAAAACAGTTACCTACAATTGCCTCTCTCCACCCAGGAGTATGAATGGGTATCTGTGAGGGTAGAGGACTAAATGTGCACTGATATCAGCTGCATATCTCGTGGCCTGATGAACAGGGGAATAATTATAAAGCGCTTTGAGATCGTTGATATGATGGAAAGCGCTGTATAAGCATTACAAATTTTGTTTTGTTTTATGTAAATAGGCGTTTTCTCTTGTTCGCGCACAGAGCCCATAGTAAGCACTACTTTTGAGCTACCTGTTGAAGGCAGCTCTATGTAATTCAGCCCTCGTTCAATATCTGTTATTTTTTTGTTCTTGGCACAGGGCCAGCCGTCACCGCTAGACATGTCTGACTTGTTGATGGCCGCCCATGATGTGACCAAAGGCTGTGAGTACCTGGAGTCTCAACGCTTCATCCACAGAGACATCGCTGCCAGGAACGTCCTACTCAGCAGCAAGGAGAAAGGCCGCACGGCTAAGATTGGGGACTTTGGAATGGCCAGGGATATCTACAGGTAAGTGTATTTGGGTCACCAAGAAATGCCAGTGCCGTTACCAAGAAAAATAGAAATAAAAAATGGTAGAGGAAGAGATTTGGTGTGGGTAGGGGTCTTTCAGCTTCAACCCTCTTTGGACTTTGTTTAAAGGGAAAATACAACATTTGCAAACATCAAAAAACGAAATGATCATATTATCACGAAATACCTTACTGAATTGTTAGGGACTGACAGTCTAAAGCATCCTTTAAAATCGTGGCTCCTGGTGGGCTGACATTTTCAAAAAACTATATTTTTCCAACACTGGTCGGCCGACCAGCGTTGGAGAAAACTGGCTTTTTTCAAAAAACTGTTCTTAATTTTTCATATTTAGTTATTCTGACTTTTCTTTGCAATTGATCACACACCTGTGAAGGGGTACAAGCCTGCTAGACTGATTCTCTGACCTTACAATTCCCCAAAGTGTATTTATTGCTTCGTTTCATCTTAATTGGGGTCAGGGAACCAGACTACAAAAACATGATAGGTGTTCTTGGTTTTTCGAGCATCTACAAGCCCAAAACATGAAACAAGTCAGTTTAACAATATTTTATATACCATACTAATCCTCCAAATCCATTAATTTCTGAAAATTGCAGCAAAAGCAAATGTTGTACATTCCCTTTAAAAGGCCCCAATTAATGTAACTTTTTAAATGGTATCCTTGAAAATGCGCCTTTGTGTCCTATTTAAGCTTTTTTTTTCAATTTCATTTCGACATTTAAAGGGTATTTTGGGTCATTTTTGGCTTTTATGCTAATGCGAATTTCCTTATCCATATGAGCAAAAGTGTGATGTCATTTTAGGAAGAAACTTGTTACAGCTATTTGACCACCAAATGTTGCCAGAATTTTGGATATTTTTCTGTCGTGAATTTTCTATTCTTTGGTGATTCGTTGTTGTATCAGTACATGACAGTACCGGTATGAGCAAGACTTTTCTCACAAATGTTTTCAATGAGCAAATTGTTGGGTTCACAATTTGAACAGAAAACCCCGAAACTGAACAGTGTCTTCCTGAAATGACATCATGGCAACTGCACCCTTATTCTGAATATGCACAAACGTGTAGCATGCTGGCACCATTGGCAATGCCTTCAACAGACCTGCCAACCAGTACGCATTTGGCGTATTTAGTACGCAATTTTGATAAAAATACGCCAGTACGCTTTTGTCCCCATAAAATACGCACGGAAAAAAAATAAGAAACGACTGTGTGGAGTCTAATAATATTAGTCGCACAGAGCGGCTGCGAGCAAGACTACGCCGTGTGACACGAGGTTCAACAACCCTAATGCGTAAAGTAGGGCGATCGTGATTGGCGCACTTGATGTACATAAAGCCTTGTGGAGCGTACATAATAACCAATCGGAATCTCGCATAGAAAACGATCGGGATAACCTTTGCTGAAGGCCATTTTGAAGCGCTAACGTGTGTGATACTGACAGCGAGGGTTTTACCATCTCATGCGAACGATCGATTGAACGTAAAAACTTTGACTTCGCGGTAAAGATGGCATCAACTTCGAGTACCAAGCGGAAGCAGTCCTTCAAAAGAGAATACACGGAGACATTTAAATTCATCGTACCTTCGCAAAAAGGCGAACATTTTGCACGATGTACCTTGTGCAGCGTCGACTTCAGCATCGCGCACAGCGGTAGTTACGATGTGTCTCGCCATGTCGAAAGCAGTAAACACCGCAGCATGGCGAACGTGAAGAACGCAAATCATAGCATACAACATTTCATGTCTTCCGAGGATTTGAGTGTAATCAGAGCTGAAACTCTGTGTTTTATGTTTCTTTTGAAAAATACACATTTTCAGTAAAAAATACACATTTTGATGCCCCCAAATACACATTTTTGATTTTCAAGGTTGGCAGGTCTGCTTCAAGAGTCCCTGTCCGTATTCCCTCCCATCTTTCTTTCTTGGTAAATGTTGAGGGGTTATGTACATGTAGGCACTGCATCCATATTGGCACTAAACACTTGAATTCTTTAATTCTTCATTTGGTTTCAGAGCTGACTACTACAGGAAGGGAGGTCAGGCTATGCTGCCTGTCAAGTGGATGCCACCTGAAGCCTTCCTGGATGGAATCTTCACCTCCAAAACAGATGTCTGGTAAGCCCCCCCCCCCCCCAAATCAGACCATTCTTGTACCTATTTCAAAGTACCAAATAACCATCCGGTTTCCCTGTCAGGCCTTGCGCTAACTTTTTCCGGGCTAGCCCACTGGGCTATTGAACTGGATATTTTACTAGCCCGTTTAGAGTTTTACTAGCCCGTATATAAAAAATAAGAAAAACCCAAAATATGTTATCAGCTTACCAGTGAAGAATTTGACATTACTTTTGGCAAAAATCGCCACATTTCGCTTGCTTTTCGACCTCCGAATGTGCGCGGTGAACGAGAAAACCCTTTTTTTTCAATCAAAGAGGGCACTGTTTGCACGCGGCTTTGTGTAGATTTAGTATCAAACGCTTTCAAGGACTCCTGCAACTCCCAGTACAGCTAGCTGTGGCCAGTCAAGGTTCGAAAACTTGATAAACGATGTGAACGAGAATAATGTGCACGTGCGGTACCGCGCCGTACCGTGTGCTATGAACCCACAAGTCTACTCTGTTCGTGGCATTCGCGGTCCGGTCGCTTATATCGCCCTATCGCGCGAGTATCACGTTTCGAAAACACAAATAAAAACATCCACAACGACTCAGTTTTTGCGATCGTGTATTTATTATCACCGAAAGCATTATATAGTTTGATCAAAATTTTAACAGGTAGGTTTAATACTGAATTTTTCACTAGCCCACCGGGCAACCAAGGAACCAAGTTTAGGTAGCCCGGAGCATTGTACGCCGGGCTAGTACTATTTCAAGGCCTGCCTGTGATCAGCTACCATTGTAGTAGGCAAGCGTTTAGTTAGCAATGACATTGTGCATTGTAAACTAGACCACAGGGCTTATTTCCATGTAAATAACCGCAAATTCTTTATCAAATGGCATAATGGTCACTACCTGTATCAGTATTGTCATAATCGTGCCGAGCCAGCACTTGTTTTTTTCCTCGGTGTTTGCCATCCATCACAGCTTTGAAGGCTTGCCTACTACCTGCTGTGCAGTGCACTGTACGAACCTTGCATACTACTGTATGATGACGCTGACTTTCCGGTAGCCGGATGTAGGCTGGGTCGTGAAAGAGCGTATTGGCTTGGGCGCTGTTTGTGTTGTATTCAGTTCACTCATACCCACCACCCCACCCTATCTCAGGGTGGAAGTGACCTCTTATTTGTTTGTAGCTCTCATATATTTTGTACATGCAGTGAAACAGTGTCAACACTTCGGCATGCTCACAGCAAGTAGGAATTGAAGTACATGCATGATCATGGTGGTAACATCCCAACGGTTCTTTGGCATGCTTGTTTTGTCTACACAATTTCCTGAACTTTTGTTTGCCCTTTTTGTTTTTATTTCTTTGGTCAGGTCGTTTGGAGTGTTACTGTGGGAGATCATGTCTCTTGGTTACATGCCCTATCCAGGTATGAGTAATCAGGAGGTCATATACTTCACGACGCAGGGACAGAGGATGAACGCTCCCCGCAATTGCCCAAGACCAATGTAAGACTCCTTGATAAGCTTTTAACACCCCGGGCAATTTGACTAGGAACCTTCCTGAATCCTTCACAATCCTGTTTTTTTTTCTTCAGGAAACCAGTGTCACCTTCTCTGTACTCAATTTTTTTTGGGGGGGGGGCATCAGGTCCCGGAAACAATTTGGCTGTACCTCTCTCAATCCTGCAAAATTCTCCAAAACCTCCTCTTGGATTTTGGTAGATGTGGGTGGGTTAGGGTTAAGATCAGATGGGATATTTCATCATAACATTGTCAGTTCTTGTTGGTTAACCTTATTTGGCATCACACGACTTCCTTCTGCTCAAAAGATAAGTTCTGTGTCAGTCAAGATCTCTTGAACACTTTCACACATTTAGAAGTTTCAAAACTTAAGAATTCCTTGAAGTGATTTTGTTGGCCGAAGCTCTACCACCAAAAACAGCGTTGAAAATCTTAATCCTGTTGTTAGTATTTCAGTTCCGTCTTTTTAGCTCACTCTTTTGGTACATCTTTTAAAATCCAAAACGAATTTTGAAGAATCTGCTTCTGTAACCTGATGAAAAACTAAGCCCTAGAGAGCTGCGTGTACTGCGCCCTGGCCAGAATTACTCAGTGCTGGATCTATGAATGGTTTGTGTACACGATACCAACTAATGGTTTCCGTGCTATTTTTTTTTGAATAACAGACAAGACCTGATGTATCAGTGTTGGCATCAGGACCCAGATGAGAGACCCAACTTCTCCACCATCCTGCACTTCCTTTCAAATTGTTTGCAGGTATGAGCCAGCACCATTCACTTTATTTCTGGTTGGTCTTTGTCTGTTTTCCAAGTTTACATCAGGATTCATTTGCCAGCCGACCCCCTGCAAGCTTGGAGGTCAAGTGTTGAAGACGTCCCCGCTCCTAAGTAAGAGGGTGTCAGTTCATATCCATCCTGAGCATGCTTGTGAATTTTTGTTCTCTCACAGACTCAGACAGCTTTGAGTATAAAGTGCTTACAAAAATTACGTCAGTGAAGGCCACAATCCAATATTGAAAGAACGACTTCTGCTAATTATTTGGGGCCAGGTTACAATCATACATCGTTATGGACCCTGTGCATAGGTATCCCCTCAATGGAAACTGAGTAACAAGAATATGAAAGATACTCAAACAAAACTAATAAATGAGACAATAACAAGTGATGAACAATTAATATGGAACGATTTTCAATATGAGTTTTGCCCTTCACCAATGTAATGGAGTGCTAATTTTCTGGATTTACCACTGTAGGATACAAGCATCCTGGATGCATCCCTTCCCCAGGAACTGCTTGATGATGACAGAACACCCGCAGTAATCAGGTCGCGTAGCTCCAAGAACTCCCCTGTCCTTCAAGTACATGGATCCGGCAGCCAGTCCTTTGGCGCAGCGGCGGCCCATACCACTGTCAGCCAGGGGGTGGTCGGCGCAGCGGACGATGATGAGTATTTGACGCCTGATTGGATCCCGGGAGGACGAATGAAAGAGCATCTCATCCTGGAGGATGGGAACATCAACAATTCAGGGGATGTCTTGGAGGCCTGCGCGAGGGCACCCCTTGAAGAACTGAACCATGAATCGGTCAGCAAACTGAAAGAGAGACGCAAGCGTACGGACAGCGGTCATAAGGGACCCAGACCAGACTCGGACACTTCGTTTGACCCACCAATCAATCAGGATAAATGTGCCACCGAAGCCACCGACCTCCTAGACCGAGGGGAGGATGACATGGCTGAAACATCATTCACAAGATCTGCAACGCCAAGGAACTCTTTCAAGGTGCCTCCTCTTGATTTCAGTAAGCTAACCAAACAGTCCTCACACGATTCCACACCAGAGGGGGCGTTCCACTCAAAAAATGATAACACGTCCTGCCAGCAATTGACAAGAGAATCAACATCGAGAAACTCGGGTAGGGCAGCTGCGCAGCTGTCGCTGGAGGACTCTCAACAAGGAGACTTCGATACCTCTCAGGATCTTTGCAGAAGCAGCAGGGCTGAACCTCAGGCAACGGAACCTGACAGGGGCTCTGCCGCGACAAACAGCCCCAGAACCGCAGACGAGACACATTCAACCTCTTTCTCCCCGCGAATCCTCAACCGGTTTCGGATGCCCGTCTTCTCTCGCCACAGTAGTCTCGAGGTCCCCAACACCTCCGCGTCCTCCTCTCAGATGACGCCCAACAACTCTCTGCCGATGCTGAGCAGGATGCAGAGTCTACCGGTCAGCCCCAACCCGTACACCATGACGGAGCTCTCCAGCCAGCCTGGGCTAGCCAGAAGCACACCCGACGCCAGTAACGTCCTCATCGGTAGCAACAGCAGCAGCAGCATCAATGATGCCGCCAACAGGAGAGTCTTGTTCAACTCCACTTCGGGTCACATTGTGTTTGAAGATGAGGAAATTAATGGTGAGGTCGTTTGAATTGCAAAGATACATCATGTTTTTGGGACGTTTGTCAATCAACTTTTGATTGCACGGGTAAAGTCTAGAATACACAGTCAAGCTTGACAATTAAAAAACAACTTTAAAAGTATTATTACCTTCAAAGGATTTTCTTTTTATGGGGGGGGGGCTGCATCACACACATTTGGATCCCCATTATCTTGGCATTTTCTAATTGTGGATGTTGTGGACAATATATGAACAGAACCTCAAGAATAAAACCAACACAATGTGAATTAAATAACAGATGGTCAGCTGTATCTTTGTTTATGAAATATTTACAATATTCATTATACAAAAAAAGAAAAGTATAACAATCTTTAAAGGATTTTTTTGAGTTTAATAAAAGATGGTCAGCTGTATCTTTTTTTATGGAATATTAACAATATTCAGTACACAAAAACAGAAAAGTATAACAATCTTCAAAGGATTATTTTGAGTTCTTTTTGTGCATCACGCCATGCCATGAATCCTCTTTTACCAGGACACCGAAGTATAGACCTTATATTCGGGTATTGGCACAAATTCGTAACAGGATTTCAGCTCTCTCTTTCACTGGATTAATGCCTGCCACCAGCAGGGAACAGTTAGTATCACTTGACTGAACGACTTCTTTGACGGGCCTGAATCATTCTTCAGTTGCCTAAACACACGTGGATCGTTCATGAATTTAGTATCCAACGTAAAATTTGTTTTTGTCCAGTAATGAAACCATGTTTTCTGTGTTTGATCATTTAAATTGATGCACAAACAATGAAAATCCAAAAATTATCGGATCGTAAGTGTGGCCGCTGCGGCGCACGATATACGTTCACGCATGCGTGAACTGGAGAGTGTGAGTGTACGAATGCCTGTGGCCTCCTGTGGCGCAACTAATTGCCTTAAGAGATTAACCAGATAATGTCGCACTGGGCTCAGTCAAAGATAAGCATTGAAATCCTGGTATTAAAAAGGGCCCAGGCTTTTAAGAGGGAAAATCACCTCATGACATTTGGATGGCCTTCACATGTATCTACGCATTTTCTAGTCGTCAATGTTGTGGATGATATAATACCAGAACTTTAAGAATAATATTTAAATTGTGAATTTGATGACAAATGGCAGCTGTATCGTTTCTATAACATGTATATACAGTATTCAAAGTTTTAACAGCATTATATTTATCCAGTAACCATGACAGTTTTCATCTGTAAAAATTTCAACTAGTTTACCATAGATATATAGTTGGTATTTGAATTTGACTATTTTTGACAAAGTGGAATTTGTTTAGAGATCAATTATCAAAGTATAACGATTGGGTCAAGGGATAAAGCAATGCATGAGTCGGTTGTTAACAGTTGAGATTTCAGTATATTGAGCTCTTGGACTACAGAATTTATTGTATAAATTGTTTATCCAAAAACGGCGAACACCTGACATCAACCCATATTATTGGCATCTTCAGTAGGCACTGATATATCCAGCTTGCCATGCTGAAGTAGTTAATGCATTGTTAAACATTCCACGGTTGTTAAAGTGCAAGTAAAAATTCCCTCCAAACAACTTTATGAGATTAGCTGATTAAGAATTTGTTTTTGCCTTGATATCGTGATTATTGTTCAACAAAAACACACAGGAATGTAGGACATAAGGAAATGCAGAAGTGAGGCAGCAGATGCCAAGCTTAGGAAAGAATGCGAAATTATACAAGCGGTATTAAACTCGAGGTTGAAACCTACCTCATTCATTACAAGGTACATGTCATTTAGAAGAAATCCAAAAATGGAGGTGAATTCTAACAATCAGTGAATGGACTGACGTTTGGAAATACAGAGTGTTATGGACGAAATTGTGTTTTGTGGTCAAAAGGCTGTGCACGGTTTACACTGTTTTTCCGAAAAGTGTCATACCAACTGAGCTGAAACTTCAACAGGTTTAAGGCTTTGAACAGTCTTCTCTGGATTTTGAGTGGTGCTACATTGGAAAGAAACAAAATACAGGAAGAGCAAATGGTCCTATATGCCTTTAATTCATATCTATTAAACATGATATTTCACATCACAAATTCACACAGTTGACTAATAATTTTCATCACTATACAGATACCCATATCTTTAAATAACTGTTCATGCCTTCAGATCCTACACCAGGGTATTTCAGTGCGTGAGATATGGAGGCTCAAGTGTGTGTGTAAAGGAATGAGGAACTGAGAGTTCCACACAGGTGGTGTAGAAGTTACACGTACTTTGAAGTGCCTATGTTGTGTCTTTCTTTAAATTAAAATAGCTTTTTGCATGTAGAATTTATTATTTTCCAGAATATGTTTTTGATTGAGCCCGTGGTAGTTGTTAAGAAACAAGTTGTCCTTAATTTTGATCAAAATGCTGCTTCAAACCTGTCTTTTCGTTGTTGGTATTTATTTTATTTAGTTGTTAATGTTTGAGTTTTGATATTGAATTTTTTTTTTTTAATTTTGATGTTATTTTTTTTTACGCAAACCTTGTAACGTAGAACATCATTTCCCAGCAAAATATGTGCTTAGAAGAACACTCCAGTAATTTCTGTTCGGGCATTCAACCGTACACTCAGCATTCCCGTGATAACTTTCAACTATTAAAATGATGCAAGTTGTATAAAATATAATAAAATAACTTTTATATTCAATAAGAATGAATTGTGCAAACAGTGTACATAATCATAATTTTAAAAATATGCAATGACCAGATTTTATATAATTTTTTTTTTATAGTGTTATGAAATATGGCAAGTTATCATGCAAACTAACTGAGGATTGGGTTTAAGTGGGCACTTTTGTGTGAATGTAGTAGGCCTATAGAATCACTGAAATGGTATTTAAGAGTTTGATTTTGCTGCACGGTGCACCTGATCGTCAAAAGAAAGCATTATTTTAATTTTAATTCTATTGGTATATTTATGCTGAAAATATATTCTGTATATTGGCTGTTGCATTTTTGCTTTTTTAAGTATAAGATGTGAATATAAGTTTGTATGTACACAAATTTGACATTTTATTTTCTATGGACTTCAAATGTAGTAATAAATCAATATGCCCGAAGTTAAATGCTTTAACAGTATTATGACTTTATCATTCTGCAAATTCTGCTTTTTAGTTTCAAACTTTAAGACATTAAAAACGATATTTCCGTTTCTAAAACCTGTTTAAATTTGTGTGTGTTTTGTCCTTTTTTATTTAACCTGAGCACAGCGACACATAACTCGGAAATAAATTTGGGGTCATTTTTTGTGTGTCCCTTTTACATCTGATTTATGATTTTGTATATTCAGGACACATTCTTTAATGCCTTCTATCTCCAAGAATGATTATGTAGAGCAAAATATCTTCCTTTTCAATAATACAGGTCAGGTGTAAAGGGGGTACAAAAAAGTCACTTTTGGATCCCAAATTTATGGAATGATCCCCAAAGAATGTAGTATCCAGACGCCACTTCTTTGGTTGTGTGCAAAGTCTATGGAGAGTTGCATGCATTTTCAAGTATTTTCTTACATGTTAAATTTCCCAGAAAATGCAAAGTTTGCCCAATAAATTTTGATGAAAATGCAAGTTACAATGTTAAATTTCCCAGAAAATCATATTTTGCCAAATTCTGATGAAAATGCTAGGTTAACCCCTTGCAATTTTATATAACCCAGAAAAGTCAAATTTTGCCCAATTTTGATGAAAATGCAAGGTTAACCCCTTACAATTTTAATTTTTCCACAAAAGTCAAATTTGGCCCAATTTTGATGAAAATGCAAGGTTATCCCCTTACAATTTGAATTTTCCCAGAAAAGTTAAATTTGGCCCAATTTAGATGAAAATGCAAGGTTAACTCCTTGCTATTTCAATTTTCCAAGAAAAGTCAAAATAGGCCCAATTTTGATGAAAATGCAAGGGTAACCCCTTACAATTTCAATTTTCCAAGAAAAGTCAAAATAGGCCCAATTTTGATGAAAATGTTAGGTTAACCCCTTACCATTTCAGTTTTCCAAGAAAAATCAAATTTGCCCAATTTTGATGAAAATGCAAGGTTAACCCCTTACGATTCATATTACCGAGAAAAGTCAAATTTGGCCCAATTTTGATGAAAATGCCAGGTTAATCCCTTACTATTTCAATTTTCCAAGAAAACTCACAATTTGGCCCAATTTTGATGAAAATGCAAGGTTAACCCCTTACAATTTAAATTTCCCCAGAGCAGTCAAATTTTGCCCAATTTTGATGAAAATGCAAGGTTAACCCCTTACAATTTTAATTTTCCCACAAAAGTCAAATTTAGCCCAATTTGGATAAAAATGTAAGGTTAACCCCTTACAATTTAGATTTTCCCAGAAAATCATATTTTGCCCAATTTTGATGAAAATGCAAGGTTAACCCCTTACTATTTCAATTTTCCAAGAAAAGTCAAATTTTGCCCAATTTTGATGAAAATGCAAGGTTATCCCCTTACAATTTGAATTTTCCCACAAAAGTCAAACTTTGCCCAATTTTGATGACAATGTAAGGTTAACCCCTTACTATTTCAATTTTCCAAGAAAAGTCAAATTTAGCCCAATTTTGATGAAAATGTAAGGTTAACCCCTTACTATTTCAATTTTCCAAGAAAAGTCAAATTTTGCCCAATTTTTATAAAAATGCCAGGGTAATCCCTTACTATTTCAATTTTCCAAGAAAAGTCAAATTTGGCCCAATTTTGAAGAAAATCCAAGGTTAAACCCTTACTATTTCAATTTTCCAAGAAAAGTCACAATTTGCCCAATTTTGATGAAAATGCAAGGTTAATCCCTTACTATTTCAATTTTCCAAGAAAAGTCAAAATAGGCCCAATTTTGATGAAAATGCAAGGTTAACCCCTTACGATTTAAAATTTCCCACAAAAGTCAAATTTTGCCCAATTTTGATGAAAATGCAAGGTTAACCCCTTACTATTTCAATTTTTCCACAAAAGTCAAATTTTGCCCAATTTTGATGAAAAAGCAAGGTTAACCCCTTACTATTTCAATTTTCCCAGAAGAGTCCAATTTTGCCCAATTTTGATGAAAATGCAAGGTTATCCCCTTACAATTTGAATTTTCCCAGAAAAGTTAAATTTGGCCCAATTTAGATGAAAATGCAAGGTTAACTCCTTGCTATTTCAATTTCCCAAGAAAAGTCAAAATAGGCCCAATTGTGATGAAAATGTAAGGGTAACCCCTTACAATTTTAATTTTGATGAAAATGCAAGGTTAACCCCTTACTATTTCAATTTTTCCACAAAAGGCAAATTTTGCCCAATTTTGATGAAAAAGCAAGGTTAACCCCTTACTATTTCAATTTTCCCATAAGAGTCAAATTTTGCCCAATTTTGATGAAAATGCATGGTTATCCCCTTACAATTTGAATTTTCCCAGAAAAGTTAAATTTGGCCCAATTTAGATGAAAATGCAAGGTTAACTCCTTGCTATTTCAATTTCCCAAGAAAAGTCAAAATAGGCCCAATTGTGATGAAAATGTAAGGGTAACTCCTTACAATTTTAATTTTCCAAGAAAAGTCAAAATAGGCCCAATTTTGATGAAAATGTAAGGTTAAGCCCTTACTATTTCAGTTTTCCAAGAAAAATCAAATTTGCCCAATTTTGATGAAAATGCCAGGGTAATCTCTACAATTTTATTTTTCCCAGAAAAGTAAAATTTGGCCCAATTTTGATGAAAATGCAAGGTTAACCCCTTAAAATTTTAATTTTTCCACAAAAGTCAAATTTTGCCCAATTTTGATGAAAATGCAAGGTTATCCCCTTACAATTTGAATTTTCCCAGAAAAGTTAAATTTGGCCCAATTTAGATGAAAATGCAAGGTTAACTCCTTGCTATTTCAATTTTCCAAGAAAAGTCAAAATAGGCCCAATTTTGATGAAAATGCAAGGGTAACCCCTTACAATTTCAATTTTCCAAGAAAAGTCAAAATAGGCCCAATTTTGATGAAAATGTTAGGTTAACCCCTTACCATTTCAGTTTTCCAAGAAAAATCAAATTTGCCCAATTTTGATGAAAATGCAAGGTTAACCCCTTACGATTCATATTACCGAGAAAAGTCAAATTTGGCCCAATTTTGATGAAAATGCCAGGTTAATCCCTTACTATTTCAATTTTCCAAGAAAACTCACAATTTGGCCCAATTTTGATGAAAATGCAAGGTTAACCCCTTACAATTTAAATTTCCCCAGAGCAGTCAAATTTTGCCCAATTTTGATGAAAATGCAAGGTTAACCCCTTACAATTTTAATTTTCCCACAAAAGTCAAATTTAGCCCAATTTGGATAAAAATGTAAGGTTAACCCCTTACAATTTAGATTTTAGCAGAAAATCATATTTTGCCCAATTTTGATGAAAATGCAAGGTTAACCCCTTACTATTTCAATTTTCCAAGAAAAGTCAAATTTTGCCCAATTTTGATGAAAATGCAAGGTTATCCCCTTACAATTTGAATTTTCCCACAAAAGTCAAACTTTGCCCAATTTTGATGACAATGTAAGGTTAAACCCTTACTATTTCAATTTTCCAAGAAAAGTCAAATTCAGCCCAATTTTGATGAAAATGTAAGGTTAACCCCTTACTATTTCAATTTTCCAAGAAAAGTCAAATTTTGCCCAATTTTTATAAAAATGCCAGGGTAATCCCTTACTATTTCAATTTTCCAAGAAAAGTCAAATTTGGCCCAATTTTGAAGAAAATCCAAGGTTAAACCCTTACTATTTCAATTTTCCAAGAAAAGTCACAATTTGCCCAATTTTGATGAAAATGCAAGGTTAATCCCTTACTATTTCAATTTTCCAAGAAAAGTCAAAATAGGCCCAATTTTGATGAAAATGCAAGGTTAACCCCTTACGATTTAAAATTTCCCACAAAAGTCAAATTTTGCCCAATTTTGATGAAAATGCAAGGTTAACCCCTTACTATTTCAATTTTTCCACAAAAGTCAAATTTTGCCCAATTTTGATGAAAAAGCAAGGTTAACCCCTTACTATTTCAATTTTCCCAGAAGAGTCCAATTTTGCCCAATTTTGATGAAAATGCAAGGTTATCCCCTTACAATTTGAATTTTCCCAGAAAAGTTAAATTTGGCCCAATTTAGATGAAAATGCAAGGTTAACTCCTTGCTATTTCAATTTCCCAAGAAAAGTCAAAATAGGCCCAATTGTGATGAAAATGTAAGGGTAACCCCTTACAATTTTAATTTTGATGAAAATGCAAGGTTAACCCCTTACTATTTCAATTTTTCCACAAAAGGCAAATTTTGCCCAATTTTGATGAAAAAGCAAGGTTAACCCCTTACTATTTCAATTTTCCCATAAGAGTCAAATTTTGCCCCATTTTGATGAAAATGCATGGTTATCCCCTTACAATTTGAATTTTCCCAGAAAAGTTAAATTTGGCCCAATTTAGATGAAAATGCAAGGTTAACTCCTTGCTATTTCAATTTCCCAAGAAAAGTCAAAATAGGCCCAATTGTGATGAAAATGTAAGGGTAACTCCTTACAATTTTAATTTTCCAAGAAAAGTCAAAATAGGCCCAATTTTGATGAAAATGTAAGGTTAAGCCCTTACTATTTCAGTTTTCCAAGAAAAATCAAATTTGCCCAATTTTGATGAAAATGCCAGGGTAATCTCTACAATTTTATTTTTCCCAGAAAAGTAAAATTTGGCCCAATTTTGATGAAAATGCAAGGTTAACCCCTTAAAATTTTAATTTTCCCACAAAAGTCAACCTTTGCCCAATTTTGATTAAAATGTAAGGTTAACCCCTTACTGTTTCAATTTTCCAAGAAAAGTCAAATTTAGCCCAATTTTGATAAAAATGCAAGGTTTACCCCTTACGATTTCATATTACCGAGAAAAGTCACATTTGGCCCAATTTTGAAGAAAATCCAAGGTTAATCCCTTACTATTTCAATTTTCCAAGAAAAGTCACAATTTGCCCAATTTTGATGAAAATGCAAGGTTAATCCCTTACTATTTCAATTTTCCAAGAAAAGTTAAATTTGGCCCAATTTCGATGAAAATGCAAGGTTAACCCCTTACTATTTAAATTTTCCAAGAAAAGTAAAATTTTGCCCAATTTTGATGAAAATGCAAGGTCAAACCCTTACAATTTGAATTTTCCCAGAAAAGTTAAATTTGGCCCAATTTAGATGAAAATGCAAGGTTAACTCCTTGCTATTTCAATTTTCCAAGAAAAGTCAAAATAGGCCCAATTTTGATGAAAATGCAAGGGTAACCCCTTACAATTTTAATTTTCCAAGAAAAGTCAAATTTTGCCCAATTTTGATAAAAATGCAAGGTTAACTGCTTACAATTTTAATTTTCCCAGAAAAGTAAAAATTTGGCCCAACTTTGATGAAAATGCAAGGTTAAACCCTAACTATTTCAATTTTCCCAGAAAAGTCAAATTTTTCCCAATTTTGATGAAAATGCAAGGTTATCCCCTTACTATTTCAGTTTTCCAAGAAAAATCAAATTTGCCCAATTTTTATGAAAATGCAAGGTTAACCCCTTACGATTCATATTACCGAGAAAAGTCAAATTTGGCCCAATTTTGATGAAAATGCAAGGTTAATCCCTTACTATTTCAATTTTCCAAGAAAACTCACAATTTGGCCCAATTTTGATGAAAATGCAAGGTTAACCCCTTACATTTTGAATTTCCCCAGAGTAGTCAAATTTTGCCCAATTTTGATAAAAATGCAAGGTGAACCCCTTACAATTTAAATTTTCCAAGAAAAGTCAAAGTTTGCCCAATTTTGATGAAAATGCAAGTTTAACCCCTTACAATTTTAATTTTCCCACAAAAGTCAAATTTAGCCCAATTTGGGTAAAAATGTAAGGTTAACCCCTTACAATTTAGATTTTCCCAGAAAATCATATTTTGCCCAATTTTGATGAAAATGCAAGGTTAACCCCTTACTATTTCAATTTTCCAAGAAAAGTCAAATTTTGCCCAATTTTGATGAAAATGCAAGGTTATCCCCTTACAATTGGAATTTTCCCAAAAAAGTCAAAGTTTGCCCAATTTTGATGAAAATGTAAGGTTAACCCCTTACTATTTCAATTTTCCAAGAAAAGTCAAATTCAGCCCAATTTTGATAAAAATGCCAGGGTAATCCCTTACTATTTCAATTTTCCAAGAAAAGTCAAAATAGGCCCAATTTTGATGAAAATGCAAGGTTAACCCCTTACGATTAAAATTTTCCCACAAAAGTCAAATTTTGCCCAATTTTGATGAAAATGCAAGGTTAACCCCTTACTATTTCAATTTTTCCACAAAAGTCAAATTTTGCCCAATTTTGATGAAAATGCAAGGGTAACCCCTTACTATTTCAATTTTCCCAGAAAAGTCAAATTTTGCCCAATTTTGATGAAAATGCATGGTTATCCCCTTACAATTTCAATTTTCCCAGAAAAGTAAAATTTGGCCCAATTTAGATGAAAATGCAAGGTTAACTCCTTGCTATTTCAATTTCCCGAGAAAAGTCAAAATAGGCCCAATTGTGATGAAAATGTAAGGTTAACCCCTTACAAATTAAATTTTCCAAGAAAAGTCAAAGTTTGCCCAATTTTGATGAAAATGTAAGGTTAACCCCTTCCTATTTCAATTTTCCAAGAAAAGTCAAATTCAGCCCAATTTTGATAAAAATACCAGGGTAATCCCTTACTATTTCAATTTTCTAAGAAAAGTCAAAATAGGCCCAATTTTGATGAAAATGCAAGGTTAACCCCTTACTATTTCAATTTTTCCACAAAAGTCAAATTTTGCCCAATTTTGATGAAAATGCAAGGGTTACCACTTACTTTTTCAATTTTCCCAGAAAAGTCAAATTTTGCCCAAATTTGATGAATATGCATGGTTATCCCCTTACAATTTGAATTTTCCCAGAAAAGTGAAATTTGGCCCAATTTAGATGAAAGTGCAAGGTTAACTCCTTGCTATTTCAATTTCCCGAGAAAAGTCAAAATAGGCCCAATTGTGATGAAAATGTAAGGGTAACCCCTTACAAATTAAATTTTACAAGAAAAGTCCAAGTTTGCCCAATTTTGATGAAAATGCAAGGTTAACCCCTTACAATTTTAATTTTCCCACAAAAGTCAAATTTAGCCCAATTTGGATAAAAATGTAAGGTTAACCCCTTACAATTTTGATTTTCCCAGAAAATCATATTTTTTCCCAATTCTGATGAAAATGCAAGGTTAACCCCTTACTATTTCAATTTTCCAAGAAAAGTCAAATTTGGCCCAATTTTGAAGAAAATCCAAGGTTAATCCCTTACTATTTCAATTTTCCAAGAAAAGTCACAATTTGCCCAATTTTGATGAAAATGCAAGGTAAATCCCTTACTATTTCAATTTTCCAAGAAAAGTCAAAATAGGCCCAATTTTGATGAAAATGCAAGGTTATCCCCTTACAATTGGAATTTTCCCACAAAAGTCAAACTTTGCCCAATTTTGATGAAAATGTAAGGTTAACCCCTTACTATTTCAATTTTCCAAGAAAAGTCAAATTCAGCCCAATTTTGATAAAAATGCCAGGGTAATCCCTTACTATTTCAATTTTCCAAGAAAAGTCAAATTTGGCCCAATTTTGAAGAAAATGCAAGGTTAATCCCTTACTATTTCAATTTTCCAAGAAAAGTCACAATTTGCCCAATTTTGATGAAAATGCAAGGTTAATCCCTTACTATTTCAATTTTCCAAGAAAAGTCAAAATAGGCCCAATTTTGATGAAAATGCAAGGTTAACCCCTTACGATTAAAATTTTCCCACAAAAGTCAAATTTTGCCCAATTTTGATGAAAATGCAAGGTCAACCCCTTACTATTTCAATTTTTCCACAAAAGTCAAATTTTGCCCAATTTTGATGAAAATGCAAGGGTAACCCCTTACTATTTCAATTTTCCCAGAAAAGTCAAATTTTTCCCAATTTTGATGAAAATGCATGGTTATCCCCTTACAATTTCAATTTTCCCAGAAAAGTAAAATTTGGCCCAATTTAGATGAAAATGCAAGGTTAACTCCTTGCTATTTCAATTTCCCGAGAAAAGTCAAAATAGGCCCAATTGTGATGAAAATGTAAGGGTAACCCCTTACTATTTTAATTTTCCAAGAAAAGTCAAAATAGGCCCAATGTTGATGAAAATGTAAGGTTAACCCCTTACAAATTAAATTTTCCAAGAAAAGTCAAAGTTTGCCCAATTTTGATGAAAATGCAAGGTTAACCCCTTACAATTTTAATTTTCCCACAAAAGTCAAATTTAGCCCAATTGGGACAAAAATGTAAGGTTAACCCCTTACAATTTTGATTTTCCCAGAAAATCATATTTTGCCCAATTTTGATGAAAATGCAAGGTTAACCCCTTACTATTTCAATTTTCCAAGAAAAGTCAAATTTTGCCCAATTTTGATGAAAATGCAAGGTTATCCCCTTACAATTTTAATTTTCCCACAAAAGTCAAACTTTGCCCAATTTTGATGACAATGTAAGGTTAACCCCTTACTATTTCAATTTTCCAAGAAAAGTCAAATTTAGCCCAATTTTGATGAAAATGCAAGGTTAACCCCTTACTACTTCAATTTTCCAAGAAAAGTCAAATTCAGCCCAATTTTGATAAAAATGCCAGGGTAATCCCTCACTATTTCAATTTTCCAAGAAAAGTCCAATTTGGCCCAATTTTCAAGAAAATCCAAGGTTAACCCCTTACTATTTCAATTTTCCAAGAAAAATCACAATTTGCCCAATTTTGATGAAAATACAAGGTTAATCCCTTACTATTTCAATTTTCCAAGAAAAGTCAAAATAGGCCCAATTTTGATGAAAATGCAAGGTTAACCCCTTACGATTTCAATTTTCCCAGAAAAGTCAAATTTTGCCCAATTTTGATGGAATTGCAAGGTTATCCCCTTACAATTTGAATTTTCCCAGAAAAGTTAAATTTTTCCCAATTTTGATGAAAATGCAAGGTTAACCCCTTACTATTTCAATTTTCCAACAAAAGTCAAAATAGGCCCAATTTTGATGAAAATGCAAGGGTAACCCCTTACAATTTTAATTTTCCAAGAAAAGTCAAAATAGGCCCAATTTTGATGAAAATGTAAGGTTAACCCCTTACTATTTCAATTTTCCGAGTAAAGTCAAATTTTGCCCAATTTTTATGAAAATGCAAGATTAACCCCTTACGATTCATATTACCGAGAAAAGTCAAATTTTGCCCAATTTTGATGAAAATGCAAGGTTAATCCCTTACTATTTCAATTTTCCAAGAAAACTCACAATTTGCCCAATTTTGATGAAAATGCAAGGTTAACCCCTTACAATTTTAATTTTCCAAGAAAAGTCAAATTTTGCCCAATTTTGATAAAAATGCAAGGTTAACTGCTTTCAATTTTAATTTTCCCAGAAAAGTAAAAATTTGGCCCAACTTTGATGAAAATGCAAGGTTAAACCCTTACTATTTCAATTTTCCCAGAAAAGTCAAATTTTTCCCAATTTTGATGGAATTGCAAGGTTATCCCCTTACAATTTGAATTTTCCCAGAAAAGTTAAATTTTTCCCAATTTTGATGAAAATGCAAGGTTAACCCCTTACTATTTCAATTTTCCAAGAAAAGTCAAAATAGGCCCAATTTTGATGAAAATGCAAGGGTAACCCCTTACAATTTTAATTTTCCAAGAAAAGTCAAAATAGGCCCAATTTTGATGAAAATGTAAGGTTAACCCCTTACTATTTCAATTTTCCGAGTAAAGTCAAATTTTGCCCAATTTTTATGAAAATGCAAGATTAACCCCTTACGATTCATATTACCGAGAAAAGTCAAATTTTGCCCAATTTTGATGAAAATGCAAGGTTAATCCCTTACTATTTCAATTTTCCAAGAAAACTCACAATTTGCCCAATTTTGATGAAAATGCAAGGTTAACCCCTTACAATTTTAATTTTCCAAGAAAAGTCAAATTTTGCCCAATTTTGATAAAAATGCAAGGTTAACTGCTTTCAATTTTAATTTTCCCAGAAAAGTAAAAATTTGGCCCAACTTTGATGAAAATGCAAGGTTAAACCCTTACTATTTCAATTTTCCCAGAAAAGTCAAATTTTTCCCAATTTTGATGAAAATGCAAGGTTATCCCCTTACAATTTTAATTTCCCCAGAAATGTCAAATTTGGCCCATTTTTGATGAAAATGCAAGGTTAACCCCTTTCGATTTCATATTACCCAGAAAAGTCAAATTTTTCCCAATTTTGATGAAAATGCAAGCTAAACCTCTTACAATGTTAAATTTCCCGAAAAATCGAATTTTGCCTAATTTTGATGAAAATGCAAGGTTAACCCCTTACAATTTTAAATTTTCCCAGAAAAGTCACATTTTGCCCAATTTTGATGAAAATGCAAGGTTAATCCCATACAATGTTAAATTTCCCAGAAAAATCGAATTTTGCCCAATTTTGATGAAAATGCAAGGTTAATCCCTTACAATTGGAATTTTCCAAGAAAAGTCAAATTTTGCCCAATTTTGATGAAAATGCAAGGTTAACCCCTTACAATGTTAAATTTCCCAGAAAAAAATTCGAATTTTGCCCAATTTTGATGAAAATGCAAGGTTAATCCCTTACAATTTAAATTTCCCAGAAAAATCGAATTTTGCCCAATTTTGATGAAAATGCAAGGTTAACCCCTTACAATGTTAAATTTCCCAAAAAAAATCGAATTTTGCCTAATTTTGAAGAAAATGCAAGGTTAACCCCTTACAATTGGAATTTTCCAAGAAAAGTCAAACATCTGACTGTGCCCTAATTTGCTGAAAAGGAAAATGCAAGGTTAACCCCTAACAATGTGAATTGTTTTCATAAACATCTAATTTTTCCCAATCTTATTCAAAAAGAAAGTTAACCCCTTACAGTCTGCAATTTTCCAGAAACATCAGATTTTTTTCCCAATTTCGCTTAAAAAATGCAAGGTTATAACCCCTTATAATTTGAAATTTTTCATAAACATCTAACTTTGCCAAATTTCACAAAAAAAGCAAGGATAATCCCTAACATCTGAAATTTTCCAGAAACATCTGATTTTGCCCAATTTTGCTAAAATGCAAGGTTAACCCCTAACAATTTGAAATTTTTCATGCACATTAAAATTTGCCCAATTCAGCTAAAAAAGCAAGGTTCATCCCCTTTCATCTGAAATTTTACAGAAACATCTGATTTTGTCAAATTTTGCTAAAAATGCCAGGTTAACCCCTTTAAATCTGCAATTTTCCAGAAACATCTGATTTTGCCCTAATTGGGCAAAGGTTAACCTCTTACAATTTTTGATTTTTCCTACAAATCTGATTTTTCCCAATTTTGCTAAAAATGCAAGGTGAACCCCTTTCAATCTGACATTTTTCATAAACACATGATTTTGCCCTATTATGCTAAAAAAAATGCAAGGTTCACCCCTTACAATTTGAGATTTTTCATAAACATTTAAATTTGCGCAATTTTACTAAAACAGCAAGGTTAACCCCTTACAATTTGAAATTTTGCATTCACATCATATTTTGCCAAATATCACTAAAAAAGCAAGGTTAACCTTTTATATTTTGCCAAATATCACTAAAAAAAGCAAGGTTAACCCCTTACAATCTGAAATTTTCCAGAAAGATCTGATTTTGCCCAATTTCGTTAAAAATACAAGGTTCACCCCTTACAAATTGAGATTTTTAATAAATCTGATAATGCCCAGTTATGCTAAAAATGCAAAGTTAACCCCTTAACTTTGCTTAAAAGCAAGGTTATAACGCCTTTCAATCTGCAATTTTTCAGAAACATCTGATTTTGCCCTAATTTGGCAAGGTTAACCCCTTACAATTTTAGATTTTTCATACAAATCTGATTTTGCCCAATTTTGCTAAAACTGCAAAGTTAACCCCTTACAATCTGAAATTTTCCATAAACACCTGATTTTGCCCTATTTTGCTAAAAATGCAAGGTTAACCACTGACAATTTGAAATTTTTCATAAACATTTAAATTTTCCCAATTTTACTAAAAAAGCAAGGTTAACACCTTAGAATTTGAAATTTTTCATACATATCTTATTTTGCCAAATTTTCTACAAAAGCGAGGTTAACCCCTTACAATCTGAAAATTTCCAGAAAGATCTGATGTTGCCCAATTTCGCTAAAAAATGCAAGGTTCACCCCTTACAATTTGAAATGTTTCATAAACATCTAAATTTTACTAAAAATGTTAGGTTAACCTCTTACAAGCTGCAATTTTCCAGAAACATCTGATTTTTCCCAATTTTGCTAAAATGTAAGGTTAACCCCTTGCAAACTGTTCAATCAATACATGAAGTGTCCCATTTGACTTTTTTAAAACAAATTATTTTTTCCAGTTTTTAGGGTATAGGAATTTTCTCTTTTTCCTTTTACTTTTGTTGTTGCTATATTTTGCGAATTAACTCATTCGTATGGAATGCTCATAGTCAATCAAAGAATATTTCACACATAGGGGCCTAAATCATATTTTTTTAAATTCAATAGAGACGCATTGGTCGTATCATATACCATTCTATTACTATTGCGAATTACTGTATTGTTTGGAATGCTCACAATTAAAGACACGTTATTTGAAAGATGTATCAATAATATTTATATTACAATGTACATCTGTATTCTTTCCCGGTATAATTGATGGCGTTTCTTACGTCAATTGGCAATCGCGTCATTATATAATGATAGTCAAATTGATCAAACGAAACTCCGTTTTGATTATAGTCAATTATGAAATATTCATTGATTTATGACATACACCTTTGTTTCAATTTTGATACTACCCGTAGACCTGCCGAGCAGCTGTAGATATCAAACTAAACCAAAGTATAAAAGATAGAGGGTAAAAAAATTCAAAAAGTTATGTGCTAGTCAAGCTTTCAGGGATCGGTCTGAGCCATAACAATGCCCCAGCCGATCCCTTAGTTCTCTTCCGGGGTCTCGGCGTCCCCGACCAATACACACTTCCTTCCCTATCCATCCATATAACCCCGGAGGGCCAGGCACCATGTAAAAGCAAAGAGCTAAGGGAGGAACAGGGCGGCCCCTAAGCCCTGATCCTCCGAGTGGACCACATGCCCTGAACCTGTACGAAGGCGCCAACCTGGAACTCGCGGACAGTACCAGCAGCAGTGCTTACCGATTAAGCTAAGGTACTGTTGGTACTTTACGACGGGAAGTGAAATCATTTATAGTAAATGATTGAACTCATACGTTAAAAACCAAAAAGACACACGCGGGATTCGAACCCAGGACCCCGCTAACCGTGGACGACGAATCGTAACCACTCGGCCATTTCGTTACCTTAGAATTTTCCTTAAACTGAGAAAAGTTGTCTTTATAGGTGAGCAAACGCGCCAGGAAGATTACTGGGTCCATTTGCTTTACCTTAATGGGTAAAAACAAGTCGATATAATGAGCCCAGTGTGTTTGGTTTGTTAGGAAGCTGCATAACACAGCCTAATGTGCAAAACAGTCGTGTGCTAGGCGGATCATTACGCAACAATGAACACCGCAATTGTGTATTTTCAAAAGGCAGAAGCGTAGATTTCTACTCTTTGTACCTGGGCACATATAGATTCTCACCTCCCTCTTCAGCTATTTCGACTTTTTTAAAAAGAAAAAAAGAGACTGTCAGCGAATCTCCGGGATCGTTCCCTCGATAGACCTCAGACTCAGTAAAGTTCAACATTGGGCTCTTTTTCAAGAGCTGTTTTTGCGGAAACTTTACATCTGGATTTTTTAGAAGCATCTGATTTTGCCCAATTTTAGTAAAATATGCTCTAGATTTTGCTAAAAAAGCAAGGTTACCCTTACCATTTTAGATTTTTCATACAAATCTGATTTTGCCAAATTTGACTAAATATACAAGGTACACCTTTACAATTTAAAATTTTTCATAAACATTTCTTTTTGCCCAATTTTGCTAGAAATACAAGGTTAAGCCCTAACAATCTGCAATTATTCTCAGACTACGCACAAAACCACGCATTGAAACAATGACTTGACTTTTTGGCATAGTTTTTAAGCCGCTATTTTATTTCTCCATGGTCAATATTTAACTTGATTAAATGGCAGTGAATACCTTGATAAACTATACTGGAACAATTAAAATTATCTTTCGATTTACTTAAAGTTATTTGCGTAAACATTTCGGCACGCTTGCCATAAAACGGGGCACGCTTGCCCCTCCTTGCCATGCTTGGCATCACTGGGCCCAAAACCTTGGCACGCTTGCCAACCATTCAGTAGCCCCACCAGAACAAGTGGGTGCTAGCCAAAGTGTTTGTTAGTTTTGTCACGTGACTTGAATATATGTAAAAATTACTTAATCAATTGGAAAAGCACCCCGATTTGGTCCACCGCTCGTAGATACGGTTGGCATGCCCCATCAGTCAGTACAAATGGGTGCTTGGCGTACTTTTTTACAAAGAGTAAACACAAGCTGTTAAATGTTTAACGTCCAAATTCCAAGTCTTACTTTAGAACTAAATACCCAACTTGTTTATTTAGTTTGAATTGAGGCACTGCCCGTCGCTCCCAGGACCTTACTGCCATTTATAAATTCGTAAAATATGGCGGATGAAGGGGAGGAGGTGGGTTTATTTTTGATGTAGCGGTCTCAAAAAGCTACGCCGAACTGGCCTTTCTTGCCCCAAATGCACTTAGCGCGTCAATGCGCGCGTGAACTTATTACATTTGTATCAACTTCGCAAACAGCATCCATCCTTATGCCAAGAACATCGTTTTTGGCTTCATGCCATAAGGGGCGGCAAACTGCAATTAGGCCAATCGATATGTTTACTTTTCCTACACCATTAGCAACCATCAGCTGATAAAAGAAAGTGTAGGACTCAACTGTGCGTTTGTAGAGAATAATGTATTTTATCTTTCAGTGATAAAATGAAATACTTATTTTCAAAGCTCCATCAAAGCAATGTCATATCCTCTTTGCACATATTGACTATTCTAACAAAGAAAAGTGAATGAGTACACGGAATTATCATTCAGAATGTACACGTAGCTTTATTGCCAAAACAAAGAAAAAGGAATTTGTAGCCACTTAAGTTAAACTAAATAGTGAATAAAGATGCTAGAGCATTCATTACAAAAATTTACCTTCAAAAGGTGAGCAGAAAAACGCAAGGAAACTTTGGATTACATGAGGTATAATAGATGTATTCAGAATAAAACAAAAATAACAGTATCCATAGCTCTTTCCTCCTTCCCACACAATATTTATCAACCTTAGAAATGACTTTCCACATTGCGTTATATTTAGCCAATCCCATGACAAAACCGGATTTCTGAGGCAAAGAAAAGGATACTGGTCATACAGCATTAATGCTCAAGTGATAAAAATACATTTTTATCAATGGGTCTTTCCCACATAAATTCTATACAGAAATATAGTTGCTTTTCAGACATATCTGCAAATAGGGCTCACGTCAAGTCGAAAATTGAAAAAGAATCATCCTTGCCACTTTTTGTGTGAAAAAAAGTTATACTAACAAATAAGAGCTTTTGGTGGCCAACTGAAGTCTTCAAATCATGGAATACCTTTATGAAATAAACGTGTTTGAGACTTTACATCTGTTATCAAATTGGCTACGATTCTGTGCCAATCTATAGTTGTACACATCTACTCCACATGTAAAATATTCAGTATTTGCTGGTTTACAATTAAAACATGCTGTTGGGAAACCTGTAGTATGGTTCAAGGTAAACGAATTTCAAAATTATTTCTTGTACAGACATACTGCTGCAGCGCAATACACTATCAGCAAGGCCTTTTTCTAAAAATATAAACTCCATCACACTGCTAGAGAAATTTGTCAAACAAAATAATGTAGCTTATATCATTCACAAATGCTTTCAACAGCAAATATTGAAAAGCTTACAGCTCCCATTCAGATAAAATCTCTTCATAAGAGAAATCATTTTTGCTTTCTTAAAAAACAAAAAGAATTATAAATTTGGCACTTTTTTCAATACCTGTAATAACTCCATCTTTATATCAATTCTTTTATTATACTGCGTATTGCCAACTTGGTGCAAACAAAATGCGGTTGACGATGGGCTTTTGTGCCTCAAACAGATGAAGTGAAATTATAACAGTTTGTTTTTGTTAGTTTTTGTTAGTGTATATTTGTGGTGTCGATTAACAACGTACAAGGTTCCGAAAACAAGTGATACAAGATGTAAACATTTTGTTAAAAGACCAAAAAATCCAAGCAAACTCAAGTTTTCTACATCTAGATGATTTAGAGGGGAATTAGCAAAAATATGGCAAATGAATTAAACTCGACTACAAATACTACTGCATTTTGCTGATGAATATATGGACAGAGCATTAAGGTGTCTGTTAAAGTTACATGTACATTTATTACACTGATGACCATTTATTACACTGATGACCAATGCTTTACTGCAGCAGCTTCAAGTTCAGTGTCTTCCATAGATTTTGGTATTTAAAACAGTCACAGGAATTAAAAAAAAGGATTAAAAAAAAAGATGCTCATGTCCTATTATTATTTCCGCAATGTTCTCATTCAAGAGTACTGCATGCTGTATGCCTTTAAAACTGTACGGTAACCCATGAGTGTGCACAATCACATGCTCCTGTCAAAACCACTACTGATGATAACAACCATAAATAAGAAAAAGTTTTGAAAAAAAAAGTTGTGTTTCTGTCAAATTCTAGAGAGCTCCATTGTGCAAGACGCACGAGTAAATTTGTATTAGTATTGTGCAAAGGCATGACTAAGGCCAAGTTCGCGCAAGGACTATAGTTGACCAATGGTTAATTAACGTTTGCCCGAACTCTGTCTAGTCGACGGTGGTTGACTACGCTAGTCGACTATTTGGAACCAGCCTATTTGGGTTGGTTGCTTCGCTGGTAACCAATAGCCGTGCGCATTCATAACGCTAGCAGAGAGCCATGATCCAGAAGTTTTGCGACGTTCGCACATTGCTCTCAGTGCGCAGGCATAAGGTACGTCACAAATCAACCACTAGTCGACTTGCCCGAACTTGGCCTTAGTTTTGTCAAAATATGCACAAACCGGTTGCATCTTTGCATGAGCATCTGGCATACAGCGGTTTACATCATGGAGTCCACGGGAATGGGTAAAAAACAGGTCAAAAACAGGTCAAAAACAGGCTTAGGTATGATTGAGATTGGACGAGCGTACTCAATTTGATGATGCAATAGAAAATCGGTAAATAAGAGAACACACAACCGCCACAAACTCCTGTGGGTTAGTCAGTCATGATAAGATATCCTGCGAAATGGCAATACAAGGCTAAAATTAACTCGTGTGCGTAACCATGCGACAATGAATAAAAACACAATTTGTTCACTAATATTATACGTAATGAAAAATCAGCACATTTCAGATTCAACTATTTACAGTTATCATGATCAGACTTGATCTTTTTTTTGTACTTTTTATTAACTACTTATTTGCATGTGGCTATGGAAGAGCAATAACATGCTAAAATACTAAAATAATAGTCTATACTACAATGGAGTTACCGAAGTGTGACGTCATTTAGAACCAGAAAGTGTAGTGCAAACGAATGGAGTACGCGCGCGTGTTGGTTCACGGGCTGAATCACGCGCTAATGTCTTTCACACACATTTTGTGCGCGTGACGTATTCACTTCGGCACTCCATACTTTACTCAAAAACACTGAATCTTTGTTGACTTAAAGCCTGTCATGACTGGGGAAGTTGTTTTCGTCAGTTCCGAAGTCTCTATTCAGTTATCTGTTGCTGAGTCTATGTTCAAAACTTCAGACACATTTGGTACATTTATGTTTCATAACTACAAACTGTTCTGACTTCTGAGGGGAAATAGTGGTGGGATTGAAAACCGGATTATTTAACATTTGGTTTGAATTCCACTCTTCGGTTTCAATTTGGAAACTGGATATTCAAAACAACAGATTTCAAAAAAATCAAGTAGGAAAAGTACAAGCAAGGTAAAAAAGAAAATAGGAAAAAGTAGGGAAACTTAAAAGCCTGAGAGGTGAATATGCAAGAATCCCCATCGGACAACTGAGTACGTGGGCGGGCCGTCACCGCGTCATTGGGAAGTTTTTATTGTTAGGCAAATTGGGCAAAGTAGTGGAGTGTCATGGCCTAGCGGTTAAGAGCACCGGACTCATGCTCTGGTGTTTCAGAGCCAACAGTGGCATGGGTTCGAGCCCGCCGGGTGGACACTTGTGCCCTTGAGCAAGGCACTTAACCATTAATGCTTCGTCCTTCGGATGGGACGTAAAGCCGTAGGTCCCGTGTGTTGTGTAATCCAATGCACGTAAAAGAACCCAGTGACACTTATCACTAAGAGAAGGGGTTTGCCCCGGTGTTTCTGGTCTCCTGCATAAACTCCCACGCGGAGTATTTAGGAGATGAACCAACCAACAACCAAGGACCGAGTTAGGGGGACTTTCTGCTGTTCCCATAGCACCTTCGGTCCCCATAGTACCACGGGACAACACGTGTGTAGTCCCGACAGTTACGGGAACAAGAATGTGTGGACAGTCTCATGACCAGCGTACTCACTCAATCGCCCCCACAGGCCAAGCTTGAAATAGTCTGAACCATGTTTTGGAAGTATCCAGTGCCAAATACTGTTATGACCATACTCTACCATTATTGAATTCTAGATAAATAATATACATATGTAGCCAAACCTATATGGGCTTGTACAGCAGTGTGGTGACATATTTCTTTCTGTAGCGATGCGTAGCACTGAGTACCATGACACCATCCTGCGAAGAAATCATACGTTAAATGATACTTAACATTTGGGGGAAAAAGAAAGGAATTAATAGCAATACAGGATGGGTGCAGCAGAGGAAATGTCCCTTATTTCATGAAATGGGAAATTTCTGGTCCCTCGTTTCACAATTAATCGAGGCTCCAGTTGCGATGGAAAAGTTGAGTATAGGGGTCATTCCATGTCAAATAACACCCCCCCCCCTCTAATTGGTTCATATTTAATGAATGGGTTAATTTTGGCATTTTTTTAAAAAAGTTTTAGCGCCATTAGACCAATGGTTTTTGTGCTCCTCTATAAGTGCCCGCCATTTTTGGTGATTTTGGCCTAAATCGGTGTGTGGCTACCAATTTTCACATGACCACATCTCCATAACCTGTGGACCAAATTTCTTGATCTTGGTTGCTTTGAAAATCATAAGGAATCTACCACTATATTTATTTATATTTTCAAGTATAATCGTTTGACCTTGAATTTGACCTTGTGGATCACGTGACCTTGAGACGAACTTGGATAAAATTTGTTCTAAATTTTGATTTTCTTCAGATTTTTTCTTTTTGCAAAGTGACTGACCCTACTTCAGAAGCAAAAAAATATGAGAACCATAGAAATAAAAAAGGGATGCCCATCTGAGCAACCAACTTTACAAGTTGGTTGCTGCCGACTAATGCATATGTCTCATTACTCAACCAGCTTGTTGGTTATAAATAGCCACTTTTATCAAAAGCTCAGAATTACTTTAAACGTGAGAAATCCCAGGCAAAGTGCGGTGCGTAATGAAAGATATCTTGGGACTTTAAAACCAACAAAATTATAGTTTCGTCGTGATAACTGAAACTAAGACAGCATCTGTACCTTTATTGACAATGCGTAGAGATGATTCAACATCACATGGTTCGGTTCGGGTAGCAGCGTAGGCTCGTACTGAAAAATAAACAGGACACAATTCATTGTCTTCATGTGTAACAAGCCACAAATGCTATATTTGTACACATTTGATTTGAACTGCTATTTAAACCAAATTCATTGGTTGCTTTAATAGAGAGTTAAAGTCGATATGTGTCAAAATTATCAAATCTTTTTCAAGATGCAAGTTTTGTGACATTAAGGATTAAAATTGAAGAATTTTCGTCGTTGAGGGAGACCATGCATAAAATCAACACCATTCTGGTGCTCCTGGTATTTGAAAATTTGTTTAAAAATCAAAATTTTTACTGTTTCAAATATATACAAAACTGCTGATGCAAAGGGTCAATCTGATTCTCAAATGCCTACTATCAGAGGCGTGGTCCTTACCTGTGCTCCGACGTCTTTGTTAAGTAAGACATTGAGTAAGTGAGGTGGTAAAAACGGCGGGCCCCCACTGCTAGTCTGCATCTCTCTGGTCGGAATCTCCTGACCATACTTGCCCGGCGGCGAACCCGACAAGTCTAGGGCAAAACCAAACCAAAGGACAAATATATCATCTAGACCTTAGCTTGGTACGTCCAGGGTGTGGTCAACCCTTTTGGAGTCATCTTATTAAAGATAATATACAACATTTGAAAACATCAACAACAAAAATCCCAAAAAGCCAAATTATTACGAAATATCTTACTTGACTATAAGTATAATAATAGTTTCAAGCATTCTGTGAAATTCCGACCCCTTGTATGCTGTCATTTTCAAGAAAAGTGGATTTTTTTGAAACGATGGTCAGCCGACCATCATTGGAAAAAAAACGACCTTTTTCAAATACTGCCCCCAAATTACCAAATGTAGTTAGTCCACATTTTGTTTGCAATCGGTTACACATCCGTGAAGGGGTGCAAGCCAGCTAGTCTAGTTCCCTGACCTGACAATGCCCTGGCGCATATAATTGCTGTTTAGTCTGAAGTAAGGTCAGAAACCAGACTACAAGAACACAGCATTTATGAACACGAAGTTTAATATTGTTAGGCCAATTAGGACCGAGTTATGTGGACTTTCTGCTGTAGGATTCTGAACATCTTCATTAAAATCATCTTCTTATGAGGTTATCAGTAAGTAAACCATGCTGATAGCTTATTCTTGTGCACCAAAAACACAGCAAGACAGTTCATAGCGCACTCAATACTTCGCTCAACCAAAAAAGAAAGTCCCCCCTTAATACTTTTTTTGTCAAACTGGGCACATCTTGCTCAAATTATGACTGATCAGTACAGAAATTCCTTAGCAATCCAGCCATACTCTTAGTTTGGCCCAAAACAGTGATAATATGTACAAAATAATGCAATTTATGACAAAAGGTAACAGAAAAAAAGTGCACTGTTGTATACGTGCAAGGTGAGTGTGAACCACAACTTGCACGTATTACAAAAGTGTAACTGTTTTCTGTATCATTTGTCATAAGTTGCATGAATTTGCATAAACCTTTGTTTTGGGCCAAATAAATAGCCAGATTGCTATTAGGAATTATTATTGCTAGGAATTTCTGTACTGATTAGTCTTTTGAGTGAGAGGTGCTCAGTAGTTTTTGAGTTGGACAAAAAAAAGTATGGGGGGGGAACTTTCTTTTTTGGTTGAGTGTAGTTGTGGAGAACCCAAACCATTTACTGAAATGTTACATTCAAATTGTGCACTTACTTCTGTGCTTCGTGCCACTCGTTGACGAATCTATTGCTAGCGCTTCAAAGACCTCAAAGTCTGTTTTGTTCACTGAGAGAACATTGTTGGTGGCACCAAATTCGTTATTTCTGGTAGGCTAGATGAAAACAAAAAAAGGGAATAAAAATAGTCTCGTGAGGATTGAAATCTGTCACATTAGGAAATCAATAGTTGATTTGTAACAGTACAAATAAAGCTGTTTTCTATGATTTCCGGTTGAAATGGCTTCTTGACTCATTACAGTGTAGTTGACAGTGTTGTAGTCGAGTCCTCCTCATCCTCATCCGAGTCCGAGTCCTTGAGCAAAGGACTCGAGTCCGAGTCCGAGTCCTTGTCAATTTTTGATGTCTGAGTCTGAGTCCGAGTCCTTGAAAAAAGGACTCGAGTCCGAGTCCGAGTCCTTATGTATCAAATTCAAGTCGCGGTTCACCAATACTATATTAACGTTGAATCGATTTATTTGGTGGTCAATTGGCTAGGTTAGGTTGGAATGAATCAATTGATCATTGATCAATCGGCAAGTCATTTTTGCGAGCGGCAGAACTGCGGAATTCGGTTCCACAGCAAAACCAAATCAAGGTGAAAGACATAAAATAATTGAAATAAAACACCTAAAAAAGACCCGATTTTGCCGGACTCGAGCCGGACTCGAAGCCGAGTCCTCGAGTCCTTGGGGTCCGAGTCTGAGTCCGACTCCTTGAGCAAAGGACTCGAGTCCAAGTCCGAGTCCTTGAAAAAAGGACTCGAGTCCGGACTCGAGTCCGAGTCCTGAGTCCGAGTCCTACAACACTGGTAGTTGAGTATGCAGTCCTTCTGATTTGCAAATCACAGGCGTGTGGAAAAAGGCACACCTGGATTTTTCTAGGCGTGTGGTTTTTCTTGGTGTGTGATTTTCTAGGTGTGTGATTCTGTGGTTCAGGGAAATTCAGGCGTGCAATTATTAACACTTCTCGGGAAGCTTTTCGGCGTGCTATGGCGTGGGGGGTGTGATCGCACGCCTCAAATCAGAAGGACTGAGTATGATAGTTCGTTTCACGTCCCATTACTGAATCAAATCACGGAGCCACTACACAAGGATACACGACTCACCTTGTGTACAAAATGTACGGCAAGGTTTGTCTACACGCGTGATATGCCGCTTCTGCGCATAGAACACGTTGGCACCTGTAACCAACTTTGCAGATTGTCTTATCGATTTCTCAGACAATGAAAAAGAAAGATTTTGAATGTCATTTATGAGGAATTTTTAAAATGAAAATCAGGCTACATGGGAAAACAAAATATGCGAGGAAGCTGCAGTTTACACTGCAAAGCTATAAAGCTCACTGTACATAATTGTATCTTGCTGTATTGACGCACCGATGTGGTCGTGCGAACCTTTATGAACAATCTGAACAGCAACTTCCCAGATTTTAATTGTGGGGTTGAGTTTCCTTAACAGGTACCCATGTTTTTTGGTTTTTCAATCGGGTACCTGGTTCCCGTACTACCTGTGCGTTTATTAGGCCAAAAAAAAATAGTCGGTCTCTGGTCAGACCAAAGTTCCGGAATTGATGCGGCGACTCGAGGTTTTTTGGGGTTTTTTTTGCTTTTTTTTTCAAGCTTGGATACAGACAAGGTGGGTACTATTTTTTGCTTTTTTGTGTTCTCATATACATTTTGTACATTGGTGTCCTCCATAATTTGCCTTTGTGCCCTCCATCATTTGCTTTGGTGCAATTTCCCCATTCCTTGGTACAAAAATTTGAGGAGGTGCGGCAATAGAGGGCGCTGTTGTAGCTACCGCGGACAATTTGAAGAAAAAAAAAGGTTGACGCGCATGATTAAAATCGACGCGCGCGCTGACCAGAGACCGACTATTTTTTTTTGTTGGCCTTATAGAGGAAATTGCAGGGTTGATGAAAGCAGAGTTCAGCACTATTGCTTTACATAGGGCTCGGGGCCCCTGAAAGTTAAAGTGCAAAGAGTGTGACATTTTGACGGTTTCAGATATGTTCCTGGGAAAGGTATCGAAGGAGCTATTGCCTGACCTGTTTAGGGTTATGTTGCCACTGGCCATCGACGAAGTACTTATACTGGTATTCACCCTCTGGTAGATCAAGAATGGTGGTAAAATCGCCTTGGCTGTAATAAAGGAGTAGAAAGTATATTAGGGAATCACTGAATGTTTAGCTCAGTAAGGAAAACAGTAAGAAAACAGTAAGAAAACAGTTCGGTATTTCAACCGTGCATGCGCATAATGATATGGGTCAGGGGTCATTTAGGATAACTGAACGCTCATCGAAGGCGCATGAACGCGCAGTGGGACGGGCGCACGGCGCTCGTGTGTTAATTACAAGCAGAACGGGCATCCGCGTAACGTCACGTATCATCACATCAGCGATTTTATCCCGAATTAGCTTTGACCTGGACTACTTCATCGCGATACTGAACTAGCTTATTGTCGAGTGCCTTGAAATCAGGTTATTATTACTAGACAAAACAGTACCAATTTCCTGGTAATGCTGAACAGTTAGCAGAAAAGATGTACTAACTATAGCAAGAAGTATATTACAGGCATGCAACTGGGAATTTAGAAAAAAACGAGGAAACTCCAAACCACACAAGACTTTGTATAGTATTTTTCAATCTGTAACATTCTGGCATTTATGAGAAGTAAAAGAAGAGGAAGTCAGCTGATCCGAGGAAACGTTGCTTGCCTGTATTTAAAAGCACACTGCATAGGCAAAACCCTGCTAGCCCGTAAGTTTGCATTCTTATGTTGTTATACAGGGTGAGTAAATAAAAACCCGAAAACCCAATATCGGGACCATTATTTTAGTGAAGTTCTGCATGTAGCACTTTCAAAATCTAGGATATGAAAGCCCAATTCATAAGCTTTCTTTTAGTACAAGAATCATTCAAATCACTAATGTAGTTTTCAAGTTACGGAGTTTTAAACACAACCGCCGTTTTAAGTTCTGTACACGGATCACAAAAAAATTAAGTGTTCTTTCAGCAAAATGAAAACAAATCACATAAGGATGTGTGTGAATTGTTTTTGTTTTGCTGAAAGAACGCACACCTTTTTTGTGATCCGTGGGCAGAACTTTAAAACATTGGTTGTGTTTGAACCTCCGTAACTTGAAAAGTACATAAGTGATTTGCATGATTCTTGTACCAAAAGAAAGCTTATGAATCGGGCTTTCATATCCTAGATTTTGAAAGTGCTACATGCAGAACTTCACTAAAACAATGGTCCCGACATTTGGGTTCCTTTTTTTTTTTTACTCACCCTGTATTATTTTCAGCAAGTTAGTGTGCTATTTGCACAGCTGCTGGGTTCCATTAAATGGAAGGATGAATTGGCAACAAATTCTGAGTGCCGTCACATTGGGTCCAGGTTTTAAAAGAGTTGTGAAACTTTCAAACTACCAATTTTTGGAAATCTTCGGTCGTACCTTTTATTGAGCGGTATTTTACTCGCCCAATGATTGAAGGAGCCCGATATGAAGACATTTTTACCACCTCCCTCCCACTTGAAGACAACCGGCGTGTGCTTGCTCTCCATGCCCGGCGATTCCATCATTTTCACCCTCATTCTCTGATCTGGTATCTCCCCTTGTCGATTCAGCATTTCCTGTGCGCGTAACATAATACGGTATTGCCAACGCTTTAGGGAGTATTGCCCACTTGTTTTTGTAAAACAAAATTACACTGTTGTAGTGAAAGCAGCCCTGATGACTAGTCGTGCCTTTTGGCAGAATATATTGTGGCCAAACAAAAGCTGTGAACAGCTACAAGAAGAATTCACAAATATAAAAGCAAAAAATAAAATTTCAATCTTGATGGCTCAAAGTAGATGCATTGGCTTCAGCTATGGTTGCAGTTAATTAACCCTAACTCCCTAGCATGATTTACCAGGAACCATACCCATCCTGGCAAATTCCAACACCATATGGGAATCTGCACACACATGACTTTTGATTCTGGAGGTGTGCCAACCCGATGTAAAAGACTGTCAGTTTAGGGGTACTGTACCCATCCTGACAGATTCCAACAAAACATGCCGTTGGGGTTTGATGGGTCGAGTTCTGTTAGGGTTAAGCACCAATGCACCAATAGGGGAGTCAGGTTGGCGTAGCGGTACTTTCCTCGCCTTCCACCGCTGTGACCCAGGTTCAAATCCCGCCTGGGTCAATATGTGGATTGGGTTTTCAGTCCCTACCTGATTCCGTTTTTGGGAAGAATAATCTTCTCTTTTTTTCCCCTCCTCTCCCTAACTAAAAAATTTCTTCACTTTGTCTTTCTTTTTGGGGGGGGAGGGAGATCAGATTCACTGAATGGGCTGAAAATAAAAGTTAAAAAAATAATAAATAAATGCCATAGGAATTGATGAGTGATATTCAGTTTTTATATTAAGGCATTAAACATTCCAGTTAGAATTCCATGGAGAAATGAGAAGTCTTTGTAAGTACAGTGGAGCGCCGCTATAACGAACATCCTTGGATCCACAGAAAGTGTTCGTAATAACGATCGCTCAGTGCAGCGATTTTGAACCGCCGATACCCTCTTTTGACCAATAGTGAACTGGCTTTTCTCACGAGTGGTTTTCCCTTCTATTCCTTGGGGAAATAATAGCCATCTATCGCTCTTCAACATTCAAACACGATGTATCTATGGGTCGTTTGATGTTCGGAAATTAAAAGTGGCCCAAATAGTGTTTAATACATCAACTGGTAGATTTTTGTAAATCTGTTGACTTTTTTCAACAACAATGTTCGGTACGTTTTGTACATTAAAACCGGGAGCCAAGGATGACGTTCGGTATAGCCGAATGTTCGGTATAGCGGTGTTCGGTATAGTGGCATTCCACTGTAGTAAACGACAGTTGCGTTTGAATTCCTGAATTCCTTTTGATCTCTCCTGTTTTCAAATGGAACCACTCTCTGAATCCTACCAGACCAAATGATAAAACAACATCTTTTAATCCCCTAGGGGCTTTTCCCTAAGAAGCCATCCGCAATCCTGCACAATCCTCCAATTCCCACAATGTAAAAATTGGATTCGGCCTCAATCCTCCAAATTCATTTGTTGTTTCTTGAATTTGTTCAGTGGAGGGGTGACCATTGCGTCAATCCTTCAAAATCCTCCAACAATCACTGTTAATGGGTTGAGGCAGTGTTGATGACATTCAGAAGCAGTGCGGATGATATCGAGCATAATGCAGGGCTCAATTATGCATGGCTCGACATAAACAGTGTAGGGTGCAGCCTAAGAACTAGCCGCAATGCATCCTCCAAAATTAAGCCATTAAGCCTCAATCCTCCAAAATCCTCCAAAACTGCCTGGAGGATTTTGGAGGATTTTGGAGGGTTGAGGAAGGTAAGGGTTAACAGCAGGAAATGCTGTCTAAGACATGCACCTACCTTCAAGGTTCCCGGGGGAAGGTCCAGGCTATCATCCATAGATGCCTGCTGGAGTATTCCACCCTTGCCATGGAAGTCAAACGCATTTGGGTTTTCCTTCGTCGGTGACAAGGGTCCCCCGGACTCCTTCCCTTCTCTCTTTCCGCTGGTGTTTCCCATGCTGCCAAACTTGCAAGTGTCTCCCCAAAACTACGATCGCCCTGGTTCAGAAGTAAAAAGAAATTACATTGAGAAGTTCAATAGAAAACAGGCAATACGTATACAGGGTATTATTGGTCATCTTCAAACAAGGTAAATTTTGAGTACTGTTTTATAGCTTTAATATGCTATCCTAGTCCAAAAATTTGGGACTCTCAATACTGTGTATGAGAGTCCCAAAACTTAAGGTATTGAAAACATGCAAAACAAGAGATTAGACTGGCACCTAAATACAACAGTCCAACACAGCTTCAGTACTGCATCAATCAACCATGCCAAAAGAATTTAAGAAACATGTGGCATGAAGCGGGGTCTAGTCTCAATTTACAACACATTTCTCCATAGTCAAGCCACCAGACTATTGACACTGAATGAAGAGGTCAGTCTTTTCAAATAGTTGGACCATGGTTGGACATGTACCAGTCTAGTATTTAGCCCCATTTTGAAATCAATTGACTTCCCTCTCATGTGCAAAATATCTAAGAAAAGTCTCCTTTAAAAATTGAATTGAGTCTGCAAACTTGGTTGGTGAAATACTGAGGACATTTTCTTTGTCCCAGTGGATTTTTTGGAGAAATTTGCTGGCTAAGCTGTGAGTAAAGTGTGGCTGATTTAGTTTTGCACATTTCAGGGCACTCCAGAGCCCTGTCTGATGCTATCCATGCCAGTAATGCTGGATGTCATTGGCATACTGCAGGGCAGACAGTTGCTATTAAAATGAAAGAGAAGTCGGACAACTCGTTCATCCTCATTTCGCTTTTCCTTTGTGACCTGGTGACTTGTAGTTGTGCTGCTACCGCTACGTCAACCTGACTCCCACACCTGTCATTGTTCTAGGAAGGAATTCGTGCTATTTTATTTAGCATCAACGAAGTGTCAAATTTACATTTGCACAGGATCTGTCGTAGGACTAGTCCATTATGCGTGAAGAGATTCACTGATTACTTTGACAAGACCCCGCCTCTTGACTTCCTAGATTTTGACCAATCAGCGGGCGCTTTCTACATCGAGTCTTCGGTCATTCACCCGTGGAGCGTCATATATACAATGGATAAAAAAAGGTGTCACATGCTCTGTATCATGTTACCCGATATTACAAAACACTGCATTCGATTGACCAATCAAACCATTTAGTCCTGATTTACGAATGAAATGAAGTCATGATTTAGTAAAGTCGACTCCGATTGGCTGGCACGCAACTTGCATATATCTACATGTCTAGACATTCTCAGAGGTTAGAAAGAAGGTTGCAACCTGATGCTACTTTGGCAGTTTGTGTTACTACAAAGTCTATGGAGAGTCAAGCAAATTTTCCTAACAAAATTGGAAATGTTTTTCAGTCCCAGATTCATGTCTTATCGTCATTTTTGCAATGACTGACCTTGATGATATATGAAGAGAAAAAACAGCATCAGGTTGCAACATTCTTTCCTCCAATTTCGTTAGAAAATACTTTGAAAGTGCACTGAACTCTCGGCGATCATGTAGTGTAGGGCCCCTGTTTTCTTTTGATCAAATTAGAGTCAAAAATGTTTTTTATTGCTCAAAAATCACCTTTACACTCAAAAGCAGACTTTTCTCAATTCTAATGACACCCGTTTTGCAATTTTGAACAGTTTCTTGGGGTAGAAATCACGATTTTCCTGCGCGGTTTGTGCCATGCACGGCTTAAGTTACGGTTTACCCCCAACATTTCCCTAAAAAAAAATCAAAACCCTGCTCTCTATCTATGACATACCTGTTTATTGAGAATGTCGCCAACTAGTTTAGTCGGTCTAATAATTTTAAAGTGGATTTTGTTCCCTTATACCATGGAGGAATACTAGGAACTGGGCCCTACACTACACGATCGCCGAACTCTCCATAGTCTCATAGACTTTGTACACAACCAAGTGGCGGCGCCATCATGGCATGAAGCAGCAAACGTATTTTCATGCAGAGCAAAAAAGTGCCTTTTTTTACTTACAAAATATGATCGATCTGCTCCTTCTCTCAAAACAAATATCCACATGCAAGCTTCTAAACGCATTAAATATACCAATGAACCTACCTGCGAAAGTTTGGTTGGACAATTTAGGGAGAAATCACTTAATTCCAACTGTATCGATACATGTTGATGTTGTCCCTCTCTCAAGATTATCAGTTGACCTCTTCATGGGCACGGTGACCTGATGGAGGGACTGGGAACTAGTCTATGGAAGTTGATTATTAATTTTTATCGATATCACTTTATTTCGTATCTAAAATTAGTGTATTAAGCACAAAGAAAAGAAAAATACACAATTGTATATATATATTTATGTATTTCACGCTTCCTTTCCGCTGTAATTCAGCTTTTTCCAGATGCTCTCGGGACCTCCCCAACCTACGCTAGCCCCACCCCCTTGCTTGCGCTTGCTGGGATTAGACTGGTTTCCGCCCCAAGAAAAATCAATTGAAAATTGAGGGACAGGTCTAAACCACGCCGCGCGTAAATTTTCTGTGATAACGCAAGGAGAAAATTGTAAACAAACCGGTTGGGGAAGGAAAACCTGCAGATAAATCAAGCCCTGAAATGTTCTCAGAAAGGCTAGGGCGGTCTACGAATTGAGCCGTGCTATTCAAAAACTTTATACAGGTAGGATATTGAGCTTTTCCCATTCCACAGTGGGAGTTTTTGGTCCAAAAATTTGCAAGTTATGCACGGCCTACCTCCATGGTTTATGTAGTAGTCTGCGGATGCGGGGCGGGGCCACCTCTTGTATTTTGTTTGTTACTCAGGAGGTTTATTGGAGGGGGCCGGGGAGGGGGCGTGCCTGAGGCGTGCTGGAGCTTATTTCGCTCAACTTTCTCGGGTAAAAGTGTAGTTATTACTACTATGACCTCTTTCTAAATAAGAAAACGAAAATACACTTTTATGTTTTGCAATGAAACCAGCCAGGAACTTAGGAAGTCACTTTGTGTTATTTATATGACCAACTTGACTAAGTTACAAAGTAGGATTTACAGCTGGGCTGGGATTTTTTTTTTTATTGGGGACATCTGGATAAAAAAATCCACAAGCATCTCTGGAAAGCTTTGCAGTTCTCTGTGTAATAAATTGTAAATAAGCCAAGTAAATAAAAACACCAGAGGATATTCCGGGGGTTTTCAAAAAGAGCACGAGGGCCTTTTTGTTTTGTTTTTATTGAAAAATAAGCTAAAAAAATAGCCAAAAAAAGAGGTCCTTTTTTATTTGACAATACTTTCTGGGCACTAGTTGTCTACTAGTTGATTTAGTTGATTTAAAAAAAAGGTTAAAAAAAAATTGATGCAGCCTCAAAAAAGGAAGCGGGCGGGGACGATGAACTGGTATTTGTTTTTACTTGGCCTAAGTTGCAGCATGGATTACAAAAGGTTATAGTGGTGTTCCCTAATGTGACGTACTTCAATGTCCCCCCCCCCCCCAACTATCCCCATGCAGTGTTGCCAAATTTCTTTGTTGACAAACCTTAAATTCATTCAGTCAAATACTGGTCCTTTTACCATAATAATGCTTGCTTTTGTGAACAATTTCAGTGTCATGAAATCGAGTCCAAAATTCAGAAACGGTAGCGTCCAGAAATTTGGCACAAATCGGCTGTGTTCCCTAACGTTGCGCGCACTTAACAAATTTCGCAAAATCCCAAGTTCACATTTAAGAATTTCTTTAAAGTTGAAAAACAACATCTCTATTCACATACCCAACTAGAAGTTTGTCAGAAAATTCTTTTCTTATTTTGGGGCGCATTTTTAAAGGGTTCACAGTGCACTTCAAAATAAATTCGGGAAATCATTCCAAAATAAATGTCCCTGCTAACTTTGTAACGGGTAGGTAAACTCAAGATTTATGAACGTGAATGTCTAGAGCCTGATGAACTGTCACATACTGTAAAAATTTCAGGTAAAACTTTATCTCTAGCAAGGCACTAAGGTCAAAAATGAAAGTGCATCACGTGAGGGCACATCAACAATGTATTTTGTCTCTGGGTTGAACATCCATCATTGAACACCTTAATAGATGCAGATATTATTATTCATAAGACAACCCCCAGCATTCTGCCATTCCACTGAAACCCAGGGGCGGATCCAGGGGGGGGGGGCAACGGGGGCCATGGCCCCTCCCAAAACGAACAAAACGACAGGCACTGCGTACACCACCAACTTTTCCTCAAAAAAATTGGTTAAAGTGGTCAGAAATTGCCTCAGATCGCACCACAGGGCATCTAGAATCCAAAAAAATTTGGGGCCCTTAAGTGGGCCCCGAACCCCTCGTAATTTTTGGGACCCACTTTTTGGGCTCCCCAAAAATTATGTTCTGGATCCGCCCTTGCTGAAACCTCACAGCAAAACATAAAACACATGTAAAAATGACTTTTACTTACATTCATGTGAAACCAGGTCATGTACTGTGTCTGTGTGCAATTTCATTTATTAGATCTCAGCAATTGACATACATGTAGCATCCGTTCTTCATTATACAGCTTACTTATCTCAACTGATTTCTGTTCTAACCTTTGTGGCAAACAAAAAACTTTTATTATCATTAGAGTTCAAGATCTAAATTTGTTTTTCCATTTCATGTTTTCTGTAATTCTATGGCAATTCAGCAGTGATTCTGGAATTGAGTTGCTCGAAAACAAAAATCGTCAGAAAACTAAATGTACACAAATCTTGAAATAAACCATGAAGGTGTCTACAATAATGTTAAACATTAACAACAAAATTGAATTGCATGCAAATTCAAAGTCAACAAAATAAATATTGCATTAGCTAACATTTAAATCAATTTTACGCAAATCACAAAGAAAATTTAAGCAAATAATTGGCAAGATAATTATCAATACTTAGATTTTACACTTTCTTTTGGTCTGTTAAATACTTGTAGGTTTGCCAATTTTTTTTTAATTTTTTGTTATTCCACATTGGATTCCATAGAAGCATATCCTAAAGATAGCTACCTGGAAACTCTAATAATTGTCCAATGCTGGGCAGAACTTGGAATTGACCCATCGCGGTAGAATCGCGTTAGAATCGCGTCAACGCAGCTTGTGAAATAGTGTCCAATTACATACAAATGGACACAGAACGCGCAAAATCTGAGACAAACAAACCTTAGTGTACAAAAACTCCATAAGGGTTGTCTAAGGGGTGTGGCTAACTCACAAACGGCGATAGGTCAATTCCAAAAAGCCATTAATGCAATTTATATGTATGCTCCCATTTGCTTCACAGGTTTAAGGGATATATCTAGGTTTGCCCAGGGAAAAGGCAGTTATTAGGCAAGTTTTTTTAACTGGGCAGAAGTTGAGATCATTTCTCTCTGAATTTACCCTTTTTCTGAGATGCACCCTTGTCCTGCAAAGCAAATGAGCACAACCAGTACTATCCAGTACTACTCCCTTTCTTACCGTTGAGGGGGTACTTGTGCACGGAGCCCATAGGCTACAGGTTTGTGTACCTCATGCACAGTTAAAAAATTCTGGTGTTTTTTTCAGAATGCCAAAAGTGCGGGCAGGAGTAATCCATATAGCAACATCTACTTTTCTTGCCTCGAGCCAATACTGCACATTGCCTATTACATGATGCCATTTTCAAAAATTGGGGTAATTTTTACATCATTTTTTAATACATATTACAAGACATCAGTTGTATTGTTTCATTACTCTCAGCATTGCTCAAATTACTGCCTGTGTAAATTTTTATCTTTTAATTTTGATCCTTACTGCCTTTTTTCCACATTTGTTCGTGCTCTTACTCCTCAAGTTACTAATATTAAAACAATTTTTTTGTTCTTCAGTACTGAGTATAATTTATACAATACCTTGTGCATAGGGGTGTACACTTCAAAACTAAAAGTCATCATTAGAACAGTGATGCTAATTTAGTCATTTCCAATTTGTAAATTTACTACTAACTACCAATTCCTATATTATCACTTAACTTCAATACATTTGCATAAAAATGGATAAAATAATGCTGCTATCAGGCAGTCCTGTCTCTTCAGGTCAGGTGTGATACGAAAGATGTACCTCGCCATGCTGGTATCAGTGATTATGGCCACCAAAATAGATAAAATAGAAAAGTATACCACAACAGACATTAAAAATTGTTGTGGCCAAATCTACCTCGCAATGCATTGTGGCACAACTACCGGTAAACGGCATATTCACTCAAGATGGCTGATATAGACACAGCAAGTGGACCCCGTAAAAAATTCCTGTTCTGTTTTCATGACAGATATGTGTGCATGGACATTATGGTTGTAAATCTGACAGTTTTTTTCAAGGTCTTTTGCAACCACACATGCTTAGTCCAACTGTTAAGTACTGTCGTTAATAACCTCAGGACCCTACATGTAATCACATGTGGAGGATGTAATTACCTGCTCTGGGCAGTGCACTGCATGGAGGAGCATATTCCATTCAATATCATGCACTTCTCTTCAAATGACGTCACACCTCGGGGTTCCCAGCCACTCGTGAAACTTTGAAAATGAGTTTCCATTTTTTCCAGTCAGGGAATTTGGGGAAAACCACCAAAAATCAGGGAAAAGTCTGGCAGTTTGAGAGTGACCCAGAAGAGAAAGGTTTCCGCCCGTTTGGCGTGTGTGCATCTTGTGCCATGGGTCCAAGTTAATTGTGTTTATTGACTGACTGGCTATGGTGGCTTTTTAGTGTTTATGCAGTGTGAATATATATGTTTTGTTTCTTGACTTATTTGAAACTTTGTTAATGTAGAATATTTCTCTTGGATTTAAAAAAAAAAAAAATTCTCAGGAAAATATCAGGGAAAACTCAGGGAATTTTGTTTTCATAAAGTGCCAGGAACTCGGCAATTACATACTGTATTGAACACGACTGCCAATTCATCACGAAAATGTGCAAAGTGAAAAGTGCCTTTAAATTGCCGTGAAAAATCTTCCACAGAAATCACCACCTTTTACATGTATTTTGATTTAAATTCTGCAGCTATTTTGGAGTGACTATGCCAAAGAGATAAAAATATCCTGCTTCAAATAGTGAAGCATAATACAAAAAGAACCCGAGTCATGTTTAGATAAAGAGACTAAACGTCAGTACTTGCATCAAAACTATTAACAAATGCAGCTCTTATAAAACACAACAGTTGCATCCAAAAAATGGTACAAATTTGATTGGGACGGCTTAATTAACAATTCACCTGCATCTTGCCATTTTGTACTGTAATTTTTCTTTAATGTTTAACTTCGGTAAAAATAAAATTGCATTGCAAAAATTGTTTACGCACTTGTGGAAGGCACTGATAACTTGTGGATAAAACAAGTGACAAAAAAAATAGGAATCACAATTTTACGTGAAAAGCTAAAGTGCCATATGCAACACTCTTACTACAGTTATTAAAGATTATAGTTCAGCCAAGTAATGCTATAAAAAAAGTCTCAAAAAGTCCACTTGCCATGGAAGTAACATCTCAATTTCTCCACTGATTGGCTACGGTACATTTTATACTAGGTTCCATGGTAAGCAATTTTCTACCATCTAAACCTACTTCGACTAACTTTTATATTTACAAGTACTACGCGATAACTCTCTGGGTAGGCATACTAAGATTTGGCCTCAAATAGGACAAATTCACAATACAGTGCCCACACAAGTTCCCACAGAAGTGCCCACACAAGTCAACACAGAAAAGTCCACATCTGTGCGCCAAACTAAGTTTCTTTCCAAAGTACTCTGTACCTTTTGTCGCATGTGATTTAAGAGTGTGTTTGTGTGTGAATATTAACAGGAAAGTGTTTCTACAAGGGCTCATAGCATTTTGTGTTTCAGTAGTGCTTTACAACAAAGTACAGGTGAATAACAACAGGATATCGACCATGACACATATGGCACTTTTGAGGGAAACACTTGGTGGCGCACTGTATAGTGAATCGATCATATTCACATGCACACTATCCCAGCTTATAAAGTGGGCGTGCGTTTATCAAGCACAGAACTTAATTGGCAGCTTTGCCAATATTGTTATCGTTCACAAACTGCATTATAATATACACTCAGTACTCATCAATACTGGATCATCCATCTCCTCAATTTACTTATTTTTTATTTTTTGGCGGGTGTGGAAGGGGGCCTGGGGAAGAAACTGGCCCAAATGAAGTCCTGTACAGTCTTAAGCACTGTTTACTTTAACACAATGCCCATTAACCCAATATCCCTTATATCGCCCTAAAGCGTCCTGCCAGTTGCCCCAGACCGCCCCAGTACTATGTGGTTTCATGGATTCATGGAAAGGAATAAATACAATGTAAAACAATTTAATACCAGTGCTAATTGGGTCAAGGATGCATTGTGTGTGTCATACATGGACATAAAACCCCTTTGAGTGTCATTTTTTTAATGACAGATTTTTTAGAGCCACATGATTCTTACTTTTATTCTTAGAAAGAGCTACCAAGCAGAATTGTGATGGCTGAAATAATATAATAATCACAAATCAACATCAATTTCATTCAAGGCAGCATTTTGAAAATGATGTTATTTGAACACTAACCAAAATCATTGTATTGAGGGTAGCACTCCAAAAACGTACCTCCAAAAAACATCAGCGTATATATAAAGGATATTCTGTGGGGGGTTTCTGACCAAGAACCCAGCCATGTACCTTGTACATGTAATTTACTGGACCATTTCCAGCAGTAAAGGATGCAGCAAAAACTTTCTTGTTCAGTCTTTTTCTGTCGTGCCATTCTTTCTTGGAACATTCTTGAAGGGAGATGGGCTGTGCACTTCTGCTTACAAATTTGTACACACGGTTGATGCACACAGTGCTTGCACTGGTTCGGAAAATGAACTGCAGACAGAAAGAAAAAACAACAATGCGAGTGAGCAATTAGAGGAAGGTCCTATGAAAGATACAGACCGGAAGAGGAAAGACAAAAAGTACTATGTCAGGTAGTTTGGTAAGCGCCAAGACACTGAACTATGGATGCTCAAATTGTCAGTCCTTGCTTTATTCTCTCAGGTCTTAGTTATTAATCCAAACTCCCTGCACTTTTGCTAGGGCGCAACCTCAATCCTGCAAAATCATCCAATTGCCTCCATGTCAAAATTGCATACAGCCTCAATACTGCAAAATCCTCCGTTATTTCTTGCACATGGTCCTTGGAGGGGTGACCACTGCCTCAATCCTCCATAATCTAAAGCAATCACTGTCAATATGTTGAGGCAGAGCCAGTGACATCTTGGAGCAGTGCGGAGGATTAAGTATAATCTAGGCCTAAATGTATGCACGGCTGAGCACTTAAACAACACAAGGCACTGCAAAAGACCTTGACACAGTGCATCCTCCAAAATCAGCCACACAAAATGCCATATAGCCTCAATCCTGCAAATTCCTCCACTGTGCAGAGAGGATTTGGGAGGATTCGGAAGGGTTAGGGTTAATGTGTGTCTTTTTTTTATCCATATCAGATTCGTTTCTGAAACCAATTTTTACTAAAAACCCTTGGTAAGGTCTCTCCACCTCCCAAGTTTCACTTCTACAAATGAACCTCCTCAAGTTTTCCCAAATCTCTTCAGTCATGCACTTTCTTTTAATTTGAACCCCTTTAAACTGAAATTTAGTGAAATGTAGCAATTTCTTTAATAATAATAATGATCTTGTATTGCGCCAAGTTCAAAATGACTTCAAGGCGCTTAACAATCATTCAATCTTTTAACAATTCATTAAATCTTTGAACAAAATGCTGGTTACTCTGTTATCAGGGCGCAACGTGAAGTTTCTGTACAACTTGTACAGTTAAGTTTGTCTTAAAGCTTCATCAACAAATTATCAAGTTCACGCACAATCTTCATCCTGTGCGCAATCACGGCACACTGAAATCCATAAGAGAACACAGTCTCATTGAACTTAGCGGCATACAAAAATCAAATGTTTATATTTTTCAGTGTACCATCCATGCACACAAGATGCATAACACCCTCAAGATGTTCCAACTAACAAACAATCTACCTTGTTATTCTTACAAACTGCCCTCCGATATTATTCTGCCGCCTCCACAGTCTCAGGCCCGTTAGTCTCGGCACCAGACGCCTCTTGCTTCAGGCTACTGCTCTCTTCCCCCTCCTGCTTAGTCTCCTCCTCAGCCGCCACCTCGTCACCGCCGGGTCCCACTTCATGGTTAGTCTCTGCTTCAGCCTCAGGTGCTGGTGCATCACCTGCGGCGTCTGCCTGTGGTGGGTCAGATGTGGACTCCTCCGTCTTTGGTTCCTCGGCTGCTGGGCTGGGCTCATCGGCGGCAGGCTCTTCAGTAGTTGGCTGTGGGATTGTAATGGCGACAGAGGCACATTAATAAAAAAAAATTGCTGATTTGTTACAAGACTTTTGCACATAGAGCTTCATTAATTAAGCCTGCTGGAGCGCATCCAAGTTTGTGTACAAACCTATAGACAATTTTGTAGGCTTTTTTTTACAGCTATTTGCATATTTGTACTAGAAACCAATGTGTAAATGAAGCCGATATGAACAAAACTGAAACACACAATCAGAATAATATTATGAGGGTTTTATTCTGCTGTGCCCATACAACGTACACATGAATGCAGGTATTTGCTTCAGATACATGTATTTTTCAAACTTATGAAACTACACCATGCAGCTACCGTACGTTAGTTGCACTCTCGTGCTGCTTTTAGAGCTCATCGGTGAAATTGTAATTCCATCTAATTTCCGTATGTGCTGTGATCACACACATTGATTCAAAACGTCTGCTCCCAAGACCGTATGAAAGTATTGTACGTGAGAGAATTAGGAGTTAGAAATCCACCGCTTTAATATATCTCTATGCTTTTGCCATGATCCCTGGTTACATGGCATTTACAGGTTTATGGCTTCTGACTAGTGCCCCATGAACAAGTGTCATTGAGTGTCATGGCCTAGCGGTTAAGAGCACCGGACTTATGCTCTGGTGTTTCAGAGGCAACAGTGGCGTGGGTTCCAGCCCGCCAGGTGGACACTTGTGCCCTTGAGCAAGGCACTTAACCATTATTGCTTCGTCCTTTGGATGGGACGTAAAGCCGTAGGTCCCGTGTGTTGTGTAATCCAATGCACGTAAAAGAACCCAGTGACACTTATCGCTAAGAGAAGGGGTAATGCCCCAGTGTTTCTAGTCTCTTGTAAAAACTCCCACGCGGAGTATTTAGGAGATAAACCAACCAAGAACCAAGAAGAACAAAGATATTGACTATGTGGGAGACTGCAAACATGGGGCTGGATAGCTCAGTTGGCAGAGTGCCGGTATGGTGTTCCAGAGGTTGCAGATTCAAATGCCACTCTAGTCAAATTTGTTCAATGTTCTTATAAATTACATTGGACTGGTTCTTATTTCTACATTGGATCTGGACTGGGGCAGAGCTTCCATATATTGGACTACTGCCAGTGCAGTTGATAGGCGGACTAGATTCAAGTCAGTGCATCAAGATGATGCAATCTTTCAAAGTTTATCAACTCTGTGGCAGTCCGGATGTGGCAGCGCCACTTTCCTTGTCTTCAACTTCTGGTGACCCTGGTTAAAAATCCTAATATGTAAACCATGTGGGTTGGGTTTGTCAGTCCCTGCTTTAATAACATGCAAGTTAGTTTTATCTGAGAATTCATACATGTTTTTTTGGTCAAATCTTTGTGTACAATAGTGTATAACCTTGGTGATAGATAATGACTCAAGACTTCACTTTTTATATTGTAGGTGATGGTCCCATTCAAAGAACAATCATCAAACAACTTGTTTGAAAGTATTATTGCACCATAAGCTGTTATTTTTGTTAAAAATATGGACGTTTGAGGTAAACAGAGCAGTCACCTAAAGACTAATTTTCCATGAATTTCTATAATCTGTCAATGTGGGTTTTTTCCTTTCTTTTCAAAACATGTTCAAAATTACGCAGTCTGGCTCATGGATTCAGCACCATTTTCTTGTATCTTTAATAGCTGCTATATGCAGGTTTATATTTTGTCCTTGCAATCATCAGGCCTTGTGCCAATTCCCTTTGGGTGTTGGTTCTAGGATGTCAGTACCTGTTCCTCTGCTGGGGCATCATCAGCAGCAGCAGCTGCTGCGGTGTCATCGGCAGGGGCCGGCTCAGCCTCCTCACCCTTGGCCTCTTCCTCTGGGGCTGCTGCCTCCTCCTCAACCTCCTTGGTCTCCTCCTTGGTCTCAGCCTCATCAGCTGCTGGCGCCGCCTCCTCTGAGGTCTTGGTTTCCGTCTCGGCAGGCTCTGGTGTCGGGGCCGACTCCACCTCTGGGGCAGTCTCAGCTTTCACTTCAGGCTCGGCTGGCGCTGCTGGCTCCTCCTCCTTAGCCTCCTCTTTCTGTTTAGTCGGAGAAGAGACAGGAGAAAATCTCAGTGAAATGTTACTATAAACTTGTTTTATACCATCACCCCTGGACTGCAGTAAGGGAACACAACTTGGTGGTGTGATGCACAAGTTGAACTGCTCAGCTAAAACATCTAAAGAAATAAGAAAGTGACAGGTTGATTTAAATCTTTCACATTACAAAAACTTCAGCAACATACACGAGGAGTATTAAAACACAGTCTGAATGGTGTTACATTTTAATCGAAGCTACTTGTTATAATTATGTAAGTGATTGTGCACCTTTACATATATGGAACGCAGAATTGTGCTTTGTGTTTTGAAAAAACAAGAAATTGCATCTCCCGATTTCATTAATTTCCAACGCCATGCACTGGCCAGATGAGTCATAGCATTTGTTTTAACATCCGTCAATCTGCATGATCAGCTACATCATATTTCAAAACCATCTGTCAGCTGCTATATGATCTGAACATGGAGTTATGACTCATGAATGTGATATCTGGACGTTACAGCAGGAGTGAGGGTGTAGGATTTCAACTCACTGTAAAGCCAAGCGAATTGAAAGTTGAGAACCACACACTCATGCTCATGTGCATTAACTGTTGAGGGGGTACTTGTAAACGGAGTCCATGTTGTCAGATAGATTGTTGTGAATTTATTTGACTTAAACCCAAGCTCCGTCTCTGGCTGGCAATTTCAACAAGGCCAGTCCAGAAGTCAAAATAAATCAAGTGACTGTTTGCAACAGTTGAGTGCTCCCTGCCTTGATACAGCAGGATTGACTGGCTGTGATTGTTATGAAACCTGGTATAGCTATGCTTTGACTGCAGGAGATTGGTAAGCCAGCTGTGCCTACCAGTCACCTGCTTTTGTCTGTTGATGGAATTTGACTAGTCACAGTGCCTACAAGAAATATGATCTGACTGCTGGTGACTAGCCTGTGTAAAAGGCATGGCAGGGAACAGGATTGAACGTTTGACTGTCTGTGACTGATCAAACAAAAGGAAGATTAATCAAGTGAATTACATCCTGAATTGTATATACTGAGTGGGAATCTTAAAAATGGTTAAAACTTAAAACCAACAAAAACAAAAAATTTAACAGAAAATAAAATAAAAGAATACTTTTGCTTCGGCTGGTTCTGGTTCAGTGACTGGTTCTTCTGAAGCAGGCTGAGGCACTTCCTCTGGTTTCTCCTCCGACTGAAAAATCAAAATGTTACACAGAGCAGCACTGTCAAGCACAAATCAATACAAGCAAAACAAATCACCATTAAGCAAAGCATGCGGGATGCATGGTTGGTTAATGTGCTCATTAGTACAGCTACATACGATACTGTAATGACAATTCCTTGTGATGAGCTCTTGGCTAAACTGGGCTTATTTCACCTTTACACCAATCATCAATGTTACAAGTGTCAGTATCTTGTGGAGCGCTGTGGTCCAGCGATTACGTTATTCGACTCGTGTGCCGTGGTATGTGGGTTCAAGCCCTGACGGAGAACATGGTACTACTACTAGTTGACGCTACTGGAGTCGTACTTGACTCGAGATGTTACTACCGGTAATTGTTTTATCTAATGCTTGAGATTCGTCTCAGCCATCCGGCCCTATCCTGGGCAGCACGAACAGCCTGATCGTACTTGAGGCCGATGGAATTAAGGTTGTCTATGATCTGTGAGAGGTAGGTACGATGCAGGCTTCCTCCCTGTTGAAACATGGTGCTTGTGTTCTTGGGCAAGACACTTTATACTACAATTGCCTCTCTCCACCCTGGAGTATAAATGGGTACCTGTGAAGGTAGAGACCAGAATGCGCTGATCTCCAACTGCTGCAAAAACTGGTTTCAATTGGCCTGCTGAGCTGGGGTAATTATTGTGAAGCACTTTGAGACCTTTGGTATAAAGTGCTATATAAGCACCACATCATTATTATCATGAAGTTTGGTATCACCAAATCATTGATAAAATGAAAACTAAAGTGGGTTGCCTAGTTTGGCTTCCAGTCTTTCCTCCTACTGAAGCCGCATACCAATATTAATAGCCAACTCATCATCAACAGGGCGGGTGCTGTGCATGTTTTACACAAACCCAGTTATTGACAGCAAGACAGGGAAGGAAATATAAACAGTCCCCCCCTCAATCAGGACCCAGCCTGCCCAGCAGCTGGAATGCGACTGATGTTACTAATTAGACCATGAGACAAATGACGTGTTTTTTTTGCTGCCTTCATCTCTGCCAAGCAGTTTTTTTTACAAGCTACACTGTTATGAGTAACAGCCTGTCTACCCATCTGTATGCATGTGTATGTCTAGTTCATACACACACTCTGGAATTTGTATCCTTGTGGAGTCATTTCTTTGTTCTTGTGTAGTAAAGTTTTTGAGTTTGAAAGTGTACTTTCAAAATGCTCCTATTTTAACCACAATTAATTTCCTGGGCTGAAATTTGGACTTAATATCCCTTACATAAAATACTTCAATTTGCGACACAATCAACACACCTTGGAAATTCCCAGTTTTTGAGTAAAATCTATATCTATTTCGAGACGTACTCGTCCTATATAGAAATTGCTGTGTGGAGATGTATACAATCTTTTGTTCCCTATTGTGCACATGTCTCCACAGGGTACCGTGTATCAGATCACAACCTCTGCACTTTTTCCAACAATCCCCACAGCCTATACAACGGGATGCAACTTTTCCTTGGATCCGCTGATATTCTCGTTGTTACTTCTCAAGATTTCCATTACAAATTGAAAAACACTGTACAAGGTCTTGTGTGGTTTGGAATTTCCTCGTTTTTTCCTTCTAAATTCACAGTTGCATGCCTGTACATATACATGCTTTATGGTGATCATCAGCTACAATGTAACATAAACGCATGTTGTTTTGTGCTTTTTGGCATATAAGAGTGCGAGTTTCTGACATTGTCAAATTGGTTGATATTTGGTCCCCTACTGAATAAAAACCTGTACATAATATTGTTCAGCTGGAAAAGTTATGTTAGTTTAGAGAGGAGGAAAAATCTTGTCTGTTTGCTTAGGGCCATATCATGGTCATGATGTAGAAAAACTGCCTTTAAAAGACCCAAGATAAGAGTGACAGACACAATCTAAAAACGAAACCTTGAAACATTGATGGGTTTCATTTGTCAAGATGCATTATTTTGAAATGTTAATGCATTCCACTTACATCATGGAAGAATTTCATGCATGCTTGCATGCAAAAACACCATAAAAACAAGCAGGCAAGCCTGGAATGACAGATGTGGATCCCTTTCACACTTTTTTCCCAAGTATGGCTAAGACTATTAAAATCAAGGCCGTGCCGTAGGGCATTCTCAAATGTACTTTCAATCCCGGGATCAAAATGATGTCAGTGTGAACATGCAACCCAACTAATCGGTGTCAAACCCTGTGATTTTTTTCTCAAGTGTGAAAGCAGTGCAAGTTAGAAGTAGGGTGGTGTTGGATATGTACTTGTGTGGTAGCAGCCGCCTCCCCTTTGCTCTCTGCAGACTCTTCTGGTGCTGCCTCCTGGGTCTCAGTGATAGTCAAGGGTTCCTCAGCCTGCGTGCAAAATGAGCAACAAGCAGAAATTCCAAAAAAGTGCAAATAAATAGACAGCAAGCAAACTATAGAATATTTAACAGACTCATCAACATGTAGACTCGTCTTGGTTTGTTGTTCTAGAGTGAGGTCAGAGAATGACTATGGTTGACAATCTAGTACCATTGCCTTGATCTTTAATACCAGGGGAGCATGTAAAAATCCATGGCTCTATTTCCTTGTCAGTTTTGGTTAAGTGCAGTACTAGTAAAACTCAAGGCTGTAAAAAAAAATGTCATTCCTGCACTGACCAATAAGCCATAATCTCTGGAGCCAGTTCCAAAAACAGCCAAGTTATATGGCCAGCCAAAACAAACTGACATCAGCCCAACAAAGCCGCTATTAGACAGTCAACATACATGTAGCAGGGAACAGAAAGCCTCAGCCAGTGAGCTGTCAATGAGCTACAATTTATCTTCCTGGTCAAATAACAGTTCAGACACTTAGCAGTAAAGCCAATCAGGAAGCAGACAGTGAACAAGCTGTAAAACTGCAAACTAGCTGGATCTTCCAAAATGCCAGACAGCAAAGCATATAGCCATAGATACACACACTGATACACACATTCTTGTTCCGTAGTTGTGGGGACTACACACGAGTTGTCCCATGGTACTATGGGGACCAAAGACGCTGTGGGGACAGCAGAAAGTCCCCCAAACTAGGTCCTAATTTGCCAAACAATAAAAAACTTCCCTATAACTTGGTGACGGCCTGTCCACTCTAGTGAACATCCTCCCAGCATCATCACCCTAGAGACAGTTACTTCTAGATGCAACCCCCCACTCCCCACCCCCAACTTGCTGCCTCTTGTCATATCTTATCGATCCATACTTGATCCCTCTCCCATCTAATTATACCCTTCTCTAGAGTAAAGGCATCCTCCTGATAGTGGTCAGAGCAGGCTGACCAAAATGTGGAGATAACTCCGTCTGGTCCTATCAGCACTCTTTGAGAAATGGTCACTTCTCTTGGTGTACCCCCGAACGACTTCCAAAAAGTACATTTGAAAATGAGTTCATTGTGATATGAAAGCTGTAAAGCTACGTTTCACTTTCATTTTTATGTACTTTTCTTATGAATGTAGATAACTTCTGGAGTTCCCTACAAATTTTAAACAAAAATGCACTATCACTCCAGCGAAGTTCCAAAACAGACATGTTCACAGCAAAGTAAACAAAAAGAAATTGAATTCCAGGTAAAAAAAGAGTGCCTGATTGTTTTAGACCAAAGATCAACAACTCTTTACTGAGAACGCCAAAAACAGATACGAAATAGGAAATTAAGCTTATTTTTAAAGTAAACAAAAGTCCAAACAACTGTGTAACAAAAATAAACAAAAATGTGCATGTACTTGTGCCTGTTCAGGGGCCACCTCCTCTTTTTTACTGTCTCCTGATTGGACATCTTCTGTCACAGATTGCACTTCAGTTTCTGCTGGTTTTTCCTTGAGGGAAAATTACATTGTAAGTGCTTTGAGTTAACAGCCAACAAAATGTGCAGGCATGCAAAATGGCCAGGCATTCCATTAAAAAAAAATGCTTCACCATATTGAATTGGGATAAATAATAAATCAAAACCTTGAAAACTAAAACGAATCTTCAAAAACCAAAGCGCAGCTTGGTTAATATTAAAATTAAAATTTAACAAAAGATGTTGTGTACTTGTGCTGGTTCAGGGGCCTCTTGCGGCGTTTGACTTTCTGCTGGTTCTGGGGCCACCACCTCTTGTGCTTCAGCTTCTGCAGGCTTTTCTTCCTGTGGTGCGATCATGCCAAACAAAATACAAACAAAGTGAAGCATGGGATTTGTAACGAGTAAGATTAGCAAGCAAATATGTTAATGAACAGGTGTTGTCTTCAAAATACTGTCCTTTCCACAATTTTTGAGTTTCATGTAGCCACAAGTTACATGTACATGCACAGGGTCAAAAGTTTCAGGGTGTACATGTAGTACCAGACACTTCATTGTAACCAAAAATATCCGAAACACTTTTGTTCTGGACATAATGAGTGCGTTTGATGACTTTCCCCAGCTTACTCACACCTGGCTCCTCGCGTGATGACAGACATGCACAGCGGAGCTACATAAGCGAACGGTTTCGGGTAATGTTTCGTGCAAGAGCTGGAAAGTTGAACTTTGACATGACACTGAGGCTGCATCTGAATCCAACTGTCTACAGCTAGGTCAAGGTCAACGCCCATTGAAAATACACGGGGACGCGCTGACAATAGATAGCCGTAGCTCTGGAAGCCCGTATCGGACACGGCCTGAGGCGCCCCCCGGACGTCACGTTGGCAGCCATGTTTATTGCATGGCCTTATGGGATACTTGCCCAAAACTTGGGCCAGGCTCGAGTATGCGCGAGAAGTCACGTGAGAGGTAAATCGAAAGTTGTCGCGCTTGCACGAGTAAGCGCGGGGGAAGCAATCAATCGAACGCACTCTACGTCTGGAAAAACATGAACAATGGCAGTTATATTTCAGACATTTGGTCATCGTTTCATACATTTTATGTGAACTTGCAAAAACCACCTACATGTATGTTTCAGAAATTCTGTTAACCTCAAAATAACGTAAACATATGCCTATCCAGAAACTGGCCATGTTAAGTTTCAGACATTTCCAATTCCAGATGACTGACAGGCCATAGTTTCTTGATAACAGGATGTTTGAAACAAAGGTGGTTTTAAAAGGTTTACCTTTCAGACTTTCGAAATGTCTGAAACATAAGAGGGGATTATATTTCAGATATAAAAATGTCTGAAACAGTGACCAAATTGTGAAATATGATCGCCATTATTCAGGTTTCAGAAAATTTGTCCTGGGGGAAAAAAACATTTCAGACATTTCTGGTTCATAGTGAGAAACATTGTGAACAAACACTACCCAATCATGCTAATTCCACAGAAAATAATCCTCAAAAGTAAGATGTGCAAAGAACTGAAAGTGCTGAATGAAAATAGCACACCAGTGAGTTTGAAACAACTCTCTATCACAAACTGGGTCACGGATGGGTGGGTGGGACTTAGATTCATATATGGGGTAATTTATTATGCAAGTTAATAGGTCAATCGTATTATGCTCAACAAAACTTGTACATGTATTAGTTAAGCTCATTAATACTTGTGTCTGAGCAGGGACCGCCTCTTGTTTACTCTCTACTGGTTCAGGGGCCACCGCTTGACTTTCTGCTGGTTCTGAGGCTGGCTCTTCTTTAGTTTCTGTTGGTTCAGTAGCAGCAGGCTCTTCTTTACTTTCTGCTGGTTCAGGGGCCACCTCTTTGCTTTCTGCTGGTTCAGGGGCCACCTCTTTACTGTCTGCCTGTTCATTGGCTACTTCTTTGGTTCCTGCTGGTTCAGGGGCCTCAGCCTCTTTACTTTCCGCCGGTTCAGGGGCCACCTCTGAAGTTACAGTTTCTAATTTGGTTGGTTCTGCCTCAGACTGCAAAATGTGGTTGGGGTTTAAACGAAAATTATACAAAAAGCAACAAACAAAAAAAACATTAGGCAAAGGAAAGTCAACAGAATGTTCTGAAGCAAAATAAATAGCTGTGATAGGGTCTTGAAGAGGTTACAATAGGCATGTGAGAACATGACCAGGATTCAATCAACTCTGCTCTCATGCACGGCCAGGGGAAAGCCAATCGCACATTCTTGACATCTTGTTTTCCGAACCCAACCTCTCTCAATCAGGTATTTCTGGTATGGAATTTCAGACTTTTCCCTGTGTGCATAGTAATTCTTATTATTCAGAAACTTGTTATGTATGCTCTGAAACCTTTTCTTTAACTTTCTAGACAAGCGAGTTTTGGTAATTGGAATTGGGTTCGGGTCCACACCAACATCTCTCTTTTGTGGGGGAGGGGCTGAAATTTATTTGGGGGATGAACAAATTAATCACTTTTTGAGGACCTGAATTGGTAATTAAAAAGTCTTTAAGAATTTTGACTAAAATGTCTTACAAGTCAGCCTAATTATATAAAAAAAAAATGTTTGACAGATAGCCCAAAATTTAATTGCCCCAAATTCAAGAATGTTTAATGGGAGCATTTTGCATGCGCAGTCAGTTTTGGCACAGGGCCACTTCTCTTGTACAACTGGGAACATATGTGACCATGTACACAAATTCTTTGACTGGAAAATATTTCATGTGCAGTGACTACAGCCATGAATTGTTTATGTTATCTGATCTTTTATATAATGTGTACATGCACATGCATGTAATAAAGGTAGAGTATATAATTTGCAGCTATTGGAATTATTGTTGAACAGCATACTTAGTTTAAAGATAGTAATGGCACTAAACTCCCTGTGAAATTATTCTGTCCGGCATGCTGTCATTTTGAAGAAAACAATAAAAGGTCATTTCCAAAGATGCGTCTAAAGACGGGGTGTTTTTTTTGGAAATTTCCACTAGTAGTTCATTTTTAATTCAGTGAAGCCGTGAATGGGCGTGCGCGAGCATTGACATGACGCACACGTGCACGCAGTTGCCATAATTCGTCGGTTCAGTGCGTGACATCACGTAGCTGCAATCGGCTGAATGAGAACGTGTCCCGGATGCTGATTACGGGCGCAATTCAAAACATGACTTGGCAACCTTTGAATTGAAATCGAGATCCTTGAGAATTGTTTTCTTGGAACATACGGTACAGCAATTCACTGAGCTAAAATTTCATCAGGTAGCTGTTCAGCACCCGTCTTTAGATTTTGAGCACTTTTGTTGCTTCAAACGAAAAAAATACACAAATAACAAATTATATACTCCACCTTTTTATAAGCTTCAAGATTTCACACATTCCCCAGTCAAAATTGTTTGAAAGTAGTAGGCCCTACATATGCAGCTCCATGGTATGTGTACTGTAGTAAATAAAAACTAATAAAGTGACTGAACAAAATGGATGACATTTCATCCACATTTCCCAGACAAATTTGATCAACTTTTCAACATTCTTCCGAAACCACATTATTCCCCCTACACCCCTTGCCGATGACGGCTCAAAAACAGACCGGGAATTCTAAACAAAGCGTGTGACATTTAGCACAGACTGGGGGCCAGGGCGCTGGGACTGTACAGTTTCAGCGCAGCCCGCCAGCTGATAAATCAAAGACACCAGGCCCCAGCAGGGTACCAAGTATCCGCATTATTCCAACCGCTCATTCATCATGTGACATCTTGGTATTTGAATAACATGAATGTTACAGGCAGGCCTTCCAGATGGCCGTGTGAAATCCGTAGATCGCCCCAAATAATTCATTCACAATTCTGAATTCTCTGTTCACAATTCTGAATTCTCTGTTTACAACATAATGTGGTGAAACTGATCCAACAGTTTCTTTGTCTACTGTAGGTGCAACAAGAATTGTAGGATTCCCTTTTTTGGGGAGGGGGGAGGGAAGGGGGGCGGTTTATAACTACATCATGGAAGGAAGTATCAGGAGAAACATTGCTCTGTGATAGTATCCAGGTATAGGCCTATAGAAAAATTTCACCAGCAAATGTCTCCTGGTGATTATATTTCTAGGTCAAGTTCAACACTGTCACGGTCACTACATGGTAAACTGAGATTATGAACATCTGTGTTGTCATCATTTTATCTTTTCCCAGCAACAGACAATCATTTATGGGAATCACACTCACAGTTACATGTACATATTAAAATAACATGTAGAGACCTACATGTACATGTACATGCAGACATGTACATGAGCAACATTTGATATATTTGTACACTCCGAGGAGAAGTAGGACATACATGTATCTATCACTCTCTCTAGCTGTTTTATCAGAAGACCATATATGGAGTGCTTGCTTCATGCATAGGTCAACATGTGCAGACCTACTTCAACACCTTGAACAGTGAAGTGCACGTATTTGTGGTCCCAATAAATTCACAATTTTTACACGAGAGGTGGACCCTAAAATCTGTCCGACCTGTATGGATACAGCAATCACATTACCATCTGGCAACATGGTTTTCTTTCAGTGCAAAACAAAAATGGGAAATGATTATTATCATGTGCCAATCCCAATGCCCCCCCCCCCCAAAAAAAACCAAATAAATAAACAAACAATCAACACATAGCTCAGGATCTAAAAAAATGCAGTGGACAATTAACCAGAAACAACCCTGTGTATTTAATGATGTTTCTATCTGTCTAGAGTCTTGACAAGCAAAAACTATACCTTCTGTTCGTCTGTTTGTCTAGACTCTTCCCCAGCCGCTGATGTGGGTTCTGCAGCGGCAGCTTCTTTACTGCTCTCGGTGCTTTCTTTAGTCTCTGCTGGAGCGGAGGCCGGGGCAGGCTCCTCTGACTTGGTCTCAGCAGCAGCAGATGGACTCTCATTCTAAATGAAAACAGGACAAAACAAGTTGTTTACGTTAATTAGCGCAATGCAGGATGCATGTAACTTCCCTTAATGCTGATGTACAAACCATGCCATCATTTGTATTTTGCCGGGGGCAGTGGCATGGAAAGGACCGACCACTCATCAAACAAATTGTTCTTTCGTTAGAAGCGAGTGCACTGCCATTAACAGCTAAACTATGAACACAATTTAATGACACAGAATCACAGGTTAAGGCACTAATCTGGCAAATGACAATTTGGAGCCATTGCTGAGGAGCGACTTGAACCAGTCCTATGTGAGGGTTAGACATGTACCAGTAGCTTATCCAGGTTTTGGTTCAGGGGCTGGGGGCAGAATGGTAAATTATTTGCAGCGGGCGGCGGGCGGCAGTCAAAAAGTGGGTGGGGGGAGGAGAGGTTCGATGCAAGGGCTGGACACCATCTACCAGTTGGGGGCGCTGTTCAATGCGGACGATTTTGAACACTGTATTGCTCAATAGGGCACTTTTCATACATGTGGCAGCATGCTTGCAAACAGGCACACGATTTGGCCAACATGACTACGATGTTTCCTACAACAACAATTAATAGAAAAGCACCCCCCCCCCCTTTCCTGTGATGTGCTGGCACTTTCGTTTTCTTAAGAAATCATCACGTTATCTATTTTTCAATGGGGAGAAAGAAGCCTGGCAAATCATTTCTGTGGCTATTCAGAGAGCCCTTTGAATCAATTTTATGCAATTATTGCATGACAAACACCCATTACATGTCAGTCTATAATATGAGTAGGCTGAACAACAAAATTTAATAGTTGATCTCAGTGGAATTAAAATCACAATACCATATCGCACAGCGACAAGGCGAAGCGCATTGGCAAAGACATGTGCCACCCGTGATAATCTAGACCCTGCAAATGATGGAATCATGGATACTAAACCAAGCCTCCATTCACTACCATTTTTCTGCATGGTTACAGTTTTACCCAACTGTGGGGCATTTCTGGCAAAACAGGTCGTAGTGGAGAAAATTGCCACCCCCCCCAAAAAAAATGGGAGTGATTTTCCCCCTTATTTTCAGATTTATGGATATTTTATTGATAATCTTTTTCTACTACACATATTTCAAAGAAATAGTATAAAACTGTGGTATGAAAGTATTTTTAAGGAAAAACAACTGGTTTTTTTAATTTCCGAGACTACAAAACAGTCAGAAGTCAAAGGCCCTTTTTCTCAGTATTTTACCTTTTTTGACGCACAGTTGATATGCGAAATTTAAACAGTCATAACATGTCAACGAAATGTCCAATTGAAGTGCCACAAACAGTATTGTAAGGAGACTTTTAGTCTCCTTCATAATACCCGCAAACCCTCCTGCCCAGTTCTGCCTCATTTTGGCAGAACACCTCACAATATATTATGCTTAAAGGGAATATACAACATTTGCAAACATCGAAAAATAAAACTTCCAAGTTGTTCCGAAATACCTTACTAGGATGTTGGTAAATGACATGCTAAAGCATCCTGTAAAATTATGGCACCTGGTGTGAAGCCATTTTCAAGAAAATGGTATATTTGTATACATTTCCAACGCTGGTCGGCCGACCACCGTTGGAAAAACCTAACTATTTTTCAATTACTGCTCCAAATTTACCATTTTTTTTAGTCTAAATTTTGTTTAGCTAGCTATTGGTTCCATGTTCATGAACGGGTGCAGGCCAGCTAGACTGGTTCCCTTACCTTACAATTTTCCGGTATTTTTGATCCATTTCATCTTTAGTGGAGTCAGGGAACCAGACTACTTGAATATTTTTGTTTTTCTTGGTTTTTCCAGCATTTTCGAACACAAAACGTCAAACATGTCAGTGCAACAATATTTGATCTATTATAATAACCCCCCAATTAGTTCATTTCTGAAAATTACAGCAAAAACCAATGATGTACATTCCCTTTAATGAAATGCCTTTTTTCAGTAATAAACATTTCTGCAATGCATAAAAATACCCTATTTTGGCCCACTTTGGACATGTACGTCACTTACATGTATTTAAGTCACTTTCTCTCAGTGTCAGTGACATTCATCCTATCAATTATTCATTAAAGAATTCTGACACTTAAATTTGTCCAGTTTTTTTATTGGGATTAACAGATGGGTCCTGGTGTGCACCAACGGGTGTCCATCTGGGATAGCAATGGGAAGAGGGAGTAGTGTTACACGGCCAAACTGACCACCTCGGGAGATAGGAATCAGAGTAGATTTGTGTTACATTCCTTCAATTCAGAGAAGACTTTTTTAAACCATGGGGCTTAAGCACTGATTTTTTTTCTTAAATATGATTTTTATCTGTCATAAAAATACATTAAAGGGCCATTCAAAACTAGACGCATCAATGTTTAAAAATTTCGATTCCCCCCCAAATATTTTTGACCCACCCATTCACCCCATTTTTGATCTTAAAAATTCGACTTGTTATTCAATACAATCAACAAAAATATTTTAATTGAATTTCGATTTTCAATTATTTTTGAGCACGCTACTATGTATAAAGCCATTGCCTCATGATGGATTCTCTGAACAAAAGTTAGCCGACCAGCGTTGGGAAAAAAAACTGGCTTTTTTCAAATACTGCTCCCAATTTATCATATTTAGTTAGTACCTATGAATGGGAACGAGCCAGCTTGACTGATTCCCTGACATTACAATTCCCGACATCTATAAATTGCCCTGTTTCATCTGAAGTGGGGTCAGGGAACCAGACTACAAAAAAAAGGGTTTTTTGGGTTTTTTTCAACATCTACCAACCCAAAACTTCAAACTAGTCAGTGTAACAATATCTGCTATAAAATACTAACCCCCCAAATCCATCTATTTCTGAAAATTACAGCAAAAGCAAATCAGTGTTGTATATTCCAAGGGTGATAAAGCTGCGGCTACAAGCTATACTAGTTTTCCCTTTGATTTCATGCATCCTTCTATCTCTACCTCTAGTTGATTACTTGAGACACCCTAACTAGCCCCCACCCCTCTACCCTCAGGCTCTGCTGACCCCAAAGTGTCACTTCTACAAACTCAACTATTTTTAACGACTGTGCACATACGTCACAAGTACAACTTTCAGTCTTCCAAATAATGACATCTGCATCTATAATTTAGTTCATTTGCCATTACTGAATCTTCCCAGGAATTTGAGCGCCTTCCGGCTCCTGTTATGATTCCTTGTCATTATCCTAAAGGTTAAACTCGTAATCAATCTACCCTCTCATTTACCTTTCGCATTTTTGCCAGACGTGAATACTGATCAGCACGAAGCCAATGTGATGAATCAGCATGCCTGCCTCATTAATGTTTAATGCCAGACACTGCTAACTAAGACAGTCTTGCTCCGTAGTTGTGGGGACATACACTCTTCTGTACGAGATATTTGTGGGGACCGAGAATGCTGTGGGGACCGAAAATGCTGTGGAGACAGCAGAACGTCCCCTTAACTCGGTCCTAATTTGCCTAACAATAAAAAAATTCCTCATAATGCGGTGTAGGCCATGGCACTGGGTTACATTAATCTGTGATAATGGTTGCACAACTTTGTATTAACCCTAAACCCAAACAGGGTTTAGGGTTAATACAACGTAAAATCAGTAGGGGGGGGGGGCTGTTCAAATCTGACAATCATGAACACTATATTGTACAGAATAGTGTACAAATACACCTGTACCCCAGCTGGCTCAGTCCAAATGTTGTGCACAAGCAGACAGTATTACCACTGTAATCCCTCTGGATCCGTGCCTGTCATAGGCCCTTTTTACTAGGAACCATCCTCAATCCTCCAAAATTTTGCACTTATGTTCCAATGAAGGATACCCACCGCCTCAATCCTTCAAAATGGTCAGACAGTCCTGCCTCTCAAAATGCATTCATCCTCAATCCTCCAAAATCCTCATGTTTCTCAAACACCATTCATCCTCAATCCTCCAAAACCGCCAGGAGGATTTTGGAGGATTGAGGTGGGTCAGGGTTAATCTGCAAGTAAAATGCTTTTCATGTTGAAGTAATAATCACCATTTCAGACTGGTGTTCCAAAGTTACAAGTTCTAAATCAAATTATTCCAATTTTTGTTCTAAATTTGATGTTTGAAACAATTACAACTTTTTTTCAGACTTTTTATGAGTTTGGTTGTGATACCCGCTGCTTCAGACTCGAACCGGCCAGCCAACCCTGGCAAGCTCAGTGGTGGAGTGGTAAAGACGTCTGCACTAGTTAGCAGGGGGTTGTGGGTTCGAGTCCTACCCAAATAAGCTTGTGATTTTTTTCTCGCAAGCCCCGAGTATTTATGAAATTCGTCGGCGAAGGACAAAACCCAGTATAAAATTTACATCTCCCCAATGAAAATTCTATCTCCTAAAAAAAGTGGGGTGCATCTACGACGAAACATCGACGGTAAGAATCATTTGGAACAACTCAAGAGCATCTTAACTTCAGACATCACTCTTGTCAATGAAGAAGGTAAATTACTTGTTTGTCTGAAACCAAAAGCTATTGAGGTTGACAATTTCAAGTAAGTGGTAGTAAAGTCTGTCAGGAGCCATCAGGCCAGTGTTGACAGTATCTCTGGTTTCAGTAGCATGAAACACTGAGAATATTTCTACTCCCCCTGGATGGGATGCTAGTCCATCGCAGGTTACTCCCCAGCAAATGCCGATACCCATTTATACTCCTGGGTGGAGAGAGGCAAATGGGGGTGAAGTGGCTTGCCCAAGGACACAACATATGACCAGCAGCTGGATTGGAACCCCTGACCCTCTGATCATGAGTCACGAACCCCAACCACTGGACTACACTCCCCACATTTTGACAATTTCTAAAGCAAGCTGAATATACATGAAATTCCTATGCCTGGAGCATCCGATCTTTCTGCTGATCTAAATTTGGGGGTCCGCTCATAAGTCCGACGCCTCATAGGTCCGACACCTCATAAGTCCGACAAAATCGCATCCCCTAACCAAATAAAGGCCCATAAGTCCGACGCCTCATAGGTCCAATGCCTCATAAGTCCGACGCCTCATAGCTCCGACGCCTCGTAAGTCCGACAAATTAAATGCCTCGTTTTTCCGTTGTCGGACTTTTGAGGCATCGGACTTATGAGGCGTCGGACCTATGAGGCGGAAAAATAAATGTTATGCCTCACAAGTCCGACGCCTCATAAATTTCGGACTTATGAGGCGTCAGACCTATGAGGCGTCGGACTTATGATACGGCCCCTAAATTTGAACCAATGTGCCACTATAGACATTTGTTTTATAGAAGACTCTGAATCAATCCACAAGATGCAAGTGCACTGCATACATAATTTTCTGTGTACATAACACAAGTTTTTGAAAACTTTTTCCTTATGACGAGAATTTTTGTGACATTCCCCATTTGCAGTTGTTTCTACACCTGTCTTATACATTTGTTACAGGAAACACAACCAGTAATCCGTACTAATTGACAGAAGTTTCCAAAACTCGCTAAAACAAATGGGTAATTGAGTATCTTTCTTAGAATTTCAGACGTAAGTGTTTTTCAGTTTCTACAACCTTCTACATTGTCATAATGATTTTTCAAGTGGAATGCCAGTACTTCAAATATATGCAACACTAGAAAATATTCAGAGGACAGTTAACACACAAACTATATAAAATACAATACCTAGTAATATCTACACAAGTACAATTAAAGCATAGTTTAAGGCGAAGTAAAAAAACACCCAAGTTTCTCGTCCCCGCCCGCTTCCTTTTTGGAGGCCGCCTGGATTTTTTTATTATTTTTTATTTTTGAAAAATGTAGTAGAAACACACCGAAAAAGTCTACAAATTCATCGGAAAATAAATACCAATACCAATACAACTCTAAATGACACTGTAAATATGTTCAGTTCTCTTGTCCAACTTGTCTTTCATCTTTAAAAGTGTCTTTGAACAGTGGAACACCAACGGTTGCAGGAAATTTTGAAAAGGCGGTCATCTTGAAAAAAATAAAAAATAAAAAATAAAAAGCCCCGCTTCCTCCGTTTTTTCAAAAACCCCGGACGAGAAACTAGTTTTTTTTTTTTTCTCGGCCTAAGTTGGCTTGTCCAAACTCAGATAATATTCAAAAGAAAAGAACCCTACATGCCCGCAAGTCTGCTTTGGTCACAAGTCATATATATCTCCCACCAACTTACGTGGCTCTGATCTTTCTCTTTGAGTTTTCCCTCCAGTATCTCCACCCGTCGATTCAAGGTGGCTATCGCCGCCCAAACAGCATTCAGAGTATCCTGTACTTGCGCTTCTGTTGGCATGGTGACGAGACAATGACATATATATCCCTCCTCTTGAAATGATGAGCCAACGTAATCAGAGATGAAGCGAGCTTAGAGATGCAACAGCCTACCAAAAAAAGTTGTGTCCTTGGCTCAGCGAGTCTTCGGAAAGACGGACAGTTGCTCAACTACCCAGATCAGGCAGACGCCAACTGCAGTGTTTGGCAATATTTTGGATAATGTAATCACAGCCGAGCCCTAGATTTCAGACCACCGCTACAACAGTGTTTGGATCACAACAGGGGGGCTAGTCACATGACACTGACTTCAACCACAGCATTGTCCAGATATGATCGAATCAAGATACACATCTACGTGTATCGCTCCGAGTTCAGGGGTGGTCGTTTAGTCGGTATCTCAAGTTCTTCTGAAAACTTGTTAAGGAATACTGTGGTATCAGCTGGGCACGACCGATAACATGATCAGATCTTTTTTTTTCCCCTTTGTGTTTACGAAATTTATATCTGTCAGATTGTCTTTGGTTTACAGATGGCCGTCTTGTAGATATTTTCTCTGCCTCTCATCCTTGGCGCAGTTGCTCAGGGTGATGGGGGGGGGGAGGAGATGGAACAGCAAGTTTCACATTCCGATGAGCTGAATCAAAGTCAGATGACGTGCGGTTGTATTGGATGGGTGCCAGGCACTAAAGATGTAGGTTGCTGCGAAGCTGATAGGTGTGCCATTTGGTCCAGTGAGATCAAGTAAACATCTCTTCATTGTAAATAAATCATTAAAAATAAAACTGTACCCATTATGAAATCATAAAATGATCTGCATCTCATTTTCTTCTCAAAACTATACTTAAAACATATGTCAGCTTATTTCACCAAAAGTCATTTTTACATGCATCAGTAAAGTGCAAGCCATAAATAAAAACAATGTTGCTGGGCCCTTTCAAAACCGTTATGAACCTTAACCCCAAGTCCCTTTTTGCTAGGAAACATCCTCAATTCTCCAAAATCTTCCAAACTTTTGCACTTATGTTCAAATGAAGGGTACCCAGCGCCTCATTCCTTCAAAATCGTCAGACAGTCCTGCCTCTTAAAATGCATTCATCCTCAATCCTCCAAAATCCTCCTCTTCATCAAACACCATTCATCCTCGTGTGCTTCAACACCGTCCGTTTATCCTCAATCCTCCAAAATCCTCCAAAACCGCCAGGAGGATTGAGGAGGGTTAGGGTTCAATATCATTAAATATGGTATACATGTAGAAATTAGTTCCTTATCCTCTTGTAAATGTCCCGCTTTTCAAGTCTGTGACTAAATATCCTCCACTCATTTGAACATTTCTCTCTTCGTTTTGGTCCCTGCGCCACACTTTTGAGTGCAGTCAGCAATGAAAAATTTTACTCCAAGTATGGAAATTTCTACGGGTGCGTCTTCCTCCATATTATGGAGGAAGACGCACCCGTAGAAATTTCCATACTTGGAGTAAAAAGTTAAATGATTCTCAAACCTCATGACAGTGCCAAGATTTAGAAGTCCATAGAACAAGTACCATGCTGATACCTTCAACCATCAATTTGTTGATTTATTCAATGCATCAAAAAGCTGTTCTGGATATGACATGGATGAGATTGGGAGAAAATGCAAAAATCCAGCATTTGAGGGTTGCCAAGGGCCCAATACAACTCAGGGTCTAAGATATGCTTGTGTTTGCCTAAAGCCATCCCTTAAAATACCAGTTTCTTTTGTTCTGCATGTATTTTATAGGTAAAATACCTTTAAGTTAAATTTCAGAAATTCTAGATTTCAAAAGGGATTCTTTACAAATCCTGAAATCAGGGAAAATCCTGACATCACCCCTAATCCGAATAGTATTCGTGATGAAAAGTAACAACATAACTGGTTAAAAATTATGGTTCAGTGACACATGTGATAAGATTTGGCACATCGCCATCTTCCAAGTCTCTTTCCTAACCGCCCTCCTGCTGAATCCAGACCCAATCCAAGATCAGTGAAATAAGATTCCTGCTGATGCCAATAGGCTTTTTATAAGATTATGTAAGGTATTAAAGCACCGACTAAGTCTTTTTTGATAGTTTGATCTTAAAAGATACATGTAGGTTGTGGTGCTTCCTGCATAAAATTTCAACAACAAACATGTATGAGCAAAAAGTCATTCGAGGCTGTTTTCTCAGCACGGATCTCACAAAATGTCCCCATGTGCAGTGAGTTTTTGATGAGTTTTCTGCCTCGCGAGGCCGTGAGGAAAATATCTATCCTGTTTTGATTTCGCATCGCGAGGCAGAAAACTCACTGTGTGCGGGCAACCTGAGCTACAAAAGATTAACTAGCCAATGAATTTGAAAGCACATTATTCTTGTTTGTCGGTCATGTGATTTTAAAACATGGGGACAAACACCAGCAGGCTTTAGAAGAGTTGCACAAAAATATCTTAAAATCACGTACAGAGCACGTGATTTCATTAACTAGTTAATCTTTTTTAGCTCAGCACGTAGCTCAGGTTGACCGCACACGGTGAGTTTTTCGCCTCGTGAGGCGAAAGAAATCAAACAGGATAGATACCGTATTTACCTCACAGCCTCACGAGGCAGAAAACTCAGCAAAAATTCACCGCATACGGGGATATTTTGTGAGCTATAGCCTATGTAGCTCTCGTGTGCGGCAGGCTTTAGCTTGAATTGGGTACCAGAAAACATCTAAATGAAATCTGGTGGGTTTTTTTCATGAGGCAGTTACTTGGAGGCATTTCAATGGACAAGACTTAGAAGTATATTTTAACTGGGATCAGAGGTCTCTCTGAACAAAGGGTATACTTGGCTAGAATTAAGAGTTATGGCCAAACCTTTTCAGTAAACACCACGCCTATTATTAAACAAGCCATACCCTGTAAAGCCATACAGACACAACAAAATGCGTAACTTGATTCATAATGTCTGACTAGGAATCAACTCTTTTATCTTGTGAAAGGCAGAGAACCCGATTTACACTGCATGCCCAAAGTATTTGTGTAAATTTACCTTTTTTACAGATGTGCATTATTGAAACAAATCCTTAGAGTAATTAGGCTGAAAAAAATTTATGAGGAAAAAAAAATTATGTGTTGATGGTAACGCCCTAAAAATGATCCAGGTATAGGTAGGTAAGAAAGTAACATATTTTTTTTCTAAAATTAGTCCTTTTTTATACCTATTTTGTTTACTTTATGATACCTTTAACAAGTTTCTGTTTAATTAACCTGTTGAATTGTTGAACCCTCCTATGCAAACATACATTCTGTGTCAAGTCTTTCAGTCAAAATCAAACAAGTGACTGTTTTCAACAGTTAAGAATTTCCAGCCTTCCAGCACATAAAGCAAGATTGACTGGCCGTGACTGTTAAATGCATATTGATACAGCTTTGCTTTGGCTGTGGGTAATCGATAAGCCAGCTGTGCCCACACAACGTGCCTGCTTTGTCTGTTCATGGTCTGTTGACTGAGTTTGACTAGTCACAGTGCTTGCTTGACATACATGTACGTTGTACATGTATGATCTGACTGCTGGTGACTAGCCTGTGTTAAAAGTATAGCAGGGGAAGTGGATGGACATTTTGACTGTCAGTGACTGTTTAAATAGCAGGAGGGTTAACTGACCAGTAACACATACAAAAATTACATAGGGAAGACTTTTTTCCCCAAAATGTACGCCATTTTAAATTTTTGGCCAAATGTGGGAATAAAAAGTTTGAGGTTGGCAATTTGGGGTAGGTTGGGTTACCATAAACACAGACATGTTTACATCTAACATGTACCTTCTGCGGACATTCCTTTGGTTTCGTGTAGTTAAGAAAAACCAGGGAAAAAAAACTAATTTTACTCACACTGTGAAAACTCTTTCAACCCACATTTCTTACTATGATTTCCTTGAGTGATTCTCTTCATTAAGCAAGATAACCCAAAGCCAAATGCCTGTCAACCTGTTTTCCAGAGAGGAGGAAACACTGTGTGGACATGGGCAAGTCCACACAACGTATCTGAAAACTGGTGAAATCATTTGTTGAGAGGTCCACACAGTGCAAATGTAATGCTTGTGCAATTTTGTTTAAGCCTTATAAAAACAAACACTTCCCATCAGTTTGTCAACCACTCTTAATATTTGCTACAACAGAAAATAATCCACTACTTACACAGTGTTTAAAGCCAAGCATTTTCAGTTCCGTATGCGCTCGCAACAGTTCAAACTGGCAAAAAAAATCCAATGTGAAATCGCACAATGTCTCAGCTAAATGCCGCAATGCCGTGGTCCAGACTATCCGTACGTAAATCTTTCCACAATACAAATCATTTGCAACTTGAACCAACTATTTAAGTCCTGATCCAGTGGCATCCCATAATTCTGGTTTTAAATAATCTCCCACCCAAAAAAAATCCATCATCAAAAAAAAAAATTGGGCATTCCTCCGCCACTTCAAGGCATGCATTCAAAATATTTCCCCCCTGACGTCATGCTGCTCTGTATTTTTAAAAACAACCCGTAAATCAGCAATAATCATGTTTTGCAATTTGCCAATTATTTCCTGTGTGCGTCGTATATTACTCGGACGGAGCTCACGCAATGGGGCCGCATGTCTTTTACAGAGACCAAGTGGGATTTTTCCGAAATGTCACGAGATTAGACAAATTACGTATGCACACGGGAGACTTGTGTGAATTAAATAGAAAGTCTATCAAGTGTGAGCCATTTTACGCAGGATTGCAGGGGGTTTGTGCGATGTAGTGTGTTGGAATATTGCCTCCTCTTGGTGACAATAAAGTTCAAAGAATTAGGAAGAATGTGTGCCCACTGTGAAAGCCACTAGCACTTCAGTTTCATACGAACGTTTTGGCTTTTTTTTTTTAAATACCACCTTTACGTGTCTGTAAGCCGCTTGATATTTTCATTTCTAATGCTGTAATGACTCAGAATTAAGGTACACCAAGTACCCAGCACCTTAAATTTGGATCTTAGCCTGTGCGTTATTCACCTGCACAAATAGGTAAATCCAATCATTTATATTAAGGCAAAAAAAACAAAAGTCTCCGGTTTCTGGTATGCACGCGCGTTGCCGTAGCCATGCGCGTCGGCAAAATGAAAAAAAAAAATTTCAATGTAAGATGATGTCTCTAAACCGCCAAACTCACTGGTTTGACTGGAATCCTGCTGCTGCACAATTTTAACATGTTTTCAGATGGGGTTATGATCGAAAATAAGCTTTATGTGGCCTCTCTGGACTGTCTGGATATGTGCACTAAATTTAGTCATCAGCCGACATTTGAAGAAAAAAAAAAGCTCCATACCGAAACCGGAGACTTTTTTGGGGGGGGGGCCTAAAGCAGACGACACCAAATGCAGTTACTGGTGATTCCAATTTCTCCCCCACATCAGGGATAACAAAATTTAACCAAAAAAAGTGACCACAAATCACAGCACAAATTTTTTTTTTAATCAATTCAAGTTAACATACATTATAGGCTATCAGCCTCGGTCCAAAAAGTGGGCCACCGGTATCAAATGATCGAAAGGAGCAATGCTCATGGCGGTTTTTAGTAAGGTATGTACATAGAGTTGGAAAATGTGTGACAGCTTTGCAGTGGGAGTGGTGGCAGATTTTTTGGTGTTATAACTTTTTTTTTTTTTTTTTAAATGGCCGCCAATATGCTTGTTACTGGATTAATTATATGTGGTAACAAGCATATTTTGGCCGCCATCAAGTGATAGCACCCAAATTAGCTGCCAACGCTTTAATGCTATCACATATTTTCCAACTACAGGGGAGCATACTTGCCTAAAAAATACAATGAGCATTATTCCCCTCATCTGATACCAAGCAAACCCCCAGGCTGATGGCCTCTTGTGCAATAATGTGATCTAGTGCATTTTTATGGGGGGGGGGGGGGGGGGGGTTTACCATAGCAAAGTTTCCCCCCAAAAATTTCAATTTGCCAGATGGCCATGCTGATGGTCAAACCACGTCCGCAATACAGTGTGCCACACACAAGCAGGCCGTGTGCAGAGAGCGCTTGCAGAGAGCGCATACAACGCATTGACAAGATGTACAGCCATCTCTCGCTTCCCCCCTCCCTTGTTTTTCGGGTGACTGCTCTATGTTCCGACACCCCTATGTTCCGACAACCTAGATTGTGTTACTCCCGGTTAGGGTTAGGGTTAGGAATAGGAATATGTGCAGTCGGAACATAGGGGTGTCGGAATATTGTACCATTGTACATGGTAACCGTTTTTCGTCACGGGGTTTCAAACTAGGGTACCACTAAACTGTTCTTGAATGAGATATGCAACCATGAACAGTTTTTCACAGCTTGTCCTTTGGTAATCCCATTATCCTGCACACTTTCTCACAAGTGGTTAACAAGTTTACTGAGTGCTTAATTCTGGCCTTTTGACCTAAAGATTAACTGTTAACAGTTACAACTCAGGAATGAGATTAATAGCATCTGTTGCTATGTCCCATTACAAGTACCTGTTGCTTGTTGTAACCTTCAATTTGTACATTCTTTAACTTAGTGACTTTCCATTATCCCCGTTTACTCATCTATTGTTCTCCTGATCTTGCCAGTTGAACTTAACTGTCAAGTGTCAACAGTTATTGACATCAAATCGACTTAAGCCGTGTTCCCATTGGACTTTTTCTTCAGCGGCCACGCGGAAAGTTACCGTGACTGGCTTTAGTGTAATTCTACCGTGCGTTCCCACCTGGACTTATATTCCGCGACGGAAGGGTTCATTCGCTGTTCGAGACTGGCAGAATGTCACACATTGCGGGCGCTGTGCACAGTCACCTTTGACCTATGCGGGATATGACGTGCCTGTGACGTATTTTTCGCACGCTGAATTTAGTCGGCCACGTCAACGTCAACACTGACGCGACGCGACGCTAGCACACAAAGATCATTGTACTACAAACAACTCAACAAAGTAGCGAAACTGCAGCAGCTGGACGAGATTGAAAAAAGCGCTGCAGCTGAGCGTAGTGCATGCTTCTCACGCTGTGTACGGTACGATGATAATATCACACCGCCATCAGTGCAAACGAGACAGGGAACCATACTACCATTTTCGCGCGAATTCTGTGTATACAGGAAATGTTGTTGTTTGCATAGCGTTTTACAGCGTGGACACGGTAGGTTTACAGCGCGGAGCGTTCCCATTGGACTTTTTAGCGGCCCTGTTAAGTTACCGTGGCCGCGCGGATGTCTTCCGCGTCCTCTTTCGGCCTGTTAGTTTTACATCACGGTCGCGGTAAGTTGACAGGGACGTCAGTTTACCGTGTGTCCCCATTGGATTTAATTTTGTCATTCTACAGAAAAGTCGCGGTACTTTAACCCAAAAAAGTCCAATGGGAACACGGCTTTAGAAGGCCCTATTTGTTGCTAACAAAACCTTGCAACATGTAATGTCACCTGTGGTAATCCTATTTTTAACCATGTTATCACACTTAAATTCAAGACACTGTGCTTATCGATGTCTTTCAACCTGTGAAACCAGCAGGGACTTTTAATGGACTGTCAAATGTTTACACCAGTCTGTCCACAAATGGATTAGGGACTATTGCTACTTTCAGATAGTACTTCACAGGTCATCTGTAGTTGGTAATGAGGAATCAATGTGTTTAAAAGTAATCAGGGATTAGTTTATCAACAGTTTAGGCTTAGTACTTGAAGGCGATAATCCTGTTACATTGTGTACACTCACACAAGTGTGTAAACACCTTCCAGAATTGTGGACATTATTGTCCTCTATTGTTCAACGTCCCCTAAACTAATCACTACCAGTGCTACACTATTATTTAGTACTAAGGGGTGTGTATGTTTTGCGGAGATGATCAACTCGCCTGCAAAGCTGCCTCCTCCACATAGTGGGCGGGGCAAGGCGAGGCAAAACTGATGTGATGCAGGTAGCCGTTTTGTCGGAGCATAACGATCCAGATCCAGAAGTTCTACATGAATGCATGTACAAGTCTGAGTTAATTTGGTAATAACTTTTTAGAACAGGGAATAATCAAGCATGGTTCAACAAGTAATCACCTAGTGCATCCTGTTCATCATTTATTAATATTCTGGTTCCCAGACCAAAAGATTCAGACTATTCCTGATGAATCTTAGGTCAGGTAGCCTCCGGTAATACATTGTATTACAATTTACGTCACGTGACTAAAACGGGAGGAATTCCTCCTTTTTCCGAAAATGTCCAAAGTTTCCCAAATTCATTTTGTTGACATACCTTTTTGTTGTTCTGCAAGTGTAGGCATCAAACTAAATTGTACCTAGGAGATGAATGGTCACCCTCAGTCAAGAGAGGGCAGTGTTGACATTCCATTGGGCTGCCCATGCTCTTAAAATAAATCCTTAAAGGGGTGAATCACAAGGAATCTGGGCGAGTCCTTGTTTTGTCTGCATCACAATACTCTAAAACATCAATGTGACCATGTTAATATGACATGTCAACTGAATTTTTCTAAAATCTCTGACTGAGCAAAGAAAATTGTCCTACCAAGTTCTGAGGGTACAAGATCATGAAGTTGGGAAGGTTAAACCATGGGTTAAACCTTCCCAACTCCATCAAAATCCCTCCCCCCTCCCCCCATTTTGGGGGATTTTAGTAGGCAATCCATGAGTACCAAGGCCATCAAAATACACCTATATAAGTAGTGGTGGTCTTGTGGTGGATTTCAGAGGATTTAGTCCTGTGAAGCAGGGTCATGCAGTGATGGATTTTGGCGGGCTTGGTCCAGTACCAAGTAAAAGACACTAGGCAGTTAGGGTTAAGAAATCAATGCCAGCGAGTTTCCTGAAGGCAGTGGTGTACACAGAGTTACAATGCTGTACACAGCTTTTTGGACAGTAGGCCTATCCCTTCTTTCAGGATATCCTGCTGCTGCTTGAGTGTGCAGAGGAAAAAGAAAGACATTGATTCCTTCTTCCTGTTCTAAAGTATCATACAGAGTTACAATTGTTGTCTACTTGGCACATTACCAATATACTGCAAATGGGATTTGCATGGCCCCCCCCCCAAAAAGTAATATACTTACTGTTTGCCTAGCTCAACAAACTAGTTTGATTTTAAAACCCTCCTGCTGTCTGAACAGTCACAGACAGTCAAAATCCTCAATCAATCCTCTTCCCCTGCCATGCCTTTTAAAACAGGCTAGTCACAAACAGTCAGATCATACTTCTAACAAGCAGTGTGACTTGTCAAATTCAGTCAACAGACAAAAGAAGGCAACTGGTATGCACAACTGTCTTATCAATCACCTACAGCCAAAGCATAGCTACATCAAGTTACATAAACAGTCACAGCCAGTCAATCATGCATAAATACTAGGCAGGGAGCACTCAACGGTTAAAAACAGTAGGCCTCAACACTTGACTGATTTTGACTGAAAGGACAACTTTGAACAGAATGCATGTTTGCATATAGAAGGGTTTTGATTTAATATTATTTTTGGTATTAGTCACCTTTGCAAATTTACTTGTTTTAAAAGCACATTCATAAAGTTCTCATATGTATTCCAGTGCTTTAAATAGAGATCATTAATAACAGATGTAAAGGACACGTCTATATACACAAATTAAATCTACACATGTACTTGTTATGGTACCGACATTTTTCAAACTGTTAAATCACAAATGATTTTTAAAAAAAAGTTAAATAAAGCAGTGTCAGATCATTATGTTGTCCATTGTTACATATGGGGAGGGGGGGGGGGAGGGGAGCTATGAGACGATAGTACAGTATAATTCATGGAACAACTCATATTACTTACACCTAAAAGATTTCAATCCTCATTCAGTTAGAACACTTCGACACAACCAACGCAACATCTTTAATTAACCAAAGAAAGAATGACTCATGGCTGAAACATACAGTGCTGCTTTCTCAGGCAAGGTGACGACGTGACATGCAAGTCATGTCCTGGCCTGTTGTTTGCACGTGCTCTCATCGGAGACCAGACGCGCAGTGAAACTGTATCTCGTCTCCGGGACATTTTGCCCCCCGAGGTCACGCATGTGACACGATAAAGCCATGATGGGATTATTATCTGATCACATGCAGCTCACTGACAAGTGACACTAGAAAAATGAGATTCAACAATTTTCCATTTTTTATACTTGTAGGCTACAACTTTCACAAGATCATGCCAGTGTTCCATAAAATGAGCAACTCTTGTAGGAATAAAGGGTTAAAATAAATAACTGAATGTCAAAATAATTATAAATCTGATTTTTGGAAACAAGTCTGAAAGTTGGAAGGCACAGTGGGTACTTAACAGTACATCATTCGTCATTTGTGCATTTTTGTTATTTGAAGCAACAAAAGTGCTCAAAATCTAAAGAAGGGTGCTTTTAACCTGATGAAGTTTTAGCTCAGTTAATGCTGTATATTCCGAGAAAACAATATTCTATGATCTCAATTTCAATTGAAAAGTTGCCGAATCATGTTTTGAATTGCGCCCGAAATCAGCGTCTGGGACACATTCTCATTCAGCCTATTGCAGCTACGCGATGTCACACACTGAACCGACATATTGTAGCAACCGCGCACGCATGTGACCTTCTTTTATTGTTTTCTTCAAAATGACAGCATGCCAGAAAGAAGAATTTCACAGGGAGTTTAGTGCCATTACTATCTTTAAACCAAGTACCATTACTATCTTTAAACCAAGTATGCTTTTCAACAATAATTACGTCAATTAGCCTACTTTTTGGACAGCTGCAAATGATGGACTGTACCTTTAACATGTTTAAGCTCAAAAATACAACTCAGAGCATGTACTGGTAGCTTCTTTCAAGTGTTGACCATACGTGTAAATTTAGAAGGGCAGAGGAGTCAAGCTGATGAATAGGCACTATACAGCCAATATGCCAACACATTCACACTGATGCATCATGACAAATGATAATCAAATAGAAGTGATGATGGCAATCCACTTATTGGATTGTCAAACTGAAAGCCTCCGCTTCCCAACGTAACTCCAATAGCTAATATCAGCAAGCTCCATACACCTTACATTGTTTATTAAAGCTATTTTTAGTCCTTCAGTACAAACGCCGGTAACACAAATGTTTAGAACAAAGCTTATATTTTCTGCAAGCCTATTGGAGAAGCATCTTTTTTATAAACATGTAAGCCCCCTACATAGTACATTGCACTTTTCTAATAATGAAATTGAACGGTGAAATAATGAACTGAAGTTGGTACTTGCTAGACTTGGAAATACTACTGTAGTCCATGCTACAGCTTTGACTTATGCAGAGTACACTCTCAACAGGCCTTTGGGATACATGATTATTAAATCATAAAAAACTTGATGTAATCTAATTTGAGTTTTATTATCAACCCCAAAAGGAGAAATGTAACCTCCAACATTTTCTAAAGTACACGTTAAATTACACACAGAAATTCATCCAGGAAATTTCCCCTGTAACCTCAGTCCTTCATTGCTACTGAGAACTTCAGAGTTTATTTGGAAATAAATGTGTTATGTTATTTTGTATGTGTGTTATGTTTCCTCCTGATGTCCAGAACATCAAATTACATGTAGATGCATTCACATGCTGATCAGACGATGCATCGTAATCTTGCATGGGGTCGTCAGTTACAGGGCTCTGTTCTTGATTCTGCTGAGCATGGGGAAGGATATTATGGAATCTGAAATGTCTTGTTGAAAAACGAAACATCACATAGCCTCTTACAGGTGCAAGAGTCCAGACTGAACAAACAAGGAAGTTTTCGAAAGAATAAATGTTAAAATGCACCAAAATAACTTATCCAGGGAATATCTCATGTAACTGTTTTTCCTTAATCACTACTAAGAGTTCCAGAGGTTATTTTGCGATATTAGTGATGATATGCGTGTTATGCCTCTTCCTGATCAGTACATCAAAGTACATGTGGAATGGATGCATGCATGCACATGCTGATCAGGCGATGTATCGTAATCTTGGGTTCATCAATTTATTGCAAATGTGCATGCCATGAGCATGCATGTACATAATGCTCTGTTAATTGTTTTACTAAGGATATGGAATCCAAAATGTCTTGTTGAAAGAGAAAACAATGCACAGCAATAGCCTAGTACATGCCGAACTGAACAAACAATGAATTATCAAGCTCGTGACTGTCAATACGTGATACTACATGTACCTGGCACGTGACTTTATTTTCCCCATATACCCTGGATTAGTCCTCGAAAGCATTTCCTTAGTATCAATGATCAACCAGACTCCCATTCCGTGCATACTCAAGTACATGTATATTTGTCCGTTTTCATAATTACTCCATAATTATATTTCAAAAGATAGGCTGTTATATAAACAGGCACATGTAAAATCTTGCAGATTTCCTCATTTGGGAAACGGTGTGGGATCACCCATGGAAACTGAGGCTTAATTGCTGAAATCATGAGAAACGTTTCCACACTTTATAAAAGCTTTCTGCAGTAAACTTAATTACTTTTATTTGTTCCATACAAGATCACCACGGCTTGTTAAAAAAATTGTATTATTTGACTTTGCTAAAGATGAACAATTTACAAAGTTATGATTATTATTTTCAAACTACTGTATAGTTTCATTCTAATTTGAAATCCAATCTAGGCCATCCCCACAAATTTAATGTCAGTTAAAATTCACGTAATTCAATTAATTAATTAAATAATAAGTAATTAACTTAATTTTGTAATTTTCACAGTGAACCCAGCCAATTGGTTTAAACCCTAAGTACATGTACGCAACAAAGAAGACACAAAAGGCCCTCTAAAAACTACTGTTTGCAATTTTTGTAAATTACGTACCGGAAACAATGTTCAACTTTTTATGGGCATGTTGTTTTGTTTTAACCAAGAAAGCTTGCTTGGTCAGTTGCACAATTTCCAAGTTTAGACTAAAAAGGAATAGAACATTTGCAAACATTAAAAAAAAAAAAACTACCAAACTATTATGAAATACCTTACTGGACTGTTAGTGAATGACAGTCTAAAGCATCCTGTAAAATCATGGCACCTGGTGTACTGTCATTTTCAAGAAAAGTTGTATTTTTGTATCAATTTCCAACGCTGGTCAGCCGACCAGTGTTGGAAAAACTGGCTTTTTTTCAAATACTGCCCCCAATTTACCATATTTAGTTAGTCCGCATTTTCTAAGACTTGCATGTAAATAAAAAAAATAAATCTTTGCTATGCACAGGCATCATGACTTCTGAGTAGCACATCAATAAGAAAAAAACAACATTGGAAGACATTAATTAAAGTGCAGGCCAACATTTTTAAGGCCCAAATGTGACATTTTTACTTCAGTCAATTTTCTTTGTTTTAAAATGGGATTTCGTATCCAATTTCTGTACTTTGACTGTTGAATAACCTTCCATGTTAGCTAGCCAAAAGGGGTCATTTAAAAAAAAAAGTTATCTCAATCACTATCAGGTTTGAATATCTGTGTCAAACTTTTATAGTGAGGTGACAACTTTATATGTAAACAGTGACATATGTGTTGGCATACATGTACTGCATGTATGGGCCCATTTTCTTAAACCCCTGGTATTATGTAATGTATGATTGTAAATTTTGGTCTACAATCTAATAGAAAAAATATGATGTAGGTTAGCCTTCTTAAGGTACGCTTTAGTTAGTTTGATATTTGATTCTATTTAATGGCATTTAACATTTACAAGGAATAATGAAATTAGATTGTAAAAATGAACCAGGATGTATAGATTGTATTTCCAGCTTAAATAACAAAATGTCATCTAATTTTCTAAAAGTGTGATATTTATTTATTTATTACATTTATTTACCCAGGGTATGCCCAAACAGTTTGAAACTGGTTTCCATTGATTACTGCATGATTGTAAAGCAACTATTATAATATTGTACAACTATTACAAAGAAACATGTACAGTTTGAAACGACATCCCTAACAGACTTTCCTAAAGGCCTGAGGTTACCTAAGTGAACATGAAGAATTTTGACATTTCTTGGGACATCGGGAAAATATATTTCCAAACATTCGCTGATTACAGGAGGGGCGAAAACCCGTAAAAAAACCCTTTTGGGAGAAAAACGGGAAGAATTCCCATCCGGCTCCTTATTATTACGGCAGCCAAGTTTGTTAAATCCCTAATAGCTCCATGCCTTAAGTCAGCACGGATTTATATTTGTATAATCAGTATAATCAGTGAAGGCAGCCACCAAATTTTGTTTTTAAATTCTCACATAAATGCAGAAATATTACTGACTGAATGTTTTAATATAACCCTAGTTTTTGTATTTTCTGTTCAAATTCTCAAAACATTGCAAGCAAACTTGCTCATATCCTAAGTATAGCCCAACAGTCATAGAAGATGAGCAACAACACCCTAGTTATTAACTTGCAAATTTATGTATTGTATCTCTTATTGTGTGTTTTGTAACCAGTGCACTGCCTGCGTAATTGAATATGTTCCCAAGGGAAGAGAGCTAACAATGCAGGGTTTATTCATGACATGCATACAAACCAATCAGCGACTATTCAAACCCCAACCTTTGTTTGTATAATTGTCATATTGTCTCTTGCTAGACTCCATACCTCAGAATAATTGATCACTGGCGAAATATTCGTATTTCATTTTGTGGTTTGATTATGTAGCTGTCCTCTTTTTGAGGAAATGATAATTTATAAAAAGCAGGTTCTTTTATTATGCAAATATGAATACGTACCCCTTGTTTTTATCAGAATGCTTACATTACAATGCATTATGTACTTATCAAAATATGTCAATATCACAAATACATACTGCCCACATAAAAATACATTTGTACATTATTTTGACAGTGCAAAATTTATAAATTATTTTTGCAACTGCATCTGGCAAAGGTATTGGAATTGAATATTTTTCCATTCTTTTTGTGTGATAATCATAATATTGATTTTGCAAATTCCAACAGACCCAACCAACCATCACAGCTTTGACAGAAATCAATGCATGCAAACACGAATGGGTGATATTGAAAGCAAGCCATTCTCCTTTTTACCGTACGATACGTGTTTTAAAAAAATAATCAATTTGAAAAACAAATGTGAGATAGGCATTCTGGATAGAACGTATAAATAACTAAAGGCAATCTGATGGAATTTAAGTTAAATGTCTACTTGAATTTGAAACAGCCATGCAACTGGGAATTCAGAAAAAAACGAGGAAATTCCAAACCACACAAGACTTTGTACAGTGTTTTTCAATTTATAATGGCAATCATGACAAGTAAAAAATGAGGAAATCAGCCGATCCAAGGATAAGTTGCATGCCTGTTGATGTTGAAAGAATGATTCAAACTTCCTTTATTTTGTGCACACATTTTTATGTGCAAGCACAAAGTTACTATAAAAATAAAAAAATTAAAAAACAGGCCTGGATCTTTTTTGAGGAACCAAAGTGGCACGAGGTTTGTAAATATTTATGTTTAACAGAGTTGATGGCGAATATAGTCTTTACTGTATCTTGACTGGCGTGGCAGAGCTAAGTACCAGATATGTGTGCTGGAAAGTAGCCAGCCTGGTAAAGAAAATAAGCAGGGGCTGACCAAAAACAAATCCCCTGCAAAGTTGGGTTTAAGATACTGAGCAAACTTGGTTGTCATCAGATGCATAGTAGGTCATCAATCACTGCACCACAATGCATGCATTATGTGCATGTATCTGAAAACATGTCCATAGGCTGACATGTGCACATGATATTGCACATGTAGGATCTGGCAACGCCTGAGGTGTGAAAAGATACAGTTTTCCAATTTCCATTACAGCACACCACCTCCCACAAGCCTTGGGCCGTCAGTCCAATTACCACCAAGGACATGGTAACTAGTTCTACTTGTACTGTCCATGTACTGTCAGAGTAAAATTTCAGCCTCCCTGCAGTTTTCCCTGCAGGAATACAAAAGCTGACTAAGACATAGCAGATAAGTTCATCTGAACATTGCACTGGCAATGTAATGACGGGGCATTTGCTTACAAGTCAGAATCGAACATTTGTCATGAACGTGTCATTCTGACATGACTCAGCTCCATTCGGAGCAATCTTATTAACCTTAGGCTTTGTAGTGAAGGAAACACTGTCATGTTTCAATTGAAGAAAGAAAAATCTCCATTATTTTCGATTTGGTAATTCTTTTTTGTAAACCTGCCAGCAAAATTTTCAATATCCTTTTGTGGATACAAACTTGTGCAACTCCTGCTGGTGATTATTCATCACAAAGATCGTCCCACATATTTTCTGGTAACTAGTTATAGAATTTAGCAGGTACCAGTTTAATCAATATCTCCGGATTCAAGGACGTATTCTCCAGAGAGTGTGAAATAACAGTTTGATCTTTTTATTTTTTAATAAGCTAAATAGAAATAAATACATTTTTTGTCACGTATTTAACCACACATTCTTTTGGTTTTCTTTTAATTTACACAAAAAATTGCCACAAACACAAGACAGTGAATTATAGAAATTTTACACACTGTTTGCTCTGTACCTCGCATATTGTAAATTATTACTAGTAAGACGATCCGTGCATGACAACAGCTGTTAATTCATTCAGGTTAAATACACTGTGTATACACATAGACTGGGTTCAGCAGATCAATCGATGTGCCGATTTTTTTTATTAGAGTACTACGCCTCATAAAATTGAGATTGCTGTTGCTGTCTGAGTCAACAAAAAATTGGGGAAAAATAGGGAGGGGGAAAATGAGTTGTCTTCAATGAAGAGTGCCTAGATATGATCTCTATAGCAATATTATGATATTTCAAGGTCTCAAAAATTAACTAGTGAAAGTGATTAACCCTAACTCCCTAGCATGATTTACTAGGAACCATACCCATCCTGACAAATTCAAACACCATATGGGAAACTGTGCACATATATTTCTGACTTTGTTTCTGGAGGTGTGCCAACCCAATGTAAAAGACTGTCAGTTTAGGGGTACTGTACCCATCCAGACAGATTCCAACAATACATGCTGTTGGGGTTTGATGGGTTGAGTTAAAGGATAACTGTAAAGGATACATATATACATGTAAACATTTTCCAACTGTCTAAATTCTATGGAATATAAAACACTGCCAAAACTTTAAGATTTTGGAAGGTCCACACAATACATCCTGATTCTTAGTAACGCAAATTTTCTAGAGTTTTGAAGTGTTATTGACTGGGGTTAAACGCAATGATGGCCACAGCTAGGCTACATTCTCTTCTAAATATAAATCAATAATGTTATACTCCTGCCTGCAGATCTTCTGTCTTAAAATATCATGATGTTCATGCATGTATGGGTTAAACTCATAGGTTCTAGTTTCTATTTCCTTATTTGCATGCCCTTCCTTTAAATAAATGCACCGGCTTCCTGTCGCCAGCTAAAAACCAAACCCAGGGAAAATATCGCCTTCCTGTACAGATAGGAGATGTGCATAGGAATCCTGTTCAAAAGTTGATTGAACCTACAACTTAAATTACATATCATCGTGTATGTATGCAGCTCAAGGTTTCTCTTTAGGATTGGGAAACTAGCTTGCAGAGTTTGTTAAAATGATTAGACTGATTGCTTTGCTGATAAATATGAGATAACCAAGCTGGAGCTATGGGTGGGGGTTAAAGCAGTATCTTGGTTGGTTGGTGAACATTCCTTTCCGGTTTCAGTTCAATCCTGTCTTATTTTCTCAGTTTGACTTGAGTTTCTGTTCCTTTACTCGTAACAGGGATGTGAGTGACCACTGATAAAAATAGCTGAAAACAGCTGAAAAAGGTGTAAAAACCTGAACTTTGGAAATCTCCTACACTTTTGTACACAGCAAGTGAGGGAAAAAAGCTGAAATCCTAAACCAAAAAAGCTGAAATCAGCTTTAAAGCCGAGATTTCACACCCCTGTGGTAATTAATTTTGAGACATTTTGTAACAGGCTTATTATAATAATACCTCTCAACAGAGGCAGGTAAATTGCTTTTGACCAGATGAAATTTGCAAGTTTCTGCTAGATGCATTTCCAAATCCTGCTTAGATGCAATAAAAAATCTGCTAAATCACCTAGAATTACACAAAATACATGTACATCAAAGCACTTGCAGATGTTTTACACATTTCCTAATTACGGTTAAAAGGCGTTCTTTTTAGAACATCATTATAAACATAGTTAGTGAAAAAACGGCGTGTCAAATTTTAGTACACACCGTACTATTTGAACGTGTGAACATCGTATGCCCAGTCAGTAGGCCTACAATGAGGCCCGTCCCCACTGTTCAAGGGTTTGTTTGTGATAACTGAAGCTTGTTCAAAACAAAACTGCTGTATTTTTCTGTTAGGATCAACATTTTTCATAATTCTGCTGGAAATCAGCTACACTTTTCTGTTATTCTTTTCTTTTGTTTTTGCAAAAGATCTGCTAAATCCAGCAGAAAATGACAGCTTAGAATGACAGGAAAATTGTGATATCACATCTTCATGTACACTGCACTGGTCACACTTTCTTTATTCTGAACAGCTGTGCATGTGATGAGACATCAACTTATCAAGGTGACATTATGCATGCGCTGGCGCAGACAAAACCATGTTGGGCCTAGACCTAGACGTAGACTCACATGCACCATGGAGGAATAAAAACACCTCCATACATGCACAATGTAAAATTTGTTGTCACTTTATATCTAAAACTGATGAATCAAACAATTACAAATAATAGTCAATGAATTAATGGTACAAAGTAATTGTGCAATGGTCTTAGAAGTAGACCATTGTTTTTGTTAAGTACTTGCAAATAATGTACATTTTGAACAATGATGTTTTAAAATTGCTAACCTCAAAGTCTCAAACACTTTTGTTGTACAATTACATATCCTACTGTATTCACATTATGAAATAAGCCACAAAATAACAATGATAAAAACATACTTTGAAATAAGGAAAAAATAGCACAAGCGTTAATTTGAACCTTTGACCTGTAGTATGGAACACCAAAATCAAGACATTACCTAGGTAAAAAAATAGCACTAGCAATTGGGGAGGGAAGGGGGAATATTGGCATAATTGTGTAATTTCATTTCTGAAATCTGGGATTGAATTTGACAGTGCTCAGTACCACCGGCACTACATGTATATCTGCGCCACAGGATCTATTTCCTTGGAATTTATTATAATATGAATTGTAGGCTATGTTGAAATATTATCAGATAGGTTTAATGTAAATTTATCCCAACACAACCAACACCACCAAACCATGTATACTTACTGGGGTTTCTTCTGCCGTCTTTTTCACTCCTGTGACGGTGACTTCACCCCCTTCTGGAGTCGAACCTCCGTCGTCGACCGGCGATCCTCCTCCGACCTCATCTTTGCCGCCAGTCATGCTATAAGACTTGTTCTTTTTACTTATTTTTCCGCCCATCTTTGCAATAAAGTCTTTCTGTAATCCACAGGGAAAGTCTCTGGTACTGGTAAACGTTGTTCAAAACAAAAGACCGTTTAAACTAAACAAAAAAATGGCGACGAATTTGAAAGACAAACAAAAGCTGTCAATTCCTTCTTCTCAGCATGCGCGCACGTGGTACGGTTCTAATTCTGTGCATAGCAACACGTACGTTATGAATCGCCCTATGGGTTAATTCTTCACGCAGCGTGCCAATGGCCGACGTGCCAGTCCAGTCATGCGTTAGCAATGTGTATCGTCTTCGATCACACAAGAAAGAGCCTGTACTTCGGACCCAGATTCCTCGAAGAAACGCCAGCTAGAAAACCTCAAATCGCGATTTTTGTGGTTTGTATGCTAGCAGTAGTAGGCCTAGTGGGTCAGACGGCCTTGGGTGTGTACTGCCTGGTAGATTTGTACCGGAAATTTCCTGCTTGTGGTAACCAGTCGGAATCTAACTATATGTGTTCATGCGGCACACTGCACGCACGTAATGCATGCAGCATGATCGCTATCATTTCGTTCTTTGCCCTTTCGTTTTATATATCAAAACCATGATCAAAACTGTCTGCAAGGTATCGTACAGTGTATTCATAAACAATATTCTCCCGTCTAGCATTTCCAATAGCGAGGTTTTAAACATGAAATGCCTCACGATTTTAATCAGATGTATTTATTAGAGATTCAGCCCTTTTCGTCTGGACTCAAATATAGCTTTACCAGATGAGACGCGTGTCAATATAGGGTGTCACTGCACCGGTGCAGCCCCAATTACATTTTTGGCACGTGGTGCTGACATTAGCTTAAACATTTTTGTCGATGTCAAGATTTGGCCTACTTTGGCTGAAATGGACCCGCGAAAAAAACCCACTAAATTGTTATTTCCGCCAGTCTCGGGTGCTGCCTTCAATTCAAGATCAACGCACCATTCAGACTCGGTATTACATTCCTAAATTAAGGTACTGTTGCACCAGCAGATCGGCACTCCTATACGCCCCTATACAAGGGAACATTCGTTTGTCGACCCTTTGTTTTAATCGAGTGAAGGGGACACGAAGCCCAGCAGGCTCACATAATTATAAAGAACAAAGAACAAAGGAATTGAATGGAGCGAGATTTGAACCTACGATTACCACCAGCTAGAGCGGCCGGTTCGGTAGGCCTATTCAAGAAGTCGGAGGTTCAAATATAGCAAGTTCAACCCGGACCTAATTATTTTTTTCTTCTCACTTTTCCCTCGTTTTAAGCAGAAACGAGTTCAGTCCTTTATATCAACAAAAACATTATCACTATCAGCCAAGCCTATATTTGGTATAATCTGTGCCAAGTGTGTCGGTCATTCCCTGTTTGAAGGAAAATAGCCCTCCATGTGTTAATAATGGATCATTCGCGTTTATCCTCCATGTTTTAATAATGGATCATTTGCGTTTATCCTCCATGTTTTAATAATGGATCATTTGCGTTTATGCAAAGTAACTAGGCCTACTGAATTATTATCAAAAAGCTTATTTGGATTAAAGATCGTACTGGTACTTAACACGCCGTGGACTTCCCTCTCTGGCTTGCTGGCATTTAGAAGAAATAATTGGAAATCACCATACAATCCGATTATTGGTCAATTGACTTGTCAAATTTGGAAATAGGGAGCGCTTTTGACGAAATCGTGTTGAAGGTTGTGCATGGGTCAGTTTCGCTGTTCTGTCGGCGAAATGTGTAATATCCACTAACTAGAGCTGAAACTTCAACAGGTTAGGTTTTGACATTTTTCTTTTGATTTTGAGCGGTTTATTATTAGAAACCAAAAAAATGCATGAAAAGCAAATGGGCCTTATGTCTTTAAGATAGTTGAATGTCAAACTGGTGGCTAGCCTAGAGACCAGACATAGCCTATTTTGCACCTGGTATTATTTTTTTTAGACAAAACTTGAATGGGTTGGTCGTCCAGCCGGAGGAGAGAGATCAAACGGTTATACCTCATATAGGTTCAGAGTGGATTGATAGGGCGAAACGAAACAATTTTTTTTTTAGTTAGGTCACTCTCCTGAAGCCCACTCCCAACCCAACCCACTTCCTGTCCCCGCTGAAAGCCGAGAGTCACCCCTGTCTTTCATGCAGACAAGAAGTTAATAGCGGGGCGGCTATAAATTAATAGGGGGCGCCATAAGTATCTTCGTTCAAAATACGGCTCTGCTTTCGTCCGTTAAGTAGCTTCACTGTGAAGTACATCACTATTGCCTAACCGGATCGCCGCGAATGTTACATTGGTGTTGGGGGAGGGGGACGCTTCACCTGGGGCCTGTGCCCCTCTTGTTGCCCTCCCCCCTTCCCGGCTCAGAATTTGGGAAGACAAAATTAACGTTTGATTAAAACCCCATTGGTTTCCCCCTTCACAAAGTAATGCCCCCTACAAATAGGCCCCCAGTTACACGTCCCTCTGATCATTACTCCCATGAAATTGTAAAGCAGCCTTTATACACTATATTTTGCACATATTTTAATATTATATGTGCTGAAGCTTAACGGAATCATTTTCTATCTTGTTCAACATTAGCGGTCGACAAGGATTATCGCGATGAGCATGAGACGTGGACGAGCCGTCCCCATCAGAGATCAAGCGGCAAAGACACCGACCACCACTAAGCGAAAGTCACGCAACGAGGAAGAGAAATCGCCCGCCAAGAAGAAAGCGAAGACCCTCCAGACGAACGATGCTGACATGGCAACCCGTTTAGTTGCCACAGTAACGAGGCATCTTCGCCAAGCATCGGACCCGAAGCGAGCGCCGGCCATGGCCAAATACATGCGGAATCAGTTCGCATTCTACGGCATCGCGAGTCCGGAGCTGAAAAGCGCTTTCAAAGATGTAAGGGGTATAGACGTCATTTTACGTGAAAGTGAATCCATGAATAAGATTATTCCGTTCAATGGAGAAAAGAGTGAAAGTGTTTTCCCATGAATCTCCCTCCCCCTTGGGGTGTCAAATCACGAGACAGGCGGTATTCTAGCCACGTGTCTCAACAATTGTTTCATTGCATTTTCAAAATATCAAAAAAATTCCCCAAATTTCCATTATGCCTTTAACTTCAAGTAAACCCAAGTATAGTTTGATCCAGTACCGTTCCAGGCTTTCGTATTTGTTCCTGAAAAGAGAAAGTCTTGTAGAAATTTACATTGGGTAGCTACACTTTTGGGACGTTATTAAAATGGCAGAAAATAAATTAAACTCAAACACTCCGCAATTATTTGGTTTCTCTTCTGAAGATCCTTGCAGAAATTCCCATAATTACGACCTCGGCAGATCTCAGGGGTTTAATGCTATCCCTATGGAATGAACCCGAACGAGAGTGCCATCATATTGCCTTGAAATTCGGCGAGAAGTACCGCGACTTGCTCGGAAGCACGGCCGGGGAGTGCCGCGAATCAGCGAGCTGTCTGGAGACTTTGATAACTACCAAGAGCTGGTGGGATACCGTTGACACCATTTCACCAAATCGTAAGAAAAGACAGACAAAAAATAATGTTCAACGCCGGTACTGAAATCGTACATCGCGAAGATATATCTGGAAATTTTTGGGTATACAAATTTGGTTGAGTGGGCCGTATGTTAAGCAGCAAAATAGTTTCGTACATGTTTACAACAAATAGTGACGGCTGGTCGGGCTCAAGACTTGGTGTAAGTCCAATTATCAGTTTTCCCTTTCCTTGTTTGGAAGCTTCTTGAATTCTACATAACCAAAGACTGTGTTTATTCCTAGTAGCTCATGACTCGAGGGGAGTATATCCCTTTGACAAGCTCTAAGATCAGGCTGTACCGTCCTCAGTTCAGTAAAATCCTTCCAGTTCTCTAGATGGACTTTTGAGCGGGATCTAAATGTAAATCGTCCTGCCGTAACGATAACCATGTGCAATTTCATGAGCACCTTGTTTATACAGAAGACTGATAACTGTTCTAAAGCGTATCCTACACATGACCATACATTTTTCACAATTTGGCAGGATTGTTGACATTTGTGAAGCGCTGTATTTTTCACATCTGTGAGACTTTGAATTGTGTAAGTTCCCAGTATGTGATTTCCAAATACGAGTGTAAAACAATTTTCACTTCTGCCCACCTAACTGTTTTTTCAGTGGTCGCGTATCTAGCCACGGAAAAACCAACTGCAATGAACCCCATTCTAGACACTTGGATAACACACACCAACATGTGGTTACGTCGAGCGGCTATACTTCATCAGCTGAAATACAAGCACAACACCGACCAGGACAAATTATTCAGGTATGGTCGATTCAATCTGAATACTATAAATATCTTCCTCCCTTCCAAAACTGCTTTTGGATCAATCTAAGGATTGGTCTTCAAAAATTTGGTTAAACCCCCCACCCCCACCCCCAACTTCACTACAAAAAGGGAATAATAAAAATAAAAAAAGAATAACTGGTACTTATTAAGTGTTCTTAAGTAAGATCAAAGCAATTTACGTTATTATTACTCTGCTCATTGGGCCAAAGAAACATTCCAAATTCAATATCGGCTCCCTGGGGAGTAGCCAGCTTGATGCTGCCATTTCGGCACAAAGCAGCTAAAATCAATCACAATAACCATCTCTGCCCTCACAGGTACCCATTTACTCCTGGGTGGGGAGAAGCAATGAGTGACAAAGTGTCTTGCCCAAGGGCACATGCACCACAAGCCCAGGCTGGACTCGAACCCACAATCTGCAGAATTACCCGCAGACCATGAGTTCAATGCTCCAGACCACAAGGCCACGGCACTTGTTTAGGGTTAGGGAAAGAAAGCGACAGTACATGTAATGGCACCAGAAACCAGTCTACCCGCAGGGCAGATCTATAATGTGAGCAAAAGCAAGCAAGCCAAACCCCTTTTATCTAGAACGTTATCGTTTCATTAAAATATACACTGAAAAGTTGTTGGAAGGAAAACGTCCAATGTTCAAGAACATGTACAGTTCATTTTGAATAGATGGGGTCGAGTTGGAAAACGACAAAGACAGAGGGGTAGACCATGTCTCTGGTCTCAGGGAGCTGGTGCAGGAATTTGAAAAGCTACTTTCTTAAAGTTCATTTCTGCTGATTTTGTCTCATTTTATTTAATCTTGCTCATCCAGATACTGCCTGTTATGTTGTCACGAGAAGGAATTCTTCATCCAGAAATCCATAGGATGGGCTTTACGCAACCACTTCCGTATTGCCCCTCAGGCCGTCAAAGACTTTGTGAAGGAGAACGAGGACAAGCTTGCTCCGCTGAGCAAACGAGAGGCTCTCAAGCATGCCTGAAGAACACCATGGCAGCTTTCAGGATTCACAAGCAATCACTGATTCTATTCTTGCAAAATGAGTACTATTTAAAATTGTGGCACTGAACTCTAAAAAGGTTTGCCAAAAATGCCAGAGTCTACTACGCAAAGGTGAAAGAGAACCTTGCTTCACTGTATAGCAAATGAGGTTGTAATTTAGAGGATGCTGCTGTTTATAAGATCTTTACCGCAAGATAAAGATGAGTTTAGTGTTCTCTCTGGTGCTCTAAACATTTGGCAAATGTGTCACGAACTGGAAGAGTGACCTGAAATATACAAATTGTGTAAAGTAAGAGAGCCTAATGGTTCAATCCTAGCGAAATCTTTCTCAAAATTAAGCCTTTAATTGAGAGAGATTCTAGCCTCTAGATTCTGCTAACACATCAGGACTTCTGTTTTAACTATACATTTATGAACATCCAGTCAGACCAACTTTAATTGTCTTCCCAAGTGATTACACACAGAAAATGCAAAGGAAGGTGAAACATCACTGAAAGAAAGTTGATTAAATGCATACTTTATTTCGATTCACAAGCTGGGTACAGCCCCTTACTCTAAGTATCCTGTAACCAACGGAAACGAAAACCCTGGAATAGTTATCCAAGTTTGCATAAAAATTTCCTGAATTTGATATAATTCTGGTACATATTGAACTTTAGTGATCTTCCAATGATCAAAATTATACACTACAAATACAAAAATCTCACCATTACATGAAACTGTTAATTACACAGTAAAGTGATCACTTGATGGTTAACAGACCTTTGTTCTTAACCAGTTCACGCCAGATGACGTGTATGCACACGAAAAGGTTTTGCGGTATTCGGAACGGATGATGGATAAACACGCAGGGAGCGAGGCCAGAAATATCTGTCTGCGACCCGCTCGCAGCGAGCAAGGCCGGGAATATTAGGGTGTGCTACCCGCAGATGATGGCCTGAACCCGTCTGGCATCGAGGTTCGTGAAAAACAATCCCGCGCCTGGGTCGGTCAATGTCAAAATAATCCCGGCGCAAACTGGTTAAGGGTCCAGTGCAAGCAACGATTAAAATCTATAAAAAAAAAATTAAAAAAAATAAAAATAAAAATAAAAAAATCATTTTTTTTCTTATTACAGTTTTACTGTTGGAAATAAACTGATAATATTCCCATTTTCATATCATATCTGCATTGTATGCTAATTAAATTTTTCCTTTAGTATAATTTTAATTGTTCTCATCAAAAGTCTTACGGGCCAAAAGTCCAGGAATTTGTAATTACTTTTTTTCAGAGGTAAAATCTTGTAACTGTTTATACAGTTAGTAATAGCTACATTGAGGGTAGGTTTTCCTAAATATCAGGTGTTCAGAGTTTCTTTTATTTTTTGAAATTGCGCTTAATTATTTATAAAAGTATCTAATCTCATAAATTGATTTATTTTTCTAAACAATGAAGGAAAAAGTCATCCTTGATTAAATGAGACTAAATAAAATATTCGTTCCTACATTGTACAAGCTGTGTCAGTTTTGTGGTCAAGTAATTTGCTGTCCACCAATAATATTTGTATGGCTATGTTGCATGTTGGGCATTTCTATATCATTTTGCATACACCTTGCATCATTTTGAATCTTGCATACAAGATTCAGGCAGTGACCACAATAACGAGTTCGGCATTTCAAAATAGTCTGGTGTACAGCACGATTTGAATATTTTTTTTCTTCGGAATAACCACGGCACATAAATACACACAAGGCTATGGGGGACATGGTAACCAAATCTGCATTCTGTGCAATTTTTTCGCGCAATCGAAAAGGGATGGAACTTTCGTTCACACAAACGTTTTGACACACAAGACACCTAAAAACACTTCGCTGTCCGAAGTTTTTTTTTTGCAAAATGTTATACTTCAGGACCAGATCTCTTCAATTTTGCTGGTACCCCGCTATGCTTTTGCATGCATATGATGAAATTGTTATCCCATAAACCAGTTTTCAGATACGTTGTGTGGACTTGCCCACGTCCACACAAAGTTTCCCCCTCTCTGGAAAACAGGTTTAGAGGCATTTCGAGGTTAGGTTTATGTGTGTAAATAATGAAAAGAAACACTCAAGGGAATCATAGTAAAACAATTGGGTTGAAAGAGTTTCATTGTGTGAGTAAAATGATTTTTTCCACAGGTTTTTCTTAACTACACGAAAACGAAGGAATGTCCACACTAGGTATGTAACGTAAACATCATGTGTGTGTTCATGAGTTGCTTGACCGCAAAGCAGGCGTCAGGCAGTTAAGCTGCCTCTGGACCGCGAAGCGGGCCGCCTCTCGACCGCTGTGCTGCCTCTCACCCACAAAGCGGGCGACAGGAGACAAAGCCACCTACCCCCACATAGCAGGTGAGGCAAAGCCTCGTAGTTTATATTCCAGAAAATGCAGGTTGTGAAGAACAGTGCAGAGGGTGTAAAACAAAGTTCCTTAATAGATTGAACTTCAAATAATGAACAATTGAGGTTGGGATGTCTGTCAGTTCAGTCCCTAGGAGGCACCATTCTGGGCTTACCTTACACATAGTTAATGTCTTATTCTTAGTGCTTGCCTGCTACTACACACTCAATAAGATCTTACAGATCATGATGATAATTATTACCTTTTTATAAAGGTACCAAATAGCGTAAATATCATAAAGATTATCTGAAATCAATTAAGAAAGGTACCGAATAGCATAAAAATTAGAATGAATATCTATAACCAATATCTATAGGTAACAAATAGCTCTTATTGAATGATCACCTGATCAGAAGTTACTTCTGTATAAGGGAATATTATTAACAATAAGGGAATATTGTTAATTAGTTTTAAAAAAACCACATGATTTCAATGTAACTGAATCAAAAGTGAACTGGTACCACATGATTCTGAAATATCAACTGGAAAAAAAAGAAAATCAGCGCGTACCTCAAGGAGTTGTGCATGGATATGACCTTTCAGAACAAGCCAGTGATGACCTCAGTCTCGGGGTCAATGTCAATGTCAAAGAAGCAAGGTCTTGTGGGAAGGCCGGGCATTGTGCTCATCTGTAATAAATAGAGGGAGAGAATGAATTACATATAGACAGTATAGAAATAGTTTCAGTTTGATTTTTGAGGTGACAAAATTTGAAACTTTATCCAAAAAATATATCTTACATCTCTGTCGGATTTTTTTATTTTTTTTATTTCACGAGGTGAAGCCAAGTGAAATTGAAAAGTCCAGATTTACAGAGTAATAATGTTCCTCCCATTTCACAATTTAAAGCCACTCAATATTTGTTTTATAACATACAGATCCTTGTCATTTGATTTACGGTTAAAATGAACTTCTATTTCAATTGAAAACTGGTGGGAAATGTATTTCTCTCTTTCAAACCACCCCTTGACAAAATGTTTGAACCCAACTCTGTAGCTACTGGCTCTTGGGAACAACGCTCAATGCGCACACCAGCGCGCATTCGAACACGAATACCGCGTCATGGAACAAGGATGATCCTAACTGTTGAGAGTAAATCCCATTCCCCATGGGCGAATGGGAATTTTTGAGCCCTGGTATGAATGGGAGCAATAACGAATGTCATGTGATGTGAGCTCCACCAATCAATGCCAAGGATCTGTATGTCAGTTATATAATGCTTACCGTTCCAACTAATGGATACAGGAATCCGGCTCCGACACTAGCCCTGACGTCTCTGATGGGCAAGGTGAATCCAGTAGGGGTGCCTTTCTTTGTCGGGTCATGTGACAGGGACAGGTGTGTCTTAGCCATGCAGATGGGTAGGTCGTTGAACCCCTGGCTGCGGTAGCGGTTGACTGCCTTCTGGGCATCCTCAGACAGTTCAATGCCGTCCGCTCCGTAGATTTTACGAGCGATTGTTGCGATCTTGTCCTCAATGGGTATCTTGAATGAATGAAACAGAATTACCAGTCACATACAAGTCCTCCAATCTTTATAGATAGACTTTGAAAAAAGCCTCACTAGGCATTGCTTTATTATTGATCAACCCGTTACTTGTGATCTGACGTTTGAATGACTTATTATTATTATTATTTATTCGGCCAAATTACAAGGTACAACAAGCAATCCACAAAAGTAAACAAAACTAAACAAAAACAATCCAATCCAAGCTGGCCAGGATTGACAAAAGTATAATAAAACACTGTGACTCGAAAGCCTGTCAATCCTAACTTGAATGGTACATGTAACGTACAAAATATATTAAAAAATAGGTATAAAATTCAATGAAAAATGAGACCGCCTTAAAAATATTACTTAAAAGATAATTAGAATCAAAAGATTAACAGTTACAACCCTGACCACAGTTTTCTCAAAGGCAAGAATAGCTGGCGTAAAAACCTAACAACATGCAGATTATGTGATTTCACTTATGACTGACAATAAGTCCGTCAACAAAAAGTTAAAGATTCCACGTTTCTGACAGAGTTGATGTGAAGGTAAACTTTCAGCAATTTACCACCAGTAATAGTTGTCATAGGGGTTTAAGTCTTAACGGAACCATTAATTAGCTGCAGTCACTGGTCTCAGTACAATGAATTCTTCCCTTGTAATGTTCCCAAGTTTCAATGTCGTTAAGGTCAGTCGCCCTCTGTATCCTGATAGATAAAAGAACTTACAGTTACTTTTGTATAAATATTCCTGTCTGACAAATAAGAGCTTTAGTGTTTTTCTTTCATCAGCAAAACCTTGAACCTTGTCTCGTCAGTACAACAAGGTCATAACTTGATTCTGCAACAAAGTCGTATCTGGCACGAATACGCTCTGTGCAACAAGGTCTTATCTCGCATATCGTGACGTCCATTGACTTTGTGTGTACATCCGGGTTATTTTAAGCGAGATACAACTTTTTTACATTGAAAACTCGCGTTTCACGTACACGATGTCACAAGTCATTTTAGGAGATACGACCTTGTTGCACGGACACGACGTAACATACTCATGCTGTCTGAGAGAAGAAATTCACAAGCTTGTTCGGTTATGACTTAAATCCAGGGCCTTCTGCCTCTAGCCTTTAGTCAAGTCCCACGCTCCTATACCCGGACCATCCGGACACGTAACGCACCCCGGATGCTGGCACGTAAAAAGACTAGCACGAGCGGCGAAGCCGCGAGGGCCTTTACTATCTCGTGGAACTAATCACTTATTCATTTATTCACGTAATATAAATCAAGCAATATAAACCAATCATCTAACGGTGGTTTGCGGTTACCAGCAACAGCACGCGCGCCATGGCGCGCGTGCTGTCTGGCGCCAGACGATGGCTGATTTACGTTAGTAATTCTGCATTTTCATTGGTCAATTCACAACGGGTAATGCATTATGCATGTCTACCAAATCGGTAGACAAATGTAAAGAAAAACATAAGCGTTCTCCACGAGATGGTAAAGGCCCTCGCGCTTCGCCGCTCGTGCTAGACTTTTTACGTGTCAGCATCCGGGGTGCGTCACGTGTCCGGGTAAGCGCGTGGGACTTGACTAAAGGCTATTCTGCCTCGTGCAGAGGTCATATCCCTCAACCACCCTGCTTGGTTGAATGATTGGCCAATCAGCATACGTATATACTGCTTTTAACATTAATTTAATTAATGGCCAAAAAAACCCAAGATTTGGAGTTTACAACTCCAGACACATAGTTTCATTAACTTAGTTTCAAAAATCTCACCTGGAGGTCATAAAGGAACTTGAAGTCACTGGGTTGTTGGCAAGCTCTCTCTAAGGCTCTCGCTAGGTCAGCTGCCCCGGCACCACCGTGGGTGAAGTGAGTTGCGGCCACTGCATCAAACGCTCCAGCCTCCTTGGACAAACGCTGGATCAACTCCACCTCCTTGTCGGTGTCAGTTCTACAGTCAGACAAACGTTTGTATCGTTAGACTGGTGCAGGTGTGTGAGTTGATTTCTCATGGAATAGTGCAGGGTAATGTTGTGCAAACCCGACACCTCAACCGACCCGACCTGACCCGAAACCAACTTCGGGTTGGGTCAGTTTGTCCATCATTTTAGTCGGGTCGGGTCGGTTTCGGTTTTGCGTTTGCGATTTTCGGGTAGGGTCGGGTTTGTTAAGCCATTTTGGAAACACCCGAAATAAACCGAAATGAACCGAAACAGAATGGAAATTCACATGGTGCACTATTTAGTACAGAGTCACTGCGCATGGTGCGACTAAAAATGGTTTGTGGTCTGTCTCGATTGGTCTATAACATGTAGGCCCACCAGTAGGTCACGTTGTGAGTGCCGCACGGCATGATTCAGTTACTGAAAGCTGACATTTTTTTACGCAAAGCGGGTCAGTTCAGGTGCAAAAACATTTGCCGAAGCATGATATTCGGGGTTTTTTCGGGTCGGTTTGGTTGGGTCGGTTTTCTTTGAATTATTGTCGGGTCGGGTCAAGTCGGTTTTAGGTAGACCAGTTCAGTTTCAGTTCGGATTCGGTTTATAAAATAAATGTCTCGGGTCTGTTTTTAGTCCCGCAATTTGACCTTGGTGATATATATGTGGCCTATTTTCGAGTAGTATAATAGGGGGGTAAATGGTGCCACCAACGTCACAATAGTCCCCCCCCCAAAAAAAGTTGTGAGCCCCCCCCCCCCCCCAAACCAAATCCTGGGTGCGCCACTGGATGTACATCACTAGTGCAGGGACTGTGTTAGGTGTTATACATCCTGTTTATTGTGAATGCTAAGTGAGGGCCGAATTCCTGGCTCTGCTTACCATAAGTGAAGAATCTTTGCTCAACAGTGACTAAAAAGTAGGCTGGACTTTCGAATGCATCAAGTGAAATGCATCTTGAAAAAGTCAAGATATCTAGTTCTTCTCAAACTGCACATAACTCGTTTGAGTAAGTTATTACACAGTGCTGATGAAACTTCTCCATCTGCAGTGAAACTCGAAATTTACCTGAATCTGTTGATGGCCACAACGCATGGCACTCCAAAGAAGGAGGCATTTTCAATCTGTTTACGGAGGTTGCAGAATCCCTCCTGGACCAGGTCCAGATGCTCTTCATTGTATTCTTTGGGCAAAGGCTGGCCTGCCAAAACCTGCGGAGATCAAACAAAAAGCAAACGTACAAACAATCATATTATTATAGTCAAAGAAAATTGGAGTGCTGCGTAGCACCAATACATATGAATGTTAGTGCTCACTAGTTGAAGTTGTCGCCAAATTGTCAGACTAGCGTCCTTCAGCGTGAGGAAGCGCGGTGATATTCGACATTGATGCCATGCAGGGTCAGCATTCCAAGATGGAATATGAGACGCTGCTCCGCTCCTGCCGTGTCTCTTCAGTCTGCCTTGTTAAGATGCAGACGCTAGTCCGAAAATTTGGCGACAACTTTAACTGGTGAGCAATACAATTTTTATACTTTTTCTAATAAATTTTTAAAGTCAATTTATTTTGAGCAAAACACTTAAATTGCAACAATAAAAAATACAACTTAGGCCTATTGAAGCATACCCTTGTGCTCCATCTTGAAAAAGTGCTGTTTATTAACCTTTTGGTGCACAGATTATTTTGTTAGATGTTCAGATTACCATGTTTCTTGGGCGGTCACTAACAGCCACGCTATGCACCAAAAGGGTTACAGTTCTTCACATCAACAAGCATTGTCTTGAACAAGTTCCTCAAAAAACACTTGCTGTTGCCTACCTGGTGGAGTTGAGTTAAACCCTCCATTAAATTAAAGCTTTAGGGCCATACCCATTTTCAATTAGCTTTTCTAATCAGAAGAATGTTACAGCAAAATAAAGCATTAGACACAAAAAATTACAAATAAAGATTAAAAAAGACTTATGGTTTTTACAACAGTTAATGCAAAGTGCAAAGAGGGGCCTCGTAGCCGATCGTTTAGACAGTGGAGCTACGGAGTGGAAGGTTGGTGGTTCGAATCCCATTCGGACCAAAAACTGGAAAACTCTCTCTGACGACCCAACAGTAGAATGGGTACCTGATTTGTTCAGGGAAGGTAAGACGGCGAGAGGAGAGGACTGGGCACCGCCACTCATATGCCGCGCCCAAGACACAGTGGACCTTTACCTTTACCTTAATACAAAGTTGACGAAAATATAAAAGTAATGACAACGTACTGTTGGTCCCCCACCGTGCATCTTCAGAGCTCGTACTGTGGCAACTAGCACGACAGCGTTGGGCTGCAGACCTGAGTAACGACACTTGATGTTGAAGAACTTCTCCATGCCAATGTCAGCACCAAAGCCTGCCTCGGTCACTGTATACATCAGACACAATGAATATTACAAGAACATTAAACATAACAGAAACGTGATTTGCATTGTTTACATGGGACTAAAATGCTCTAAAGTATAGTATTGCATGTAGACAAACTAACGTTTGTTTTCATTTATGAACAGACCTTTTTATAATCTCCTACATGCTAAAAATACATTATGTCAGGATCAGGTTATTATAAGATGGAATTTTGCGTCGGGGTGATATAAATCAAATCAGGTTTTGCCCTTCACTGACGTTTAAACACTGTATACTCAGTGTGTTACCTCCCGAGTGAAAGATGGAAAAAAAATCACTCGGGTGGGACTTGAACCCACGACCTCCTGCTTTCTAGTGCAGATGTCTTACCACTTGACCACCAGGATCAGGTTGGCGTAGTGGTACTTTCCTCGCCTTCCACCACTGTGACCTTGGTTTGAATCCCGCCTGGTCCACATGTGGATTGGGTTTTCAGTCCCTATTTGATTCCGTGGGGTTTCCCCAGAATATCATTCTGGGGTTTTCCTCCCACCACTAAAACTGTAATTCCTTCCACACTGGAAATAAGTAGAAACATATTCATGGGCTATACCAACCAATTGCCGAAAACCCACAAATATTGAACAATTTGTTTGAGTGAATGGTTGATTCGGTCTGTATTTGGTAGAAATGCAAGTAGTAAGGAACAAAGAAAAGGGAAGTTCTAATATCAGTTCTGCGTTACCAACAAATCCATCCGGTCCCACCAACTTCAGGGCAATCTTGTCGGCTAGAATGGATGAGTTGCCATGGGCGATGTTAGCAAAAGGCCCCGCATGCACAAACACTGGGGTCCCCTAAGAGTCAAGGAAGGAAAAAGGAAGGAAATTTTATATGATTTTGAAAAAAGCTAAAGACAGTAAATCAGTTTTTTTCAATCGCACATGGAAATACTTTATAATCCAATGGGTAGGAGGAAAGAGAAATTGGAAATTTAAAATCAACTCTAGGTTTGCATAATCCACCCACGGAAATAGCTTGCATTTGTTTATGGTGTAAATCGAGGACACACACGTGCAACATCATCACTGAATCGAGGACAGGAACCAAATCGAGGACGACCTCGATCAGAAAACATGTACAAAACCAATGAGACCTGTTGCGTAGAAAGTTAGTACAAACAAGGAAAAAGGAAGAGGAACAAAAGAAAATCCTCGATTTACACCATAAACAAATGTGCTAGGGTGTGTGGGGCCCAACAACCCATTTGCTGTTGGCAACTTTTTTTCTTGCCAGAAAGAACAATTCCATGTTGGCAAGTTCTGCAATGACAAACAGCACCAACCGGTGTAAGATATTGTGCAGTCAGTCAGCATTGAAGAGCAACCCCATAGACTCTGTGCACAACAAAGACTGAATCAGGAGGGACTTTTGAAAGCATTTCTGCTGCTGCTGAGAATCAGAAAGATATGAATATTTATATTGCACCTGACATTTACGCGTCTCAGTTCACGTGCCTGCATAATATGCATTTTGCTGGGCGCATTTATGAATAACCGTCCGAATTCATATTAGTCAAGTCGTTAGCCATGTCGAAGCCAGGAATTAATATAAACCCCATACACAGCACTAGCTAGTAAATATTGGGGGCCTCGTCTGACAAAACACAACTGTCTGACAACTTGTCCTCAAGTTTATCTATTTGATAATGACGAACCAAAATATCACCTACCTCAAGCGTCTGCATGAGATTGGGTCTGATAGCATCTTTCATCAGCACAGTCAGCGCGCCGCTCACGCCAACATCCTCAGCCGTCACGGGATTCCCCGACTTGTCGCTAGCCACCACGATCCTACCCAGCCTCTGCCGCATATCGCCAAGGTTCGTGGTCAGTGCCAAGATGGCCATGATCTCGCTGGCCACCGTGATGTCAAACTGGGCCGTCCTGGTGATGCCTTTCTCCGTCGGCGATTGGCCGATGGTGATCTTGCGCAGGTAACGGTCGTTGGTGTCCATCACTGTCACGGTTGAGATAAATAAGAAACTCACGTTAATCTTTTTCTCAAGTCATTACTCAACATAACATGACAGAAATAACTCAAGGAAAAGACATTATTAAACCCATCAACACTTGCCTTACATTGTATAACAATTGTATTTACTCTTTTATACTGTCTCAGTCTCCCAAGTCTCCTGACGATGACTAGAGCAGGCTAGTTGAAACGTTGAGACCAAAGACAAGTTCTTTTAGAACTTAAAGTAGCTAGGACTGTTCTTATCAGAACTAAAACTACTTAGCAAAAGTCGATAATACTCGGGACAAGTTCTTATCAGAACTAAATATCTACTGAGCGACATTGGTTATTACCACATGGTGTTACCGCAAACAGAAACGACTTGTGGGGAACCATTTCTCCACACTGAAGTACCCTCTTGTAAAAACCTTTTTGGGACTGTTGTCGGACATTAAACACTGTGTAATGTCCGAGCATCATGTGACAGGGCTTCATGATAGATTGGTCTATTGTACTGGTGTGATGTGGAACATGGCATTTTGCCAACAGCGCCATATATCCATGAGGGTCTTAAATAAACCATGGAATTCTGCACAGGCACCGTTTTCATTTTTCGGTTCAACCCAACCTACCTCTTTGCCAGGTGAGCGTTGACAGATCAATATCCAGACGGGCAAACTTACAGATCTCATCTTCGGTCAATTCATCAGGGTTTGTCTTATCAATGCCAAGTTTCTGTCATGAAAAAAAGGACAGACTAGACAATCGCGTGTGTTTTACTCAAACTACCCCCAGTAAATGCCCTCATTCATTCCTTCCTTACAAATCCACACAAATAAAGCAATCACAATATAAGAAACCTGCCATTGGAGGTGCAAACTTGCTTTACAGAATTCTGGTTAAAATCCGACACCTATTCGTAGACATTGGACAACCTGGACCCAAAAGCCTCGATTTGGGTTCCATGCACGAACTTTTTTGCCACTTTCAAGAGTGGAAGGAACACACCACATGCGCATACTGAATGTGCGCGCACAAAGCCACAGTGTCTTCATGTGAGCGTAAGGCTTCGTCAGCAATGCATTCGAGTGTCCCTCCAAAGGGGGCTCCCCAAACTCTCCCAATGAGGGGTACTTGTGCACGATACCCTTAGGACATCATTTACACTATAAAGCGACGCAGTCAATAAAGTCAGGAAATGTGTTTTTCGGCCAAGTAAAAATCATCAGTTTTTTTAAAAGCCCAGACGATTAACTATTTAATTTTTTTTTATTTACATTTTTGTTTTAAATAAGGGAATAAATGTGTGCTCTGGAGGTTTTTATCACTCTGTTTAAGACCACTTAGAGTCTGGGTGCTGATAATTACCCGAGCCAGAGGCGAGGGTAATTATCAGCACCCAGACTCTAAGTGGTCTTAAACACAGTGATAAATACCGACTGAGCACATATTTATTCCCATTCATAAATACCTTTTTGGTAAAAAATATCAAATAATTCGTTCAAAAAAATACCGATTTGTTCAACAAGTTCACTTCATGCTTTTTTAAACATCCCTCTAGCAAAATAATGGAGTGTTCAGCTGGCGAGTAAGATGTAAACAGCCCTTTTATGGAGATTGACGCGCGCGTGGCATATTCTGAGCGATGTCGCGCAGAACGCACCTGGCGCGTTGCGTTTTGAATTTAGAACTATAAAATTCTGACTCGCTGGTAGTGTTGCGCATGCCTACGTGAGGATTGTGAACGTTCAACCAATGAAACGGTAAGAGGCACTGGATTTTTAGGGGTCCACATTTCATTTTGACACTGGAAAAGTGTTTAAGACCAGCTAGCCATGTCTTTATCATCCGTTTAAGACCGGCCACGTGACTGGCTCTCGACCAATAGGAATGGCTAAACTGTCTCAGGTATTTATGAATGTGCAGTAAAAGTCTGAATTTTTATTTCTGTGAACATCATAGTTTTTGAAACAGGAACTTTCTTTGGCCTGAAAAAGGAATTGTACACTTTGAGTTTTTTGAGATTATGCAAAAATTTAAAAGTTATCCCATGGGTTATGGATATAGCCCTGCATTCATCTTCAGTGCTTATGTCAATGAAGTAGAATGATGCGCAGGAGGGGTTAAAAGCATTAAAGTCACCTTGAGTCTGTTCATCTGAATCGGTGAAAATTTCCGGACTCCGTTCTTGGATGGCACTAGCCGGCCATAGAGGGCGCTGTCCGTCTGCGTGGCTTCGTGGAACATCCTGGCATCGATGGCGGCCGCTAGGAGGTTGTTGGAGGCCGTGATGGCATGGATGTCACCCGTCAGGTGCAGGTTGAACTAAGAGAGAGAGAAAAATGGAAGCCATGATATTTTGCACTGTATTGCTTTTGTCACAAATGTGTATTGCTTATGTCACAAATGCTGATTTCATACTACCGAGCATAAAATGTGCTAAGCATAAAAGAAGTTTTGCTAACATTACCACCCAAAGTGCCTAGTGATGACAATTCCTCGTTCATAACTCTCAGCTGAATTTTATGCAAGCACGTAACTAATATTCCTTGATTAGTAGCTCAGGGAAATCTGGCTGTGCTCATGTTACCAGGGATGCAGACAATAGAGTACCAAAGTGTGACGTCATTTTGAACCGGGAAGTGTAGTGCAAACAAATGGAGTACGCGCGTGTTGGTTCACGGGCTGAATCACGCTTATGTCTTTTACGCACATAATTGTGCGCGTGATGTGTTCACTTCAGTACTCTATGGGTTGTAACACACCGTATCTTTTTGTTGTTGTTGCATTTTCAGCTTCGAGGGTGAGGTTTTGCACATGAAGATTGAAAACTAAGATCTGGATGGGTTACTGAATGGGGGTTCATTAGAGTTTTCTCACTTATGTTGTTCTTCTAGAGTAAAAACAGCCCTGTCCACATTGTTTCAACAACTCCAGATCATGACATTGAAAACTACATATACATTAAATATTTATAGCCGCAGATAGACAAAAATGTTTGATATGGGCATTTCATTAGGGCCTGTTCATGCTAGCACGAATGCAAATTTGCATATTCAAATTTACAACAAGATTATGAATTTACAAAAGTTGAGCCCATTTCATCTCCGGAAAATGTTGCTGCATTTTAGCCATTTGTGTACCTCTTCCATTGGAATGACCTGTGAGTAGCCTCCCCCTGCCGCGCCCCCCTTGATGCCAAACGTGGGTCCCTGGGACGGCTGACGGACGCAGGCAAAGACATTCTTCTTGAGTTGTGCTCCTAGGGCCTGGCACAATCCGATGGTTGTAGTGCTCTTACCTTCCCCTAGTGGTGTCGGAGTGATGCTGGGGGAAAAAAGGTGAAAACTGATATCAGTTTCATGGACCATGTTGTGTCTTCTTATAAAAATGAATAACGAAACTGTCTCCTTGTGAGTTCATGCGCCTTCGATGAGTGTTCAATTATCCCTAATTACCCGTGATCCTTATCATTGCGCGCATGAGCAGTTGAAGTACTGAACTGGCTAATTAATTTGTCAACTCTGAAAAGGATTTGATAACACTGCACGAAGTCAGAATGACTACTGCATTGGCCATTATCCGAGATAAAATCCAAAACAAAAATGGAGGACCACTGGCCAAATAGCGGTTGATTTTTGAAGTAATTTATGCCTGTGAACAAATAGCAGTTTCAAATGCCAGTCAAAACGTCATACAAAGCGACCCTCGGTCCTGGCTCCCTGTTGTACATTATAATGCATGCAGTTGGTGTAACCAGCAATGTGACCAACCTAAGAAGGCCGGTCCAACTATAGTCAACTAGCTTGGGTTTGAACAAAGATGCTGGAAGCTCTGATTGCAACTACTCACCCGGCAACCACGACATACTTCCCGTTGGGTTGGTCCTTGAGACGGTCCAGAATGCTCAGCGAGACCTTGGCCTTCTTCTTGCCGTAAAAGTCAATCTCTGACGGCAGGAGGCTCAGTTCCTGAGAAAGCTCTGAAACGTCTTTGGGTGTCTGGGCCCTGGAGACGTCGATGTCCGAGGGCACGGGATCCAGGGGGGTCAGGGGAAGGTATCGCATCCTCCACAGGTTGCTCTATACAAAAAAGAGGATAAAAGCAGGCAATTTTCACATCTGAAATATGTGAATCTTCAACAAAAACAAAAAAGATTATCTTCACAAAATCATTCTTGGACAATCTGAGAGGACATGGCCGTAATACATATCCTCGACAGTGATAACCACATAAACTAATCGTAGCACGATACCGACTGGTAAATCTTCAATCGCTCTCAAGATTAGGCAGAAATTATGTCATAAAAATTTTACCTCCCCTTGTCTCAAGCCTCTCCTTGCCCTACAAAAATTATAATTCTTGTTTGGTAAAACTTACTTTCACTTCTTTTGCAAGCAAAAATTAGCATAAATTTGGAATTTACAGATTTTTTTCCTTCTAAAATCCAAATATTTTCCAAAGTTTTCAAGTTTTCAATTCCCCCTCCCCTCCTGCCCACCTTTAAGTCTAAATTATTTTTTTTTGAAACCAGGTTCTCAAATTCCCGGCCCCAAAATTTGGTCCCACCAAATAAGTCTAGAATCAAGTCTGTATGGGTGTCAAATCTGGACTGCACAGCTGATGACTTGTTCACGCTAATGTCAGGCCAGAAAGTTTCTCTTCGATAATTTTTTATCACATGTAGATACAACTGATTTCAAATTTTGGTGAATGAAATGTCAAAAACGGCAAGTGGCACATTTCAAAAATTGTTTTAGCAACTGCAAAGAATTTCAAGGATTTCTAGAAGAAACAAATAAACTCCAAAACCTTCTAAAATGGCCGAACCTGTCTAATTTGCTGGTGTCCGTTATATGTTTGAATGAAATTTCAGATTGGTCAGGAAAGATACTCTTTTTGTGAAAAAACACAAAGATGTAAATGCAAAACAACCTTCATTTTTGGCTGACCCAACCGTGAACTTTGCCTTAAAAATGATATTTCCATTACAAAGCTTCCATCCATGATCTGATACACTTCATAACTGTATTGATCAACAACAGGGGCAAGGGCGTAAATCCCTGGGGAGGGGGGAGGATATACATGTATTAGGATTTTTGGGTTCAATTTTAGGATTTTTGGTCATCCCCAATCCCCCCTCCCCCCACTCGTCAACACTGACCAGGGGCATGTTTTGGCTGTCATAACCAAAACCTGGTTCAGTTGTTTGACATTGGTTGATAGTTTTGAAAACTTGGTTGTGAAGTAAAAAGTTAATTACTGCACAACCCAAGTTGCTAAAATGCTAAACCAATGAGAAATAATCGAACCAGTTTTTTTGTTACGACCGCCAAAACATGCCCCAGCTCTACAGTGAGAGAAATTCCAACTCCTTGATACAAAAAAAACCTGAAAAAAAAAAACACCACGAGGTCATATTGCACGTGTAGGTACTCCTGCAGTAATCTGAACCACACTTCCAACAGAACGAAACCTTCTTCATTCACAAAAAAAAAAAATGACAAAAGAACCAAACCGAGAGTCAATGAAGCGTGTCTCTGTTGAAAGTCCAATATGCCACATGGGCTGCGCAGAGAGATGGGGCCGAGTGTTTGTGTGTAACTCTACTGAGATTAAAAACATTCACTTTAAAAAATTGGACATTGTATTTAGTCCGAGTTGTTGACCACTACTCACCCTGTGCATCATTAAGCAGTGCCACAGTCTCATTTTGTTGTAGATCTTTATTTAAGGGTCTTGCTAATATGGAGAGTGCAAGAATGCACGTGCATTCCTGATCTATCGGCGCTTACACAAAGAGACAATTCAATGCTTTGAGGTGGCATTTATAACGTCCATCGCTGGTTCCGAATTATTTAATACTTTGTGAATGAGGGAGTATTCCATTTTCTATCGGGGGTGTAGCAGAATTACATAGCAGGTTTCAATTACTCAGATAATTGAAGTAAGTGAATGACTCTCACTGCCATTTTGTACAAAAATGGTTGAATTTTAATATGGAAATACTTTTCAATTTAAAGACCCATGCAAAGTTGGAGGGTAGGATGTGAAAATGCTGAAATTAAGTACTTTTGGAAAATAGCAAGTAATGCCCTTCTTTTAACTTGCTTCAAAACAACACTTTTTTTCTGCTGAGCAGGGGCCAATTTCAGGCGCTGATTAACAGCAAGGAGAAAAGTTGTGCTAACTACAGCAGAAAATTGTCCTAAACTTAAGCGCTACTTCATGGCATATATGTGCTAGCAGTTGCGCGTGCATGGAATTTCTATTGTTACATTATTGATTTAAGCAGCATTTTCCTCTTGGGTTAAGCATGCTTTTGCTGTGCTTATAGTCTCCATGAAATAGATGGAGGCTCTGTTAGCAGATTATTGGGTGCTTAGCAGTGCCATGAATTGGGCCCAGGAGCTTACTGCTGACCAAATAAACACTAAAGCAGTGTGTATACGGAAATCGCCAAACAAGTCTTTTTATGAGTTTTTCATAGATTTATGTACATGCATGAAAGCTGCAATTAGAATAAACTTCAATATAGAAATTTAATATCTGTAATTACTGGCTTTTCTGCAAAGTGCAGAAAAGCCTTTGTTTTTGTTCTGATTTTTTTTCTCTTCTATTTCCTTTTCTTCTTCTTGTTCTTCTTTCCCAAATCCCATAGATGTTGTGCATGTTGTGTCACTTTTGACATTAAACAGACTTCAATCTTGATGAAACTTGGCATAGACTAAGACCGCATAGTAAAGTTGTGCATGGACAGGCAACATCATGATGAATGCAATAAGTTTTGTAGGTCATAAATATACGTTCAAGATTTCAAAAAAAAAAGTGACGTCATCATGACATCAAAATGCGAATTTATTTTTTTTAAACACATTACAAGAGAATGTCTGATCGTCTTGAAACTTGGTGGGTAGTTAGCTTATGTTAATAGTATGAATAATTTGATATTACTATTATTCTTAGATATTGATTCACTTGACCGAGACCAACAGGACAGGAGTGTAGTCTGCTAAAAGAGATCTTTAACCAGTTCACGCCGGGAATATTTTGACAATAACGGAACGAGGCACGGGATTATTTTTCACTCAACCTCAAGCCAGGCGGGTTGAAGCCCTCACCCTCGGGCAGCATATCATGTTTCCGGCCTCGCTCGCTGCGAGCTTGTCGCCGACAGATATTTCCAGCCTCGCTCCCTGCATGTTTATCCGTCATCCGTTCCGAATACTGCAAAACCTTTGCGTGTATACACGTCATCCGGCGCGAACTGGTTAAACTGAGTATGATTGTCATTTACTGTAGGAACCCCCCCCCAAAAAAAATTAAAAATTGCAAAAAATAAAGGACGTGTATACATTAACTCCTATTTCTGATTACCCTGTATGTGAGGGATTTGTTTATTCTTTCTGAATACGTGGGAAAAGATTAATATTGGCAGAGACAAACTTATATGAATAAACATTGTAAGAGAATATTTGTAAAAGTTTTTGTAAGACAATTCTTTGGGATAATATCATAAAATCATTGCAGCATTGAATGATTATTTTATTGATTTCTCATTGTCTTTTTGGCATCGCGATGCTTTCATTAAACAAATTCTTAAAAATTTAGTCATTGAAGCATTTCAGAAGAAAAAAACTTCTCATTTGATGAGGATCAAAAATATCAAACTTACAATTAATTTAATTGAACACTATGATTCTGGCAAAATATCAGAATTACTTTCTGAAAGTTTTGAATACTTGTTCAACTTGGCAAAATGTTATGCATATATATGTGAAACCTTAATCATCATATTCACCACTTGCCAGTCGTGTGATTTTATACCACACGATGCAAAAGGGTTAGATGCAGCATTTTTAATTAACCAAAAAAAGTACTGGAACTGTCAAATTGGTAACAAATTTACGCATGCAGTGATTAACTGTAAGATGGATACTGACACAGGTCACTATGCTTTATCCGCTAGAGGGCGCTGTTTAAAATTAAAAATGGCCTCCGTTTTTCTAATTGAATTATAGCACTAGTTAATTGTAAGTCAATTTAGCACAAATTAATGCTCTCTTTAATGAATTTTTCATAATTAACCTATGGAAATTCTCTGCTGACAAAACTTACAGATGGTGTTCATACAATTTTTTTTTTTATTTAAGCACCTTTTTGCATATTTCTACAATAATATTGCTTCACGCAAAAACAGAAATAAGCTCACAGAACTACCACAATGTGTTATTGTTTGGATTCAAGAATGCTACTCAGCTGCTTATCAGTCTGGTACCAAGAATACGACAGCATTAACTGCACCACAAGAGTGCACAGTCTGGTTCTTATATATAAAGCGCCCTCGAGGAGAACTTCGCACGAGTGACTTGTGTCGGCGATCCTCTTTTACTGACTAACGTTTTTCGCGGTCTTCAGCTCCCGCTTGGCGCCCTCTAGCGTGTTGCTCATCAGCATGGCAACGGTCATTGGTCCCACGCCGCCAGGTACCGGGGTGATCTGGGAGGCCACCTCCTTCACGTCGTTATAGTCCACGTCCCCCACTAGACGCCGACCGCTCTTGGCAGTTGCATCTGGAGGAAGACATTGACAACAAAAATGATTGATTATAGAAAAGGGTCAGAGTTTGGCAAGTCTTCCTATTAAAACCCTGCTCCTCACTATCATTGGTTTTACCCACGATCAAACGGTCGTACCCTAAAGTACAATACACGTTTAAAAGGGCCCAAATAAAATGCAAGTATTTTCTGTCTATCAAAATGAGGTTGTTTTGCATTTAAAACTTACTAGCCTTGTTGACATGATTGATTAGCCATGCCCTGTGGCCAGGCCAGCTAGACTCGCTAAAAGGATTTCATTACAAAACATATGGTTCTTGTCAGAGGGCTGGCGTTTGGCGTGGATTTTCAGGCTCAATCGTTCAAGCTACTTTAATGGGGACACTCACAATGTTATTTGGCTATGTTAGATTGGTCGCAGACAGACATTTCCAGCCTCGCTTGTTGCGTGTTTATCCGTCATCCGTTCCGAATACCGCAAAACTTTTGTGTGTATACACTCATACTGGTATTTGTATCCTTGTGGAGTCATTTCTTTGTTCTCGTGTACTAAATTTTCAAGTTTGAAAGTGTAGTTTCAAAATGCTCTTATTTTAACCAAAATTAATGTCCTGGGCTAAAATTCGGACTAAATATCCCTTACATGAAATACTTCAATTTGCGGCCGATCAACCCACCTTGGAAATTCCTAGTGTTTGAGTAAAATCCATATATCTATTTCGTAATAACGTTGTGGAGACGTATTCACCTATAGAAATTGCCATGTGGAGACGTATACAATCTTCTGTTCCATATTATACCCATGTCTCCACAGGGTACCGTGTACCAGATCACGTCATCTGACATGAACTGGTTATGAAAACCAGATCATGATCTCACAGAAAAAGACATTTTGAATTGTTATTTTCTTATTCAAGTACTTTTGTACCAGCCAGCTCACACTCATTTGCTTTTACATAACGAACCCTCTTGGTATTTACCTTCAATAAAGTTGATGCCGCAGTCAATAACCACAGCACCATCTTTGATCCAGTCTCTCTTGACCATGCGCGCTTTGCCGATGGCCACAACCACAATATCTGCCTCAGCAACCTATGGGAAGATACATCAATTCATTGGAATATTGAAAAGACGATATGTTGCAAAGTTGACAAAGCTATCAGGCAGATATTTCAAAATTGTAACAACTATTTGTCCGTCCCATGAATATCCTTTGGTGTAAGAAGTATTCTGACTACAATATATTGAATTTATGCAACTTAAAAAAAAAAACAATCAAGATACAACAAAGACGTAAACAAGAACTGAACCATTTTAATCGTTTGAATCCTTTAGATGTCCACAATTGTCGTTTTCTGGGACATGCCATTTTCAGGTTTTTCTTTTCATTTACCTGAAATTACAAAATAGTCTCCCAAGAAGCAGGTATCAGTTTTCACAATAACAGACATAAGTTTCTGAATGTTTCTTTTGGTCTGTTGTATTCTTTTCGGGCAGAGTTTAGTTACCTTAATCATGCGGACTAAGAAAAATAATTTCATCTAATATTTGGAAATTTCATTTTTAGGTAATTCTTAAATAAAAACCATCTGTTTATCAGCGTATGACTTTACTATGTCCACTTACCACAGAAGCTGGAACCTGGGTGCGTGAATGGCAGACGGTAACCGTTGCATGGTGGCCTCGTAACAGGTCAGACATCGGGGCACCGACTATTTTACTGCGCCCCATCACCACTGCTCGCTTGCCTTCAACTTTCACGCCTAATTAGGATTTTTTTTTAAACCAAAATGAAAACAATGCATCACTTTCTTTGCCTAGAATAATTCTCAATTGGTAAGCATTTCAATACAAAGTGTTTCTCCTCCTTTTGGAATATCAATCACAAGTCGATCAATCTTAGTCAGTCACAAGGCAATCACATATAAAGTCCATCACACGATAACATTTAATCACAAGTATACAGTGGAACGTCGCTTTAAGGAACACCGCTATACCGAACATTCGGCTATACCGAACATCATCATTGGCTCCCAATTATGTGTACAAAACGTACCGAACATTGTTGTTGAAAAATGTCAACTTCCCCAAGGAATAAAAGGAAAAAGCCACCATGTAAGCTTAAAAAAACTGTGTAATTACCTGATTCAATAGTTGCACGGGTTAAAAGTCATCTTTCAGTAACTACCACGGCATACAGGGTTAACTTTTGCTTACGGAATTGAAAAGATGAATGGAAAAGTTTGGCGAATCAGCTACTTCATTTTAACAATGGTCAAAAGAGGGCACCACTAATGTGTGAGAAACCACAAGCTGGTAAAATCGCTTTACCGAACGATCGCTATTACGAACAATTTCTGTGGATCCCGCGATGTTCGTCATAGCGGCGCTCCACTGTACCACTAGTCAATCACGAGTTCTTCACAAGTCAGTCGCAAGATAATCACAAGTCAATTATAAGTCAAACTAGTTACTTCCGCCAAGGAGGTTATGTTTTCATCATGTTGGTTGGTTGGTTGGTTTGTCTGTTAACAAGATAACTCAAAAAGTTATGGACAGACTTGCATGAAAATGTTTGTAGGGGTGGTTCTTGGTACAAGTACAAAATCGATTAGATTTTGGAAGTGATCCGGATCTGGGTCTGGATCCGGGATGTTTTTTTAAGGATTCTGCACAATTTAAGCGAGTATTTCTTTTGGGTGTACTGACAAGCATGTCAATAGATGGCGCCCTCCAACACTCGCGGTCATCTGATTGTTTCCCATCCGGGTATTTCTCACGCCCCACCGAAGGGTCCCACATTGGCACAATATGGCAGGGCATTGTTTAGCATTGGCGGAGGTTTGCGCTCTCTTGAGTGCTTTCTAGTTCTTTGCTGTGAACTATTTCTTTACATACCGCTGCGGTCAAGGAGTACCATGCAGCCTTTGGGTGTGCAGGGAATGAAGCACGAGTCTAGCTCCCCTCTGGCCAATTTACCAGCGTTGTGCACGTGCAACCTGATGACAGAAATTAAGGAATCAGTGAACGGTTATACTTAAGTGAATTTGGTGTCGGGATATTGGGTTTTGCCCTTCAATAACATATTTTATAAACACTGAATACTCGGTATTGTCCCAAGTGATTGTTAGAAAAATTCACTTGGGTGGGACTCGAACCCACGACTTCCTGCTTACTTGTGCAGACGTCTTACCACTCCACCACCGAGCTTGCCAGGATTGGCTGATCAGTTCAAATCTGATATAGCAGCGGGTACCGCAACCCAAGTATTCATAAGATGGAATTGGCATTGAGGTGATAAATTCAATATAAGGTTTTGCCCTTCACTGATAAATTTTTATAAACAATCTATACCCAGTGTTGTAGACTTTGGGCCAGAATCAAATTAAATCAATTCTGAACTCGGTATCAGAATGCCACTTTTTCAAAAAATCTACTCCATGTGGTAGCTAATTCCAGATTTGATCAAATGAACTTAAAATCAGACTTTATGCGGAAAAAGATCCTGTTTTGGGGAGAAATTGAATATCGGGTTTTTGTCTTTCACTGATGTAATTTCATAAGCACTGTAAAAAATGTACTTTATTGTGACTCGAACCCATGACCCCCCTTATTAGTGCAGACATCTCATCGCATGACCACCGAAAAAAAACGGTGGTTCGAATCTGATGAAGAAGCGAGTACCACAGTCATCCAGTCATTATTTTGTGTGATGGAGGAGGTTGTAGGTTCAAGTCCCTCCCCAGTAAGCTTGAGTATATTTTTTTCTCACAAAGACCCTGGACAGCGGTGTGCATACAGTACTTGTGAAAATTACGTCATAGATGGGCAAAAATAAAATATTAAATTTGGCCACTTGACCAGACAGCACAGTCACTGGTCCGAGTCACAGTTGTGGAGCGCCGTGGTCCATGGTTATGGTGTTCGACCCATGTGCTGTGGCACTTGGGTTCAAACTCTGACGGGGAACATGGTGCTTATGTCCTTGGGCAAGACACTTTACTACAATTGTTCCTCTCCACCCAGAAGTATAAATGGGTACCTGTGACGATAGAGACCAGATTGCGCTGATCTGGAGCTGCTGTAGAAAAACATGATATCATGGCCCCATGAACAGGGGTAACAATAATGTGAAGGGCCTTGAAACCTTTGGTATAAGGCTCTTTATAAGTACCACATTATTTCAAAACATTTTCTGGACATTCAAAGGGCAGATGTATCCTCGTCTACTGACCCATCAACATCCTTGGTAGGGACGACAGCATTGGCCAACGTGTCTTGGTCCATGGGCACCACTGAATCTGGTGGCATCTGGACAATGATCCCATGGACTGTAGGGTCATTGTTCAGATCCTCGATCTTGCTCAATACCTGCAGACAAAAAAAGATACCAGACATTAACTTTAAAAAAAAACACCAAAAATTAAAATCTTGGAAGTTTCAGTTCAGATTGTTTATAAACGTAACGTAACGTACACTGGTGCATCGTATACAGCAAGATACAAGTAGTGTATGTACCCTGCACAGTGAGTTGTACAGCTTTACAGTGTAAACTGCAACTTTCGCACGCGTCACAAATGTGAAGCACGTTTTGCTTTCCCTTGTTTTGATTTTGAAAATTCCCTACAAATGACATTCATAATCCTTCTTTTTCATCGTTGGAAAGGTTACAAAGTAATTTGTAAAGTTGGTTACGTGTACTCGATTTGATAATCAGGAACCGACTCCTGACATCAGCAATGAACTACCTGTAAATGTGAAAGCGAAGAAACTTTGCAATCACGAAACATTTGCCATTAGCAATCAAGCCAAGAAATGGACAAGCCAGGTTCTCTGGCTCTCTATCAAACTCAAGTGCTAACCTACATTGGGTGTCTGGAGCATGTGTCCTTGATTGAGATTAAATTCAATATTGGGTTTTGCCCTTCACCGACACATTTTATAAACACTGTACATTTGAGTGTGTATACTTAGTGTTGTCCTGAGTAAGGGTGAGAAAAACTACTTTGGTGGGACTTCAACCCACGACCTCCTGCTAATACTAGTGCAGACGTCTTACCACTCGACCACCAAGCTTGCTTGAGTTGGCCAGCCGGTTCGAACCTGATATAGCAGCGGGTACTTCAACCAAACTATTCATAAGATGGAATACTTGAGCATGTCGGGGTGATGTAAGTTCAACATTGGGTTCTCCCTTTCAGAACCCAATGTTAAGTCCTTCTTAAGAAGTCACTTTCATGGTGTGGGGAAAAGGTTGAAGGAGGGAAAATAGCTAGGGTTGGGTAAAAAACAAACAAACAAAAGCTACATACCTGTTGGATTGTTGACTCCTTTGACAGCTTGTAGTGGTTGGCCGTAATACCAATCTGTTATACGGGAAAAAAATGTTCCAAATTACTAGGACCTATTTGTGTGTTACCAATTTGAAATTGATCAAAGTACATACATTTCACAATGGTTAGACTTTTGTGAGTTAGTCACGACGCAGGACCACTGTTCATTAATAATAATTTTTATAGTCACAGAAACACATGTAGCTGATAATTTGTCTATCTATCCAACAACCAACATGTAGCACCTTTCATGGACTATAGCAGATTTACGAAAATCTGGTCTTATCTCCAGCATTGGCTCATCTCCTGCCAAAGATTCATAAGAATCCCGTCATATTCAAACCCCGTGAGAATATAAGAGAACTATTTGAAAACACAGACCATTGTATTGTGCATAGATGCAACCTGCTATCCTACAATGACCAATTGCATGTTTCGCAGTGAGATGATAAATTGTGTAAATATTAGATCATACTTTTAACAAAGACAAATGGTGTGTTCCTATTTAAACACTCAATGTTTTCAGGAGAAACTCTTACCTCCTCTGCTGCAGCAAGCTTGTGCTTGATATACCGATTGGAGTCATCCCTGTCGCCAATCTGAAGAAAAATTGAATCAATCAAATTGGAAATTAAAACACTTTGGATTGTGTAGTTACAGACCCCGTTCCTATAAGAGAGCGAAAACCGTTTTTATAGTTATTGGAGTTTCCCAACTACATAGAAATAAAGATATATAGAGATATCTGCATTAGAAATAGATATCTCTATTAACTAGTTTGCGCTGGGATTATTTTTGCCGAAAAGTTCGATTTTCGAAAAAGGCAAACTATAGCGGCCAACTTCTGATATATTGCCAAACACCACAAATACTGTCATTTCAACAGTACTCTTACGATATTTCTTGACGAAACCTCATATTTTTCAACACTCCGGGGTGTGCAACAGAGCGTAAATTGTAGAACAATTAGGCGTGCACAGCGGCCAATTCAAGATTAATACACGGTGCGCCTAGACAGACTTCACAGACTTTGTGTGTACAAAAGGCACGAGGGGTTAGCGTGTTTAGACGTCACCCGTGCCATGCCTGTGTATAAAAACAGCCAGTGCGTGTTAACACGGCCTCCGACGTGAACTGGTTAAAATAGAGATCTATCAAAATACAGAAATCTCTACTTTGGGATTAAATGTTAAATTTGCACGCCATAGATTATCCTACAAACCTGCACAATGGCCAGTCCTGGTGCAAAGCCTGGATGATCTGCTTTCAATTTTGCGACTTCATCTTTCAGCTCGGCCCGATATTCCCTGTACAGACATAAAGAAACCAAATGCAGATCTTCATTGTAACAGTTGAGACACCAAATCAACGGCAAAGTACCCTCACTTTCTGATGGAATTTTGATGAAAACAAGTGCAAGTGCACAATAATTTCTGGCCATCTTGCAGGAAAGTCTTGCATGAAAAAAAAAGTCTTGTCTGCTATAAAATTAGTATCCAACTGGAAAATAACAGTTCTGGGGGAAAAACTGCGCCATTGGGTGTTGCTTGTTTGGCCCGGTGAATTTGTGTATTATATAGAGTATATGTAATACATTGTATGTATACTGTCAGTCCACCAAACATGACGAGGATCTATTTCGACGCACTCGCATTCAATTTGCGTTGGACGACGCACGCGCGTTGCAAGCGTTACCTGCGCCGATTATGGTGACTCGAGGATATATACGTACGTGAGTAAAAGGATCGTTTGAAGTCGCCTAAACATTGATTATGATTACCCAAGACTGTATAAGAAAATAAACATACGCTGTGGCTGTCTTGCATGAAAGTCTTGCATGAAACAAGCCCGGGCCGCGGCTGTGGAACGACATCCTTTTGGTCAATTTTCATTTCCTCCTTTGGGATACCGTCCAACCTCTTCCATAAATACCACGTGACTATAACATTACTGCACATATCATGCCTCCATTCACAAAACATTCATACAAAACTTTAAGAATTGTTACAAACAATTTTTGTGAAGTATTTAATATATTTCGCTTTTTTTTTGTGAACATTAAAATTTGGCATTTTATGGGAAACTTAGGGGGCTCATTTTTGGTTAAATTTCCAACCGACCAACCAACCAACCACCAAGTGACATGTAACAGCTCATGCCAGAACTAAAAAAATACATGGAATATAACTTTGAAAGGAAAATGCACAACTGCTCAAAAACACAAAAGGGTTGGAAACACGTCTTGGTCATATAACTCAATGCCAACAGTGACTCCATAACAGTGGCTTACCTCCCATAGTAACAACAGGCAACCTGCTGTGCCAGGTTCAAGGTCCCAGTGAAAAAGAGTGCACAGAAAATTCATAAGGCCACGTAACAAAATAAAAAAGTTTCTCATCTGAATGTTTTGAAGAAAAAAAAATGAAGGAAGCGGGGTCTTGTTTTTGTGCTTTTCTTCCCAAGATGGCTGATTTTCCAAGATTTGTTTCTTCCATTTTCTCAACTGTTTTGCCGATACAAACATGTGACCCCCTTTAACATAGCAACAATTGTGTTGGAAACAAATTTAAAAAAATGTATTGACATTTATTTGCAAAATAGGCATATAGGGCCTAATGCTTATGCATTAATAAAATATAAAAAGGAGGGGGCGAAAAAAAAGAGGAAGGCGGGGACGAGAAACTTGTTTTTTTTGTACTTGGCCTAATAACAGCCATTGGTACAATGTACCTGTACATTTGTACATATGTACAAACTGTACATAATTCACATGAATCTGAATGCCCAGACCAAATGCAACATGCAACACAATACAGTCTTTCGGGGCAGGTAATTCATACTAAATAGCACCTCATGTAATGTTGTTACATCAAGTAAAATCAGTGCCTTAATGAAAGATGATATTCTCTGTTAGCCCAAATTTATAGTCCACCAATCCACAATCTCACATTTTATTTTTGGTTGTTAACATATATGTTGTTGGTTTGTTTTTCTAGAAATATGCACCATGGCCACTCCCAAATCCAGGTGGGTGGGCTGAGGCGGAAAGATTTCCATATAAGAAGTTCACTAATTTTCCTCTGTATTGACTAACAAGCCCCCAGATAGCAATTTCATGTCATCAAAGTCAATTTGAGCAGTGAGAAAATACAAGCATTTTCTTAGAAAACACTTAGAATTTTTCAGTCCAATCTCATAGGGTTTGTACACAGGGTGTTGAGTGAACTTCGTATATGGAAATCTTTCCGCTGAGGCAATTGCATGGTCCCAAAGGTTGGTGAACATGAGAGCAGGGTAAGCCTGATAGTGATTTATCAATCCGCATATCAATAAATGCAAATACCTCCCTGGGATGATGATCTGTAAAGGCCAAAGGTTTCTGCGATAAGCACCTGATGTATGCACTGTATGTTACAGGTTCGCATTGCACAGGCTAACACAACTTGTTTGATTATACACCGAGACTACCCACATAATTTCAACAAAATACTGCGTAGGAATTTCATTTCAGAAATCGGAGGTTCCCATACCATCAGCTGTGTCTGCATTGGACTTTTTTGGATAAAGCTCACCAAGACATTTCAATCGTTTCACTGAGATTGACTTCTGTACATGTTTTTTTTTTCAATGAAAGTTACTTTTGGGTATTATGGACGCCATTAGACATTTAAATATGCTTCATAACAAGGCATTATTGACTGCTTACTGATATTTGAAGGCAACGCTCCTTTATGTCATACATTGTGGTGAAATAAAGTTACAAAAATAGTGGAATGCAAACACAAGCCAAGGAACAGGGCCCAACGTTAAGGCCTAACAATTTAAAAAAAGACCAACTCCCTCAACTCCCAACTAAGAAACAAATCAAACAATCTTTTTTTTTTTTTTTCAACGCCTTGGAATATAGGCCTATTCCTGAACATGATGAATGGACATGTTAAAACGCAGGGTACATGGTTCAGAGAAAATATCATGATACGAATGTAAAGGCCTGATCAGCAGTGGCATACTAAGGCATGTAAGGGCACCCCCCCCCCCCCAACCACCACCCGGTCCTGGACGTGTGGGCGTGTGCTTCGGTGACTGCTCTATGTTCCGACACCCCTATGTTCCGACAACCTAGATTGTGTTACTCCCGGTTAGGGTTAGGGTTAGGGTTAGGAATAGGAATATGTGCCGACAACCTAGATTGTGTTACTCCCGGTTAGGGTTAGGGTTAGGGTTAGGAATAGGAATATGTGCAGTCGGAACATAGGGGTGTCGGAACATAGAGGTGTAACCGTGTGCTTCCATCCCACCCCCTCAGAATTTGACAGTGTTTGAGAAGGCAAAATAGACTCCTTCCTCCTAGACCTGTGAATGTGGCTATACATACATTCATGTAGCCACGCTCCGTTCATATCTCTGGCTTTCGAAAAATTTCTACAGCGGATGTTCGTATGGGCTCCATTTTTCCTTGAATTTCTTTGGAATGACAGATCCTATGCCGCTGGAAGTTCTTGGATAAACTCTTAATGTACTCATGGAGCATGATGTACTAAACAAACAGTGCTCAATAAATTTTCATATTATGCATGTGTAACTATAAGTGGAAGGTCTCCAGCTGGGATTTCGAACACGTGGAAAGTCCACATGGTCCAGATAATATAAACGAACCGTGGCTACTAATGTAGGCCCTAGTAATATTTTATTTAATAAAAGCCACGTTCACGGGTCATGACCGTCCATACCATGGTCAAGGCCCACGAGTTCCCACTGGTCGTGCAACTTGCACCCAAGTTGTGACGCCGTTAACGTTAATGCTGATCGGAGGGTTTAATATGTACGGTTTTTACCATCCCAAATTGGCAAATCCACAGCCTTGCACGTAATACTTGTTACATAAAATAGATCGCAGTGGCTATTGTTACGGCAGCCGTAACGCATTTCCCATTTTCTATTGTTACGGTAGACTGCAACTTTTATAAAAACATGACAAGAAAATATAAAATTAGAAGGAAAAAAGTGAATTTGAACGTTATGAAATTCGGACTTTATTTCCCTTTTAAAAAAAATCCTCCAAAGCCTCAGGTTAGAAAAGGAAAAAAATTCGAGTGCAAAACTGATATTCGAACCCGCAACCTCGCGGTGCAAAATTCTTACTCTCTATCGACTGAGCTGTCGCACTGCTCGCTAAAATGTGTGGAAACAAATAATTATATACCTGCGTGCGTATCAAAAAAGTATCGTAGAGGGCGCTAAACAACGACTGCCGTAACGATAGCCACTTCGAAAATAGATACACTAGCATGACATGCATGACTGGAGCTTGTCCATCTGTGTTATGTTGTTCTGTTAACATGGATATGTTGTGGTCGATCCCAGACTCCTACATTAGTACATCATTTTATTACAACTTCACACGTACACTACCTGACTACTACACACACTTAGACTTACGCTGAAATAGCCTTCCCGTCGATGACTTTCCCACGTGTTTCTTCCGGCATTTTTGGCTAGGAAGTTATTAACAATTCGACAGATTTATCTGTGACCTCTCTTGCAAATACAATAACGTTACATCTCGCGCGCCCGCTGAACACTTTCGCGGGCCGGGCCAGGCTAGGCGGTGTGCGTGCTTATTTGCTGGTAGTAGTAGAGCGCCCTCTGCCCGGGATCGTAATGGTCCAAACGGGTCCTCCCCATATATTTGAGTTGCTCGTACAACTCACTATTTCACTGTCGTGACTGCTAAGATAAACAGTCAAAGCAAACACGTTTACTACACCAAAAACAAAAAAACAAAAAATTCATTCTACCATGATTCTACATATATTCCATTTGGCACTAAAAGCGAAATAAGAGCATTTTTTTTCTTCCACATCTCAAGTAAGGGAGCTCCAACCCTTAGACATACACCTTCACCCACCCAGCCTCCTTAAAATAAAAAAAAGCTGTTCAAGCAAAAGTACCAAACAAAACAAACAAGAAATGAACTAAATTGAATGGTTCTGGATTTTTTTATGATTCTTTTTCAGTCACCAGACCAGGTCACCAGGTAGTCACCAGTAACTTGTGAATGATTTTTTTTGTACACACAGAACAGATCCTTCCTGGGCTTCAGATCCCTTCCCCCAATTTTGTCATCAACAGTTGCTTCCTTTTTAGTCCAGTTCTCATGATACCCTATTTATGTGGAAAGCCTTCAGATCCTGCATGTACTGGACTGTGTGGATGACAAGCAGGTAAAATTGCTATGGGATTTCAAATGTATGAAGATGTTTATGCGGGCCAACCAATGAAACTTTAAAAAGGACACAAGTGATGTATCATTGTACACTTAGGATCTAAATCGACATTTAGTTTATTGTACAACCTTTGTTTGTGCATCAAGGCAACCATTTCAACAGAATGAGAACATAATTATCATCATAACTAAATTGCCACCTTTAAATTTACAGCCAAAACAATGCGGACGCCTTTTGTTACAATGCCTGTGCTTGTAAATATACGGTGAACACCAGCGTATGCAGGGTGTCTAAAAAAAAAAGTAGCATTCAAACATTTTTTTTTCTAAGGAAACATCCTTTACAAAAAAAATTACTATGAGTTGATAGTGTTTCTTTACCCTTGACAGGACTTTTGTTCTGTGTGATTTAGACCTTTTGTTTAAAAGTTACGGCAAATTAAGCTGTAAAGACAGTCAAAATGTGTGTTTGGTCCACTTTTTTCACCTTCTTGGTACATGTATGTGAATGCCTTTGATTAGACACCAATTGGCCCAACTTCAAGTCCTTTCATTTAATTAGTTGTATCTCTGGACTGGGGTGTCCAAATGAGATGGGACAAAGACCATTGTGTAGAGTATTTACTACACCTTCAGACTCTGTACATAAGTTTTGTAAAAGGAGGGTGCTGGTATTTTTAACATTTATGGATTGACTGCTACATTTTTTGTTGGAGACACCCTGTACAATGGGCACTCTCTTTTTACATGTGTATTTATCTATTAAACAAGGCACAGTCAAAATATTGCATGTCCTTCAAAGTACAGACTTTTCTTAACAGTCAGCTTCACACAAATTGATCATTATAATTCCTCAACTCCAATATCCCTTCATTCTTCCGTTACTCATTATTTTTTTCCATCTGGGAAATTGGGTTAATTAAGAGTAAAAAAAAATCCTTGCTTTACCGTATACAATGTCCACTATGCTGTACAGTTCCACTATGTGGCTTGAGTGAGGTATAACTTTTAACACAATGTACGTTTATGCTGGGAGTCAGGTAGGCGTAGCAGTACTTTCCTCGCCTTCCACCCCTGTGGCCCAGGTTCGATTCCTGCTGTAGTCAACATGTGGATTGGGTTTTCAGTCCCTGCCTGATTCTGTGGATTTTCCCCAGAATATACTTCTGGGGTTTTCCTCCCAGCTCTAGAACTGTAATTTCTTCTCATTGTCTCCTCTCTACAGGTTTCTTCAGGCTTGCGAGCTACAGTGCCTACTGCCCAGGGTACTTTTGAGGAATCATTGGTTTCAGTACCAGAAATGTAATAATAAAAAATATAATAATAATAAAAAATAATAAAACATTCCCCTTTTAAAAATAAACCACTTAGGGAAACTTACTAGGTGCATAACAATTATTTTTTAAAGTTGAATTTAAAAAAATTGACCGGAACGGGGTTCGAACCTGCGACCTCCGGATTACTGTTCCGGTGCTCTACCAACTGATCCAGCCTTATATTGGCGGTTTCCTATTTTCGGATCTGTGTGGCATTTAACAGAAAATCAATTGTAACATGATTGTTGCTTTACAATTACAAAGATTAATTAACATTGTACCAAGACTGATCAACAAATGTATTATCTGCAGCAGGTTTTATTTGAAATGCAAGGCACTTAAGAACGTCTGAAATCTTAACATACTTAATTGCATAAAAAAAAATACACTTTTCAAAAAGGTCACAAATCAAGGAACTAGAATTATACAGTTGGAAATAGATGGCTACACTGAATTTAAGATTTACAGAAAGAAAGGGAAAAAAGTCTTCAAATAAAAGTTCATACAAGCCTTGGCAATTACATGTGACAAAATTTATGATAAATTAGTTTAAAGATCACTTAATGTTACAGTTTGAGAGGTTGAAGCTAAATTCCTAACGGATTAAACATTATTCTTTCACAAAGACGAACCTGAATCAAATTTAAGAACGAACAAATTTTAGGTAAAAAAATATAAGACATATGGATGATTTCAATAGGTCTCTCTCAAATGACTTACTTCCTACAGATTGCCACATTTTGGGCGTCAAATTTTCATGACCTGCATCAGCTGCGCAGTGTTTCGAAGAAATTTGGAGCAACCCGCACGCGTGTTTAGAACATTTTGCACACTGCGCGCACACGGACCTGATAGCGTTGAATACGCAGTTGTAATTTTCCTACGAAGATGTCGTCCAATGAGAGAGATCTATAGACTTAGTTTGACAAACTAACAGTCTTTACAAGGCAAATAATTTAAGCGCAAAAACATGAAAAGCATTCACATTTGTAAGACGTACTGAAGGTATTTTTCAGATATGTGTAACTTTTCAATGCACATTAAAAGGCAAGAATACACTACCTGGTGTATTACAATAAACGCCACTTATGTGCAGTGCCTCTCCCAGTGTTTGTAAAATATTCCATGTTAAAATAAAATAAGTACCTAACAAGCTTTTCTCCATTAGCCAAGTCCAACACCTTGCAAGGATCCAAGGAAAAATTGTTCCATTTTAATATATAATAAGTGAAAATAATATATGGATCTCTTTACTTGGAGAAAATCTACATTATTCACTGCAGGAACTTTTTTTGAACTGGTTAGCAAATCTGAAATTTCATGAATCTGGTAAGCAAAGAATTCTGCACTTACAATCACCATTGTGCCTACGGTGCTAGTAATAAAATCTGTGCTAACCCTGTAAGCACAGAATCCTTAGTTACAGGATATACACATGCACATTAGCCAAAATTCCTTGCTTACCTTTGAAATATGCTAAACCGTATTCACAGAATTTTCTGCTACAGTAAGCAGGGATTTTTCGCTAACAGTAAGCGGAGCCATAAAATTGGGCCCAGTTTCTCAGAAATAGCATGCAGAGATGTTGATTTCCCAACCCTACCCAACTGCATGTTGAAAAAAATTCAAACAAAACCACTTTTAATGTGCATCTAGTACCCAATAGGACTTTCAAGTTTTCCTAATTATAAACCACATTGAAATTAGTGAAAGGCACACTAGTCTGGCACAATTGTGCAGAATCCAAATAAAAAAATAAATGTAAGCTGACGCAAAATTAAAGGATATCTGGAAACTATTTCAAAAAAGATTTCATTTGATTAGACTACTTTTATATATGTACAATTCCAATATTAAACTTTTCTTTCCTCTGAACTGTGATTTCTATCAAATATACAGCACTGGACCACATTTTATACATACATCTTTCCCCTAAATTAAGCATTCTACAAAAAAAGTATTGTAATTCACTATGAGAACAGACAACCAGTTTGAGATGTTGTCATCAAGCATACTGTACCGGCAAAATTTCAAATGTGTTTATTTTCTGGGAACACGACTGCCAAGGAGTTATTGAATTTGGATATTATAAGTTATCCCTCAAGCGCGAGTGGAACACGGAATAATGTAGTGCGTATGTGGGACACAGACGCACTACATTTTCCTTGTTCCACGAGCAAGAGGGCGATAATGAATTTATCTTCAAGCAAAGTTGACGCACAGTTAAGATGAAACTAGCATGTTTTACATGAAGCTTTTAGCGGTTTAGCGCATGCAGCTGGAATGTCGCTCGCATCTTGGAACAGCGCGATATGCAGGGTGTGATATGGACCGTGCGATACAGTATAACATCACACCGTTGCTGCCATTGATCGACCAATCAGGATCGAGGATACAAGTTTGCTCGAAGATAATATTAGTTATCCCAAGAGCGCAAGTGTAACACAGACTAATGTAGTGCATCTGTGTCCCATATGGTCGGCTGAGTGGCATATGGGACACAGACGCACTACATTTTCCCCTGTTCCACGAGCGCGAGCGGGATAACAATTTACCTTCAAGCAAACTTGACTCACAGTAAAGATGGAATGCGCGCTGCTGTTGGAACTGTTCATTGGTTATCCCATTTGTGTGTGCAGTAGGAATGGCGAGCACATCTTGGAAAAGGTATTGGCATTTTGGGCGTCAAATTTTTTGTGACGCGCATCGGCTGCGCCGTATTTCAAAGAAATTTTGAGCAACACGCGCGCATGCTTAGAACATTTTGCACACTGCGCGCACACGCACCTGATGGCGTTGAATACGCAGTTGTAATTTTCCCAGGAAGATGGCGTCCTATGAGAGAGATCTATAGCACGATGCGCGGAGTGCGATCAATCGACCAATCACGCTCCAGGATTCAAGTTTGCTTGGAGATAATAAATACTGACCAGCTCCTGCAAACTGTCCATGTCACATTTTTTTTGTACTTAAACAGCAGTCCAGAGGTCTGTGGTTCACATCTGGTCCAACATCTTTGCTCAAATGAAACCAATAACTTGCGATTCTACGACTGATTTTCAATTCAACAAATTGCAATTAGTAGAAATTAAAACAAAATGCTATGATGTCGACGTCGATACATGTACATATGGGACAAATTTCATAGAGCTGCTAAGCACAAAAATTTGCTAAGCACAAAAAAAGTCTGGCTTATAAAAGCAGGTTACCAACCAAATTTCCATGTGATGTATATTGCTTGTGATTGGTATTCAGATGTTGTTTGCTTACCATGAAAATCACATAAAGTTTTGGCTGGTAACCTGCTTTTATAAGCCAGACTTTTTTTGGTGCTAAGCAAATTTTTGTGCTTAACAGCTCCGTGAAATTGGCCCCAGGTCTCAATAATCATGTGATTCTTATCTGTGGTTGTAATATTGCAAAGCTAAATTTTACGGTGGATACAATGAAAGAAAGACTTGTGACACATTGTATTCATTTTTTCGGGCGTTCTGCCAGGGCCCAATTTCATAGAACTGCTTACGCACAAAATTTGCTTAAGCACGAAAAAACAATGCTTAGTAAAATTAGGTTACCGGCCAACACTCCATATGATGTACATTGCTTGTGACTGGTATTTAGCTGTTGTTTACTTAGCATAACAATCACATGGAGTTTTGGCCGGTAACATGATTTTATTAGGCAAGACGTTTTTGTGCTTAAGCAAATTTTGTGCTTAAGCAGCACTATGAAATTGGCCCCAGGTGAGGAGACTGAACAAGTTTTTTTCCTTCCCCCATTGAAGCGTCTCATTATTTCTCTTCAACATCACCATTCTGTAAGCCTTCAATGTTCGTGGGGATGAGTTTCTCTAAGATGTGGTTGAAGACCTCCAGGCACTCCAACAGCCCCGAAGTGTGGTTGGTGTGAAGCCAGACTTTCCGGTACATATCGATGATGCTTAGAAGCCTGAAAAATCAAAAATAAAAAGTTCAGAGAAGTTTTAATATAGAGGCCTCACACTGCCCCTCTTCATCAATATAGCTTTTTAATAAGGGAATAAATATGTGCTTGGCGGGTTTTTCACAAATACGTTTATAACTGGTTAGGGGCCTCGGCGTTGATAATGGCCCGAGGGTCATCATCCACAACCAGGCCTGCTTCAAACATACTTGTTTAAAGGGAAGATACAACATTTGCAAATATCAAAAAACGAAATGATCAAATTATCATGAAATATCTTACTGGATTGCTTGGGGATGTCAGTCCAAAGCATCCTGTAAAATCGTGGCCCCTGGTGTGCTGACATTTTCAAGAAAACTTGTATTTTTCCAACGCTGGTCGGCCGACCAGCGTTGGAGAAAACTGACCTTTTTTTCAAAAAGGGCTGCTAATTTTTCATATTTAGTTATTCCACATTTTCTTGCAATTGATTACACACCTGTGAAGGGGTACAAGCCTGCTAGACTGATTCTCTGACCTTACAATTTCCCAAAGTCTATAAATTGCTCCGTTGCATCTTGCTTGGGGTCAGGGAACCAGACTACAAAAATATAGTGGTTTTCTTGGATTTTCCAGCATCTCCGAGCCCAAAACGTGAAGCAACTCAGTTAAACAACATTTGCTATTACACACCAACCCTCCTAATCCATTTATTTCTGAAAAATGCAGCAAAAGCAAATGTTGTACATTCCCTTTAACATCGGCCAAGCACATATTTATTCCCATTCATAAATGGTCCAAAGGTCAAAACAAGTCAAAAATTCACTCATTTCCAACAATTTTGTTCCAACAACTTTACTTTATGTTTTGTGAAACACCCCTCTGGCCATGACTATGGTATGCGCTTCACGTGTTAGTGCTAAAAATCTTAAATTGGTGCGAGGCATGTACTGCGCGATGTGACGCAGAACGCAGCGGTGATTTACCGGCAGTTTAAAACCACCCACGTGACGGGCTCTCAACCAATAGGAATGGGGAAACTGTCTCAGGTATTTATGAATAGGTTTTGTAAATCAAAATATTTAGGTAGCTTCTTAAAGGTTTTTAAGTGCCGAAATAAAGGCATTGATAGGTTTTGGTGTGAAAAAAAAAAATGTGAAAGTTTTCAGCATTACCTCGTGCAAACTGACAAATTTTGAAAAAGGGGGCGGAGTGGGGGTGGGGAAGGGAGATTACACCTGTTAGTTAGGATCTCTCTTCGATGCTTTCTGAAAAGACTTCCTGTACTTACTTGTTGGCGGAGTCTGTCTTAGCTGTCATGTTAGCATTCGCTAGGCCAACATTGACGATAGCTGAGCCTGCAGACGCTGCATCAGGTTTCTTACCGGCTACAACCAGGATACGAGCCACTCTGACAGGAAGACAAGACAAAGCTAGTGTGCAAATCAAAAGTCAACTCACAACGCTGGTCATAAGTAACAGGAGATGAACAGCAGCAAAGGGATGCATTTGTGAAAGTTTAGTTCAACAGGTTGTGACTTAAAGCTACAGTTCATCATTTGCAGCTATCCAAAATATAACTGACAAAATTATTGTTGAAAAGCATACTTGGTTTAAAGACAGTAATGGCACTAAACTCCCTGTGAAATTAGTCCTTCTGGCAAGCTGTCATTTTGAAGAAAACAATGAAAGAAGGCCATTTCAAAGGATGTGTCTAAAGACGCATTCTTGGAAATTTCCATTTTTTAATTCAGCGAAGCACGCACAAGCATTGACAGGACGCACACGTACGCACGGTTGCTACAATACATCGGTCCAGTGCGTGACATCGCGTAGTTGCAATCGGCTCAGTGAGAACGTGTCTCGGATGCTGAATTCAGGCCCAATTCAAAACATGACTCAGCAACTTTTGATTTGAAATCGAGATCGTAGAATATTGTTTTCTCAGGATAACAGCATTCACTGAGCTTAAACTTCATCAGGTTAGTTGTTCAGCACCCTTCTTTCGATTTTGAGCACTGTTAATGCTTCATATATTTACATAATGCACAAATTGCAAATGATGGACGCTACCTTTAACTTGGGACTGGATGGCTCATATACTTGTTAAGTGCATGTAGGTTCAAACTCGGGCCAACACAAATGCGGGTGTAAAATCTGTGACGCCATGTGAAGTTTTTCATGATGCGAAGTAGCAACATTTCAACACATTTCAACTCCGGAGTGAGTTTTGCTGCAGATGTTTTGCAAAGTCAACTTTGCCTGGCATTTTGCATTTGTGTGAAGTATGAACTTGCCTTGAAGGTACAAGGGAGCATTTGCTTTTCGTGCATTTTTTGTATGAAGCAAAAGTATTGCTCAAAATATTAAGGGTGCGCAACAATTAGCTTGTTGAAGTTTCCGCTCAGTAGATACTATACATTTTGAGAAAACAGAAAAAACATATGCACGATTTTTGGGGCCTCGTAACTGGATCCATTGCTAAGCACTAAACCCTTTCATTACCACATTGTTTATTGACTTGGCTCTCTCCAGGACCAAATTGTTTGCTCAGTCATGCAGAAATCACTAGAGCGTGAAAAAATGACCACAAGTCGAAAACTCACTTTTTTTCGAACCAAATTTTCACTGCCAAGGAGTGATTAAAATCATAGGTGTTGTGTGTAAAGTTTGTTCCTTGAACCTTACTCTTTTATGTGATGTAAAAATGAAAGAATGTTATGCCTTTTTGTCCATCTGGTCCCATTTATCAAGCTGCAAGCCATTTCACCACATGACCAAATGGCACTCCATACCTCAAATTGTGCGTGGATACTTCTGGAGCACTATTCTCATTGTTTTGTAATGGTAACATATATAAACTACACCATTGGAACGATATAAAAACACTCTTTCAGCTGGTATATGGTTGATGTATGGGCGGCCAAACATATCAACATGCCGCCTTTCTGAAAAGTAGTCAATATATCTGTGTTGAGGGTGTTCTGTGTGTGGTTTCCTGGTCGACTAAAGTCGCCCATGGGAATCAGCAGGGGGGTACTTCTTGTCGACAAAAGTCGCCCATGGTAAGGAAAGGGTTAAAAAAAACTGTGCCAGGCACATTTTCTTAAACCACTGTCAATGATTGTTTTCTTCAAAATGATACCATTTCAGGCGGAACAATTTCACAGGGTAGTTGGTACCAGTCCTATCTTCACATTGATCAAGGATTCTCTCGTGAACTCGGTAGGTATTTTTCCGGGTAATTGCAAGAGTTCCTACGTGCCTTTAACCCTAACCCCCTAAGGGCTCTTTGGGGGTCGTGTAAAAAATACCACAGAATACTACATGTGTTGTGCACACTTGTAAGGAAAGAAATGCATACTACAGATTACTACTCAGTAGTATTTTGTCGCTTAACTCTAACCCCTAGGCCCTTTTTGCTAAGAACTGTCCTCAATCCTCCAAAATTTTGCAACAGCACCTAAATTCTTCAAAACTGTCAGAGAGTCCTGCCTCAAAATGCATTCATCGTCAATCCTCCAAAATCCTCCTCATCCCAAAATTTTGCACTCGTGTTTTAATGAAGGATAACCAAAGCCTAAATCCTTCGAAAATCACCAGACAGTCATGCCTCAAAATACATTCATCCTCAATCCTCCAAAATCATCCTCATCTTCAAACACCATTCATCCTCAATCCTCCAAAATCCTCCTATGCTTCAATCACCCTTCATCCTCAATCCTCCAAAATCCTCATGTGATTCAATCACCAGTCATCCTCAATCCTCTAGAATCCTCCAAAACCGCCAGGAGGATTTTGGAGGAGTGAGGAGGGTTAGGGTTTAAGGTGAGGTTAGGATTAAGAAGGTGCCTACCTGCTGGCCCACAGCATGATATCCGTGGCTAGCTGCAGCTCCACGATGGCAAACTCTTGCACGGGAGTCTTCTTAGCCGACTCCAGGGACCTCTGTATCTTGTGAAGGTGATTCAGAGTTTTCTGAGAGGCAAACAGAGCCAAGAGAAATTTGGTTCATTTTTTGTTGTAAAATAACAACTGGAAGGGGTAAGAGGGATGAATCTGTGTTCACAGGACGGAGTGCCCATCTCTCTTTCGAAGCGATTGGGTGAGACTCGAATCCATGAAATCCTGCTGTGGGGGGGGGTGGGGGGGGGGATCGCCACATCTCCTCTACAGCAAATCTGTTATCTTCCCAGCATTGAGTAATGCCGGTACCCATTTGACACCTGGGTTGAGAGGAGTAATTGAGGTAAAGTGCCTTACTCAAGGGCACAACACGCAAGGCCACGGCGGGGCTCGAACCCACAACCTAACGATCATGACTCCTGTGCCCTACTGCTAGACCACCAAGCCTACTGGAAGCGATAACAACCCAATATTAAAAGTATCTAAGTATGGTTTCCTTTAAAGGGAATATACATCATTGGTTTTTGCTGTAATTTTCAGAAATGAACTATTTGAGGGGTTATTACAATAGATCAAATATTGTTACACTGACATATTTGAAGTTTTGTGTTCGAAAATGCTGGAAAAACCAAGAAAAACAAAACTGTTCAATCAGTCTGGTTCCCTGACTCCACTAAATATAAAATGGATCAATTTACAGATGCCGGAAAATTGTAAGGTAAGGTACCAGTCTAGCTGGCCTGCACCCGTTCATGAACATGTAACCAATAGCAAACAAAATTTGGACTGAATTATTGATAAATTTGGAGCAGTAGTTGAAAAATAGTTAGGTTTTTCCAACGGTGGTCGGCTGACCACCGCTGGAAATTTTTACAAAAATACCATTTTCTTGAAAATGACTTCACACCAGGTGCCATAATTTTACAGGATGCTTGAGACTGTCATTTACCAACATCCCATTAAGGTTTTTCGTAAAAACTTGGTAGTTTTATTTTTCGATGTTTGCAAATGTTGTATATTCCCTTTAAATACCTGTATGACGTCAGGGGTGACATGCTCCAAGTCCACCTCATCCGGCTTGCTGATGAGCTGACACAGGAAAGAGCCCTTAGGGTTAGGGATGTTGGACAGCTGACCCTCCAGCATGTTCCACGCTGACCGGGTGATGAAGGTCTCGGCCCGGCCCAGCTCTACGATCACCTGACCCAGGACACAGTCCCCGTCCATGAAGAAGTAGTGGTTGATGATGTCGGCAAGTCTGCTGGTGATGAAATCCTGTTAAGAGACAGGCAAATTGGGCGGGAGATTATAAGTTATAATAATAATAATTTGGGAGGCTAATCATCCTTACTCGCAGCTGGTATGCTGAGGTGCGAAGGACACGGCTACAACGTGGTCGGGCCGCTGGCACATAAAGGCGCCTATGGCTGCCGGCCACATCGACCCATATGACCACGGAGCACAGCCAGAGATCAACAGTGTTTGATTTTTCCGGAGGGAGGAAAACCGGAGGGCCCGGAGAAAAACCCTCGTGGCACAGGAGAGAACCAACGCACAGTTCCACTCACGTGTGATCCGCGGCCAGGATTCGAACCGTGGTCACCTAGGTGAGAGGCGAGCGCTTTACGCACAAGCCACCCATGCCACCCTAGTTACTAGCCAGGGATCCCACAAAAATCTGAAAATGAAATTCTATGACTTTTCAGCACAAAATGAGGTCTTTGCACGACCTATTCGGGCCATTCACAATGCAGTGCGCCACCAAGAGTTTGCCATGGAGAGTCCATTGTTCATGTTGACAGTCGACAAAACACGGCCCATTTGAATGAGTGTCAGTGGACAACTTGAGCTAATTTGTTACAGATTGGGGCATAGCATTCTGCCGCTTTATAAAAAAACACCATATTGATACAAAGAAAAGAAAAGGGCAAACATTTACTGGAATCATACGCTTAAGAAACTACTGACCGGAAAAACTAACAATTTCAAATGTCCAGCGCTGCAAATTTGTCAACCATCTCCAAAAACGCACTGGGGAAAAATGAACTCTCCGTGGCGAGCTCTTGGTGGCGCACTGCATTGTGAATTGCTGCGAAGTTTGGATCTAATGAGCCTATATACATGTGCCATACTTGGCAAGTCATCTCACTGAAATAAAGGTCTACACAGTGTGCATCAGACGGTATGCTCTGTAGGTCCTCATTTTGGTCCGATATGTCGCGTTCTACACTCAACCCACCGGTTCTTTTCAGAACCACACTTCTTTCAAGAAGAGATTTCTTTCCACATAGTGTTACCAGCAATTTTGTCTATTTTCTGATGGATCTTGCTACACTGAGCAGGCTTGTCATTTTGACAAGTGTTGCAACTTGCTGCATTAAAGGTATAGTCCATCATTTGTAATATGTGCTTTTTGTTCATTTGAAGCAACAAACGTACGCAAAATCTGAAGAAGGGTGCTGAACAACCAACCTGATGAAGTTTCAGCTCACCTTCAGCTATATATTCCAAAAAAAAACCAAATTAAAAGTGGCTGAATCGTGTTTTGAATTGCGCCTGAATTCAGCGTTCGAAACACGTTCTCACTGAGCCGAATGCAGCGATACAATGTCGTGCACTGATCAGACGAATTAAAGCAACGGCACGCGCGTGTGCGTCCTGCCAATGCTTGGGCGCGCTTCGCCGAATAACAAAACGAACTACTAATTTGAATTTCCTACAGTACGTCTTAAAAAGCACCGTTGGAAAGGCCTTCTTTTGTTGATTTCTTCAAAACGACAGCATGCCAGAAAGAATAATTTCACAGGGAGTTTAGTCCCCTTACTATCTTTCAACTAAGTATGTTTTTCAACACTAATTATGTCAGTCACTTTTTGGATAGCTGCAAATGATGGACTATAGCTTTAAAAAAGGGTTTCTAGTCAAAATACTCTAGGGGTTTAGTGTCAATAGAATTCTCAGTTAAAACAAAATGTCAAAAAGTCACCTTATGAACATGTTTATGGCTGGCTCCCAGTTGATTTGTGCTTGGCATGTGAAACGTGCTTAGCAATATTTTGTGCTAAACAGCTTAATTTAATTGAAACCAGTTTACAACAAACTCGGGCCGAGGTTCAAACTCACCAGGGGTACGTTTTTATTCCAAGCCAGTCCGCCGGCCGTGGCGAAACCAGGGAAACTGATCGTGGGCTGGTTGATCTGCATAGTCCCTGACCAATCAGTGAGTAGCAGACCCACGGCGTTAGGGGAGGCAGCAGCTGAGAGTACCGCGTTGTGAATGTTGTGTATGGCAGCTTCTGGACAGCCAACAATGCTGCAATAGGTTGCAAAAAAGAAAGGTTACACGTCCCAATTTACACAACCATGTGCTTTCTAGGGTTTGACTTTAACTCTTATTTTTCACTAGCCAGCCGGGCTAATATATTGTCTTGAGACGTGATGTTTTGTGATGGGCTCGTGGATACAATGCTGTTTGAGGTTACATATATGGAGGGTACCAGGTATATTGTTTTCTTCTTGAATACTGTGGACAAAAACATTCACAACAATGACATGCCGAAGGCAGAGAAATGTGTTGTTTTCTGTGCCATGCACTTTTATAATGAAAGCTATGGTTGAAATTAAGAATGGGTTGTGAGAACTGTAAAACAAAGAAGGTCAAGTGGGATCAGTGATGAATAGTGTCCACTATTAACTTTTAGGAGAGAAAAAAAAGCAACAGATGGATCAAAAATGTTTTCAAACTTACCTGTCCCAGGCTGCAGTGCCAGGACAAACGGAGAAGGCCACTCTGAAAACAAAAAGCCAACGACATCAACAATTTATTTAAGTTTGATGTTCCTTTTTAACAATAATTCATTAATACCTCAGACAGTTTAGCCATTCCTATTGGTCGAGAGCCCGTCACGTGGCCGGTCTTAAACGGATGATAAAGACGTGGTTAGCTGGTCTTAAACACTTTTCCAGTGTCACAATAAAATGTGGACTCCTAAAAATCCAGTGCCTCTTACCGTTTCATTGGTTGAACGTTCACAATCCTCACGTAGGCATGCGCAACACTACCAGCGAGTCAGAATTTTATAGTTCTAAATAATTTTATAGTGCGTCATGCGCGACGTCGCGCAAAACATGCTACGCGCGCGTCAATCTCCATAAAAGGGTTGTTTAAATCTTACTCGCCAGCTGAACACTCCATTATTTTGCTAAAGGGATGTTTCAAAAAGCATGAAGTGAACTTGTTGAACAAAGTTGGGATTTTTTGAAGGAATTATTTGATTTTTTTAAACCGAAAAGGTATTTATGAATGGGAGTAAATATGTGCTCGGTCGGTATTTATCACTCTGTTTAAGACCGCTTAGAGTCTGGGTGCTGATAATTATCCTCGCCTGCGGCTCGGGTAATTATCAGCACCCAGACTCTAAGCGGTCTTAAACAGAGTGATAAAAACCTCCGGAGCACACATTTATTTCCTTAATAATGATCAATGAAAGGCATGACCTCTGTTAATGAATATTCAGAAGCCATGACCCCAAGGTCATTAAAGATTGGTCATAACATTTCATCTCAGTTCATTTACGTGTTTTCATCAAGAAAGAGCAAAACCTCCATTAAAAAGGATAAATCCTTTAAAGTCCTCCATAATTTCTTGAATGTGGTCCTTGGAGGGGTGACCACAGCCTCAATCCTGCAAAATTCTCTAGCAGTCACTGTCAGTTTGTACATATGAGGCAGAGCCAGTGACATCCTGGAGCAGTGTGGAGGATTTCAAGTTGAATCTAGGCCTAAATTTATGCACGGCTGATCATAAACAACACAAGGTCCGGCCCAAGACACAGTGCATCCTCTGAAATCAGCAACACACTTTTGGCATGTAGCCTCAATCCCCCATTTTGCAAAGAGGATGGGGGAGAATTTGGGAAGGTTAGGGTTAATCAAAGCTGTGATCAAAAACAACATAGAGAATCGGTCTATTGTGTGTGCACTCAGTGTTGCATGGATGTGTACGCACAGTCGTGTTTTACTATACGTCTGAGGACAACCTATTGTGTTTCCCTCTGTCCCTCTAATATAACACTTTCCCATAGACTAAGCACATAACCATACGATCGAGGACCAGTTTTGACAATAGGCACCGTCGTCCGAGGATCAAAGGCCCCTTTGTGCTCCTTTTGTTGTCTGTCCTTTTGTTGTCTGTCCTCGAGCGTAATACAATACAAGAGCGCACAGTCTGACGGCTATCTGAACTTCACTGCCTTTTTTAAATGGCTGTCTCAAACTTCCTTGCCATGACATCTTGACAGAAACAACAAGTTCCAACTGGCGTGTCTGGCTAGTCCACATAATGAACACTGTATGAGTGAACATCACAGAGTGAGATTGTTTTCCTCACAATCAATGTTGATGTGATGGCTCATAGCTGAGGACAAAATGTTACAATGTATTGTACTCACCCTGCCTCTGTCAGTGCTGTACACGCTACACTGTAGTCATAGTCAACCTGGGAATGGACAGTGGAAGACTGTGTTCATTATCCCTTTCAGTCATGTACTTAAATCCAACAGATCCCACACTTTGGATACCGCGAGCTAGTTGGATGTACACTCAAAGTATCTAAATCCAATTTCATGGTTCTGCTAAGCATGGAATGGGAGACATTTCAGTGGCAGCAAGCACACCGGTCCTTCTCAATTGTTTGCATCATGTTTAAGTTAATGTGTGCGCATGTTCAAAATGACGCAAACAATAGAAAAGGACCGGTGTGTTCGATGCCGCCAAGCATCTCAAAAGTCTTCCCATGCTGGTGATCACCTTATTGGCTCTCTCCGCAAACAAGAGAGGGCACTTTTTGACCCGCTATGAGAGCCCAGTGGACCCAGTGCGGGTACTGGTTCCCACGCGTATAGCTTGAAGTACTCACGACTACATTTATTCTGAATATGCACAAAAGCCATAACATCTTTGAGTGAGTTGCACGCATCATCGGCAATATGTTTTTGAATGTCTGTACAAGTGGTCTCCCTCAACTCTCCCATTTCTTACCGTTGAGGGGGTATTTGTGTACAGAGCCCACCTATGTACATGAAAAGGATTTCTGCACTAACTCTGTAAGCACCAAATCCAAAGTTACGGGATGTGCACAAGCTGAAATCCCTGGCTAAACCAGTGAAATACCGTAAGCTTCTCACTAGAGAAGCTTATGGCCTGGAACTGAATGTGTGTGGTTCATCGCACAGGAGCTCAAGTCTGCGTCAACTCCTACCTCAGCACCACACTGAGATTTCATCTATCTGCAGTCATACTGACCAGTCTATGGATGACCATTCAGTGAATGGTTGTGGGTGACAGGACCCCAGACTGACCGTTAGGGGCTGCAGAATTATGCAATGGTCATTTATGGTACGATCCTTTACATGTAAAATGCCTAAACCATTTCCATTTTCTTTTCACATGATTCAAAAACCGGCTTTAACATGTTCAAGTTGTATTTTTCATTTAAGAGTGAAAGCTTCAGATATTTCTAACGTTTTGAACAAACAATAAATTCTAAGTTTTTTACCCAACAGGTAGAAGCCGAAGTAGAATATCTAATAATAATAATAACAACTGTATTTATATAGCGCCTTTTGCCAGAGGATACAAAGCGCTGGGGGAGAATGCAACCAAAGACAGGTAAATGAAGTATATGAACATATGAGACCCATTATGTAGCACCTTTTTGCTAAGTGCTGCGGTGCATAATTGCTGCCACTGCCAGAAACACCGGGGCAAACCCCTTCTCTCAGCGACAAGTGTTACTGGGTTCTTTAACGTGCATTACACAACACACGGGACCTACGGCTTTACATGTATGTCCCATCCGAAAGGACGAAGCAATAATGGTAAAGTGCCTTGCTTAAGAGCACAAGCACCATGTTCCCCGTCAGGATTTGAACCCATGTACCACGAGTTGAACACCGTAACCATTGGACCACAGATGCCCACAGAAACATGCAAGTGTTTACCTTGCATCCATAGTGCATTGCCATACTGCCCACTGGTAACCTGGCAATAGTCTCCGCGCTGATATCCACCGTGTTGGCACAGAACCGTACATTGTGGCTGTCCTTGACCCCCAGCAGGTGCAGACGGTCCCTCACGTCCAGCTGAGCCAGGTGGGAGGAATCCTTGCCGTCCTGGTCATCGTCCGAGGGAGTGGCCAGGAGTTTCTTGGTCAGCGTGGCGCCGATGTTGACCGAGCTGCATGTGGGAGAAGGAGACAGGGGCCTAAGATGGATTTTAGTTGGAAATTGTGGTTGTACTTTTGCTCAAAGATAAAAAACAATTAACCCTAACCCTGCCAGATGCAACACAGGTGTAAACGTCTGTGGCAGCTTGCTGCACTGAGCCTCCAACACCACTGCATAACTGGCCAATTCTGAGACAATGAGGGCTAGTCCCATTGAACAATGCCACAGTAGTATCCTGCTGCAGTTGGTGACCACAGACTCTGAGGCACTTTGGCCTCAAGACTTTTGACCCAACGGATCTTGCCACACTGAGCAGGCTTGCCATTTTGACAAGTGTTGCATGTTGCTGCATTTAGTAAGCTTTCTAGTCAGAATACCCTAGAGGGCTTTAAGGTTAAACATACCGATTGATTTGTATCAACTAAAACACAGCAATCACCAGAATAGAAAATACTAAATCTACTTGACTTCTTGAATGTAATACAGATAAACCACAATATCAAAATCAGCAAACAGACATTGGGGATTATTATGCCACCGAGATTGTCTAGTTTCTAATCTCTCTTCTTTTTTTTTTAATAAAAAATGGTTGATTTGTTGAACCTGTCTGATAACATTGGCCAGTTTCGAGAAGCTGGGATGTTGACAAATTTGCTGATTTGAGAAAAATGCCACGAGTATTAAAAAAACCAAAAACACAAAAGAAATAAAACAGAAAAAGGAAAGAAAAAGAAAAATAGAGAGAGAGTGTTGTTTTGCTGCACCCGGAGGGTTATATGTTGCATGTACCCGGTAAGTGGCTCACAGCTAATTTTTTTTTTTTAATAATAATAATGGATACTTATATAGCACTTTTAACCAAGATCAAAGTGTTTTACATTATTATCACCCCTGTTCATCGGGCTAATGAAACATTCCAAAGACAATCTCAGCTCCCTTGGGAGTATACAGCTCAATGCTGCCATTTCGGCGCCAAGCAGCTAAAATCAATCACAATAACCATCTCTGTCCTCACAGGTACTCATTTACTCCTGGGTTGAAAGAATCAATGAGTGACAAAGTGCCTTGCCCAAGGGCACACACACCACAACCCCAGGCTGGACTCGAACCCACAACCTGCAGAATTACCCGCAGACCATGAGTTCAATGTTCCAGACCACAAAGCCACGGCGCTCCACAGCATGCAGATTCGCCAAGCAATACATTCAAATTATCAACTCCTGGAAAATTAATCTTCAGCCTTCGAAACATTCCTCTGATACGAAAAAAGAATGACCAAACATCTCAACTCTTACCTTGTGGATCCGAACGATGTTAAGACTTGTTTGAAGATGCCCATCTGTTTGGGAGTGAGTTCGGTCTTGGAGCTGATGTCCAGGTGAGGAATCACGTCCATGTATCGCCACCTGCAGTAAATCTCCAGATCCAGAAGTTCACTGTACATGAAAAGTAAAATACAAACCTCATTACGGGAAAAGTACAATTTTGTTTATTCTACAAGGCACAGAATTTGGCTAAATATTTGTCAGGGATTCTACAGAAATATTGAAATACAATTCCATAACTTTTCCGGGGCAAAATTAGGGCTTTCCATGGCCAATTCCTACGCTGGCATTTTAGGTGCCTATTGTTCTGAAGGCAAGGGACCCAACTCTCTCTCATCCTTCTACTTTGCCACAAGACCACTGAGCACCACAAAAGCATGACCATAGTGCACTAAATGAGCAACAGATAAGTGATGCCATTAAGCTACATGAGTCGTTTGTCGGGAATTTTCATTTGGAGATACAGGCCAAAATAGGGCCACTTCATCACACCTTTAGGTGTTCAGACTTCCATAATTTATTAACTAAAGATGGTATCAGCATTCAGTTTTCACAGCAGTAATGCTGAGATTGTGCTCTTTTCAAATCTGTAATAATTTTTTTTTTACCAGGGTCGACAAACGACTCATTTAGCTTGATCGCATCACATATAGAGAATATATGTATGAAGAGGTGGTATAGTAAACTGGAATGCCAAGTGGAAGACTGCCTTAACCAAATATTACACATGCAATAACCAAATATTACACATGCCATAACCAAATATTACACATGCCATAACCAAATATTACACATGCCATAACTAAATATTACACATGCCATAACCAAATATTACACATTATCACGTATGGGTTGTGCAGGATTCCAAGCCTTTTCCATGACATTTGCTCTTGTATAATAAGCAATTCAAGGATTTTCCATGACGGTGGAAACCTTTATTTGTTTAGCAGAAACATTTAGATGGTGCTATTTGTGGCCACTCTTTTAGTTTGTCCTCTTGTACGGAGGAATGTTTTCGCAAAACTCAGCAAAAACTGAGAAGCACTGACCAGACAGTTCCGATGAAAACTTGACAAAATAAATACCACCCCCCCCCAAAAAAAGGTTATGCGAAGAGCAAAATCAAATATATCAAAATTCTCCAACACCTAATTATTTTTTAGAGATTTGATCAGCGTTTGGTAAGTTGAGTTTGTTCTGCATTGCTCTACATTTGGAGGTGTGGTCTTGAGTTACAGGGTTCTCACCTCTCAGAGTAAGGCATAACTCCTTCCACTTCCTCCCCTTCTACACTCTTCATGTGCAGATGGAGCTGAGAATAAGACACAAGCAGAAAATGTCAATTCACAATGTATAACAAATGCCTTTGAATGCGAAAAAGTTCTACATATTTGATGCACTTTTTAAAATTTTTTGGGAGGGGTTATTTTTAGCATTGAACAAAGAAATTTAGTGAAGCAGGGTTTGAACCTACGACCTCCAGATTGCCGTTCCGGTGCTCTACCAACTGAGCTATCCAGCCCTATTATGTTGGCGGTTCCCCCGTTTTGTTAATGTCTTGGTTCAAAGGTTGCTAGTAATTTTTGCCCATTTTTTGGGCGCTAGCCAGGGATTTTGCCCAAAGTCACGATGCTAGTAACATTAGCAGTGCTGCAAACCTGGGAAATAGCAAACAGGATCAAAGCACATCTAGGTCCATTATAATTATTTAACATTTAAACAAAGAACTTGAATGGAGCAAATTCAATTTTGTTCAAACTTTCCAACTGGACAACTCAAACTACATTCCTGTATCTGTTAGATCAATGGACGGAAAGATTCAAAGCACAAGATTCTATTGAAAACAAAAATACGGTAACGACAATGTCCAAAACAATCTTTTAAAGTTCAAAGTAACAGAAGAATCAATTTAATGTCAAAATATCTTTGACGAAAAGGCAATAACTTACCTCATTGAACTTCATAAGGGTTAATATATTGACGATATGCATCAGATAATCCTGGGGGGAAAAGGACAAATTGACAAGCAGTTAAATTGTGTAGAACAAAACAGAAAAAAGCAGTTTTACAACTACAAGTAGGTCAGTAGTCTGTTAGGAGCTACTTGGTGACAAGCCAATTTATCACAGAACTGCTGTGGAGACAATTTTCTTTCAGCAAATTTTGTCTTTCTAAAAAAATCAGCTTGGAACCTGTCTAAATATTACGAAGCTGATATGCACTTTTAATAATAACTGCTTCCTAGACAACACTAGGGTTGTGCCGAATAAACCAAATATTCAAATACATATGATCATCATCACCTGAATATGCGAAAAGTATTTTTCAAATCTGAACATTTGAAAACGTGAGTGGTCTATAAGAAATGATGTAAAAAAAGAACCCTTACTTTTGTTTAGTTTGTCAAATACCTCATGTTTGCCGGCATTCACTTTACACACATGATTCAAGAGCTTTCGTGAGAAATATTAGCTTTGATGTTCATCTTGAAATTGTTTCGAATATCAGCTCAGGCCTGGAGTGCCCTGAAACGTGCAAAACTTAATCAGGCTATGAACTTTACTCACTCTTTAGCCAGCAAATTTCTAGAAAATTTCATTGGACAACGAAAAGGTTCTCAGTATTTCACCAACCAAATTTGCAGACTCAATTCATTTGTTATAGGAGACATTTCTTCAATATTTTGCGCATGAGAGTCAAGCGATTTCAACATGAGGCTAAATACTAGACTGGTACATGTCCAACCATGGTCCAACTATTTGAAAAGACTGACCTCTTCATTCAGTGTCATTAGTCTGGTGACTGACTGTGGAGAAATGCGTAGTTAATAGAGACTAGTTGCCGGTTCATGCCACATGTTTCTTTCGGCAAATTTGGTGTCAAATTTTTCAACTTCTTGGGATACTCACTAATTTAGGTACCCTCCCACAAGAAATGTCCAGGGCCACGCCCCTGTATCGAAGATCCGGCCAATCGGAAATCTGGGGGGAAAAAGTAAACATCATGGTTAATTTCTGCGTCAATGTAAATAAGTTTACTTAACACAGCTGTAAACAGACATTGCATTGGATAACTGTTTGTTTGATTGAATTTTTTTTTTGGCATCAGAGAGATGTAATTTTAATATTGGGTTTTGCCTTTAACCAGTTCGCGCAGGGATTATTTTGACAAGAACAAAAAGAGGTGTGGGATTACTTTTCACTCGACTTCAAGCCAGGCGGGTTGAAGCCATCACCCTAGGGCAGCACACTCATATTTCTGGACTCGCTCGCTGTGAACGGGTCGCTGACAGGTATTTTTCGGCCTTGCTGCGTGTTTATCCGTCATCTGTTCCGAATACCGCCAAACCTTTGCGTGTATACACGTCAAACGGCGCAAACTTGTTAAACCGACCTAATTTCATGAACACTAAATACTCATTGTTGTCCAAGGGCTTGCAAGAAAAACAATTTGCAAGGTGGGACTCAAACCCACAACCTCCTGCTTACAAGTGCAGATGCCTTACTATCGGCTGGTTTGAATCTCATGTTGCAGTGATGATGGAATTTTGGCATGAAATCATGTCGGTGAAGGGCGAAACCAAATATTAACCTTTATTGAAAATGAATAAAACTGCTTGCTGACTGGATTGACATGAAATATACAAATCCAACAAAACTAGGAATCCTAACATTTTGATCCTAGAGGAATCTCTGTCAAAGGCAAAATTTTATTGGATTATTTTCAGAAACGTTGATTTCATCAGCTCCTACTAGATCAGTAATACCACTAACCTGCGAGGCTGGGATGCCTTCCTCGTTAAACAGCCGAATGAGTTGTACTACAGTACAGCTAGCATTCCATAGACCACTAAAGTCAGCACACTGGACAGTCATCTGAAACAGCAAAGAAATCAAAGAATAAGAAGTTTGAAACGATATTGTTTTAACCCATAAGCATCTGTACTACATTGTATTACATTGTGTTTACTCATTGAAAACTCAATAAAACCATAGACTGCTCCAGCAGTTTCGGGCGCTACAGGGAGTAATTGGAAGAGCGGTTTGGGGTGCTTCAGTGACTCAAGGATTTTAGTAGAGAACTGTTGCTTGCCGAGGCACAAATAATAATCTACATGTACACAACATACTGCAATGTTGAGTGGTGTACTCACTGTGCGGTACACTGAACATGTAGCTGTGAGGTCAACTGAAGTTGCTTGCATGCAAGATAAACCCTTTCTGACAGAATTTTACCCCCAAACTAACCAAAGTTTATAAAGGTACACAGGATCACTGTTTTTCATTTGAAGAAGGTTGCACAACAACTAACTTGTTGAAGTGTCAGCTTAGTGGATAATATGCATAATGCGAAAAACAGTTGCAACAATTGTTGGCATCTCGTAGCTGGATTCCATTGCTAACGCACTTCATAAGTGTGTCTGCAGGCACATTTTCTTAAATTACCTTCCAGGGATGGGTTTTCTTCCGAATGATACCATTTCAGGTGGAATAATTTCACAGGGTATTTGGTACCAGTGTTATCTTCACTTTCAGCAAGGATTTCTTGTGTAGACAATGAATTATACACATTTGAAGTGCTCATCATGCAATTTTCACCAGATTGCTGCACCATCAGTGTGATGCCGGTGTGGTAACGTGCACTCGATACGAACCTGACTACAACAATGGTGCCCGGGAAACTGGAGTCCAAAATGACAGAAAGTTTGCTACAGGTTTTCAGTAAACAAAACCACTAGAGCTGTTGTGTCCACTGTCCATTAAGTACAAATGCTATAGGGTCTGCCATTAAATCTGAAGGGGAGACTCCATTGGCTTTACACAACGATATCTGGAGGATTCTTTGTGCTCCGTGCACAAGTATGCCCTCAATGGTAAGAAAGGGAGAGTTGGGGGAGACCACTGGGAAAGACACTCAAATACATGCCGATGATGCCTGATGCTCAAGTGAAGACGCTATGGCTTTGTGCAAATTCAGATCAAAATAAGTCTTGTGTACTTTGTTCTAAATGTGTGCAAATCCACTACGCGCACAAGGTGTGTCCCAACCACTGGACCCGCAAAAAGCGCCCTCTCTTGTTTGCGCACGGAGCCCATAGAAACAAAAGCGAGGTTCCACTTGCAAAACTGATTTACGAAGCCACAGCTTGCTCACGTAGTCTCTTTCTCAATTCAACAGTGACAAGCCCATACCTGTTTATCGGTGACAGTGATCCTGTACTGGTCTTTGCCGGTGAAGAGATTGGGCACATACTGGCATAGGATGAAGGGGTCTGGGTACTCTGGTCTGACGGCGCACTCTAGGATACACTTGAAGCCCATCTCGCCCAGGAGGGGGCCGTGTATACTCCAGATGTCCACCATCTGTTGCAGGTAATCTGAACGGCAGAAACACGGGGGAAAAAGTATTAACCCTAACCCTCCTCATTCCTCCGAAATCAACTAGGCAGTTTGGAGAATTTTGGAGGATTGAGGCTGTATTCTATTTTTATGACAGTTGATTTTGAATGCATTGCGCCAAGGTCTTAAGCTGTACCTTGTGTTGTTTATGCTTAGCCATGCATAAATTATGACTAGATTGTACCAGATATCATCTGCACTGCTTCTGGATATCATCGGCAATTCCTCATTGTAATACAATGATTCTTGGAAGATTTTGAAGGCTTGAGGCAGTGGTCACCCCTCCACTGAACAAATTCAAGAAATAACGATTGATTTTGGAGGATTGCGGCCGTATCTAATTTCTACATGGTGACAATTGGAGGAGCTTAAAGGATTTGGGGTGGATCCTAGCCAAAAGGGCCTCGGCAATAAGGGTTTTAAGCCTGTAAGGGACCGTTCCTTTTTCATACAAATGCAAACTTGATTTGACGTCATGGAGCATTAGTGGTAAAAACTTTGCAGGATTTGAAATGTGCTCAACTCTTACAAACTCGCAGTGTGAATACTTGCTGTATCATCGCAGAGCAATTTATCTTTATTTTCGCACAAAGTATGAACTGGCATTACCCTAAAAAATCCTTCAAAATCCAGCTGAAGGTTTTGAAGGATTTTGCAGGACTGAGTGAGGTAAACCAGTAAACCACAGCTATTTATTTACATTGGACTTGATGCATCCTAATTCAAAAAGTTGAGAATACATAAAATGTAATGATTTCTGTACCGTGGTTGATTTTTGAGGATTCAGACAGCATTCGTAGCAAAATTGTCGCAGGAATTGTCGTTAAATTCGATCTCAAAATTAATTTGTCAAGGAGAGCAAATAAGAATGTGACATTTACAGGTTTCAATAAAAGAAATTCTAAATCCATTTACAAATTTTCCAAAACGTTTAAACAAAACCCAAAATATAAAAAAGGGACCTCTGTCAAGCGATCTTCCTTTGAGTTAAAACATACATGGCACAAATAATTAACAATGCTTTCAAACCTATTCAATTTATAAAACCTTAGAAGCACCACAGTGCTTGATTACATTCGGGGTACACGTAGTTACTTTTTGACTTTTTCAATGACTGCTATTTATTATGCCAATCGTTGTTGTTTTATCATGTCAATAACGCCAGTCTGCAGACATAATGGACATGCGACAGCCTTTGTGAAATGGCTAGGACGTTATCAAAATATTTGCTTAATGCTTACAAAATTAAACGCAGAGTCACATCCTTAAAGAGCAAACATACCACTATTTGCCGTCGGTCCAGCGGCCACTCGGACCAGGAAATGCGGCTTGAGTTTGAGCGGGTCCCCTGACTTCTTGATCATACTCTGCGGCTTGGGCCATAGGAGCTGGAACTTCTCATCGGTGACCGGACTAGGCTGAGACCGACCGGCAAGCTTCTGAGCATTCAGCAGGTCCGACAATTGCTGCAAGACACAAAACATGAAACAAATTATTACCCAAATGAGGGCAATTCCACATCAGGTGTTAAGTGCTTCTAGGGCCTGTAAGCAAGCATTTGGTTAGCAACCCACGTGGTGTGTCGTAAACTAGACCACAGGGCTTATTTCCACATAAAATAACTGCAAATTCTTTATCAAATGGCATAATGGTTACTAGTTGTGCCATGTACGGTTGTCATAATCATGCCGACCCAGCACTGGGTGTTGGCTCCATGTTTTTCTCACTGTTTTTGCCATCCATCACAGCTTTGAAGGCTTGCCTACTACCTACTGCACACAGCGTTTTATATATGTGACCTGTTCTGTCAGAAGCAGATGCTTCTGGGCAGAGGTTGATATTGAGATAGGGCAAAAAAAACGCTGTGGGGGTGATTTTTTTCAATTTTCAAATTTTTGCATTTTGTAATCCTGAACATGTCTAAAATATACTATAACAGTTTGAAACCCTAATTTGAACTCTAAATATAGTATTTTTGGTGATTTGTTAAAGTATATCAGTCAAAGAGTACAGTTTTGTGACGTTCGTTGCTCCATTTTCTACTTTTCGACACAATGACCTTCAAAATAGCATAACTCTGCCCAGGAATGACTGGTTTCAAAAATTAAACCACCTATTTAAAGGAAAAAGAACATATTTTAACAATATACAAAAATCTCATTTTTGACCTTATGCCCAGAAAAATCTGATTTTGACAGAATAGGTCACATAAGATCTTTGCCTACTACAATGCCGATGCTGCTTTTCCGGTACCTGGATGTAGGCCGGGTCACGCGGGTCGCCGAGACAGCTCTACTTTAAGTCACTCCTGTTAGTAAGCTACAAGTTGAGTGAACACTAGAGTCTGGACACAGGGATGTGTTCCACAGTGTGTGGTTTGTTTCATGTGATACAGGAGTGAAAGAGTTTCTCACTTGTTGGATGTCTGCATCGGCTACTGGAGTGAGTGGTGTGAGGGGCGAGACAGGCTTGGGCTTGGCAGCTGCAGCCGCTGTTTCTGCATGTTCTGGGGGAAAAAAACCAAACTACAATTGAACACGACAGCATTGGGGGGAATTAAACTAGACACCATATCTCCTCTTGAACAAAATGTGTGAAAACTATGGACAAAGTCGAGTCCATCACAAGTCCTTCAACAAGTCCAGTAACAAATAAATCACAAGTCCAGTCACAAATAAATCACAAGCCCAGTCACAAGTCCAGTCACAAGTAACAGTGGATGAGAAATAACAAAGGAATGTCTTTGCCAAAACTCATTTGAATAGCTTGTGATTTGAATAGACCTAACTCAGGCCAGGGTACACCATCTTGAAAATAGAAGCGGGGCATGTAACGCAAACAAACATGGCAGCGTGGTTTTGGGCTTTATGTTTATAAGATCTATCTTCAAAATACAGGGTGAGTAAAAAAAAACGAAACCCAAATGTTGGGACCATTGTTTTAGTGAAGTTCTGCATGTAGCACTTTCAAAATCTAGGATATGAAAGCCCAATTTATAAGCTTTCTTTTTAGTACAAGAATCATTCAAATCACTAAGGTTACAGAATTTTAAACAAAACCACTGTTTTAAGGTTCTGTCCACGGATCACAAAAAAGTTCATTGTTCTTTCAGCAAAACGAAAACAAATCACATAGGGATGTGTATGAATTGTGTTCGTTTCGCTGAAAGAACGCACACCTTTTTTGTGATCCGTGGACAGAACCTTAAAATGGTGGTTGTGTTAAAAACTTGAAAAGTACGCGAGTGATTTGAATGTTTCTTGTACTAGAAGAAAGCTTATGAATTGGGCTTTCATATCCTAGATTTTGAAGGTGCTACATGCAGAACTTCACTAAAACAATGGTCCCGACATTTGGGTTTCGTTTTTTTTACTCACCCTGTATACTCAGGGTACACCATCATGAAAATAATAGCAAGGCATATACAGTCGACTCTCGTTAGAACAAACTCTGTTAATACAAAATTCTGGTTATAACAAACATAAAGCCTTGGTCCCGACTGTGCATTTATGTGCACAATGAATGGGACTGATGTTCCTCTTAATACAAACATCTGATATAACAAACAATTTGGCTAGGTCCGAACGAGTTTGTTATAACGAGACTCGACTGTAACGTAAACAAACATGGTGGCATGGTTTTGGGCTTTTTATTTGTAAGATCCCTCTTCAAAATACGACACGTGACCTACCTGGAATGTTGATTGATGTTTCGGGGGAATTTGAGCTATCCATCAATGTTTAAGAGTGTCAATCTGCTGTAACTTTGCGAGAGTCACTCGTTCATCGCACACACTATTAACACTGCCATGTTTGTTTGCATTTTATGCTTTGCTTAAATTTCAAGATGGCGTGCACTGAGAAAGGTCTATTGGGACTGGAGGACTTGTGATGGACTTGCAGTGACCTGCAGGGACTTGTCGACTGGACTAACGTCCCTGATTTTAACTGAGCCCACATATAGCACAACTTTACAAACTGCTGGCCCTGATAGAAGTAATTTAACCCTAACCCTCCTCAATCCTCTAAAATCCTCCTGCCGATTTTGGATGATTTTAGAGGACTGAGGATGAATGGCAAAGATGTATCGGTTTTTGTGGAGGATGCATTACGTCAAGCCAGTAGGCCATATCCTGCATTGGTTATGTTCAGCCATGCATAAATCAGCCCTGTGTTTTTCTCGTATTTCATCCGTACTGCTTCTAAATGCCATTTGCACTGCCTCAAACCCTAGCAGTAATTGGCAGAGGATTTTGGAGGATTGAGGCAGTGGTCACCTTCCGCAGACTAAATCCAAGAAAACACAGATGATTTTGGAGGACTGAGGCTGAATCTAATTTTTTTTTCTTGGTGGCAATTGGGGGATTTTGCAGGATTGGGGTTGCATCCTAGCCAAAGGGCCTAGGGGTTAAAGTTAAAGCTCAGGCCGATCTCAAGCAGCTGCCAGGGACAGAAATTAGCAGCTTTTCAATGATTTTGACTGAATACTCACTGACGTCACCGTTGGCAAGCTGTACACCTTCCATTGCTTTCTTGACTTTTGGTCTGTTTTCTGCCATCGACACGGGCGTCTTGCCTGCAAATTTCCTGGGAAGACGACCGAAACGGATTGGGTTAACTCAGTTTGTAACAAGGGAGATTATGACTCATGAATAACAAGGGACAACAAAAATTAGGACTTGAAAACATTGGCAGTTAAAACAAGGTGATCCGTGGCTTGCATGTATCGCCTTTTTTCGCAGTCGATCCCTATATGTTCTGTGATCTTAAAAAAAGTCACATTTTGTGCAATCTAAACAATGACCCCTTGATCACGACGATCACGATTTGCTAGTAAAATAGGTCATTTTCAGTCGCTACGCCACAACCTACACCACCTAAAATGACTGTGCAAGTTGCGCCATTATTTGTTGCGCAAGTCACGGACTTACGCATGATGAAATTGTCACAGCTGAAATGTTGCGCAGCGTGAAATGTTGCGCAACTTACGCAGTAAATTGTGGCGCGAGTGGACTTGGGCAATTGCGTATAAAGTTTTGTGAAAGCGGCTGCTGATAGTACATGTTCCAGAATATGATTTTATGATACTCACCCTTTTTTGGCCCTAGCGTAGCGATTGGCTCCGTTGCTGACCAGCTCATAGATGATGCCCACATCTCCCCTGGCTACGGCATCGTGCAACGGTGTAGCTCCGTCAACATTGGCTGCATTGATGTCTGCTTTGTCGTCTAGGGAGTAGGGGGTAAAAAAAAACTTGAAGTTGCTTTCCCTGTCCTCGTCAACACATTCAGTTTTTTTTCTCTTAACCCTAACCTTCCTCCAAAATCCTCTTTGCAAAATGGAGGCAGTATGCTATTTTTACATGGAGGCAATTGGAGGATTTTGCAGGATTGAGGTTACCTCCTAGCAAAAATGCCTATGGAGTTAGGGTTTTAATAAATTTCATCTTGTATGCTGTATTTCAGCCAAAAAACCCACCTTTTTTTGTGGGGGGGGGATTCTCTGCAACCCTCTGTAAAAGGTTCTTATTTTGGGAAAAAACAGATCTGCCTTGTGAGCAGACTGGCTCCTGGTACACAAATTATTGATTTGTTATTGATTGTGGGGTGGGAACCTGCCTACCCCGCAAGAATGGAATTATTGTCCAGTAGAAAGTAATATGACATTTGTAAAGTAATAATTCAGTAACTTAAAGGGGCACTAGGTCCTTACCGCGAGGGGGATAATTGTGCACAGAGTCCATTCCTTGGACCAGATCGATTATTTACTGGAGATTGGCTTGAGCAGATCTAAGACAGCAAGAAGGGACAGGCTACTCACCGATCAGGAGTTTGACTGTGTCCTTACTACCGTAGGATGCAGCCCAGTGTAACGCCGTGTTGCCTGTGGCCTCATCATCCTGAATATTCACATCAACTCCTGCTTTCAGAAGATTCCTTGCTAATGCCATACTGTAAATATAAGCACACAATTGTAATCAAATATCGGCTCAAACATCAGGAATTGAGAGCAAAATGGAAGTGAATTTCATGCGGCCAAAAATCGTTGTTTCAAATTTGCTTGACTAATTTTGCTAAAATTTTGCTTCAAAGTATGAACAAGGCCTCAGCCTCCCAAAACATTGGAACTGCTTGTAAGAAGAAAGAGTGAAGTCCTGAAATCTGGTGAAATTTCAACAAACGAGCAGCTGAAACAGGTATTGTAAATGGGCAATTCAACAGAATTACAAACCTCAATGATAAATTTCAAAATGGTCCAAATACAACAAATGAAACGTGTATTATTTTGAAGCTTATTGTCTGTATTTTATATGACTTGAAGCTTTGCATGGCGGATGAGATAAAGTAGAAAGATTGCGGGTAACACCATGTGGAAAGTAATCTCTTCTTGGAAGAAGTGTGGTTCTGAAAAGAACCGGTTGGTTGAGTGTAGAACTTGACGTTTCGGTCAGTATGCTCTGTCCGTCCTCACCCTCCTGAGGACGGACAGAGCACACTGTCCGAAACATCTACACTCAACTAACCAGTTCTTTTCAGAACCACACTTCTTCCAAGAAGAGATTACTTTCCACATGGTGTTACCCGCAATCTTTCTACTTTATCCGTTTTTTATTGAAAACTTGGCAAATGCAGGTGCACCTCAAATTTAAGAACATACGCAAAGTGCATGGGGGCATTGTGTGATTTCAGTGTTGGCTCAGCTCATATTCAGTGTGAATGCAAATGAGAATTTGAAGCAAGATATGTGGAAGAGGCCCCCCCCCTACAATGTATGTTGGTCACTGTTTTCCCGAAGTCTCAGAAATTCTTTTCAGATCTCTAGGGGGATGTGTTAGGTAATAATAGACTAGCGTGTGCATAGGGTATAGGGACACTGTGGGTACCCCTGTGTCTTAAATCGTGCATGCTTTACATACAAGAGTACATATTTGAGATGTCTCACTAAACATCGGAAACAGATTTCCATGCCTGGACATCACTTGTCACCCTGTGCACAAACCCTATGAGGCTGGTCTGAAATTGTCTAAGTGTTTTCTCAGCAAATGCTTCAATATTTTCCCTGATAAATTGGACTTTTTAGGACATATTATCACTTTCTGATGGCTGATTGGTCACTGCAGGGGGAATTAGTGATGGCCAGGTATGGGAATCTTTCCTAAGTACCGGTACCAACGAATTTGCGAAAGTCAAACAGATTGCAACTCCAGTGAACTTTTGCTGTGAGCGGTTTGTTACATCAGCATTGCTTTACTGTGTTCACCAGATCATTCTATTGGAAGCAATTTGTAGTTTCCTGAGCGAGGAAAACATTCACATTGAAGCTCTATACAGAGCAATACGTGACCTACTTGGATTGCGCGACGGCTTGCAGTAGAACATCGTGGTACACTTTGGTCACTTGCTCTGAAAATGAACTGTCGTATGCTGTGATGCCTTCCTCATCGAGCACCGAGGGGTCCGCACCAGATATCAACAGGGCACGCACAACGTCGGCATTACCCAGCTAAGATCACACAAGAAGGAGTGATTTTTAACAATACAATCTGATCAAAATGACATCAGAAACAAAACAGCATGTCTTCATACCGGTATTAAAAATATATATTGACAAAGTAACATATATGTACATGTACAATGTACAGGGGATCATGTACTATTGATGATGTACCATAACGTGCCCCCCCCCCTTTGATTTTTCAACTCTAGCGCCTTCCTCGGGCAACAGTTTTACCTGAAATTTCACAGAAAGTGAAATTTCATGAAGCTCTAAACATTCCCGTTCATAAATTGTGCGTTTATCTGCCTGTTACAAAGTTAGCAGAGAAATTTATTTTGGCGTGATTTTCCAGATTTTATTTCGAAGTGCACAGTGAACCCTTTGAAAATGCGCCCGAAAATAAGAAAATAGTTTTCTGACCAAATTCTAGTTGGGTATGAAAGTAGAGATAATAAGGGATTTATCAGAATTTATCATCTTTGAAGAAATTCTTAAATGGGATTAACTTGGGATTTTCTGAGATTTGTTAAAGTGCGCCACGTTAGGGAACACTCCAAAACCTAGTCTGTAATATCCTGGACCATTACTAGATGATGGATGTATAAGATATGAACAAATACATGTACATGTACATAGCGCTGGAAATGCTAATGGACAATTTGAGTGGCAACAGTGCACATGTCTGTGGACACGTTTTGGAATGTGTTTAGCTTTTAATACTCCACACCTTTCCAAATCCCTCAAAATCAACAAGATAGTTTTTGAAGGATTTTGAACAATTTTTGATGGGTCCAGGAAGGCAGACCATAGCCTCTATTACTTTACTAGGGACTAGATGCCCCTGAATGTAAAATATAAAAACACGAACTCGTGCAATTTGGGGTTCCCACACATTGAAAGACTAACCTTAACTCCCTACTTAGTTATATTAAAAGTAGAAGACCATGTCCATCAAAATCCATCACTCATGCTGCTTCACATAATGCTTCAGGACCAAACATGGCTTATCTGCCCAAATCTCCCAAAATGGGGGGATGGATTTTGGTGGAGTTCGTAAGGGGAAGGGAAAGAGGCCTGCATGGTAAGGAAGCTTTGGGAAGGTTTCTAACCAACAAAAAAAATTAGTGATTGATAAAATAAATGACAGTCAACACTTGTTCTGTACAGGATCTGTGACGCTACCAGGCCTCTTTCTCTTCCCCAAAACTAATCTTCCTTTTCCAATGTACAAAAAAATATAGTTTTGAAAATCATTTCAGTTTACCTTTGAAGCTAAGTGTAGCATGGTTCCCTGGCCAGGCGTGATGTTGTTCAGCACTGTCTCTAGTTGGCTGTCCCGCTTGGACTCCTTTACCTCTGAAATAGCAACCAATAATAGAACCAGACAAGCTTGAAATGTGGTATTCAATGTCCTATGCAAACTTTCTCTCAGTTATTTTTTCTGCAACAAACATCTAAGGAATTCGACCTCTGACACTTTTTTATTACCCTCTCAAACAAACAGCCAAAACAAAATTTACTTCAATGGTAGTCAAAGGTCTAACCAAATAAAAAAAACAACAAGGTTTTGAACGGTTCATTAACTCAAGAGGATAGTACATTTAAAGTTATCAGAGAAAAACAGCTCTCCACGTTTCGGGGGAGAAAAAACAACAACTGTGAATTGTTTTCGTTTTGCTGAAAGAACACTTACTTTTTTGGTGATCCGTACGTGGACACAACTGTAAAACGGTGGTTGTGTTTAAAATTCCGTAACGTGAAAAGTGCTCGAGTGATTTGAATGATTCTTGTAAAAGAAAGCTCACTGATTGGGCTTTCATATCGTAGATTTTAAAAGTGCTACAGGCAGAACTTCATAAAAACATTTGCCGTGCCATTTGGGTTTCCTTTTTATTTTTTACTCACTCTGTAAGTATAACAATCCTTCACAATGACATGTGCTGTTGTTAAAAAAATAGCCTAAAAACCACTAATAACAATAAAACAGAGGAGTGAAAAGGTTGGCTGTCTCAGGGCACTCTGGGATTTTCAGTTCTGTTCGCTATTATACATTGTACATGTACAGTCTCCGGCTTTTGTCATTTGTTCAGTTCTTATTGTTGACCACCTTTAGAAACAGGAAATCTCTATAAGATTTGAGGCTTTGCATGGTGGGGTATCGGTATCGTTTCGGTTTGCGGTAACACCATGTGATAATAACTACTGCTTAGAAGATATTAGTTCTGAAAAGAACTTGTCCTGCTTATTATCAACTATGCTAAGTAGTTTTTTGTTCTGATAAGAACAGTCCTGCTGTAAGTTCTACGAACTTGTCTAAGACAAGTCAAGTTCGTAGAACTTACAGCAGGACTGTTCTTATCAGAACAAAAAACTACTTAGCATAGTTGATAATAAGCAGGACAAGTTCTTTTCAGAACTAATATCTTCTAAGCAGTAGTTATTATCACATGGTGTTACGGCAAACCGAAACGATAGGAAATCTCTAATTATTTTACCCCTTTTTTGTCCGTAATTTCTATAAAGTATACCACGGATGCAAACATTTTTCTGAAACTGGCGATGTACATGTACAACGTGGAATCTAACATTCTATAGCAGTAAATTCAACGCACACCTGAAAATATAGATGATACATGGCACAAAAACTATTATCTATCTGCAATTTAAAAAACATGAAATCTTGTAATGGACTAAAGCCCGGCGCACACCTTTTCGATTTTACCAGTTAACTTTTCGATTTTACAGATGCATCGGCCAGCCATCCTACAGAGGTGTGCGTTGAAAATTTGGACCGATCTGACCGTACACTGGGCGACCGAATGAAATAATATGTTTGATCCGATGTCACCGGAAAGGCAGCACTCCGATTTCACTGGACGCGATATTCATGTTAACCAATCAGATTCACGAAGAAAAGACACACGATTCAAAATTGACGGCTGCCATTTTGTCATCATGTAACTCGTCATCATGTGACTCGTCATCATGTGACCGATCATCATGTGACCGATTATAGAACGGAGACAGGCATGTGTGCGGTTAGCGTTGTGTTCTAACCGCAATGGTGAAAAAAAGTACTGGTAATGGGGTGATCCGGTTAAGCAGTAAAATCGGAAAGGTGTGAGCCAGGCTTTTCATCCCTGATGAAAAATTCATTAAATTCATCATCTGAGTAGTTTTCAGCCTTTTAAAAACGGTTCATTCGATAACTCTGGAGTCCACTGCTCCTGTTGCATCTGACATTTGTTTTTCGTCCAAGAGTGATTATGAATGGCAAACTACATGTACCTACCCAACAAATGAAAACAAGTTTGAAATCATTGTTAAGATACTTGCATGGCAAATTACAAAGTACCAAAATAACAGGAACATGAAAACTATGTTTTGGACCATAAATTTATAGCAGACCCATGAGTGGCTGTTGGAGCAATGTGGTGTCTTAAAGGGAAGATACCGGTACAACATTTGCAAACGTTACTGGACTGGAATGGCAGTCTAAAGCATCCCAATACAATCATGGCTCCTGGTTTGCTGAAATTTTAAGTAAAATAACTATAACTATAACTATAACTTACAACATTTATAATGCGCTTTCCACCATGTTTCAAAGCCCACAGTAGTTTCTTGTACAATTATCAATTATTTACAATCTACAATTATTTACTGATCAAAGGCTTGTGAAAAAAGAAAGCTCTTAAGTACTGTCTTAAACAAGTCCAATGAATCAGTTTCACGGATGTGGATGGGAAGAGAGTTCCAGAGTTTCGGGGCTAGCACAGAGAAGGCACGGTCGCCATAGCGGGTTTTGGTTTTAGGTCCAGGCAGTAACTGAAGATGGGCTGTAGAATGCGATCGGAGGTGGCGGGATGTAGATGAAATGGCTGTGGACCGGGTAGATATGAGCTTCTGGAGGTATGATGGGGCAAGGTTGTGAATGATTTTGAAAACAAGGAGAAGTGTTTTGAAGATGATGCGTTCGTGAACCGGAAGCCAATGAAGAGACCGAAGGACTGGTGTAATGTGTTCATGTTTCTTAGTCCGATTGACCATTCTGGCAGCGGAGTTTTGGATACGTTGTAATGGAGCGATGTTTGACTTGGGCAAACCGGACAACAGGCTGTTACAGTAATCAATGTGAGATGTAATGAGTGCATGGACCAGTCTCTCTGATGAGTAACTGGTCAGATATTTCCTGATTTTGCCGATTTTGACAATTCCCCAGGATGCTGATCGGCAGGTCTTGCGGATATGCTCAGAAAAGGTAAGCTGGTTGTCGATAGTGAAGCCAAGATCTCGGACACACTCCGCTGTATGGTCAAATGGTATTTGTGTATCAATTTCCAATGCTGGTCGGCTGACCAGCATTGGAGAAAACTGGTGTTTTTTTTTCAAAAAGTGCTCCTAATTTTTCATATTTATTTATTACGCATTTTCTTTGCAATTGATTACACACCTGTGAAGGGGTACAAGCCAGCTACAATGATTCTCTGACCTCATAATTCCCCAATATCTATAAATTGCTCCATTTCATCAAAATGTGAAACAAGTCAGTGTTACAATATTTGCTTAAAATACTATTCCTCCAAATCCATTTATTTCTGAAAATTACAGCATAGGCCTATGTTGTACTTTCCCTTTAAAGTTGTACACGTATACCCCAATGCCCTTAAAAAAATATACCTGTATGGATTTTTTTCTACCAACAAATTTTCAATTTGTATGTTTTGTTTTAACAAAAAAACACCCAAATTTATTCTGATTTTGGACGCCTGCATTCCTCTGAAAAAGTGTTTTCATTTTGTGCACAAATAAACCTGCCCAAACAGTGTCGAATTATTGTTTAATCGGCAGCCACCAATTCAAATTTTGGGAAGAAAAAATTCAATAACTAGGCCTAAACGTTGTTAAATTTTTTCGTTCATAAGTGAATGACATATATTGCTAGGAAAAAGCAATTGGAAAAAAAAAACAAATCTGTTTTATGAGGTTAAACTCGAAAAATAGTTGGAAACAACTTGATACGACATGTTCCTGGTAAGAATACCCGACACTTTAATTTTTTCTATCTTTTTTTAAAAACTTGCAAACCACACATATCTTATGTAAAAATTAAGGAAAGATCTCCATACGAAGTTCACTCAACACCCTGTGTACAAACCCTATGAGATTGGACTGAAAAATTCTAAGTGTTTTCTAAGAAAATACTTGTATTTTCTCACTGCTCAAATTGACTTTGATGACATGAAATTGCTATCTGGGGGCTTGTTAGTCAATACAGAAGAAAATTAGTGAACTTCTTATATGGAAATCTTTCCAAAATTAAAACAGATCTTGCCATCGTTGTCAAATATAAATTTATCACTGGAAACGATCGTCCAGAAAGCTGACAATATCTCAGACTCAAAGTGTGGTCAAGTTCTACACAGACAGATGAACAAATTTGTACAATGTTTCAGATAATGGTTTATCTTTTTGTTTCAACACAGACTTGTTTGTATATATACGCAAACAGGATGGAAGAGCAACAGTGCAGACAGCTTGACACTCAACATAACATGTGTGACGCATTCATAACAAAAGAAATACACCAGTTTCCATACATATGTATAATTCAATAAGCCATGATCACAAATGCAACCTGTAGAAACACTGAGAATAATGCCAAGTAAAAAAAATAAACCAGTTTCTCATCCCTGCCCGCTTCCTTTTTTTCTTGGTCGCCTTCCGTTTTTTTTTTTTAATTTATATGGTTGCAGGATATATTTTGCATATTATGTATATTGTCAATGTATTGTCTTTTAATTTGTTTCCAACAAAATTGTAGCTGTGTAGAAAGGGTTATGGCTTCTTTGGACACAACTTTGTATCGGCAAAACAATGAAACAAATTTAAGAAACCATCCTCCATCTTGGAAAATCCTCCATTGTGGAAAATCCACCATCTTGGGGGAAAATCCGCCATTGTGGAAAATCCACCATTGTGGAAAATCCGCCATTGTGGAAAATCCGCCATTGTGGAAAATCCGCCATCTTGGAAAATCCGCCATCTTGGAAAATCCGCCATCGTGGAAAATCCGCCATCGTGGAAAATCCGCCATCGTGGAAAATCCTCCATCGTGGAAAATCCTCCATCGTGGAAAATCCTCCACCGTGGAAAATCCTCCATCGTGGAAAATCCTCCATCGTGGAAAATCCTCCATCGTGGAAAATCCTCCATCGTGGAAAATCCTCCACCGTGGAAAATCCGCCATCTTGGGGGGAAAAATGCTCGCCTCCTTCAGGGTTTTTTCCATAGAGGCCGAACAAGAAACCACCTATTTTTTTTACTCGGCCTAACTACAAGTGTATGCATACATGTACAAGTGAGGCAGGAACACTCCCTTTTTACTGTTGACTATTTACATTGTATAGGCCTACTAGGACTTGAACGACTGAGTCAGCTAAGTTTTGCCTTTACGTCCTGTTAAATTGTGCTAACTTCCAAAATTTGACACGCAGCTTAAAATTGGCATAAAACCTACCAGGGAAGATCATTTTTCACAGGAGAAAACTCACTTGTTGAAGAACTGTCAATCTAGTCTATCTATTTTCGGTTGTGACTCCAATTGTTGTTACCATGTCCATTACATGTACGTACATGTGTACCAATATTTACCTTAAATGATGGCATTGTCACCAAGTGTACATGAACATGTAGTACAAGTGCTATGATACATGTACCAGTAGGTTAGATAAAGATGATGCAGCTTGCAGAATATATGTACATGTAGCAACAATTCCAATTCCCAAATAGTCTACATGTAACTGAAATTTTCAGAAAAGCGAAGTCACCAGCCCCTTTCATCGTTTACATGTATACACATTTACGTTTACATGTACAATCCTAATTTATTCAATATGCACACATGCATTGAATTACGTAAACGAATACAGTTATCAAGGATATTTGGCATTGATAATGTCAGTGCAATATCTCGCTGCCATAGAACTAAAGAGTGCACTTGCTATGCTACATGCACTGCGAGGACGCGCGGCGGGCGTTTTCTAAGTGGGAAAAATGCAAAGATTTTACGCACTGAAAGAAGGCACATCTTGGTATATCATATTCGTTCTACTAATGCACTACATGTATGTTCTAACACTCTACATTTTGTCAGTGGTTTTGCCCACTTAGAAAATGGCCTCCGCGCATCCTTCTAAGCTTGTCCATGTGGCGTATAGCGAGTGCGCTCTCTAGTTTTTTTTAAACTCTAAATGAACTCCACCAAAACGAAAAGTACAAAAACAGAACAAAAACCACATGAGCTTACGTCTTCGGTGCGGTACAGCGAAGTCCTTGTCCAACGCAACTCTCATACCACCAACGCTACCGAGGGTAGTGCACGTGGAAGGGAACTCGTAGCCAGAACTACTGTCAAACCCAGGAATAGTTGGCTTGTTCACAGACATTGTGATGCCAAAATGCAACCACTGCTGGCACAATCCTGCACACTATCTGACGACACACCCAACCCGACACGTACACAATGATACTGTACGTCGGTCTGTAGGCCACGTAACAATACAAGCTGTCTCAGTTCAGTGATCAATCAGCCAAACTGGTTAAAAAATAACCCAGTGTGCTTTGAAATCGAAAGGATACTTTTGTACACGTGAAGTGCACACGCCAAACCTGTGCATGCTGAGCTAGTCATTCAGGCATCCCTGCCCAAAACCCAAATTTTATTATTCAGCATATGTACACAATGAATTCCCCCATTACACATGCATCACTAGTTCACCAAAGGTCACACGTCACACAGTCAATTCAATGGGTATTTTTTTAATCAAATGAGCCCATGAACTGAACTTTTATCCAGCTGGACTCTATTTTTGTTCTCTCCATCAACTACATGTCCAAAGGTTGTCAACATTTTGAAAGGTACAACATTTGCTTTTGCGGTGATTTTTAGAAATGGATGGATTTGAGGGTGAGTATTTTATCGCAAATATTGTTACCCTGACCTGTTTAAAGTTTTGTGTTCATCATAGATGTTGGTAAAACCAAAACAAAATGCTGTTCTTGCTGTCTAAATTTCAAATTTGCTTGCTGATGAAAAGACCCCCCTGCAAAAACTCCTGGATCCGCCCCTGAATTGTTCTCTCTAATGGGCATGGGTAAAATACAAATAAAAAAAACCAAAAAAAACCTACACATTGGGTGGAATGGACACAAATGAATTTTGAAGAAAAAAAATCTAAATGTTTCCAGGAAAAATCAGATAGGCCTACCTATCAAAACCGAATAGTGGAATTCAAACCGAACTTTGAAAAATCTGAATTTAAAACCCATCACTACTGGTAATACCCATGGAGGAAATAGATGGTACATGTATGCCACACCAAGAGTACAGACCTTTTCCGTTAAGGCGGAGTTAGAGGTCAATGGTTTTGTATCTCTAAAATAGGCAACGAGTGATCATTTTGTGCATTTCTTGTTAAAACAACAAAGAAAACCCTCGGAGACACCTGCAACACATAACGTCTATTTACACGTGTATGTACCCACATCAACATATGTGATGTATCCATAGCAACTAGATGCCCTGGTCTGGGTGTTGCACTAGTCTATACGCATCTGCAAGAGAGATCTGTACATACTTATGTTTGTTTGCAGAGGCGCTGGTTTTTAGGTTGACGTTTTATTGGAAACTTAACTACCGTTTCTGGTTGATGACAACATAGGCGTAGGCAGTGGAAGGGGGGAGGGGGGTAGTATTTACCCCCCACTATTTTCTAAAGACTGCCCTTTTCCATTCAAATGCCCTTTTGTCACCAACGCTTACCCCCCCCCCCCCAATTTTTTGTAAAGAGTGCCCTTTTTTTTTAACAAGTGCCCTTTTTGTCTGAACAAGTGCCCTTTTTAAAAAGAAGTCGTTTTCTTTTTGTGTCCCATCGGCCGTTCCGGGTGCTTTTTTTGTGTGAATTACGTGCATGTATCGCCCTGAAAAGCACCATATAGGCCTAGTGTCTATTAGTGTGCACGATCGTCGGTTTTGAAGAGCGTTCCCATCGACAGATAGTACCAGCCCCCCCCCACACTTTTTGATTGTACGGAGGCCAAGTGTCCAGGGAAAAAAAACACCTTGTCTACATGTACATTTCAGCATGGATGTGCAAGTGCCTTTTTTAAGAAATTTTAACCCCCCAAATAAAAATGACTGTGCTACGCCACTGTAGACATACATCACTTTGAGTGACGTCTGTGGATCATAAAACTAGCCTCTTCGTTTTATTATTCTCAAACTCTCAATGGACTCAATCAATACTGGTAGATTCTGAGTCGCGTGCACCTGTAACCATAGTAACTGTTTATCATCATTTGGGATCGCTGCGGAAACGAGCATCAATACAATAACACTTTGGTATTAACCCATATAACCCAAATGATTTAGTCTTGATTTATTATTATTATTACTTTTATTTATTCAGCCAAATTACAAGATACAAGAAGCAGCAATCCACAAAAGTAAACAAAACTAAGGCCAAAAAAAAAAAGATTCCGGATTTTGGTATGCATGCGTGTCGCCGTAGCCATGCGCGTCGGCAAAATGAAAAAGTTTTTTTTTTCAATGAAAGATGATGTCTCAAACCGCCAAACTCACTGGTTTGACTGGAATCCTGCTGCTGCACAATTTTAACATGTTTTTAGATGGGGTTATGATCGAGAATAAGCTTTATGGCCTCTCTGGACTCCCATATATTTGCACGAAGTTTAGTCGGGCACCATTTGCAGTCATCAGCCGACATTTGAAGCAAAAAAAAACAGGTAAAAAAAAAAAAAGCCGCGTCGCCACACCACTTTTAGGGCAAGCTCCATACCAGAAACCGGAGACTTATTTTTTTTGGCCTAAACAAAAACAATCCAATCCAAGCTGGCCAGGTTTGACAAAAGTATAATAAAACACTGTGACCCGAAAGCCTGTCAATCCTAATTTGAATGGTACATGTAACATACAAAAATATATTTAAAAATAGATACAAAGTTCAATGAAAAATAAGACCACCTCAAAAATAAAACTTACAAAGATGATTAGATTCAAAGGATTAACAGTTAAAACCCTGACAAAAGTTTTCAAAGGCAAGAATAGCTGGCGTAAAAACGTAACAACATGCAGATTATACAAGACTGGGGAAAAAACAGACAAACATACCAAAAGAAAACCAACCAACAAACAAAAAAACAAAAACAATATAAATACAAATCAAAAACAAAACAAAACAAAGCAAAACAAACCAAGACAATTGTTTCGGGTTTGTAATTTTACTTTTTTACCCAGGGTATGCCCACACAGTTAAACTTTGGTGGTTTCCATTGGGGCCCCTGATATATTACAAAATATTTTAGATATTTTGGATATTTTGCAGTGACCGGCAATACACCTAACGCTATTTTGCCTTGAGTGCGCAGTGTTTGGCTATTTTGATGGGAAAGTTATGTTTATTCATTGAATAAGGAAAATAACGTCATGCTATTGTTATAAGTCAACTAGTAAGGCCAAAAAAATACACTTCTGCTTCTGATTACATGGCATTTGGAAATAGGGTAGGCAGGTAGGGATCTTTTTTTTTTTGGCCAATTTTTTTTGTGTGTACGATCATATGGAGGCATCTGCGTGTAGTCAAGGGTAAAAGGTAGAAATTGATGGTTTTACGTGTTTTTTTTTCTGTTAGAATAGAGAAGGTAAGGAAACCAGAAGCAGAACTATACATGTACTTATTTTTGGCGTTAGCTGTGGATCGAAAGATTCCTGGTTCAAACACACCAATGTGGATTATTGCCCATTTTTCACCTACTATTTTAAAAAATTTTTTTTATACATGTAGTTCGGATAGTTTTTATTTAAGGGAAAAGTAGAGTAGTAGAGAACTACCGGTAAGTGTCTTGCAGTGATTCCACCAAAACTACTGACAGCGTTATGGTTACGGCTAAATACACTCAACCCAAACAAGAAAGCCCCCCCCCCCCAAAAAAAATACATGTACTTGTTTGTAGTACAGAAATTCCTTAGCAATCCAGCCATACTCCTTACCGGTAATTGGCCCAAAACAGTGATAATGTGTACGAAACTGCGCAATTTATGACAAATGATGCCGAAAACAATTGCACTTTTGTACATATATGCAAGTTGAGTGTGAACATCGATCGCCAGCCACCTCTCGTGCTGCCTCTCAACTGCGAAGTGGGTAACAGCCAACACGTGGAAAAGCCTCCTCTCCTGCGTAGCGGCGAAGCCTCATTATATTTGTAGGGAAAATATTTAATCCTCTGATAAACAGGAAACTAAAAAGGCGGCTAATTATCTCCAAAAGAAAAATCAAAAGGAACATTACATTTTACTTGCACTAACGTGTGTGAGAAATTAAATGATCAGACACAAATTAAATGCTTCAATGAAAATTTATTCTTGGTAAATTATTTATCTTCTGTTGCAATGATTAAATAATTAAGAAACTCTCTTGATTACAAAACAAAACAAAGAATATTAAATCACAAAATTAATTATCTACAATAATTGAACAATTGGATCAGAAAATGTGGTTGTAGTAGACTTCCCAAGGGATGAAAAGCACTCGAGGGAAAGGTGCAGGCCCTAAATCAGTCCAGCTTGTAAGTGTTTCGGTCGACTGGCGAGTAGTCCTGCTGCAACAACCGGGGGCCGTCAGGAACGTCGCGGTCCAATCCAAGGTATGTTGGTGTGGAAGTGCTGTTCCGCCGAGGCGAAACCGTGGTAGCTGAGCTTGAAGATCAGACGAGTAAAAAAAACGTTCCTGACTGCTGCAAAATCTGCCGAATTGACCCGGCACTGGATCAGAATGAAGATCAGGATGCTGCAAAAAAATGTCGATGTCCCAGGCTCCCTGTCTACAACGCACGAAACAGCTGGCGCGTGCGGGTGATCAACGATGGTTTACTGTTGCTACGGCGGTGGTGTCACTGGCAATAGCTGTTCAAATGACAGTCAAAAGTACTGTTTACATATGTGTAGCTACTTCAAGTCGCACACAAACAGTCACTAATCCTTGACAAAAAGCTAGGACTGGTTACAGCGGTAAACTTGTGAAATGAATCACTTAAGATGACATAAGCTTGCGAAAGAAATTTCACTATAGTGTGACTACGTTGAGCATAAAAACAAAAGAGCGGGCTACAAAAATGTGGCATTAAAATTGAATAATCAATTCGTGCTCTGATTGGCTGAGGCCACGGTAATGATCAATATGCTAATTTAAAAGTTGCTCATTGGTCAAACTACTGAATTACATGCATATTCATAAAAATGGGAAATAGACTGGTTGTATGTCTAGGCATAACTACTGAGGTGATTTAAATGCAACAATTAGAAACTTGAATTTGAATATACTGAAGAACAAGAACAATTTGCATATCAATGATCAAATATATAATCTAAATTTCAGTAATTTTAGTCAATGAAATTATCCTGGACTCGTGGTTGCTACATATTATTAATAAACTAAATGGAAAAACTCCATGGCATTGGTGAAACAGACTAGCTACAACTTACAAGTACTTTATTACACAAAAGAAAGCTATACAGTATACTGGTAAGTCAACGTTACATGCGGGTTCCGGACACTACGGTTGCACCATGAGTCCGTGCAGGCGCCCTCTGCCCGCGGCCCGGCACCGACGTTGAGGATCCTTGTTCGTCCCCGAACAAGGCAGCGCCTCCGCTGGGGTCTCCTGGTCTCCGCTGGGGTCACCTCTAGATCTGGGGTCTCCTCTGGGTTCTCCTCTGGGGTCTCTGCTGGCGTCTCCTCTGGGGTCTCCTCTGGGTTCTCCTTTGGGGTCTCCTCAGGGGGCTCCTCTGCGGAGCAGCGCTCCTTTGGAGTCTCCTCTGGGGTCTCCTCTAGGTTCTCCTCTAGGGTCTCCTCTAGGGTCTCCTCTAGGTTCTCCTCTGGGGTCTCCTCTGGGGTCTCCTCTGGGGTCTCCTCTGGGTTCTCCTCTGGGTTCTCCTCTGGGGTCTCCTCTGGCTTCTCCTTTGGGGTCTCCTCAGGGGGCTCCTCTGCAAAGCAGCTCTGTCGGCTCCACTGACTCTGCTCCATATACTCCCATGTGGAGCAACTCCATCGGCTCCACTGGCTCCGCTCCATAGACTCCAGTGCGGAGCAACTGCGCCGGCTCCACTCCATTGACTCCCTAACGCTTTGCTGGCCATCTCACTAAGGTTGGTCGGCGCTCTGCCAGGCCCTGATCCAGCGTGAGTACCCACCGCATGGTGACTCGGACGCCAGACTAAATCGACCCGGTGTATTCATGGTGAAAAACACTCTGTTTTTCCTTGTTTTTCCTTCGTCAAACGTGCCGCCGCTGCAACCAATGTTACGTCGATCAGATCCTGGGTTTTTACACGCCAGACGAAGGAAACCATGGACAATATTCTTCAGGGTTTCGGGGCTCTAGGCCATTTATTCTTGCAACTTTCTTATACAAGCCTCTCTTTTTATACAATTCACCACCACGACACGTTATACAAAAATGTCACACTACTGAGTGGGCGCAGTCCTGCAACGGGTCTGGCCCTGCCCAAGGCCAAGCGCAGGATCGCGACGCTACTGTTGCACTGTGAGTCCATGCTGGCGCCCCCTGCCGGCGGCTCGGCACCAACATTACAATATACTACTTACTAGGTACTCCTCAAACAGACCAACATATACACACAGCCTTAACCTGCTCTGAAGAGGAAATTATAAAAAGCAATGAACACCATATTCATATTTTTTTAGGTCGAGATCAATATGTGCAAAGACAAGCTTAAATCTCAGCAAACCCGGATGAATCTTAAGTCAGCATTTATTATAATAAATTGTATCACATCTGTGCCACTTTTTCTAATTGTGTACACAACATCAAATTTTAGGGATAATGGCCTCCTTCCCTTTTTCCAAAAACCCGTATGCTCAACACTTTTTTTTTAACTTGGCATTTATAAACATCATAAAATGGGCTTGTCTGTTCGATTTTATACTTAAACTTAATTACTCTTAGCCCCAAAATGTGGCCTATTTACTGGACTGCCTCCGTAAACATAGGCCACACATCCACATGTACAAAAACGTGTCGACGGAGCCAAATTTTGATTTTCACATTTAGGCTTACTTTGTAGGTTTTTTTTGCTTTAGAAGCATTCTCACCCTCTATATAGGCTATCAGAAAGTGCTGCCTTTTTCAGATGTCTAATTTTTGTGAAATTTCATGTTGAAATTTTGATACGAAAACGTGTAAAAATGAATCTGGAAATTTCACGAAAAATGGACATCTGAAAAAGGCAGCACTTTCTGATTAGCCTATATAGAGGGTGAGAATGCTTCTAAAGAAAAAAAACCTACAAAGTAAGCCTAAATGTGAAAATCAAAATTTGGCTCCGTCGACACGTTTTTGTACATGTGGATGTGTGGCCTATGTTTACGGAGGCAGTCCAGTAAATAGGCCACATTTATGGGGCTAAATTACTCTTACAACGTGGACCATCCAACGTGGCTTTTATGGCCCGTTGGTGCTTAATTTAATTATAATTGCTAGCAGTTTAAAGGTAGCTTCCTAGCTCCATGCCTAAATGTACACTGAAAAAAAAGATGAGAGTCCACCCACCGTTTGTCATGTTTGTATTGCCGCCGATTACTGCCCGCAAGATGTCAGTTCGGCCTTTTTCAACTGCCACCCGCAGGTTTTGATGTGTCTCTGCGCTTTTCTTGTCCATAATAAATTCACCTATCACCTTCAACCCTCAATATTCTGTAGTAATTTGGGGTTTTCAGTGAAGCGTGGAAAGCAGTCAACAGCACAGCACAGTACGTGGCAATATCGCGGCATGCATGATGGGCATATTTTTGCATGCATCCGTTACATTGTGTATGCATTAAAATAGGGCAAGGTTTCAGACCACATAATACTGTATTATACAACGGCGATAGCACCTGGCACCTTGCTTGACGGGGGAAAGGTCAGAGGCAAACTCGATCGATCATGCATTAACAAACGAAACATCATCACAGGAAAAAGTGCAGTCGGTCTTAAAAGTCGCCAAAAATATTCATCAAACGAATAAAAACCGACACGATGAGTAGTTTAATTACAAAGCTTTTGGTGCGGCCCCGTACCTACAGGTTTCTCCTGCAGCAGAGATTTTACGCGGCGAATGCCGGCAGCAAAGAAAACATCGAGAAACTCGTGCAGAGCGACAAGGTCGTGGTGTTCATGAAGGGAGTTCCCACACAGCCCATGTGTGGATTCAGCAATGCTGTGGTGCAGATCCTCAGGATGCATGGAGTTGATAGTTACAGCAGTCATAATGTGCTGGAGGATGAGGATCTCAGGCAAGGTACGCAAGATTTTCATCTTGCGTATTTGTACGCATAAAATATTGGCAGTGGATATTTGACCGTGAACCAGTACCCGACTGATGTTAGGCCTTATTGTACTGGCACGGCACTGTGCAGTGACTGGGTTTTTTTTGAAAATTTTACTGTTAGTGTGAGAGTGAAGAATCTTCATCTGGTTCCGCGCTAACACTAGCCTTTAGTCAAGTCCCATGCGCCTATAGTAGGCCGGACCATCCAGACACGTAACGCACCCCAGATGCTGGCACGTAAAAAGACTAGCTTGAGCAGCGAAGCCGCGAGGGCCTTTACTATCTCGTGGAACTAATCACTTATTCATTTATTCACGTAATATAAATCAAGCAATATAAACAATCATCTAACGGTGGTTTGCGGTTACCAGCAACAGCACGCGCGCCATGGCGCCAGACGACGGCTGATTTACGTTAGTAATTCTGCATTTTCATTGGTCAATTCACAACGGGTAATTCATTATACATGTCTACCAAATCGGTAGACAAATGTAAAGAAAAACATAAGCGTTCTCCACGAGATGGTTAAGGCCCTAGCGGCTTCGCCGCTCGTGCTAGTCTTTTTACGTGTCAGCATCCGGGGTACGTCACGTGTCCGGGTAAGCGCGTGGGACTACAGTAATTCTCGTTGAGACTTTGTCAGTTGTGTTTGTGTTAAAAGAGATGGGAATCAGACCTATTACAATTTCGGACTTTATTTCCCTTTAACAATTCTCCAGAGGCAAAGCCAAGAATCAGAAAAACGGAAGATGAAATGCTCTGCAATTATTATTAAATGTCAGGAAAAGAAGACAATCTTACTTTTTGGGACACAACAAATAAAGTTTCAAAAACAACTTAATCGCCTTTTTTAACATTAATCACAGATGTGATTGGTCAATGCGCGATGGCCAGGGCAGGGCTTAAATATTTTGTAATAAGCCTCTGTACTGATGACATCACACTTTGTTTACGTGTGTGCTTTCCTATGGTGCTCAGTGGGCCCCACTGGCTCCATAGGAAAGTGCACATCAGTACAGAGGCTTATTGCCCAAATTCTGCTGCGTGATCTTGCGACGACCGATGCTTTCGCAATGTGGTGCATGACGTCACTCACACTGGCAGGGTGGTAAACCACTACAACCATTTCCCACGGTAGAACAAAATATTAAACATCTCCAAATATGAGCTCAATGCCCTGTTGTGCCATTTTTTTGTTATAATTTCACCTAGTATTATCTTCTTTTGTAACTTAGGTATTAAAGAATACTCCGAGTGGCCCACCATCCCTCAGATTTTCTTCAATGGTGAGTTTATCGGCGGCTGCGACATCATGCTCCAGATGCATCAGAACGGTGACTTGGTGGAGGAGTTGGAAAAGTTAGGCATCAGATCGGCATTACTGGACGCCCCGCAGGAGGAGACAAAGTCATAGTGCAGGAGAAATGGACATAGCCAGCCTGGACTTGACATGAAACCCTCACGCTGTTTGATAAGTCACCAAATTTCGTCCGCTTCCCCTGCCATACCGGTACATTTGTACACAGGCCAGTATAGGAGCAGTCAGATCACATTCGTGCATAAAACACTGTGACTAGTCAATTTCCAGACAGGGCTCTGGAGTGCTCTGGAACGTGCAAAACTAAATCAGGCCCACTTTACTCACAGTTTAGCCAGCACATTTCTCCGAAAATTCCACCGGAGCAAAGAAAATGTCCTCAGTATTTCACCAACCAAGTTTGCAGACTGAATTCAATTTTTAAAGGTGACTTTTCTTCAACATTTTGCACATGAGAGGGAAGTCAAGTGATTTCAAAATGGGGCTAAATGCTAGACTGGTACATGTCCAACCATGGTCCAACTATTTGAAAAGACTGACCACTTCATTCAGTGTCAATAGTCTGGTGGCTTGACTATGGAAAACTGTGTAGTAAATTGAGACTAGTTCCCGCTTCATGCCACATGTTTTTAAAATTCTTTTGGCATGGTTGATTGATGCAGTACTGAAGCTGTGTTGGACTGGTCGTTTTAGGTGCCAGTCTACTTTCTAGTTTTGCATGTTTTCAATACCTTAAGTTTTGGGACTCTCATACACAGTATTGAGAGTCCCAAATTTTCGGACTAGTCAAATTCCATCAACAGACAAGAGAGCTAACTGGCGGGTACAGCTGGCATATCAATCACCTCCAGTCAAACCATGGATAACAATATTAACAAGCGAGTTCTAAAGTGTTAAAACAGTCACTTTATTATTTTGACTGCTGGCTGTGATGGCGTAGCTGAATTTGCCAGCTAGAGAGGGAGGGTTTTAGAAGTTTAATTTAAAGCTATAGTCCATCATTTGCAGCCATCCGAAAAAGTAACTGGCGTATTATTGTTGAAAAAGATACTTGGTTGAAAGATAGTAAGTGGACTAAACTCCCTGTGAAATTAATCTTTCTGGCAAGTTATCATTTTGAAGTAATCAACGAAAGAAGGCCTTTCCAACGGTGCGTCTTAAGACGCACCGTAGAAAAATTTAAATTAGTAGTTCGTTTTGTTATTTGGCGCAGCGCGCGCAAGCATTGGAACGACTCACAGGTGCGCGCGGTTGCTATAATTCGTCAGATCAGTGCGCGACATCGCGTATAGCTGCAATTCAAAACAATTCAAAACATGATTCAGCAACTTTTGATTTGAAATTGAGATCCTAGAATGCTGTTTTTCTCGGAATATACAGCTGAAGCTGAGCTGAAACTTCATCAGGTTAGTTGTTCAGTATCCTTCATTAGATTTTGAACACTTTTGTTGCTTCAAACGAACAAAATGCACAAATTACAAATGATGGACTATATCTTTAATTTACTGGATCTGCGCAGCATGTTGCTGTTGGCTTTCCAGCAAAGGAAACTAGCGTGTTTGAAATCAGGTGGATCATCTTCAGAGTTCAAACATATGACGAGAGCCTGTGGTATTTGCTCCAGTAGCTCATATAATTGATCGTAACTTAAAGAGGCTGTGGAATGCTCGAAGACATTTCCGTCATTTTGGGGGTATATGTAGCCTAAGGTGTGATGAAATAAAAGCAACTATTGTGTCTGTCATGAAATGAGTACAAAAGGTACTTTTGAGAGCTGTTTTTCAGGTCCTGTTTTGACCTGAACGTGCAATTTGTGTAAAAGTTGTTGTTGGGGGCAGCAAACAAAACATAGTAAATCGTGATGTAATAAACAGGACTCGTTTATACTACGCTGCATCGGGAGTCCTGTTTATTACATCACGATCTACTATGTTTTGTTTGCTGCCCCCAACGATGACTTTTACACAAATTGCACGTTCGGGTCGAAACAGGACCTAAAAAACAGCTCTCAAAAGTACCTTTTGTACTCATTTCTTGACAGACACAAGAGTCATTTTTATTTCATCACACCTCAGGCTACATATATACCCGAAAAATGACAGAAAAGCATTCCACAACCTCTTTAAAGTTTCTAATCTAAGGTATTAAAATATTTGCAGTTTAAACCATTCAGGCTTGCTCTCAAAGGATACTGTGTAAAGTACGATATGTACAGTGGAACGTCGCTATACTGAACACCGCTATGCCGAACATTCGGCTATACTGAACATTATCTTTGGCTACGGAGTTTTGTGTTTCAAAACGTACCAAACATTGTTGTTGAAAGCTGTCGACAGAAGAGTGAAAAGTGGCTATAATCTCCCCAAGGAATAAAAGGGAAAAAGCCACCCACATAAGCTAAAACACTGTGTAATTTCGTGATTCAACAGTTGGCACGTATATACCGGAGCACTGGCAACTTAAAATCGCTGTACCGAACGGTCGCCATTGTAAACATTTTCTGTGGATCCTGCAATGTTCGTTATAGCGACGTCCAACTGTATGTACTTTTGGCTTGGTCTGTTCTTAAATTTGACTGGTCTGAAGCTCTGCCTTTAAACTACAGTACAAGGGGGATCTAGGTTTGGGGGAAAAAGGGGGGTGTAGCTGCCAAGGGGAGGGGGGGTAGCAGGCATTTGCTGTGTGTTTTCTGCATGATTTTCCTATATTTTTGTGGCCCAGTATAGGGTGGGGAGGGGGGGTGGTTAGACTCCCTAAACCTCCCGTGGATCAACCACTGGAGAATGGCAACAATGGGCGATTCCAGTGCTGTGTAATGTCCGTGACAGAATTGTTAAGTGCTCTGTGAATTAACCTGAAAAATATTTCCCTACCTACATGTACCTACCCTATTTTCAAATGCCATGTAATTGGAGGCACATTTTGGGGGGGGGGGGCCTAAGCTTGATAATTTTGTCGTTTACCTAAATGCATGAAAGTCTGTTGAACACACAATAAACTACAAGTTTTTTTTTTTATTTTACCAAAAGAACTTGATTAGTTGTATAGCTGCATTTGAATCAGATCATATCAAATTTACTCATAAAGTTTACCATATTTCAATTTACAGTTCTTTTAGACTGGAGTTCCAAAATTTCAGCCAACTAAGTTACGGAAAACAAAAGATTTAGTCAGAAGTGTGAACAACTGTGGAGCATAAATGAATACTAGTTCATCATGTTTGCCTTCTTGAAACCTAACTTTTATTTTGGGTTTGACCGTTTGAAGTGGCTCAATATTTCGTTTAACAAGACTTTGGAATGCTGGGCTGAAACAGTGTTAATTACTCTGTGTATATATGACCTTGAAAGGGTTAAGAATAACCAAATTTAGAGGAATTTTCAAACTTTGTTAAATAAAACAAAACTAAAATACATGTCACTGGAGATATCGATCATTCTTGGCAGTTGCCTACAGGCTATAGTGGAATCTGGCGACCAGAAATGAAAGCCGTCACTGCGGTGGTGCCATGCGTTCGACATGTGTATTTTCAAGCTTCAACAGTGAAAGTACTTAAAGTTAAACAAGCTTTTGAAACTTCAGTGGCATCTTTGGGGACTGATGAAAGGCTTTTGTTCGTCGTCTTTTGTTGTTGATCAAGATGGTCTTACCGGCCTGCCGAGGCGCGCTGAACGCTAATCTTCACAGCGTGCCAGGGCGGGCCGAACGTCAGGCTGAGTTGTGAGCCTGATTAACGTATCAATGCTGCCAACACAATAGCTGATTTTAATGAGACGTGCAAGAGACTTCCCGCCGCAGTGTGTTAAACTCACTGAGAACATTGGCCAGGCAAAAAAAAACACCGCAAAGGCGCCGCAGTGCGCCATGCGCCCCGGCACGCTGAGTAAACTATTAAGGACGCTGGAGCTTAAAGACAAGGCAGACATTCATTTTTGGTTTATACAACACCTGAATAAAACCTCGTCATCTGATTGGTCAGAGCCACAAATCGTGTGACTGTATAATGGAACTTCTGTTTAACATAGAATGGAACTTCTTTCGTTTTGCGATGCAGACAGGCAGTGGCTTGGGACAAATAATTCAGTGACATATGTGATCAACGACCAACCAATCAGACGACAGGGATTTATCCAGGTGTTGTATAATACAATATAATGTAAACATAACAGGTGGTGAACTTGAGGGGGTGCTTTGAAAAAAATCTTTTGGGGTTATGCCCTCTCGCTTTCGGATCCTCTTTTACACAATGTCCCTCATCGCTGCTGAACAGTAATACCAACTGAAATGTTTCCTCACATCTTCAGTTTCTCCTTTCAGTACCCAGCTGCTTCAAGCCATGTAGAAAGAGAAATGGTCATTTTGAACTTTTTTAGACAAAGTGTTCTTCGGTCATTACAATGTCATCAATTTCTTCAACAAAGTGAATAGATTGGATATTAAATAACTGGCCAGAGGAACTCTCATCGTTGTACAACTCTATGGGGGCACCATCACCTGTTGGCGTTGTGTCATGTATGTCACCGAACTGTTTGTCACTGCGCTCATCAAACTCTGAAACGGGATCCGGTATTGTTCCCTCATAGGAATGGGTACCGTAAGACGACACAGACCTTCGTTCTGAGACATTTTGTGGTTGTGTTTTGAGGAGGGAAGCACTTTCACCTGTCAGCTGGTCGCATTCAGGCATTTCTCTGTCAAAGCAGTGGGACAGTAAAGGGGTTGTCTCTGGTGGGTCCAGTGCCTGTGTATTGATGAGGGGAACTGATTCATCTACAGATACGTCACTTTCGACAAGCGGGTCTGGTATCACTCCATCGTACGAGTGCGTACTGTCGGATGGCTCAAAGGGGATTCTCTCAACATCCACTTGGACTGTCATCTGCGGGGGCGTAGCTGTTTGGGTAAAAGCCGCACCTTTGGGTGTAGTGTTGGAATCGCCCAAACTGGGAAATTGGACGACTTCTGTCCCGCTGTCGCAGGTGCAAGAACTGCAGGTGTGAGATCGGCAGTCGGAGGAATCTGAGGCGCTGCTGCAAGAGGTACATGAGGAGCAGCTGCTGCTGCTTTGTGATTGGCCAGGTACGGCGCTGTTGTCATGGGAGCCAAGACTGCTCTCTTGGGGGCTAGCTTTGCTGCCCTGAGGACTTAGGATTCCATCATGGGTGCCAGGGATTCCATCATGGGTGCCAGGGATTCCACCATGGGTGCCAGGGATTCCACCATGGGTGCCAGGGATTCCATCATGGGTGCCAGGGATTCCACCATGGGTGCCAGGGATTCCACCATGGGTGCCAGGGATTCCACCATGGGTGCCAGGGATTCCACCATGGGTGCCAGGGATGCCATCATGGGTGCCAGAGATTCCACCATGGGTGCCAGGGACTTCATCGCGGGGTCTAGTGCTGCCATCATGGGGTCTCGCACTACCTTCATGGGGGCCAACCATGATGTCATGGGCACCAAGCCTGCCCCCAGGTTTCCCCTCCGACTGATCCAAAGCAGCTTCTTCCCTGCTGTCCTCCAAGTGGATCCGTATGTGGCTATCACTCTCGGCCGGGCTCTGCTCATCTTCTCCTTGTGAGGTGTATCCCAGGTCTTCGCTGGTCACCATATGTATACCCCTTGGCACCTCAGCGGGGCTGTCAGCGAAGATATGTAAGGGAATGCTGGCTTCACTGTAACAAGAGAGAAATCTGGTAACAGATTTTTTTTAAAGGGCTCGTCAGCATATGTCCTTTTTAGAACATCACTAAGCAAGTACCGGTAGTTAGCATGGAAATCGTGAGTGGGGGGGGGTGTTTGTTTACCTGTTTTTTGCAACCCCATTTGTTAATGTCCATGTTTGTTGGGTCAGGTTGGTGATGCGGTACTTTCCTCGCCTTCCACCGTTGTTACCTGAGTTCGATTCCCGCCTGGGCCAATATGTGGATTGGGTTTTCAGTCCCTACTTGATTCTGTGGGTTTTCCCCAGAATTTTCTTCTCGGGTTTTGCTCCCACCTCTAAAATTGTAATTTCTTCTGTAGGTTTCTTCAGGCTTGTGAGCTACACTGCCTAGGGTGCTTTTGAGGAATCCTTGGTTTTATTACCATGCAGAAATAGTTAATAATACCAATAATAAGAATGCTTATGTGTCATCTGCATGTGAACCTTACATTGCAGTGTGAGATGTGCAGTTAACACACTCGCGTTTGTTTATGGTGTAAACCGAGGACACACACGTGCAACATCATCGGTGAATCGAGGACAGGACTCCTCAGTTGGAAAACGTGTACAAAACCAATGTGAGCTGCTGCAAAAAAAGTACGAAGGAAAAGGGAAGAGGAACAACAGGAAATCCTCGATTTACACCATAAACAAACTTGTCTGTGCATGGATCTGTGCGATTGACAAGATAGATTTAATCAAGAATCAGAGATGCCAGTGGTTTTTTTTTGCCCCAAGGCCGGAAAAAAATATTACCACACACTGTTAAAGGGACACTGGGTCCTGGAACAGCCCAAATGGGCTACAAACGCGCTTTGAACAAGATGATGTTAATCGGAAAGAACATTTAAAAGTAGGATATAAACATCCACACAACTATCCTTTCAAAACTGGGCGTTTTTGTGTTATTCCTGTATTATGCATGCGAGAACAAATTTCGGGGTCCACTTTTGCGACCCTATAAATTCGAGCTGTTTGGATGCTAGTTGTGGTCACCGCTGTTCCTGAGACACGCAACGTGTATATCGTACACTGAGAACCACACGAAAAACGTATTCATACTCCGTCGTGTCCGATGTAAACAAGCGGGGTGTTTTCGTCTTTTCTCGGGAACGGTAAGACATTAGGTTGGTTTCCTTTCAACCAGACGTTTGAAATAGGATAAGTAAACAATCCAAAATATAAAATTTTCGGGGATTTCAGGACCTAGTGCCCCTTTAAGCAAGTCAACAATGAACATACAATTCAGGGCATGAATGGATATGATCCGAGACTTGCACATCAGTATACCTGGCTTTCGTATGCCCCCCCCCCCAAAAAAAATGTGATTGCGGTGAGTCTATGCATAACAATTAACCTACATGTACACGAGACTATTGAACAACTCTACAAATTTTCCTCGTGGCTGAATGACGACATGTAGTGATATCGTTGTTAAAAAAAAAACAATTCTGATTTCATACAGATTTCCGGTTTGTGAAGGTCTGGAATGCCGGAGTTTGTTTCTAAAAAAAAAGGAAAAAGTCCGAATTTGGGTTATAGCCTGAAAATTGGCATCCATGAAGAGTAAGGCCTAACACTCACTCACCCTTTCCTACGTCTCCTGCACCTGAATGCAATGCAGTACATAGCCAACATTCCCAACATGATGGCGGCCCACACACCCCCAAGGGAGATGATAGTCAGCTGTTTGCCTGTATCACGGTAGAAACGGTCATTCCATGGTTAATTTGAATGTGAATGCAACGTGAAATTGTTATCACCAAATGTTTGTGGCAAAGTTCGCCCGAGACAACTTTTGCAAAATTGTAGTGCAAACACTTTCTGCAACACAAGTTCACAAGCTGCTGTATCACAAATTCATGTTCATGTTAGCTTTTGTGCTGGAAATGAACCAGCCCTAAAAAGCATTTAAAACTGGGAAAGAAGCATGGCTATGCCCTCAATGATACAAATGTGAATCCTACTGTTTTAAAAGGACACTCGCACCCCATCACCAACAAAAGTCTGGTGGACGTGTCATGAACTTATTACCTCTGTCAAGGAGGCTATGTTTTCATTGGATTTTGCTGGTTGATTGGTTGGCTGGTTGGTTTGTCTGTTAACAAGACAACTCAAAAAAAAAGTTATCGATGGATTTGCCTGAACATTTTTTGGGGTGGTCCTTGGTACAAGTACAAATTGATTAGAGTTTGGAAGTGATCCGAATCTGGGTCTGGATCCAGGATTTCGTAAAGGATTCTTCACCATTTATGCGAGTACCGGTATTTCTTTTGGGTACTATACTGACAATATGGCGGGGCCGGAATTGTTTAGCCTTGGCGGAGGTTTGCGCTCTCTGAGTGCTTTCTAGTTTGGCCATAAAACTGTGACCGTTGTAGAGGTTTATGGACACTCTCTTTTTTCGCAAAATTGCATCTTTTCACTGTTACTTGAGCATTTGAACACAGCACCACTTCTTCTTGCGTATCCCCTCCTAATGGCTATCTGAATTTTATGGCATGTGGTCAAACAAAAGAATTCAAAACATTAGGCCAAAAAAAAAAAGTCTCCGGTTTCTGGTATGCAAGCGCGTCGCTGTAGCCATGCGCGTCGGCAAAATTAAAACGTTTTTTTTTCAGTGTAAGATGATGTCTCAAAACCGCCAAACTCACTGGTTTGATTGGAATCCTGCTGCTGCACAATTTTAACGTGTTTTTAGATGGGGTTACGATCGAGTATAAGCTTTATGCCGCGTCCCTGCACCACTTTTGGGGCAAGCTCCATACCAGAAATTGGAGACTTTTTTTATTTTTTGGCCTTATGGAAACATCCCTTATTTAGTGTTGACTTCAGTGGACTTGATTGGCTGGGTATGCTGAATGACCTAAATAGTTCGGTTCTTCAAGCATATCATGCTGTCGTCACATCCTTTTATTATGCTCAGTTGCAATCCTTGCATGCAAAGATGGTACTAATTTGTTCACATTCAGTGTAAAACTGGTTTCCTGCACTTTGCACAACGTCACATGTACATGGGAGGCTTACCACTTACTATCCCCCCCCCCCCCTGTGAAACTCCACCCCAAAATATTTGAAAGCCATCCAGGGAGGCACGCTTACCAGATAAGGCCATTCTTGTCAAATCACACCTGTCACCAGAGTATGTGTACACTTGATTTTTACCGTGGCAGCTGAAGAACAATGACGAAGGAGGAAAAGTCACAGTGAGAATCAAGTCCATGTTCCTTTGACAATGCGAGCATACACTTTGTACAATTGTGGGGGGGGGGGGGCCTAGTGGTAAGGGTTCGGGGCTCGTGATCAGAGGATCAGGGGTTCAAATCCAGTTGCTGCTCATATGTTGTGTCCTTGGGCCAGCCACTTCACCTACACTTGCCTCTCTCCACCCAAGGGTATAAATGGGTGCCGGCATAAACCAGGGAGTAACCTGCGATGGGCTGGCATCCCATCCAGGGGGAAAAGAAATATTTTCAGTCGTTTCGTGTCAAGGAAACGGGACATAAATGCCGGCCTGATGGGCCATGTTGGCTCGTGACGGACATTTCTTTTACTTTGTATAATGATGATAGGCAAACTCCAAACAAAGTAGTGGTTAAAAAAGATCTTGTAACAAGATGTTGTAACAAGCTCAATCGCAAATATCTTGTAAGCTGCGGGCCAGCAAGTCTGTGTTCATGCACGAGTCACATGATTGTGCCATGTAATTTCTGGAAGTAGTGTTTTGAGTAAAAAACAAATCAGGTTTTTTGACCCCAGTGACCCCATGATGACCTTTGACCCCAGTTTGGTCATGCGACATGTTGGGGCTTGGCTACTGATACTTTTGACAAAGTTTGGTTGAAATCAGTCAAAATATGCAGGAGCAATTATCAGCGTTTGTATACTAACTAAACTAACTTGAACTAATAACTAACTAACTAACTAACTAACTAACTAACTAACTAACTCCCCGACTCCCCAACTAACTACTTAACGGACTATGCGGAGAAACATGATGATTTGTTGAGCTGCTATCCTGCAAACTAACTGACTCCCCAACTAACTAACTAACTAACGGACTATGCGGAGAGACATGATGAATTGTTGAGTTGCTATCCCGCAGCTAAAAAGAACTGTAAACAGCTGTAGGCAAACTAAGGAATGATATTTAATTCACGGTTGCTTAAAGATAACGTCTAGAACAACAACTTTCACTTGCCATCTCCAAGATAATGTTAGAGAAATTTACAGAATCAAAAAAAACTAACTTTGCAGAATTTAAAAAAAATTATATTTGAACTTGTAAAAGTTTTATAATGTTTGAACTTACTTGCATGTAATAAGGTTCTGTTCATTGGTCCCACACTGACCACCATTCAGGCAATACTCTGCATTATCAGTACATGTGGCGGTGCACTGAAGGCCTATTGCTCTGCAATTCATGGTGGCCGGACATGGCGAGAGCGTGCAAGCATCTAAAATCTGAAACTTGCCTGCAGAAGCAATATAATACACAATTTCAAACTTGAGAAACATTTTATTTTTTAATTTTCAAATAAACCACAAAGGGAAACCTGACTAGTGCATCATACTAATTTTAAAAGGGTTGAATAGAGAAATTGACTTGAGCAGGGTTTGAACCTGTGACCTCTGGATTGCTATCCTGGTGCTCTACCAACTGAGCTATCAGTCCTATGTTAGCTGTCTCTCGTTTTTGTCAATGTCGTTGTTCAAGAAGCACAGGTCATAAGCCATAAATCTTTATGTGCCATATTTAGTTGGTAGAGCACCGGAACGACAATCCGGAGGTCGCAGGTTCAAATCCCCCACCAGTCAATTTCTTTGATCAACTTAAAAATCATTATATTGCACCTAGTCAATTTCCCTTTGCGGTTCATATACAAACGTATTTTTAAATCTGCCATAAAATCACACTGGGAAAAACTGACTAGATTTTGTTTTTGACTGGACAAAGAAACTGGGAGGATTGTTAACCTCAAAAATACCTCTTCTTTCCTATTACATTTCAATTTATGTGTTCAATGAGGTTGGTTTCAAAAGGAACAATCAGCGTCTCCAGTTGGGTTTTTGCTAAACCTGAATTGCCAGCCTATGGGCTCTGTGGGGGGACAAGAGAGGGGGATTTTTTAAGCACTTTCGAGAGCCCTTTGGACAGGATCGACACACCGCTCGCGTATACTCAATCGCGCGCGTAAAGCACAAAGTAAGCACAAGTTATTTTATTCTGTATATGCACAAAGCCATAGCGTCTTCGAGTGAGTGTCGGGCGTCATCAGCAATGTGTTACAAATGTTTCTCCTTGTGGTCTCCCCCAATTCTCCCTTTCTTACCGTTGAGGGTGTTGTGCACGGAGCCCATCCCTTGACTGACTAAATCATTGACTGACTGACGAGACTGGCCTTAAATTGGCTTCAGGTCAACTAGGCAAGCTTAATCTTGTTTTAAAAATAAGTTTGGTTCAAAATATATTTTATTTGCTAACATTTATTCAACTACCCAACCAGAGGAGCAGCAAGGAAGCAATACCCACCATTTTGTTGCTTGAATTTAACTTTTGCCACGTTTACCAGTATTCTGTTCAGAATAGCCGCAAGAATCGCATGCAATTTACTCTGTTGATCTTCATGGTTAAGGGGCTCGGAAAATCCTATCTTCACATCGGCAGCTACATCATTATCCGTGTCAGACCTGCCAAAGAAATGAATCAAAGCTCATTTAATCATGAAAACGAAAACAAATCAACAATTTAAATGGCCTGATATTTCGAGTCTTATAGCAAGGCCTTCTGCAGAGGCAAATTATTTATTCCTGTCATTATCTGAGCGGGCTCAAAATTTTCTAATTTGGAAATCAACAAAAATTTTATTCTCTGAAAATGAAAAAAGAAAAAAGAACTGCAATGTGTAATGATTTCATTAATAAAATGTCTCTGACAATATCCTTTACAATTTTCCTTTCAGTTTCCTGATATTTTTTTGTTAACTTGCAAGAACTGTAACTCACCTAAACTGATCTATATCAACACCCAATACTGCACCATCATCATGAAAGACGTTTAAAACCTGCAAAAATATAACCATAAATTTTACTCAAGGTAGTCATAAGGTTAGAATTCTGGAGCTCCATAATTTTTGGCGGTGGGAAACAACTTTATGAGGACTTTTTAAAGAAAATTTAAAGGATAAAGTAACTTTGCTTATTTTTAAAAAGGTACCATGCAAAGGTACAGCACTCAAAGCAAAAAAACCCAAAAAACCCACGGTGGCTAAAACTTCATCCATGTTTAGTAACCAATGCAAAAAACGATATCACGTAATTTGTAAGATTTGCAAATCTACTTTTTGACAATTTGAAAATGTCAAATTAGACACTTACGTATAAAACATGCTATGATGGAATGTATGCTGGAAACACACATAAAAAAGATATTGAATTTCTGTCAGCAAACTCCTTCCAAATAGAAAACACATATACTTCGAGAAATATGAAATAATAAAAAGGAAAACCTGTAATCACATCTTTCTCAATGGTGGAGGCTAATTTCTGGAATTCCACTGAGTTGTTGTCCTGCAGGGCATCTGAGTAAGTGATGTTGCGAAGTACCAGGTGAAGCCAAATGTAATTGGAGTCTGTTTAAGTCGAGGAATAAAAAAACAAAACAAATTTGTTGTAATCTGAGAGAAAAGAGACTTTTTTATATATTTTCTTGATTTCAATACTTTTCTTAATTTTCAGGATTTTACCATTTGTGTGCATGTTAGGAAGGGGAAGGCTGGATAAGAGTTTGTGTCTAAACAGTCACAAAACAACAATGATTATTTCAGTTTTCTCTTTGATAAAAACAGCCAAGAAATTTTGAGATTTTAATCCTATGAAGAGTTCCCCTGTGACTTGTTTCCAACATTCTCTTGATTATTAATGGTACAGGCCATGTTTACTAACAACCGACTCAATTTGTTTGTTTATATTTACCTTAACCAGACTGTTGCTTGAATTACAGAGTGATTTATAATTAAAAAAATTAAAAAATAAATAAAAACACATTTGCAGAAAACAAACTGGATAAAATGTTATGTACAAATTAAAACAAGAATGAAAAACAATGAGCTAAAATATTTTTGAAAAGTCAACCATTTGTTAATACAGGGTGTCTCAAAAAGCAGTCAATCCATAAATAGTACAAATACTAGCACTCTCTTTCTGAAAAACTCTTCTTTAGAGTCTGAAGGTGTAGTAAATACTCTACACATTACACATATTTGGACACCCCAGTCCAGAGATACAGCTTATTAAATGTAGCGTCCGTCAGTTGTAATTTGTGCGTTATGCTCGTTTGAATCAACAAAAGGGTTCTGAACAACTAACCTGAAGAAGTTTCAGCTCAAGGAATGCTGTATATTCTGAGAAAACAATATTCTAGGACCTCGATTTCAAATCAAAAGTTGCTGAGTCAAGTTTTGAATTGGGCCTGAATTCAGCATCCAAGACACGCGATGTCACGCACTGAACCGACGAATTATAGCAACCTGCTTCACCGAATAAGAAAACGAACTACTAACTGAAATTTCCAACGATGCGTCTAAAGGCCTTCTTTCATTGATTTCTTCAAAATGACAGCTTGCCAGAAAGAATAATTTCACAGAGAGTTTAGTCCTATTACTATCTTTAAACCAAGTATGCTTTTCAACAATAATTATGTCAGCTACTTTTTAGATAGCTGCAAATGATGGACTGTACCTTTAAATGAAAGGACTTGAATTCCAAGTTGGGCCACTTGGTATCTAATGAAAGGCATTCACATACCAAGAAGGGGAAGAAAGTGGCCCAAACAGATTTTGACAAGTCTTTACAAGATTCACTGTAACTTTTAAATAAAACGTCCAAATCACACAGAACAAAAACCTTGTCAAGGGTAAAGAAACACTCTATCATCTTATGGTAATTTTTTTCTGGAAAAAAAAAAATGAAAAAAAAAATGGAAAAAAAATGTTGTTTTAGACACCCTGTATAGATAAATGCTAGCATGCGATCACTTTTTACTCACGAGGCCCCCTTCAATGGAGTAACCATTGTGTTTGTTACTGTACAAAGCAACTGCCCAGTGACGGATTATCTGAACAATAGCTAGCACAATGCTTTCGCCATTGATGGGGGCCTTCGTGATAGCGTGCTCGGATTTGTCTATAACATCAACAGAACTTACCTGGAATGTCCTGAACAAGAATAACAAAAGAACATTCTGCCCGGTTCCCGGCATTGTCCCGAGCACTGTATGTTACAGTGGTGGAACCAGGTGGGAACCAATCGTCCGGTCGGTGATTACTACTCATCAGCTGAGCGGGTCCCAAGTTGTCGGTTGCCGTGGGCTCTACCCATGATGCTTTAACTGCTTCCTGGTCACTCGTAACCTTGGTGATGTTCTGCGGACAATTGCTTATGATAGGGGCCTCTTCATCTGAAAAGACACATACCAGAGTGTTAATCGAGTCGCAAAGGTTAGTCTTCACTTAAATCACTTGTAAAGGTCAAGTACATATAAAAAGATCAGGAGTCACTTGTAACTTGAATGGAGATGGGATAACATTTGACTTAACTGTACTTATGATTGACTTGTGATTGACTTGTGAGGATCTGTACATTTTTGTACCAGTCAAATTTCGCAAGTCGTTCAGTCTGAATTCACCAGCTATTTCGTTAATCTGTGACAAAGGAGTTCCTTGTGATCTATACAGTATGTGACCTATAGCTACTTGTGATTGACTCACGGCCGGCGACTTGTGATGACTTGTGAAGACTTATGATGGACTATGTTGACTTTATAACAACCCTGTTGACCAATTACTAAATTGCTTGTCTATAATATTCAATCGATTTCTTAATAATTAAATATTTTTCATATCAAAATATTTGAAGTGAAATGCAGTTAAATAATAGAAGAAAAGACAGACTTTGATACCAAAAATGAAATCTGTCATATTTTTGTATGATGAAACATTGTTTTGTTCATTAGCTTTTTAACAACTTAAAATCTTTCCAATCGGAAAAATATTTATTGTGTTATGGCCAATTTAAAAAATGTGCTGCTGTTTCATTTTGTCCCCAGTCTTAAATGTCACTTATTAGGATTGTAATGAATTTGTGCTGAAATTGTAGTGTTCTTTCTTTAAGTTTTGCAATCTTTCATTCTTTATTTGGTTCTTTTCTCATTTTTTTTTCATTTTTGCAACAAAGGTCATTTCTCTTTTTGGAAGAAATGGTAGTCATGAAAAGGACTCTTTTGTTTAACTTAATTCTTAGATGTTTACTGTTCTGCTTTGCCCTCTACTTGGTTGCCTCTTTCAAGGATGCAAGTTTCAGCCCTTGTTCTCACTGCAACAGGCCAGCATCAGTCGCCGTGGACAAAATGAAAAAGTTGCCCTTATTCGAATTGGCCATAACTCAATAAATATTGTTCTGATTGGAAAGAACTTTTCATGGTTAAAAAGCTAATGAACTATACTTGTCAAATACGAATTTGCGATATTTTATATAAGCTGTCAAAAAGAGGGTGCTTTGAGGGTTCTGTTTTTGTTTCAGTTTTTCAGGTTTTTTTTTTAACACACCCTTGATGGTTACAAAGAAATCGCAGCTTAGAGTATTCCCTGTGCCGTCACTGGTTGTGTACACCACTCTCGTCGCTCCGACGTTGAACCTGGACTTCGGAGAGTGAGTGCCTTTGATCACGGCTGGTTCCCCGTCACTCATGCTTGGTTCCCGCCAGCTGACAGTGGCATAAGCCTGACCAGCTTCGGTCGGTTCCGTCATGTTTTGTGGGCAGCCAATTAAAACAGGCCTGGTTCCCTCTGTATATAGTTAAGATGGAAATATTCATTACACAGGCATAAAATTAACACACAATATATAAAATCTAATGTGTGGTGATGTTTAAAATGTTAGACAGGGATTAAGATATCCAAATTGTCCAAACAGCTAAAATGGAGAAAAGTTGGAAAGTGTTCCTCATGACCATGTAGCAGCCTACATTCTGGTATAGACCACAAAAAAGCCCCAAAAGATCACCGTGTTTCAGGCAGCGAGCAGAGATAAGGGATTCTAGCTTTTTTTAAAGATTTAATTACTGACTTGTATGGATCACTTACAATTCTACAACACTTTAATACATCTAAAAAATCAATTGGCAAGACTTTACTGCTCAAAATCAAGGCTCACTGCAAGTTCACTGAAGAAGTGTTTGGCAGATACTGCCAGGTAGTTATAAAATTGGAACAAACAAAGTCCCCTGCATATATTTTAGCAAAACAATTAGAATTTAAAAGACCTCAAAAAAAAAAAAAACACTCAGGATACCCTTTCGTTCAAGAAACTAATATTTCCCCACATAAATTTTAACAAAACTGTTAGAACTTAAAAGGCCTCCAAAATAGGAATACTTCAGATACCATTATGTTCAAAAAATGATATATTTTTTTTAATTCACTAAATCATTCATTTTCTACTTCTTCCCCAAACGAATATGAAACAACCGGGCCAAAAAATCTTAGCCTTGCCATAAGCGGCATGTGAGAGTTATGAAAATTGACAAAAACAATCATTTCCACTTGAATTGGCATTGCTTTATAAATAAATGCAGTGACGTTTTATGGACTCAGTGCACAAGTACACTGTATGTAGCATCATTTGCTTTTTGTGCATTTATTCCTTTGAAGCTACAAAAAGCTTAAGAGGTGTGCCAGTAACCTGTTGAAGTTTCACATCAGAACGTAGGCTCATACATTTTTAGGAGAAAAAAAGAAAGTAAGTGCTTTTTTGTATGGTTCTCTTGAAGGATTAATTCTGTTGCTAACGCATCTAAAAAAAAAAAAGTGTGCCCAAAAGTGTGCTTCAATGTTAGTTTTCTTCCAAATGATACCCTTTCAGGTGGAGTAATCTCACATAGTATTTGATACCAGTCCTATCTTCACTTTTTGAACATGGTTTCTGTCATTAAATCGGCAAGGGCGGATTCAGAACACAATTTTTTGGGGGGGGCCAAAAAAAATTTGGTCCTCCAAAAAAGTGGGTCAAAAAAATTACGGCGTGGGGTTCGATTCTAGATGCTCTGTGGTGCGATCTGAGGCAATTTCTCACCACTTTAACCAATGTTTTTTTGAGGAAAAGATGGTGGTGTACTCATTGCTTGCCTTTTTTGCGATGTCACATAAAAAAATTTTTAAAAATTGGTTTCGTTTTTTGGGGGGGGGGGCCATGGCCCCCTTTGGCCCCCCCCCTGGATCCGCCCTTGTAAATCGGTAGGTACTTTTCCAGGTAATTGCAAGTGATCCTACGTGCCTTAAATTTGGTGAACAGATGGAGAAATTGACTGAAAGAAACTCAGAAGCACAACACCTACCCATCAGCCTCTCATAGTGGGCGAAGCCCTCATGTTTGGCTAGTATCCCCCACAGATCAGCCGCTGTGGTGCGACTCAGCATACACTTCTCCTTAGCACTGAAATCTACGGACTGGCAGACAAATGACTCCTCCTTGATGCAGGCAATGAGGCATTCCTCCACGCTGGAATGTAACAGGATGCGGTCATCACGGCCAGGGAGGAAGGAGTCCTCGATAAGGACAAAATGGTTGTAGGGATATCCTGGAGGAAAAAAAATCATGTTATGGACCTGAAAACAAAACGGGTCTACACGATGCTGGCTTCTGTGGGCTAAGCCAAGTCCACACAAGCTTTTCCCCCTCTACGAAAAACAGCTTTAGGGCATCTTTGGGTAAGGGTTATCTGTTGTAAATATGAAGAGAAACACTCAAGAAAATCATGATAAAAAAATTTGGTTGAAAGAGTACTCACAGTGAGAGTAAAATATTGTTTTTCTCCAGTTTTTCTTAACTACATGAAGACAAAGGAATGTCCACAAAAAAAATTGGGGGTTGAAAGAGTTTTCACAGTTTAAGTAAAGTTATTTTTTGTACCAAGTTTTCTTAACTGCACGAAAACAAAGGAATGTCCACATAGCGTATGTAAAACATGTGCGTACACAGATTGCAGTCCCGTGTGGATCTGTGAACAAAATATGTCCACGCAATGTAGAACCAATTAAGACGTTCTGCGACTTGCACAGGCCAACACAATGTTTTCCACTTTTGTGAAAAACAATCTGAGAGGCATTTTCGGGTTATGGTTATCCGTCGCAAAAATAATGCAGTAGAAATTAAAGTTCAAGGAAATCAAAGTTCAAATTCAGTTTCAGTGTAAGTAGCAACACTGTGACACACGTTTTCTCTTATCTGCACAAGAACAAAGGAATGTCAACAAGTTTATCTGCGAGGCAAAGCTGCAGACAAGTTGTAAGTTAACAAGTACAGTGAAATCTCGATAAGTCAAAACCTGTCAACTCAAAAAACCTTTCTAACTCAAAGTAAAAACTTATCCCCATCAATTGTTGTTGAATAGAAAATCCATTGAAAAACTCAAAACTCTGCTTAACTCAAAATGTAAGCCAATTCCCCTGAGGTTTGACTTATCGAGATTCCACTGTACATGCATTGAAAAAACAACTGCACAAAACAACAAAGAAGAGATTCTTACCAGTGACAATGACAATAAAGTTGCAATATGCAGAGTTCCCCAGAGTATCCACGGCAGTGTAGCTGACCTCTGTGCGACCCAGGTCAAACAACTCGCCCGGCCTGTGATTGGCTGTTACAGAGACGTCTCTGCCTTCCAGCGAGATGATTGGCTCTCGCCACGTGGCCACATCTGTTGATTGGCCGCTCTGCAGGATTTGGGTGATGTCTGTGGGGCAATTGCTGAACTCGAGAACTCTCAAATCTTTTTGAAAAAAAAATGTAAATTGAAGTCACAAGAAGGCTGGGTTGTGAGTAGAGGGTTCATGGGGAGTCAGTGTGGGGTAACGGTACTTTCCTCGCCTTCCACCACTGTGATCTAGGTTCGATTCCAGCCCCGGTCCACATGTGGATTGGGTGTTCAGTCTCTACCTAATTCCGTGGGTTTCCCAAGAATACTCTTCTGGGCTTTTCCTCCCACTTCTAAAACTGTAATTTCTTCTCATTGTCTTCTCTCTACAGGTTTCTTTAGGCTTGCAAGTGCCTCAGACGCTTTTGAGGAATCCTTGGTTTCATTACCAGAAAGAATAGTATCAGTAGTATCCATGTGAAAATGTTAACTGTGGCAATCTCAGTCACACAGTGTTTCAATGATCTAAATGATAGTTGGAATGAGGATGCTTCAGACAGATCAATTACAGGGTAAGATTTCAAATAACTTGGGAAGAAGAATGACAAAAGAATGACTTTGTCACAGTCCATTGGAATAACTTTTCACTTGACTTGAAATTTGACAATGTGTGATTGACTAGTGACAAATTGGAAAGATTTTAGCACAACTTATTTGGATATTCAAATCGGGGTGATGTAAATCAAATTTAGGTTTTTGCCCTTCACCGACATATAAACACTGTATACTCAGTGTGTTACTCTCCCGAGCTGTGATCTGAGGTGAAAAAAATCCCATCTTATGAATAGTAAATGTGGTACCCGCTGCTATATGTACATTAGATTAGAACCAGCCAACCGATGCCGTTAGCTCGGTGGTCGAGTGGTAAGACATCTGCACTAGAAAGCAGGAAGTCGTGGGTTCGAGTCCCACCCGAGTGATTTTTCCAACTTTCACTCGGGAGGTAACACACTGAGTATACATTGTTTATACGTCGGTGAAGGGCAAAACCTAAATTTGATTTAATCTGGATATGAACTAGTGTTGTAAACTGAAATGCTGTTTGAAATTGCTGTCTTAGCTTGTTTGAAGTGCAACGATCACATTGCAAAGTCAGATACTATAACATAGTATTTTCAAGATGTTCATGTTTGCCTGAAACAAGACTTGTAGGTTTGCATGATGGACATAAACAGAGTATGGAAAATGTGCAGTAAAACCAAGTCAGTATCATCTCTCTTGAGTTGTGTGGTTCTGACAAAACCATTTTTTTTAAGTTGACTGCTAATCATCAGTCTCCTGATGACAAAGAGAGCATACTGTTTGAAACGTGGAGTTAAAACAACTGTTTCTTCTCAAAACAACACAACTCAACAGAGATACATGTAATATTCAAATGGCGTTACCGCAAATCTTCCATACTTTGCCTTCTCCCCCATTGTGTTACAATTGATGAAAATATAGTTACCTATCACGCTGACAACAAATTCACAAGTTGCAGTATTGCTGGATGCATCTGTAGCGGTATAATGCACAGTGGTGTCTCCTATAGGAAATACATCTCCCGAGCTATGATCCGAGGTGAAGTTGTAATCACCCGAGGTGTCCGATATTTCGGGAGGTTGCCATGTGGCTACAGCCTCTGCTTTTACCGATGTGAGACTCATGGTGATATTTGGTGGGCAACTGAGAAACACATGGTCCTCATTATCTGAAGGGGAAAACAAATCAGGGAAGTCAAAATGTATTCGGACAATGAATCAATTTTATTACAAACAGTTTGATTGTGATATTACCTTGTAGAAAAGGAGTCATACTATAATTATCAGCTTTAAATTTCGTGGCCTGTGTACACAATGCCGTCTACAAGTATTGTGTGCTGCCCATGAGTATGTTGTGCTGCCCATGAGTATGTTGTGCTGTCCATGAGTATTGTGTGCAGTCTATGCGTACTTTGCTGTCCATAAGCACTTTGTGGTGTCATAAGATCTGTGTGTTGTTCATGAGTATTTTGTGCCATCCATGAGTATTATGTGCTGTACATGAGTATTTTGTGCCGTCCATTGTGCCATCCTTAAGTACTTTGTGCCGTCCATGAGTACTTTCATCCGTCCATGTGTATTGCGTGCCGTCCTTGAGTACTTTGTGCCGTTCATGAGTATTACGTGCCATCCATGAGTACTTTGTGCCATCCATGAGAACCTTGTGCCGTCCATGGGTACTTTGTGCCGTCCATGGGTACTTTGTGCCGTCCAGGAGTATTGTGTGCCGTCCATGAATACTTTGTGCTGTCCATGAGTATTGTGTGCCGTCCATGAGAACTTTGTGCCGTCCACGAGTACCTTGTGCCGTCCATGGGTACTTTGTGCCATCCAGGAGTATTGTGTGCCATCCATAAGTACCTTGTGCCGTCCATGAGAACTTTGTGCCGTCCACGAGTACCTTGTGCCGTCCATGGGTACTTTGTGCCATCCAGGAGTATTGTGTGCCATCCATGAGTACCTTGTGCCGTCCATGGGTACTTTGTGCCGTCCACGAGTACCTTGTGCCATCCATGGGTACTTTGTGCCATCCAGGAGTATTGTGTGCCATCCATGAGTACCTTGTGCCGTCCATGGGTACTTTGTGCCGTCCATGGGTACTTTGTGCCGTCCATGAGAACCTTGTGCTGTCCATGAGAACTTTGTGCCGTCCATGAGTACCTTGTGCCGTCCATGAATACTTTGTGCTGTCCATGAGTATTGTGTGCCGTCCATGAGAACTTTGTGCCGTCCACGAGTACCTTGTGCCGTCCATCAGAACTTTGTGCCATCCAGGAGTATTGTGTGCTGTCCATGAGTACCTTGTGCCGTCCATGAGAACTTTGTGCCGTCCACGAGTACCTTGTGCCGTCCATGGGTACTTTGTGCCATCCAGGAGTATTGTGTGCCATCCGTGAGTACCTTGTGCCGTCCATGGGTACTTTGTGCCGTCCATGGGTACTTTGTGCCGTCCATGAGAACCTTGTGCTGTCCATGAGAACTTTGTGCCGTCCATGAGTACCTTGTGCCGTCCATGGGCACTTTGTGCCGTCCATGGGTACTTTGTGCCGTCCATGAGAACCTTGTGCTGTCCATGAGAACTTTGTGCCGTCCATGAGTACCTTGTGCCGTCCATGGGTACTTTGTGCCGTCCAGGAGTATTGTGTGCCATCCATGAGTACTTTGTGCCGTCCATGAGTATTATGTGCCATCCATGAGTACCTTGTGCCGTCCATGGGTACTTTGTGCCGTCCATGGGTACTTTGTGCCATCCATGAGTATCTTGTGCTGTCCATGAGAACTTTGTGCCGTCCATGAGTACCTTTTGCCGTCCATGGGTACTTTGTGCCGTCAAGGAGTATTGTGTGCCATCCATGAGTACTTTGTGCCGTCCAGGAGTATTATGTGCCATCCATGAGTACCTTGTGCCGTCCATGGGTACATTGTGCCGTCCAGTAGTATTGTGTGCCATCCATGAGAACCTTGTGCAGTCCATGGGTACTTTGTGCCGTCCAGGAGTACCTTGTGCCGTCCATGAAAACTTTGTGCCATCCATGAGAACCTTGTGCCGTCCTTGGGTACTTTGTGCCGTCCAGGAGTATTGTGTGCCGTCCATGAGAACCTTGTGCAGTCCATGGGTACTTTGTGCCATCCAGGAGTACCTTGTGCCGTCCATGAGAACTTTGTGCCGTCCATGAGTACCTTGTGCCGTCCATGGGTACTTTGTGCCGTCCATGAGTATTGTGTGCCATCCATGAGAACCTTGTGCAGTCCATGGGTACTTTGTGCCGTCCAGGAGTATTGTGTGCCGTCCATGAGTACCTTGTGCCGTCCATGGGTACTTTGTGCCGTCCATGAGTATTGTGTGCCATCCATTAGTACCTTTTGCCGTCCATGGGTACTTTGTGCCGTCCATGGGTACTTTGTGCCATCCATGGGTACTTTGTGCCGTCCAGGAGTACCTTGTGCTGTCCATAAGTACTTTGTGCCGGCCATGAGTATTTTGTACCATCCATTAGTACTGTGTTCCGTCCATGAGTGCTTTGTGCCATCCATGAATATTGTGTTCTATCCATGAGTACTTTGTGCCGTCCATGCGTACTTTGTGCCGTCCATGCGTACTTTGTGCCGTCCATGCGTACTTTGTGCCGTCATGAGTATTGTGTGCCGTCCATGAGTACTTTGTGCCATCCATTAGTACTGTGTGCCATCCCTGAGTATTTTGTGCTGTCCACGAGTACTTTGTGCCGTCCACGAGTACTTTGTGCCATCCATGAGTACTTTGTGCCATCCATGAGTACTTTGTGCTGTCCATGAGTACTTTGTACCATCCATGAGTACTTTGTGCCCGCCATGAGTACTTGGTGCCATCCATGAGTACGTTGTGCCGTCCATGAGAACCTTGTGCCGTCCATGAGAACTTTGTGCCGTCCAGGAGTATTGTGTGCCATCCATGAGAACCCTGTGCAGTCCATGGGTACTTTGTGCCATCCAGGAGTACATTGTGCCGTCCATGAGAACTTTGTGCCGTCCATGAGTACCTTGTGCTGTCCATGAATACTTTGTGCCGTCCATGAGTATTGTGTGCCGTCCATGAGTACCTTGTGCTGTCCATGAGAACTTTGTGTTGTCCATGAGTACCTTGTGCCGTCCATGGGTACTTTGTGCCGTCCATGAGTATTGTGTGCCATCCATTAGTACCTTTTGCCGTCTATGGGTACTTTGTGCCGTCCATGGGTACCTTGTGCCGTCCATGAGTACTTTGTGCCGTCCATGGGTACTTTGTGCCGTCCAGGAGTACCTTGTGCTGTCCATAAGTACTTTGTGCCGGCCATGAGTATTTTGTACCATCCATTAGTACTGTGTTCCGTCCATGAGTGCTTTGTGCCGTCCATGCGTACTTTGTGCCGTCCATGCGTACTTTGTGCCGTCCATGCGTAGTTTGTGCCGTCCATGCGTACTTTGTGCCGTCCATGCGTACTTTGTGCCGTCCATGCGTACTTTGTGCCGTCCATGCGTACTTTGTGCCGTCCATGCGTACTTCGTGCCGTCATGAGTATTGTGTGCCGTCCATGAGTACTTTGTGCCATCCATTAGTACTGTGTGCCATCCCTGAGTATTTTGTGCTGTCCATGAGTACTTTGTGACATCCATGCGTACTTCGTGCCGTCATGAGTATTGTGTGCCGTCCATGAGTACTTTGTGCCATCCATTAGTACTGTGTGCCATCCCTGAGTATTTTGTGCTGTCCATGAGTACTTTGTGACATCCATGAGTACTTTGTGTTGTCCACGAGTACTTTGTGTTGTCCACGAGTAGTTTGTGCCATCCACGAGTACTTTGTGCCATCCACGAGTACTTTGTGCCATCCATGAGTACTTTGTGCCAACCATGAGTACTTTGTGCCATGCATGAGTACGTTGTGCCATCCACGAGTACTTTGTGCCGTCCACGAGTACTTTGTGCCATCCATGGGTACTTTGTGCCATCCATAAGTACTTAGTGCCATCCATAAGTACTTAGTGCCATCCATGAGTACTTTGTGCCATCCATGAGTACTTTGTGCTGTCCATGAGTACTTTGTACCATCCATGAGAACTTTGTGCCCGCCATGAGTACTTGGTGCCATCCATGAGTACTTTGTGCCATCCATGAGTACATTGTGCCGTCAATGTGTACTTTGTGCTGTCCATGAATACTTTGTGCCATCCATGAGTACTCTGTGCCATCCATGAGTACTTTGTGCCGTCCACGAGTATTTTGTGCCATCCATGGGTACTTTGTGCCGTCCATGAGTACTTTGTGCCGTCCATGAGTACTTTGTGCTGTCCATGAGTACTTTGTGCCATCCATGAGTACTTTGTGTTGTCCATGAGTACTTTGTGTTGTCCATGAGTACGTTGGGCCGTCCATGAGTACTTTGTGCCGTCCATGAGAACGTTGTGCCTTCCATGAGTACTTTGTGCCATCCATGAGTACTTTGTGCCCGCCACGAGTACTTGGTGCCATCCATGAGTACGTTGTGCCATCCATGTGTACTTTGTGCTGTCCATGAATAATCTGTGCCATCCAAGAGTACTTTGTGCCATCCATGAGTACTTTGTGCCGTCCATGAGTACTTTGTGCCATCCATGAGTACTTTGTGCCATCCATGAGTACTTTGTGCCGTCCATGAGTACGTTGTGCCGTCCATGAGTACGTTGTGCCGTCCATGAGTACGTTGTGTCGTCCATGAGTACGTTGTGCCGTCCATGAGTACGTTGTGCCGTCCAAGAGTACTTTGTTCCGTCTATGAGTATTTTGTGCCATCCATGAGCATTTTGTGCTGTCCACGAGTACATTATGCTGTCCATAATAACTTTGAAGAAATTGAAGTATTGTTCAATTGCCACTTCTCATTTTACACAGTCATTTTACACAGTACGAATGTATAAAGTTATCAAATGGATGAAAATCATTGTAAATGGGTAAAACTACTGTACAGATTGTTTTTTTTTCCAAGAAAATACCAAATGTAACAAATGTCCTCTACTTTAAATTTGTGAAGGTTCAATTGCTAATTGTATTTAACCTTCATCGTGGTAACCCATTAAATGTATTATTTTTTTTAAATGATGAATTCAATTTTTTTTCAATATCTACTTGTTAAAATTACTAAAAACATTTATATACAACCAAGAAGCCTCGATATTTCTAAATAAACTTACATACTAAAATGTAATATTCCCTGGAAAGAATTAGTCCGAGTAACTAGGACTCTACAGATCGTTTTTTTTTAACATTTGGACATGGTCGGGCGATAGTAGACTACTATCGCCAAACCATGTCCAAATGTTAAAAAAGCGATCCGTAGAGTCCTAGTTACTCGGACTAGGAGAGAATGTAGTATCCACACGCCACTTCTTCGATTGTGTACAAAGTCTATGGACAGTCGAGTGCATTTTCAAATTATTTCTAACAAAATTGGAAATGTTTTTCACTCAGTCCCGGTTTCATGTCTTTTCAACATTTGTGTAGCGACTGACCTTCATTGAGATAATATATGACAAAAGTGGCGTCATCAGGATGTAACGTTCTTTGCTGACTGTATTTGCCCAGGCAACGTACTTCCCAAAGGCCAAGTAAAAAAAACCCAAGAGTTATTGTCCGCCTACCTCCACAATGCGCCACGGGTGCCCACAGCAGAACGAGTGCCGCTAGCATTGCTATCAGTGCCGGCCGATTCCAAGTCGCGATCATGATCATTTTCCCGGAATTTTGTATCAACTAGTCACCTTCTGTTTCAACGGTTGTCATGTCGTACCCAAGACCTGCGAAAGGGACCTTCGTTCCCGAAAATTATGTCCCGAACTTTGCAGAGCCTCGCAGAGCCTCGCGAACTTCGCAGAGCCTTACAAAACGGGCAAGTTAAAAGAACGACCTTGTTGAAAAATTCACCACGAAATGACGGTCTAGTCCCGGCTGCGATATTTGTTATTACACGGCTTGGTTTAACACATGACATGTACATGGCGCAATTTGACCAGTTTGAATGGCGCCCGCATTTGTGGGATTCCTCAATTCAATCGAAAGAAAACAATCCTTGACAAACAAATGGAGCGGGTAACAAAGGAGATAGGAGGCTAATGAAGTTTGCGAGAGGAGGGGGTACGGGAGGTGATAATTATAGCGGGGGGGGGGGGGGGGGACAAAGGAGTGTGACAGTGGTTAACATATCAGGGGTGGAAGACAACGGAGGTGGTAAACCACCAAGAGGATTTGCCAAGAAGGAGGAGTTCAGTCTCTTATTAGTGCCAACAGTTGATCTGTGACCATAACATGTAAATGCTTCTTTAGTGAGCTCATGATCTCCCCGGCATACTGGAAACCACAAACCCTGCAAGAGATGAGATACATGACATTAGTGTTGCAAAGTGATGTTACCATCTGTGAGCAGTGTCAGACGGAAGAGTGGCCAGAAAAGGAGTCAGTCTCCTGGATGTGGATCTGACAATTACAACACTACAACTGCACTTGCGCCATGCTGGGTGGGAGGATGCATCCAAGGCGGGGACTTCGGCTAACGCTATCAGGTCTCGTAGACTTGCCTCATCACTCAGTGGTCAAGATGAAAAATGCATCACCAGTGTACCTCCAACCATAGAGCAAGGATGTTCTATGTTCCAACAGATCCTGGGGCGACATGCATAGCAAGCATACGTTCTTCAAGTAAACGCAACCCACGGAGAGGCATTCAACGGATCAGAGGGCGGCATGCGAGTACCCATTGCGGTGCCGTGAACAAATGTACCTGTAAAAAGTGTTTACATGTACCCAGAAAGGAAACATTCTTATGCACCATTTTGAGCAATTTTATTGCTCCAAACAAAAATAAAAGCACAAAGAGCAAATTAGTCCTACGGGCTCCGACTGTAAGCTGACGTATAATCTTCCAATGCGAAGGTCCCTAAAAGTAACGTCTTATTCGTTGTTTGATGAACAGTAAACTGCACTAGGAAATATTTCGCACTGCACAAGTCAAACAATAAATGATAAAAGGTAATTCTCAATTCTTTTGCAATATATTCATTTTATTTACAACTAATAGTAATAGCATCACAATTCTAATGATTTCTGTTCAACTACAGAGACTAAATATTACAAATCTTTCATTCAGTCAGTAAAGAAACCAGGAATAAAATTCAACAGTTTGTACATGTATTTGATATCAATTTTTTGTTCTAAAAATAGTGCCTGAATAAATATTTCTTTTCAAAGAGAAAGCAATATCTGTAGACTTGCTTCCTCTTCTGTCACCGATTGTACCAATTAATGTATCGATCATATGCAGACAACCTGTAACTTTAGCCGTTTGTTTTTTTCTTTTGTAAAATTGGGGACACAGCAAACATTATCCTTAGGTGACTCTGAACCAAAAAGAACAAGAATCATAGGGGCCTAAGCATGCCTGTCAAATATTGTCTGGGGAAAAAAAGTTCAGTGGTTTTCTTTGTATAGGTTGAAGCTTAAAGATTTGTTCCTCATGCTATTTTTTAGTTTCATCCGAAAAAAATATATTCCTTATCTAAATTGCTATATTTCTAGCATAAAACAAAAGTTATTAAATTTTGAATTAGACATCGACCGAAATCAATCGGCTCACATTTAGTTGCTATATTATTACTTTACAATTTTGAATTATTGGTTGCCAGACAATAATTTCGTACTCGCGAGGTAGGTTGGTTCCCACCCCACAATCAGAGAAATCGATAATGTACCGATCGGGAGCCAGTTTGCTCGCAAAACATACCAAGTTGAAAATTTATGAATACATGTTGAAAAAAACTTTGAATTGGTTGAAGAGCACCGGGAACTCAACTTTAAGCACACTAATAATAACCCATATCAAATTAACATACAATTGCTATGTATACACCTAATGATTACCAAATTCTGGTGCATGCACATGTACAAAATCTAGACTACTTTTGGGATTTTGTTCAAGGTCCAAAATATATTTGGGGAGGATAACAGGGCTCGGCCCCGCCCAAAGTGTATTGGAACAAACGTTTCACTCGCCATTTATTTATTTGTAAGATATTCCTTGGCTGTACAACACTGTTTGATTGGACCCCTCTCTCTGCCTCAATAAAATCCTGCTTTTTCTCTCCAAGGTTCTAAACATACCTGTTTCCGTGCTACCTTATCATAACATCCCACTGAATACGTTGTACAATAGAGTCTTACTTGAGTACCTAATCTCTGATTTTAACCATTCAGAAATTAAAGCTCCTAAATGCAGTTGAACCCTGATAAGAAGAGCACTGTTTATACAAGGTCCTGCTTACAACAAGCAAAATGTTAGGTCCCTGGTCTTTGTTTTCCATTACTGTTAATACAAGGTACCTGTTATAACAAGGTACAAAGTCCCAAGGACCTTGTTGTAAAGGTGTTTGACTGTAATGACTCATGTACATTCTTAACATTATGTTACGTTTTGAAAAAAAATGCCAACTCATAAAATCTAACTTTTGAGGTGGATGTTGTTGAAAAAGGTAGAACCAGTTGATGAAAGAGCCGTCTCAGCTTTCACGCTGTATTTTTAACAAAACAAACTTAACCTTGCTCTTTGAGTGCAATCGCACCAGTCAGTATGACAAGGTGCATGGGTGTGTTGAAGGACCAAACAGCTGACCAGCAAAGAAACTTCAAATAAAGTGAGTTAGCAGGTTCTTAATCCTTGGAGTGTGTGGCTGCTAACCACTGTTGTGTCAATGCATTTACACGTAATCCTAACCGCCCTGAATCCTCTAAAATCCTTTTTGCAAATTGGAGGAATTTGCAGGATTCAGGTTACATGGCAAAAGTGGGTTGCTGATTTCGGAGTACGCATTGTGTCAAGGTCTTGGGCCGGACCTTGTGTTGTTTATGCTCAGCCGTGCATAAATTTAGTCCTTGATTATACTTGACATCCTCCGCACTGCTCCAGGATGTCACTGCCTCTGCCTCAGCCTATTGACAGTCATAGCCGGAGGATTTTGCAGGATTCAGGCAGTGATCACCCCTCCATGGACCATATTCAAGAAATAGCGGAGGAATTTGCAGGATTGAGGCTATATGCTATTTTTCCATGAGGCCAATTGGAGGATTTTGCAGGATTGAGGCTACATCCTAGCAAAAAGGCCTAGGGAGTTAGGGTTTTAACATTGGACATTTTCTTAAGAAAAATACTAAATTATCTTGGACAGTCTGGAAGGACACTCTCTAAATTCCAAAGAGTAAAATTAGGGACTAGACGTTTTAGAGTGAAAATCACTCTCATTTTCGATCGAAATAGTCTGAAAAATGAGGTACTTCAGTCGAAGCTCGAGTGAAAATTCTATCTTTACAATTGAAGAAATTGCACTCTAAAATTTCTAGTCCCTAGTTTCCGACTGGGGGAGTGATCTTCACTCAAATGGAAAGAATTTTCACTCTTTGGAATTTAGAGAGCAAGGGTTCATACAAGAAATTTTTACTCATGTTAATAGTTTTCACAGATCACATCGTAATTCAAATGCACACATTAATATCTGTACAAATAATGGCTGATCCAATGAAATTTTGTGTACTTTGGCCTTCAAGTTCAAGCAAATGATTTATATTATTTCCTTAAGATTATACTCTTCAGATCCTATACTAAAAAGTGTCACTGTGATCACTGATAGGTTCTGAATTGTTGAAATCATCAGAGTAACTGTTTGAAGATTCCTCATTCTTCGTCCACTGTCCAGGATTGAGAGAGTCTTCCGTCTTGAACTCTGACGAGGGAACAGTGGACCGAAGCAAGGAGGTCTCTGAAAAGGAACTGGCAGACCTCGAGAGGGAAGGTCTTGGTTTAGGAGTTGGAGGAGTCTGAGATCGCTTGGTCTCTGAAGGAGGGTCGGGGGTTACGACTGCCGTGTTGATGGAGACGGTTGACGTCTTGGAGGTCTTTCGGACCGGCACAGGTGATATGCTGGAGAGTTTGGGTTTGGGGATGCTGAGGCGTCTGGTCTGGGGATTGGCAGGCTTCCCACTGGGTCTCGGGCCAGACGCTTCAGGAGTTTTCCCCGCAATCTGAGTGGTTTGAGACTTGGTGGTTCTCATGCTGCTGCTCCTCGATGTGTCCGACAGGCTTGAATGAGTCAAACGGTAAGAATCAGAATGGTTGGATGAAAGAGGCGCCAGCTCTTGCTCCCCTGTCGAAGCGAGATTGTCAGATCCCACAAAGTCATCCGAGTACTGTATGTCTGTCGGATCATCAGATTGATTCAAAGCCTCCTGTGGCAAGTCCTGTTCTGATGGCAGGCCAGGTATCTGGATTGCTTTGGGATGCTTGACGTAACTTGATGCAGATGAAAACTGTGAGTCGGTGTCAGTTGAATCATCACTGTTGCTCCCTGAGTCAGACTCAGGTACTGATGCACTTGGCAGAAAGACGTCAATACTCCTGGCGCTCTTTTCACTGCTGCTTAAATCTACATCAATAAAAAGAAAAACAAAGGTGATATCAAATAAAACATTCACGTAACACTGCACCTAATTTACTATGTTTAACCCCAACCCCCTAGTAGTTCCCACCCTGCTAAATCCAACAGAGTCCAACGGTTACTCATATGAGTTTCCTGCTCAATTCAACATAGTCCCACACAATCCACAGAGGAAAATTAATGAACTTCGCATATGGTAATCTTGCCGTGTTCTCCTTTGATGCCTTTTCAGCTGCTTTCAATTTCCATAACATTAAAACCCTAACTCCCTAGCGTATTTTACAAGGAACTGGACCAAGTCCATCAAAATCCATCAATCACTGTGCGTCCAATACAAAATTGTACATGACATAATGAAATCCACCACCGACGCACTGGTCGACATTCATGGACTTGCTACACATGGCTTTTATCACAATAGCAGTGCAGGAAGCTAGGCGAAATCAATCGGATACCCCTAGCACTGCTTCAGGCCATCAGGCCCAAGTCAACCATACTCCATCAATATTTAGTCACACCAGGCCTTCTGGACCAAGTCCCCCAAAATCCACCAAATGGGGGGATAGATTTTGATGGCGTTGGGATGGTTAGGGTTAAATGATAAAACATGTACATGTATCTGTTTATGGGAACTAATGATGGATAGACAGAAAATTAAACAAAAACTTTAAAAACACCGAAAGAATTTAGATTTGCTGTACCCTTTTGTACCACCGATCCCCTGCTGTTCCTTCTGCTCCTGTCACCAGCTTCTGTTCCACTGGCCCCTATTCCATCATCAGCTGCCTCCTGGTCAGTTCTCATTCCATCCTCTGAGTGAGGAGAGGATTTATCTGCCCAGGAATATGTTGCTCCTTTGGGTCTACGGGGCGCTGGCACAGGGGGCTGCTCTGGGCTGACGATCTGGCAGTTTCTCTGGTCAGAGTGCTCTGTGTTTGAATTGAAACAAAAATGGATATCAAGTGAGAAAAAAATTATTCGTACAAAAAATGAACTTATGATGCAGCCAAATTGGAACATGATAGGATGAACACTGAACAGTTCAAAAAGTGGATATAAACAATGAATTTAATTAAAACCCAACAATTTCCATACAACTCAAACACAGTATACACAAATTTGTTGCAAATTCCCAAATTCCAGTCCTGTTTTGAGGCGTGCAATCACACCCCCGCGCCATCACACGCATAAGTGCTTCCTGAGAAGTGCGAATAATCGCACGCCTGAATTCCTCAGTACCGCACACCTCGGCATACATTTACGGCATACTTATACTTCATAATTTGTGAAAAAATAAAGTACGTTGGTGAAGAGAATTTATTGTAAACCAAGGTGAATATTTTCAAAAACAATACCAGATTGTTCAGTCCCAGCTTGGACCACAGAATCACACGCCTTGAAAAATCACACGCCTAAAAAAATCAGGGTGATTTTCAAATCATCAGGTTTGAAATTCAGAATAAACAATGAAACACACGAAGTGATAAAAAACACATGTAATGAGAATTTTGGGACTTGGGTGCACAATTTTTGTTTGGATCTGGATTCCTCCAGTGAAAGCATCAATATAACGAACCCTTCCTCCTTTTTTGTTGTGCTGCTTTCATTTGAGATGCAGACTGTCCACTACCAGCTCTTGACGGCAATTTCTTCTGCAGATGTTGTGCGTGAACAGCCTGATCGTCCCCCTCAAAATGGTGAGCAATCTCTGTTGAGATGTCATGTTCATTGCCGGCATCAATGAAGTCCAGTTCATCTGTGACATGATGATTCTTTATCGCTTTCTCTTTCTCCTCCTGGTAGGCTCGCATCCTTGCTTCCTGAATCTCCATCTCCCTGAGGAGCTCGGGATTGTTCTTCTGCAATCTCAACTTCTGCGAGTTTGTCATGCCAAAGCGCAACTTCGTCTTGAGTTTGGGCTTCGGGACCGGCCTCTGTTGCCTCAGCCATCCCTTAGTCGGTGGGACCCCCTGTGGGGGCTTAGCGCACTCCCTGTGCTTGTGACGATAGGGTTTGGTTTGATGTACAACTTTCGGTTGGTTTATGTGAACGTTTTCTTTCTCATCTGTTGGTTCCTTTATACTAGTCACTTGATTTTTGGCAACTGCATGTTGTACATGAACTTGGGCCGGTGTTCTTGATGGAGTTGCAGCTCTATTGTGAAGGGAGTTTCCATGGAGTAGGCTCAATTCGTGAAGTAAAGCCTCAAGAACCGGCAGCTGGGAGCGCTGATTGGGCTCAAGCTTTAACTGACACCTGTTACAGATATCTGATGCTTGATAACCAGCTTCTTGAGCTGACTCAGTTTCACTCTTTGTTTTTCTCTCCTCAGGTTGCCTTTCCATTCTTTTCGCATGTGATTTTTCCTTCCTGAATGCCCGATGGGTCTTTCGTACGCTCCAACTTGGTGAAGCTGCACTCTGTTCCTCTGAGGGGAACTTGTAGTGTGTCTCAATCTGATGAACAATGTCGTCGGATTGAGTCTGACTTGATGAACTCAAGTCTTCACTAAAACTTTCAGCTCTCGTTTTGGGTTCAGCGTTTCTACCTGATGGGAAATACTGAATGTCCTGGTCGACCCTTCTCACTGACTGTACATGCCTGTACTGATCTGAGGATGCTGGTACGTCTTCATTTGCTGTGTTGAAGAACAAAGGAGGTGGACAATGGGTATTGTTAACAATAAGGTCATCATTTCTAATTAACTGTGTTGACCTCTGAAATACATTTTTACGGTGGCCACTTCCTTTCGTGGTCTTTATTGTTTGCGTTGCTTGTTGTTTCTTCTCTGAGCCAGCAGGTTTAGGAATAAAATCACGGTCATCAATAGTGGATACGGCCACAGAAATGCGTTTTGGTTGACCTTGCACTTCCAAGTCCTCCAGTACAACATCCGTCTCCTTGTTTCTCTTTTTCGTATCACGAACAACTCCATCATCTTTGCTCTTTCTTGGGGTCACAGCAAGGTCAACAGTCTCGGACCCTCTCTTTGTAATTTCTGATTGAGGAATATGTGGAATCAGACTAGCACCCATGCTGAGCATCCGGTATCGCACCACGATCCATCCCACCTCACTTCCCATCAGATTGTACAACTTGTAACTGTCTCGATCGCCATGAACCGACGGAACATCTGAACCATTTTGTTCAATGTCATGCGAAATCTCCTCCATTGTATTCTGCAAGGAAACTGTGCAATTCGCAACCAGTTTGGGGACCTCGGGCCAGACGTCGATGAGCATTACGTACAGGGGCGTGTTCCTCAAGTACGACAGAAGCATTTGCGGGTCCATCTTGAACAAGGAAGATTTACATTTGTTGATGCAAAAGTTGCCTATGTGGTCCTTCAGTTCCTGCAGCTGGCACGGAATGTCTCCAAAGCTGTCCAGAATGATCTTTTCTTTGACATTCTGCGCCTCTTCCGGATCCACATGGTGAAGGAGCAGCGTGGGAAAGTCGAGCAGGCGAAATGCAACGGACGGCAGGCGGCACACAACAGTGGACGAGTTTATGCGCAGTGATTCCACCGCTAGTTCCAACGAAAATAATGTCTCATTTGAACCCATATTCAACACCTAGAAAGGGTTCCACGTTGTATTCTTTTTAACCGTCGAATCAAAAGGGTTTTTCGGCGTTTTTTCCGCAGAAAATTAGCCTGATATACCGACGATCTAGGCCTGCCTTTCGGAATGTGCGCCAACAATAGCGCCCTCACGTGACAAGAATTGGTTTAATTCTATAGGCCGACTATCGTCGAGAATCAACATTGACCACCGATTTTGCACGTGTTTCTGCATGATTATGTACGATTAATTGTAAACAGTCGTGTATAGGATTACCTATAGTTTTACAATCATGTTGTCGCGATTCACCAGAATCTCACGGCTGTGCAACAACTGTTCAGTCTTTCGAAATTTCTCGGATCCTCCAAGAATACGAAAGGTTAGTGCATAATTCTTGTCACTGCCGGTCAGTCATGTCAGTGTGCCACAGCATTTACACAGGGAAGAGTTGAACCATGGAACGGATGGGACTGGGAGGTTGGGTGCTGAACATGCTGCAAGTGAAACATTCCAAGATTTCTAAAAAGTTTAATAAAAGGGAAGGGAATTGACTCTTGTATGACTGAGAATTGAAGCTGTTGACAGGTTGATATGCGAAGTCAAAGGTTCCATAGTTAGCATTCAAAAGTAAAAACCTGAAGCTGTAATTTAGCTGTAATTTAGCAGTGAGAATGAAATTCCAGATTTGAAATTGCATCCAAATTTTTTGGAAAGGCTTTTTTTATTTTTCGTTGGTTTATAACCAGTTTCTCGTCCCCGCCCACTTCCTTTTTTCCCCGCCCACTGCTTTTTTTTTTTTAATTTATACATTTGCAATTTATATGTCACGTACTTTGAACCCTACATTTAAACAATGACCCAGTTGAGAAATGCTCCGTTATCAGAATTATCAACAGTCCTTTTCCTTAACCCCAACAGAGTCTTTTCACAACAGCCAGACATCTACAACAGTCTGACCAAGGAACAAACCAGGGCGAGAACTTAATACAGGTTGTCAATACAGGTGAGAAGGATGTTGTGATTTCATTGCACTGGAGTGCTGGCCAAAATCAGAGATGTAGTTCGGTCCTAATATTTTTTATAAAAGTCAATCATAAAGCAAGTTCGGCGAGGACAATTAGTTGACTGTCGGTTGATTTGTGACGGAACTTACGCCCGCGCACTAATGCTTCTTGTCAAACAATGTTCAAAGCATCATCGCAAAACTTCGTGATCCTGGTGCCTTGCCGTGCTGTATGATGTGCGCGGCTATTGGTAACCAGCGATGGAACCATGCCCCAGGCTGCAGTTCCAAATAATCGACTAGAGGAGCCCAACTATCCTGCGTTTCAGTGAAATTAGTCCAACTATGGTTTTACTTCACACCCGAACTTGCTCGCAAGTGATCATACATAAGTGTCAAGTACAGTGACATGCTATTCAACTGAAATGTGACAACAACATTCCTTTGTCTTTTTTCAAAATTTTGTAAAGGATTCCATTATCCCTAACCCTTTCAGATCCTTAGTATGATTTAGCAGGAGTGGGGAAGGCCCAGTTGATCTTACTTAACCAAGGATGTAGTCAAGACCATCACAAGTCCCTGCAAGTCCATCACAAGTCATCCAAGCTCACAAAGAGTATTTAACGGAACTGTGACAAAAGTATTCCCTTGTTACATGTACTGTCCATCCACTGTTACTTGTGATGGACTTGTGACTGGAGTTGTGATGGAATTGTGGTGGACTTTTGACTGGACTTGTGATGGACTTATGACTGGACTTGTGAGGGACTTGTGACTGGACTTGTGATGGACTTGTGATGGACTTGTGATGGACTTGTGACTGGACTTGTGACTGGACTTGTGATGGACTTGTGATGGACTTGTGATGGACTTGTGACTGGACTTGTGATGGACTTGTGATGGACTTGTGATGGACTTGTGATGGACTTGTGACTGGACTTGTGACTGGACTTGTGATGGACTTGTGATGGACTTGTGACTGGACTTGTGACTGGACTTGTGATGGACCTGTGATGGGCTTGTGATGGACTTGTGATGGACTTGTGACTGGACTTGTGATGGACTTGTGATGGACTTGTAACTGGACTCAACTTCATCCCTGTACTTGAGAGGGAGGATTAGGGACCTTAGAAAGTGAAGTGCAAAAAGAACGTGACGATGTTGGGTTCCTACTCAGTGGATGAATTTGGAGGATTCAGGAAGGTTCTTGTAAACAAAAAATGGCAAGGGAATAATGGTTTTGTTCAAACCAAAGTGGATCCCAATTGTCTCCAGTTCCGACTTTTGTTTGTGTCTGTATAATGTTTAAAAGAGACTTTCGCGTCACGATCACACCTTCATGTACATATGTAGTGAGAGTAGTCTAATGGCCCTGTTATAGTATTTCAAGTCTCTAAAACAGAAACTTGACCAATGTTGCTTAAAATAAAGCTTGGGGCTGAAGCCAAATTCTGAGAGAAAGCCAAAAACTTGTAAACCCCCACTAGAGAATTCTCATGTTCTACTTTGTGGCAGAGTTTGAGAGTCCTGAGAGATGGCAGAATCTACCACTGATGACAGGGAGGCCGGTGGATGCCCCGGCGTGTCTAGAGAAGCCCCAGGCTTGGCTGGAGACAATCAGCTCGCTGGAGAATATCAAGCTAGGCATGGTAGATCTTCATCCTGATGTCTTCGCCACCATGCCCAGGTAGGCGTAGAAAAGATAGGGTTTTTCTTCAGATTTAGGTTTTTAGCTTCAGTGCCATGGTCAGAACTTGACATAAAAATGCAGCTGGAGTTTAAGGCCACCCTCAGGTCGACCTTGCGATGACACAGACCAGTCGGCGACTGCCTTTTTGATTGAGTGCACCTGAGCTATGACTGTTGGAGAAGAAACCATAGGAGAAACCATGGAAGAAACCATGGACCATTGATGAGGAACTATGGTCCATAGGAAAATCTAGTAACAGTTTTCAGTGTTTTGTTTTGCTTTTTTATAAAAAAATCAATACCTGATGTTTTTTTTTTCTTTTTCAGAATTGATGTTTTGTATCGGAATGTTTTATGGCAAAGGGACTATAAAAGAATAGTAAGTGTCTTTAAACATACGATTGCTTAATTTCTTATGAATGCAAAAAGGTGTTTTTTTTGTGGACTCCATGCATGTTGGAGAGTTCTAAATAGCAAATAGGTCAAAGTTAGGATTATGATAAATTTGAGATCATGTCCATGGCTAAAATTTATTATAAATAAAAGAGAATGAATGTGATGAATTAATTTGTCAGTTCAGGTGCATGCCTTCACTTGTTCTTGGTTTCTTTGAATTGGAAAAGACAGTAGACAAATTTTTTGTCTTGCCAGATCATGGCTTCCTAAAAGTGTATCATCTAAAATATAATCTGCAAATTTGTGCGTTTTTAACCCTAACCGCCCTGAATCCTTCAAAATCCTCTTTGCCAAAGTGGAGGAATTTAGAGGATTGAGGTTACATGGCAAAAGTGCGTTACTGATTTCATAGGATGCACTTTGTCAAGGTCTTGGGCTGGACCTTGTGTTGTTTTTGCTCAGCCATGCATAAATATAGGCCGGGATTATGCTTGAAATCCTCCAGGATGTCACTGGTCAAGCCTCAACATATTGACAGTCACTGCCGCAGGATTTTGCAGGATTTAGGCAGTGGTCACCCCTCCACGGACCATATTCAAGAAATAATGGAAGAATTTGCAGGATTGAGGCTATATATACGCTATTTTTCCATGAGGCCAATTGGAGGGTTTTGCAGGGTTGAGGCTACATCCCAGCAGGGAGTTAGGGTTAAATAATACCCTGAATTGTAAAAACTGAAATTGTTAGTTGCTCTCTGACAGAGTTTAGCCAAGACTAAGACCAGGGCCGAGGTGAGAGGGGGAGGACGGAAACCATGGCGACAGAAGGGAACAGGAAGAGCAAGGCACGGTAGCATCCGTTCACCAATCTGGAAGGGAGGTAGGTAATCACTATAATTACCTCCCTTGGGTGTTTTTACCGTGAATCCTCTTGATTGAATCCTCCTGACTGCTGTGCAAAAACCCAATGGAATATTCATTGCATTTTAAACCCTCAGGAATTATGTCCCATGTAAAGTAATAGTTGCTAGTTCTCACACTGTAAAAAAACCTCTTGGTGGTACACTCTATTATTTAGAATGATCCTTTTTCCTCGTCACATTTAGGTGGTCGAGCCAAAGGTCCCCGCGGCCCAAGAAGCTATTGGTACGAGTTGCCTGTCAAGGTGCGAGCCCACGGTCTGAGGGTTGCTCTGACCGTCAAGCTGGCCCAGGACAACCTGCACATAGTGGACTCCTTGGAGCTACCATCCCCTGAACCCCAGGTAGTTAAACGCAGGTTCATGCTTCACAGCCAAATGTTAATGCAAGGCAAAGTTCGGATCAGTCGCAGCAAAATTTACTGGAGTTGAATTTTTGCAGGAATGCAGTGCAACTCTTTGTCAAGACATCACAAATTCATGTCCTCAAATAACCAACCATCAATCATGATTTCAGGTTTAAAACTGACTTTTGAGCATGCATCTGCTTTATGTTGGGTTTTGCCCGTCATCAACGTATTTTGTAAACAATATATACTCAGTGTTGTCCGAGGGCTTGCAAGAGAAAAAATAACAAGCTTGCACGGGTGGGATGCGAACCCACGACCTCCTGCTTACTTGTGCAGACGTCTTTAATACCACTCCACCACCAAGCTTGCCGGGGCCGGCTGGCCGGTTTGAGCCTGATGTAGCAGTAGCCTACCCATGTTGGGTACCCCAACCAAACTTTTTATGAGATGGAATTTGCGTCTCTCCCATCTCGTAAAAACTTCTGCTTTACTTATTTCTTGTGAGGATACAACTATAACGCCAAAACGCACCCTCAGTAAATCGTGGCCTGTAATTTGTTCTTTACTTTCCTTTTTTACCTGAAGTTTCTGGAAGATGTGGCCATGCAAAGGCACTGGGGAGGGTCTGTTCTCTTCGTAGACGAGTGAGTAAATGTTTTACATTGTATTAAAAAAAGTGAGTAAATGTTTTACATTGTATTAAAAGTAGTATTACTGTGTGTGATGGTCATTGTGTACTAATTGTAATGGCTTGTGATGATCTCATTGAAACACTCGTCTTGGATGCGTGGGTCATCAGACTCACTGCTGGCTGTGATGGGTGTAGGTCCACAGCTGCAGCAGAGTGTTCTTAAACACCCGAGCCTCATCTCATCGAATGGACAAGTTTCGTAAATTTTGTGTTTCGGTATTAAGCAACAGTGGCTGTTGGCCTTCATCTGCCGTCAGATTCTGCGAAGTCTAAACATTGCCTCAGGCTTAATATAAAATTGTCCTTGTCGTTTGGAGAGATGCAGCATTTCCGCCAATTTTTATGTGTCTCCCATAAATTGATCTTGATTTTTTCTTTACTCTTGCTTCTATCTTTGGTGACCAAAGAAAATGCCAAAAATGTCCCCAATTTGACCCAAACCTCAACACGAATTGTTTTAGTCTTTAATTTTGAAAAACAAATGTCAACGAGTTTCGATTGTACAAGCTGGGATAACCCAAATGCCAGCAGTATTGATACATTTTTACAATTCGGTCAATCTTTGTTTTTTATAATCAGCAAACCTTTTCAAGAAATGCCCGAGAATTTCCTACAGGCAGTCAGCGGGATCAAGACGTACAATGTGCTGTCCACAGAAGGTGAGTTGTCTTCATCGTCCTGTTATATCGGTACCATGTTCAATTGTACGTGTGTACCGTGGTTGTTAGGATGTGAAATGGTGTTAATACAGTTATATTTCGAATTATAACACCTCACCAACAGGTTCTGTATCTTGATTGGCCGAGAGCAAGTCACATGTTACTTTCTAATTTTGCTATCTTTCTGTGCACGGCCAAAAGTACTATGCGCATAGCAACCAAAGTACTATACCATTAGCAACCAAAGTACTATTTCCACGGCGCGGTATTTGTGTGCGAATGCATGCTGGTGTGCGCGTTGCGCGTTGTGCGTAGCGCGTATTATTCCAAAGAGAGCGCGCTGCAGACTTGGGTTCAAACATTTCGTGAAGGGTTAGTTTTTAAGAGAGAAATACATTTTCCACCAATTTTGTATTGAAATTGAAGTTTATTTCAACTGTGTTCAGATTTAAATAATGTAAAATACTAAAATCAAGCAGAATCTGTGGGAGAAGTGTTATAAAACAAATATTGAATGCTTTATCTCAAGGTGAAGTAAAACTACCCTCCCTCGGTGATCCATGGACCATTCTATTTTCCCTCGGCTTCGCCTCGGGAAAATAGAATGGTCCATGGATCACCTCGGGAGGCTAGTTTTACTACACCACTCGAAGCATTCAATATTTGTATACTATAATCGTTTAACCCATTAGTATCCGTTCTACATTCATTACATGGTATTTAATCACTGAAGAATCCATTAAACCATTGCTCGTGCGGTTTCGGGCATTACAGGGAATAATGGGTCAATTTTGGAAATGACATTTGCATTACAAGCTGATCAAATGCGTATTAGTTTGTACAAGCATTATTTTAGCATTGATAGTTGCGAGAGAGAGAGACTTACTAATTTTATAGACCATTATCATGTTGCGGCCATATTGATTTTTTCCCATTCAAATCAACGTAACGAAAGCGAGGCTGGAAGTGGAAGGAAAAATAGTCTGGTTCCTTTTTGCACAAAAAAACATTATCATTCAGTACTGTCATGGATACAGGGAACATGACTGAAATGGCGGCAACACGATAAAGGTCCATAGGCTCCGTGCACCAACAAGAGAGGGTGCTTTTAGAACACTTTCAAGTGCCCAGTGGACCGGGCATACCACGAATGCATACTGGTTGGTGTGCCTGTGGAGTACCGAAGTGAACACGTCACGGGCACAAAATGTGTGTGTGAAAGACATTAGCGCGTGATTCAGCCTGTGAACCAACACGCGCGCGTACTCCATTCGTTTGCACTACACTTTCTGGTTCTAAATGACGTCACACTTCGGTACTCCATAGCACTTGCGTATGACTAATTTGATTCTGAGTGTGCACAAAGCCATCCACATGGCATCTTACTGTGAGCTCAAGTGTCATTGGCAATGTTTCTCCCATTGGTCTCCCCCAACTCTCCCTTTCTTACTGTTGAGGGGGTACGTGTGCACGGAGCCCATTGAGAGATGTTTAGAATTTAAATTATTATTTTTCTTACATTCAAGTTTCAAATGCTTCAATTTCTTTAAATCAGACAGATTTACTGTACATGTATATTATTTTGTTCTACCAAGTAATCATTTTCTTCAACAACGCAACTTTGTCTGTTTTTGGACAAGCACAAATGTTACAACAGACCGTTAACATGAACGCATTTTCTTTATTCCTTGAAGGCATGAATGTGTACAGCATGCTGAAGCACCACACGTTGGTCTTGACCCTGGATGCGGCAGAATTTCTGGAGGAGAGGCTCCTGTTCTACATGAGATGCTACCGAAAGAAAGACATTGTGGACACCCACAAAATCCTGTATGGTCAACTGAAAATTCTTCCCTCCAAGAAAATCACATCGGAAAACTGAATGACAGCCCCAGAGAGGGATGTCTGAAAAAAATTTGTGAGCTTGTTTTTGTCAGTTTTGGAGGCCTTCATGCGAAAGCTAGAACTGGGAGAGCGAACTCTACAATAGTCAGTGTCTGCTCTTGCTATAACTGCAGGTTGTTAAAACTGAGAAGTCCAGATCTTCTAGGGCCTTTTATAGTTCTGCCAGTGACAGCGCTAGACTCTCAATTTTAGGGCCAAGTAGAGGGCAAACATTTTGTTTTGGGTCAGTCAATATTATACAAATATTGACTGCTTCGAGTGCTGTAGTAAAACTAGCCTCCCGAGGTGTTCTATGAAGCATCGCCGAGGGAAAATAGAATGCTCCCTGGATCACCGAGGAAGGATAGTTCTACTACATCACGAGATGAAGCAGTCAATATTTGTTTTATAACACCTCTCCCACAGATTCTGCTTGATTTTAAGCGAGAAATTTAATCTAAATGCAATTAAAATTTACTTCTATTTGAGTACGAAATTAGTTGAAAATTAACTTGCACTTTTCCAAATTGCTCCTTCATGAAATGTTTAAACCCAGCTCTGATTGGGAACAATTTGGCAACACACGACGCACAGACCCATATGCTTTTGCACACAATGCATATAGTACTTTGGTTGCTACGGGTATATTACTTTTGGCCGTGCACAGCAAGATAGCAAAAATAGCGAATGCCATGTGACTCGCTCTCGGCCAATTGAGATGCAGAATCTGTGGGTGAGGTGTAATTAAAAAGATTTATAATGCTATGGGCTAACTATGTGCACAGAACCAAAATGTCACTATCCACTTTCAACTATAGTTCTGATTCTGAACAGAATGAATCACCATGTAGACAATAAACAGAATTAATCTCTATGTGGACGATTGGGCATTTACCCCCCGACTTGCCACCCTGTAGCGTTGCCACCGAGTTCTGCATTTCTGCCCCTATGGTGGACCAACGAGCATGAAATGATTCCACATCACATGATCATGTAAAGGTATAGAACAGTGTACATTGTACAACGCCTGAATAAATCCCCATTATCTGAATGATGGGTCGTTAGTCATGCGTCACTGAATCATGGACCTTTCTACTAATAAATTCATAATTATGCATGCATTTGCATAAATGGGCCTGGTGGCCAAAAACGAAAGAGGTCGATTAAAAATGTACAAGAGTCAACATTTTTGGTCATTTTCTCTGAATTTGTCCAGGATTTGTCGCTTTTTAGAAAAGCCACTCAAATTGTCATAGCCATTACTTTTTGGCCCGAGTGTGTTTTTCGGGGGAACAGAATAAAAACTTTTGTCCCGTGCGCACGAGCGTGCAGGAAATCTTCAGGGCTCCCTTCCGCTCTGTGTCGAATCGCGTGATTTTTGGACGTTTTCTACTTACCCCGGCCCCTTTGTCCAAATACTCGCATTTCTACCGATAATCAAAAGCTCAAATACTCGGTCCACTCTGTCTTGTTCTCAGGTTTTTATTCTCATTGAACAAGCTTACACTCCAGAGGTTAAAAGCAAATAATGAACATTTGCAAAATATGTTTATGGACTTCAAGAATTTTGTGTTTAGATTTTCCAATAAACAGAATTAAAAAACCCAAACATGTTATCCCACAATTTCCTTGAATATGTTGCATTATACAAAGCCTTAATAAATACATCTGTCATCTGTTTGATGGATCATTGATCACGTGTCATTGGAATATTCATCCCAATGCACAGCCCGGCCGCACGGCAAAAAATAGAAGTTCCGTGGCACGGTCACACTATTGGTGGCTCTGACCAATCAGATGACAAGGATTTATTCTGATGTTGTATAAAACAAATAATGAATGTTTCACATTCGTGCAATGGAAAGAATAATTTCATTTGGTGACAGATGGAATGTTCCATTCCACTCGGCTTCACCTCCTGGAATGAAACATTCCATCTGTCACCAAATGAAATTATTCTTACCATTGCACTCACAAACATTCTTTGTTTAGTATACCATGCGCTATTCAGAGATGTAACTGAGAAAAATAATAATTTGCCCAACGCCATAATCCAAGAAATTTAGAATTTATGAGAAATTATCAAAATTTAATACAAAATATATTGAGTTTTTTGGTGGTTTTTTTTTAAATTCAGTACAATACTGTCCAAAAGGATTCAAAAATTGAAATTCCTCTTCTTGAGGTTAAGATATATTTAAAAGATCAGCTTTAAAGGGAAGATACAACATTTGCAAACATCAAAAAACCAAATGATCAAATTATCACGAAATATCGTTCTGGATTATTAGGGAATGACAGTCTAAAGCGTCCTGTAAAGTTGTGGCTCTTGGTGTGCTGATATTTTCAAGAAAAAGTGTATTTTTCCAACGCTGGTCGGCCGACCAGCGTTGGCGAAAACTTGGCTTTTTTCAAAAAGTGCGCCTAATTTTTCATATTCAGTTCGTCTGCATTTTCTTTGCAATTGATTACACACCTGTGAAGACTACAAGCCTGCTAGACTGATTTTCTGATCTAACAATTCCCCAAAGTCTGTAAATTGCTCCGTTTCATCTTAAGTGGGGTCAGGGAACCAGACTATAAGAATATGATTGGTTTTCTTGGTTTTTCCAGCATCTACGAACCCAAAACGTGAAACAAGTCAGTGTTACAATATTTGCTATAATATACTTATCCTCCAAATCCATTTATTTCTGAAAATTGCAGCAAAAGCAAATGTTGTACATTCCCTTTAAAATAACACCAAAGTGATTATATTGCTACGTTATTACGTTAGATGTTTTTTCCTTCTTCAAAATTGACCCGCATACTAATTTACAATTTTGATCAGGCTTTTAAAGTCGATCTACTGAAATTAGTCTTTTCTTTAACAGTTAATAATTTCTTGAAGTTGGACTGTCATTTTTGTCCAATTTTGTCACCTTTCTTGGTTTCAACAGTATATACATAGCACTTTGGAAAGAAATGCACACATCGACTCCCAAATCCACGATCTATGCTTGCTGAAGCAGTTGTCCATTTATAACACATTAAAGTCGCCAATTAACTTGCAACATCAACTTCATCCCCTGAAATGTTGAAGACCATAATAATTGACAACAGATAAATTACACTCATTTCTGAACACCAAAAAGCTAACAGTTGTGGCACCTTATTTTGATATTAAAAAAAACTTGGAATACTTTATTTCACCAATTTTAAAGCGAGATGAACATTGTTACAAGCTGGATGAATCTATAGGTGAACTTTGCAGCTCTAAATGTCCAAATCTACCTGTGCGAGAAGTAAAAAGAAAGGATGGAAAGTAAATTATGTCATGTAAATGACACTAGACCACAAAATGGTAAGCGTGTAGGTCTTTGGAGTCAAAACAGTTGTAATGCGTCCCAACTTCGCCAGCCCCGCCCCCCCCCAAAAAAATGTTCAAAGAAAGTAAGGGAAAATGTATGATCCAACCAAGAGCAGTAGATTCTCATTTTACCATTTGGTCATACCCTACCATGGTCCAAAACCCAAAGACACTTGCGTTGGAGTCAAAACAGTTGTAATGCGTCCCAAATTTCTCCAGCCCCGCCCCCCCCCCAAAAAAAAAGTCAAAGAAAGTAAGGGAAAATGTATGATCCAACCAGTGGCGTAGCCACGGGGGGGCGTGGGAGGAGACAGCCCCCCACCATGAAACCTTGTCGCCCCCCCCCCCACTGAGATTTTGAGTTTCTAAAAAAATTATCATTGATCTACATGACACCCCCCCATGAAATGTTCCAGCCCCCAACTGAAAAATTCCTGGCTACGCCACTGGATCCAACCAAGAGCAGTAGATTTTCATTTTAACATTTGGTCATACCCTATCATGGCCCAAAACCCAAAGACGCTGTTGCATTGTGCAAATTCAGAATAAAATTAGTCATGCGTATTTCACGTGTGAACCAGTACGCATACACATTGCGTCCCGTCCACGGGGCTTCCAAAAGTGGTCAAAAAGCGCCCTCTCTTGTTCGTGCATGGAGCCCATGGCGATAGCAGTATAGCACAATTTTTCCTTGCGAGTACTGTAAGCATGGACTGGTTTTGGGCAGCCATGAAATTGGGCCCACATCTTTGTTACTTCTCTTTGTGTTAGCACCCTTGTCGTGTCATAAGTCTCCCCCACGTTAATCTTTTCCCCGCCTGATGTGTTACTACAGGGATGTACATGAACATGTTTAAGACATGGAAAATAATGATTCCCTAGATGTGAAGCTTTAGGGTGGATTTTATGAAGATGGTGTTTGGTAGAATTTGTTTGCATACTGCACAAGCTCAGCATTTCTCCCAGATACAAAACAGATATTCAATGGGTAAAACTCCTCCAATTACTCCATTGGGTTAGAAAAAGCATCTATTTCATGTAATTTTGTCACTGATGGGCCTATTAAAGGGAATGTACAACATTTGCTTTTGCTGCAGTTTTTAGAAATAAATGGATTCGGAGGACTTGTATGTTATAGCAAATATTGTTAAACTGACTTGTTTCATGTTTTGGGCTTGTAGATGCTGGAAAAACCAAGAAAACTGATCATGTTCTTGTAGTCTGGTTCCCTGACCCCGCTTAATATTAACAGAGCAATTGATAGACTTTGGAGAATTGTAAGGTAGCAGACCAGTAAATAAACTTCCATAGACCCCAATGGTAAATGCTCCCACTTCAAAAATTCGGGAAAAATACTCACAACTCTCCAAGGTGTTCGAGACACACATCAAATTAAAGCTTATTTCATCATCTTTCATTTTCTTTTCAATTTTCGGGGGGTCAACTGATGACTTTTAGGAGAAATTTCCATCTGAAGATGATCACCCCTGAAAATAGTCCTGAAGCCCATCGCCATTTTGAAAAACGATGCCTACACTCCATTGCAAAATAGAGCGCTTTTAGGGTCCAAATTACATCAAAATTACACAGAACTGCAAGCTCCCAGTCCTGTGCACGGTTTCCACCCATATTTTTTACAAACCCTCAAGTTCATGGCCCACAGCATGCTCAAATACCGAAGATTTTGAGGGCATGCAAATCGTGAATTGGCCGGCGCAGGCAATTTCTGACCGATTTACTGGTCTGCACCCGTAAGGTTAAAGAATCAGTCTAGCAGGCTTGTACCCCTTCATAGGTGTGTAATCAATTGCAAAGAAAATGCGGAATAACTAAATATGAAAACTAGGAGCAGCTTTTGAAAAAAGCCAGGTTTTTACAACGCTGGTCGGCCGACCATTGTTGAAAAAATACAGGGTTTATTTGAAAATGTCAGCACACCAGGAGCCACGATTTTACAGGATGCTTAAGACTGTCATTCCCTAACAATTCAGTAAGGTATTTTGTGATTATTTGATCATTTCTTTTCTTTTTTTTATTTTTGCAAATGTTGTATCTTCCCTTCAACACAGCAAGCTCAAAGAGCAACTACAACAAGAGTGAGACAAACATTTTGTTTTTGCCAAAATTATGTTTGTTACTGTATACTTCAGTTATATGCCATTAAAATCCAACATGGACATCAACACTTGGAAATGGTGGGGGTATTGCATTTACACATCTGCAAAAATTCCTGGGAGAATTACAGCATCGTTCTCCAGCCATAAACCATCAAAATCAAAATTTCTAAAAAAGCACAAATCAGAGATAAATAGGTGTCATACGTCCCATAACTTTTTTTTTTAATGAAAAATAACTTGGTGTCCAAGTCAACCACGCTTTTAAAAAAAATAATTTTCTATTCATCATTAGAGTTGGTCTTTAAGATGGGTTAATATGTACCGGTACACTGAACATGTATGAACTCACATTGTGAGAGATGATTTCAACGGTGTTGGGTTCATGTTATTGAGGTGGTTTAGGTGTCTCCATAAATCGAGGATTCGTTACCTTCGCTAGCTGGTTGCCTTGCAAGGTTGTAGGCTGTGTTTCCCTTTTGAAGATCACGGACCCACCTTAAGCATAAAACAAGGTTTGGGAAGTGTGAAAATGAAGAAAAAAGTATGACACAAAAGTTTAAATGTTCTTACAAAGAAACACATTCCCTGGGGCAATTTTACCATAGGCAGCACACAGAGACCTAAGGTTTCATTTCATGACACGAGATTCTCTTCATAAATGTTTATTACGGGTTCTGCACACAACTTCGCACTCTAGTTAATGCACAAAGTATTATGAGTTGGGGGGACTTAAAACAACATTTCTGACTGAACAATCCCAACCGACTGACCCTTCAATATTTTGGCGATGTTAACGGAAACCCAACATTCATTTTCCGTTTGGCAGGTCCTTGTAAGGCCAAAAAACAACAACAAAAACATGTGAAGTGTCCCCGCCCGCTTCCTTTGTGGAGGCCGCTCCTTTTTTCTTCTTTTTTTTTTAATGAAGAAATGATAAATTTGAACCATATATACCATATAAAGCTGGTATGTCCTTTTCCAAGTCCAAGTGGCGGCCATTAAAAAATAAACTGGCAGCCATCTTGATAAATAGCCTGGTCGGGTGGCCATTTTGGAGGGGGGAAAAAAGGGCCTCCTTCCTTTTTTTCAGAAAGGCAGGATGCAAACATGTTTTGTTTTTTACTTGGCCTAATTGGGCCATCTGTACCTCTGAGGGATAACTTACATCATCAACAGCATGGGTATGATGAGTAGGACCGCCATGACAATGAAGACGAAGCCTCCCCCAATGATGCTCTTGGTGGCAGGGTACAGGGCGTTGAAGATTGCTGAGGAGAGCAAGGTTGTCATGGTTTCAAGGGCACCAGTCAGGGAGAATAGCCCACCTGAAGAGATGTGAACAAGTACATGTAATTACTATACCTCATACATATTCATGACCGAGAGCCGAATTCGCACTGGTCCATCCACCATTATGTTTCAGCTGCTAGTTTTGCTGTTTACCAAGCGCGTACGCAAGGAGTCACACTCAGGGTAAATTACGAAAAGCATAGTAGACTATCATTGTTAATTTGGAGTCGATAGCTGATATTAGCTCTCCTCAGTATTGGAAGTTGATAATCTAGTTCCCTCGGCTTCACCTCGGGAACTATCGGTACATTTAGCTTGTCAACTTCCAATACCTCAGGAAGCTAGCATCGACTATTCACCCAAATTAACCATGTTATTGTCAACTAGTTTGATTCTCTAACTATGCATGAACACATCACAATTTGACTAATTTCCCATTTGCATAAAACAAACCAGATAAATCAATGCTTATTCTGTGGAAGGCAATGGTAAGCATTTTAGTCAGCTATCTTCAATTTTCCACAAAATCAAAAAAAAAAAGGGTTCATACTGTTGTTCATTGGCCTAGAAATCTATATTCAACGTGCCACAGCCTGTGCTTTACAGTGGCAGGAGGTTTCTGAATAGTATTCTTGATCCAAAACATTCCCCTGTATTTTATTGTATTCAACAAAGCAGATTGTTTTTGCCAGCCTGAAAATCGTCAAATCGTGATGTGGAGGTGAACTGGCAAACTGGCTGATTGTCACACATTGTTGTAAAGTCCACTGGTCGCTTTAATAGTGGCCATTTCGGGTTGATTTTTGAGGGAATGGTAATAGTGGCAGGTTTGATTAAAACTGAGCGGGAAAAAAAATGTAATTGTCATATCTGTACATTATCGAATCTGTAAATATAAAGGAACACCCTCTCCTTATTTGAGCATTTTTTTCCTATACAAATGCAATTCTCCTCGCATAGCATGATTCAGGCATGCAACTAGGAAGTAACCACACAAAAAAGAGGAAAATCCAAATGTTGACAAGACTTTATACACTGTTTTTCAATTTTTAATGGCATAAATGTGAAGTAAAAAAAGACGAAATCAGCTGATCCAAAGAAAACTTGCACGCCTGATGGTTGGAAAGATCTTTCCAAAGTAGTGTCCATGCATCTGGTCAGTCCAGCTCTGATGAAGGCCCAGTCAGGCCGAAAATTTAGCCAGAATAATTCCCGGTGAGCACTGCTTTAACCCTTTCCTTACCATGGGCGACTTTTGTCAACAAAAAGAACCCCCCTGCTGGTTCCCATGGGCGACTTTAGTCGACCAGGAAACCACACACAGAACACCCTCAACACAGATATATTCACTACTTTTCAGAAAGGCGGCATGTTGATATGTTTGGCCGTCCATACATCAACCATATACCAGCTGAAAGAGTGTTTTTCGGATCGTTCTAATGGTGTAGTTATTCATAGTGTTGCCATTACAAAAAAAATTGAGAAAAGTGCTTCAGAATTATCCACGCACACATTGAGGTATGGAGTGCCATTTGGTCATGTGGTGAAATGGCTTGCAGTATGATAAATGGAACCAGCTGAACAAACAGGCATAACTTTCTTATATTTACACATATGGACTTCATTTTTACATCACATACAAGAGTAAGGTTCAAGGAACAAACTTTACACACAACACCTATGATTTTAATCACTCCTTGGCAGTGAAAATATGGGTTGAAAAAAGTGAGTTTTGGACTTGTGCTCGTTTTTTTTTTCACGCTCTAGTGATTTCCGCATGACTGAGCAAACAATTTGGTCCTGGGGAGAGCCAAGTCAATAAACAATGTGGTAATGAAAGGGTTAACTTTTGTTTTCATTACTTATACATTCCTTCAGTGCTAGGCAGTTCCGCTTCATTTTGACAGCAACAGTTGCATTGGAAAGCTTACCTTGTTCGTTGGGTCCCACATTTTTGGAGAGAAGGGCTCGTGTGACGGCGGCAGGGATGCCAGAGGGACAGTAGAGAATGGGCACTGAAGTAAGGACAAGAAAAAAACCAAGAAAAATGGAATGTTTACAAGAAAAATATTGATTCAAAATTAATGTGAAACTATTAAATCTAAAATATAATGATGCACGCATGTATATATATATACTGAAATATTGTGCAAACCCGACCCAAAACCGACACGACCCGACCTGAAAACGACTTCGGGTCGGGTCAATTTTACCATCATCTCAGTTGGGAAGGGTCGGGTCAGTTTCGGTTCTGCGTTTGGGACCTTTGGGTCGGGTCAGTTCGGTTAAGTCATCTTGTGGAAAACCCGAAATAAACCGAAAAAAAAAAATTCTGTCCCTGTTAGGCCAAAAAAAAAATACTTGGTCTCTGGTCAGCGCGCGCGTCGATTTTAATGATGCGCGTCAACCTTTTTTTTTTATCTTCAAATTAACACGGAAGCTACAACAGCGCCCTCTATTGCCGCGCCTCCTCAAATTTTTGTATCAAGGAGCACCAAGGAATGGGGAAATTGCACCAAGGCAAATGATAAAGGGCACCAAGGCAAATTATGGAGGACACCAATGTATAATGAGGACACAAAAAAGCAAAATAGTACCCACCTTGTCTGTACAATACAAGCTTGAAAAAAAAAAAGCCACCCCCCCCCCAAAAAAAAACCCCGCGTCGCCGCATCAATTCCGGAATTTCGGTCTGACCAGAAACCGACTATTTTTTTTTTTTGGCCTTACCTTGGTACTTTGTAATTTGCCATTCAAGTATCATTTCCCCTAACCAACCCCAACCCTGCAAAATTCAACTGCATGTTTTGTTGTATTCTGTGGGAGTGAGTACTGCACTAGTAAACCGATTTATGCTCTACATGGGGTCAGGCATACCACCATAATCAGAGTCCAACAGTTTGGGTGTTGAGTTACCGTGTGGTGTTGGATTTTGTAAGAGTGAGGAAGGTTCCTAGTAAATCACTCAAGGGGGTAAGGGTTTAAGAATGACTTCAAACCATTTCTGATTTGTTGTGTAGGTAGTTTGCTATTCATAATAATAATAATAATAACAGGTTCTTATATAGCGCTTTTAACTAAGATCAAAGCGCTTTACATTATTATTACCCCTAATCATTGGGCTAATTAAACATTCCATATACCATCTCAGCTCCCTGGGGAGTATACAACTCTTGAAGTCTACTGCCTCCATCAGAAGACCATGCAGAATTACAAAATCACAGATGTCAGATGTAACAGAGACAGGATAAAAAAGTGGACCCTAAATTGATAGAATGACCAAGTGGCAGAGAATTCCCAATTTGAAGTCCAAAGTGAGGTCATTTACTTACTCAGGAATACTGTCAGACGTTGGCGAGCGAAGGCTATCATAACGAATGCCCCGCTGCGGAACAGCAGCGCTACGAAGGCAATGACCGTGTCGTGGAGTCTGGTCAATCTCAGTAACGGCATTCCGACGATCAGGGTCAACGCTGTCAGGCCGTTCTTGAGACCCTGGAAGAACCCTACAGAGCCAGTACAAAAAAAAATGTTAGGATGCTACAATCCCGGCCAAAATGGTTGGGACACGTCCACACAATGAGCATACCCTCCCCTGCTCCCCAGTCAATGTTGTTCTACTGCAGCTTTGTGACATCTTAAAGCAATTTGACATCCGGAGGCTACAACTCAACAAATATGTGCAGTGTTTTTCTTTCTTACACTAACAGAAAACAGACCGGTTTTTAAAAAGTATGGTGCAGCACTGGTAGTAGCAGTACATTGTACTTACCGATTGTTGAGGCATCAAATTCAAGCGGATCCTTCTTGAGATACAGAATGATCGTGTCAGTAAATCCTGAAAGAATCAAAACAAAATCTAACTGTCAAAAGTCAAGCCTGAAAACACCATGTGCAAATAACCCGACTACAATCTATGGATGTGTATTTACGGCATAGAGCTATATTAAATTACTAGAGCGCTAACTCGTCATTCTGCGCGCGGAGACGCTTTGAAGCCGTCCTGGGCGCAGACATTTTGAATTCATGTGCATGTTTGTAGAACATAATGAAATTAGATGGATTGAATTTTAAAAGTGTACTGTACATGCAACGCGCAAGTAGAACATAAGCAAACAACTTAAGCGCGTCATTCAAAAAAAACGTGATGGCAAAAGGCATCTGCAGCGAATACGCGCACGCGTTGCACTGTTTGCGTAAAGTAAAATGACACGCTCATTTGCTGATCGTGCGTTTCGGTTTTGGGCGTATTGGCTTCGATAACACACCGGTATGGAATACAAACGCAGATATGCAAATAGCCGTACAAAAGCCGTACAAAATTTCTAGGTCTCCATAGGTTTGTGTACAAACATGGATGCGCCCAGCAGGCATTACTTTGTACACGAAGTTAACGCTCTAGTAATTTAATATAGCTCTATGATTTACGGGCAGTACGGGAACTGGGTACGCAATTGGAAAGAAAAAAAAAATCACGGGTATCTGAGCACCTATCAAACCTCAAAATTCAAATCTCGGAAGTTGCTGTTCAGATTGTTGATAAGGGTCCATACTTCAAACTCGGTTGGTGAAACACTGAGGAACTTGTCTTTGGCTAATGAAAATTTGGGAGATTTTTGTCAGCTAAAGAGTGAGTGAAGTTGGCCTGAATTGGTTTTTGGGTGTTTTTCTGCGCTCAAGGTCCCGGACTGCAATGATGCATAAGTTCTTCTCTCCATGATCTTACAGATTTTACATCTGCAAAAACTTGACATAAATTGAGTGGCATTTTTACCTTCTCCAACTAGCTGAAGAGTGAACAGGCATGATATCAGTAGAAATATCTGCAGCCGTCCGTAATGTGGCCGCTTTTTAATGAGAATCCGTACGATGCTTTTTACGTTCTCAAACCGAACCAGCTCCCGGCAACAACCCTTGGGTGCGGCATCCGGCGTCCCCAGGTCCGTTTCGACTTGACTGTCTATGTCATCGACGAGCACCTTGATGTCACTGTCTGTGGCAGCGTTCGAAGAGGACGAACTGGGAACCGACTCCCGCAACCAGAATGTGGTGTAGAGAACCACCACGACATTGCAGGCGATGTAGTAAGCAAAGGCTGCGATGTAGCCGGCATTATCGATGACCACACCGGCCGTGATGAGCCCGATGAAGCTGCCGGAGAAAGTCATGGCTTCCAGAATGCTGAATCTCATAGTCCTGTTGTCGGAGTTGGTCACATCCCCCATGTAACTGAACACGGCGGTGGTGAGGGTGGGGAAGCTGCCAAACAGCCCCATCAAGGCAGTCCCCACAACGACATACCAAGGTGACGATAGCATGAACCTTGCGCAAACGATCAAGACGATGCCATTAATAATAGATCCGACGGCTGGAAGGATGATTGTGACCCGTCGTCCGACTCGATCCGACCATGCGCCGTAGAACAGAGTGCTGGCTATCGAAGCCACCGTCAGGAAAGCGTTGAGGATGATCAGCCAGTTGGACCCTGCGTCCTGCGTGTATTTCTCCATATCCGGGTGACTGCTGAGATTCTGACACGCCGAAGTATCGTTGAACTTGATCACACAGAGCTTGAGGTACAGCAGTTGTATGACAGCCGAGTACTGGAGGAAACTGCCGAGCATGTAAAACAACATGACAGGTTCCACGGTCACATACTGGCGAACCTGGCTTCCAAACCACAGCGTGGCACTGCCCACCTTGTGTGGGCATGAGCGAAGTCCTTCCATGCCAACTTTAGGTATCACTATCTTGGGAGAAACATCTGGTCACCTGTGAGGTAAGGAAAAAGTGCACTCTTTTAATAAAATGTGTGATCTGGAATGGACACGTTTACACGATTGTTTAATTACTTAAGGCCAACTAATGTTTTCTTAGATGTTTAGCATACCACCTGCTTCCTTTTTGGAGGCCGCACTCACGATCTAGACACTCCTCATGTGTTCTTACATGCGCATTCACGGGACTACTTTTTCGCGATCTATTTTCCCTTTTCGAGCTGCACCGTTGAGTGTGAGGTATTTTTTAAATAACTATTTTCACCCATGGACAGCTCAATGTCAAAATAAATTAGTATCTCCACCATGCAAAGCCTGAAATCTTACTTAGCTCAATGTCCCATCAGTTTTCAAAATTCAGTATCCAAAATTGTGTACTTTTCAATGAAATAAGAGAGATTTTTTTCAGAACAGCCCTGACCTCCCCATGCCTTTTACACTTTTCGGTTTCGGTCACATGAGCCCCCCCCCCCCCCCCCCTCGTGCCATATTGCACAATCACGATTTCAAGCAAGATGGCGATATCTGCGAAACAGGTTACGTCTGTCTAGTAACATTTTACTTTTTTTTAAGGGAAAAAAGGAAAGAGTGTTGAAACCTGACACTTTTTTCTTCATACATCATCTCCATGAAGGAAATGTTCCCATAAATATATCTGGCCATCACTTGTCACCCTGTGCACAAACTGTATGATAGTATGAGACAGTTGTCTGAAAGTTTCCCAGCTAAATTTGACTTTTTAGGACATAGGCCCTAGGCCTATTATCAGTCTCTGATGGCCGATAGATAAAAAAAATGGGGAAAATTAGTGATGGCCAGATATGGGAATCTTTCCGGAAAGAGGCCCCGGCCCCCTCTAAGTTATGCTTTGCTTTAAGTTAAGGCAGTGTATATTTTGCCGGAGACGGCAAACCTTTAGTAAACGTTAGTTTGCCGGATATGCACTGAACATGCGCAGTTACTGTTTTTTTGTACTTAAACATTTTCCGGTGACAAGTTTTAGTCTGGCTCCATGCCAAAATTATCGTTGTTACCTCGTATTCACAAGATGGGATTCAGACCATTTTATAATTTCGGACTTTATTTCCCTTTTAAAAAAAAATCCTCCAGAGCCACAAATCTGAAAAAGAAAATGTAATACTCTGCAAAAAATGTTTGAGACATCTTAAAATAATAACAGAAGAATATTCTTATTTATTTGGGGATGAAAAAAAAAAAACTTTAAAATGTGGTGCAGTCGGAATCGAACGCGAGTCATCCCGCTTACTACTAGAGCTTTTGCTTAACCATATGCATTACACCAAACGTGCTACACAACTTTTGGTGGGAATTTAATACATCTTATAATTCAGCCCTATTTTAAAGAGTACAGCGCCCTCTGTTGATATGGATTGCCGCCGGCAAACCTTTAGTAATCGTTAGTTTGCCGTCATTACCTCCGGCAAAATATCCACTATCTTAAGTTTAACTTAGTTTAGACAATTTTCTGGACTCTCCGTAGACTTTGTACACAACCAGACAACTGCGCCACGCTGCTGACATGGCTGAGTGGCGTCAGGTTGCTGCAACATTCTTTCCCATTTTAGTTTTAATATAATGAACAATTCGAATCAATAAAACCTACGTATACCCGAAAAGGCACAATTGCAGAATACCCCGCCACTACTGTTCACGCCGAGTCGCAGCATAAGTTCACACACTCCGTCAAATCTTGTGGCTATGGCCGGGCCGTCTGTAACGTTGTTGTTGCAATTCGCACATTACAGCGAATAGACGTAGCCGCCGACAAAAAAAAGCCTCTACTATGTCTGTTACCTAGACCCGGTTATGTTTACTTTTCATAAATGTGTCGTCTTGTTACCCTACTAATGGGCTGACATATTCGAAACATTGGATTAATTTCAGCTTCGGATAGAGTCCAAAGACCAAACCATGGGGGCGCTACCTACTTGGTACAGTGGCACGTGTCCAATTGGGCTTGTCGGTCTAGTCGAGTTGTGTCGATCTAGTGCACAGTTACACGTACATGTACATGTACATGTAAAGGCCACCGCACACTATACGATCCGACTACGACCCGACTGATTTTTAGTCGGATCTTAAGGTCTGCGGAGGAGTACGACCACGATTTTCCCAGTCGTGAATCAGATCCCGACTGGTCGGCGCCTCAGTCGTAAAGATTCAACTGTCTAATCTTTGCGACCAGAGTCGGGGACTTGTCAGCTGGATGATATGGCCCGCCAGCGTGCAAAAAAGGAAGTGTTAAATTTGTTTTGTTCAATTAAAAAAACCTAATAATTGTAATCCATAATTCAGGCATAACGTAATTCAATTTGATAAACAAACCACCGGGGTAGAGTTTTAAAAATAAATCTAGTTTGAGTTCTTGAAGTTTATACCACTCAGGTAAATGTTTTTGTGACAGCATTTTTTGTTGCAATGGCCTTCCATACAAAGGCAAAACATGCATATATTCAACAAAATGGCGGGCGCAGAAAAATCAGAGTTGTGCAGCGCTAGCGCTGTTGATGTTGCACAAGCAAGTCCTTGGTGTGATGAAAAAGAAGAGACTCTGGTGGAAATGTGGAGTCAAAGGAACTGCCTGTTCGATGTATCCTCCAGGGGGTACAGTAACAGGCAGCTGAAGAGACAGTCCATTCAGGAATGTTCGTCGGTTCTTGGGATAGCAGGTACGGTCATGACTGTGTGCCTGTGGCATGGCCATGATGGCAGTGTAGGCCTAGTCGTCGTCGTACGCGTATGCATCATTGCATGCTATATAAATTCAGTAATTGCTATGCTTGCTAATAGTAATACATGTATGTAGCTTTGTAAATTGTGTACGTGATCCCGATATGGAAAGATTCCCATATTTGGCCATCGCTAATTTTTCCCTTGAATGACCAATCAGTTCAGTGACAGTGGCGCACCCAGGATTTGTTTTTTTGGGGGGCATGAAAGCCATGATGGGTTGGGGGCTCAATTTTTTTTTCTCCAAAAATGCTGCCCAAAATTTTTGGCCGTATTAAAGAATTGTATTGGGGGATGGCAAACTATTTGATACTTTAATACACCCCTAATATAGGAATACAGGTCAACTCGTACGCGAACCAACTCGTACGCGACCAACTCGTACGCGAGTCAATTCGTACGCGAACCGACTCGTACGCGGACCGACTCGTACGCGGACCGACTCGTACGCGGACCAACTCGTACGCGGACCAACTCGTACGCGTGAGTTTAGACGATTGGTTTAGCTCACATGGACAGATGAAATTAGGTTCGGTGTTAAAAATTTGGAAAAGGGCCGTTTTTTTTGTGGCCCTGAAAAGGGCCGTTTGGTGGTTTTTTTTGGCCCTGAAAAGGGCCGTTTGGTTTTTTTTGTTGGTGTTGGTTGTGCTTTCCTCGTTTACAGGGCTGGTCCATGCAGATGGCTGCATGCTGCTAGGAGAGCCGACGTCTTGATTGTCCCTTGCGCAATGTTTTTTTTCCATTTTATCCCGGACCATCGCACCAAATTAATACTGGCCATCATATATTTTGTTATGCTGCAAACAGATTTAAAATGGCTCAAAGGATAGAATTAAAAAGGAAAGGAAATGAAAATGGAGAGGGCAAGGAAGGCTGGGGAAGAACAATAATTAAAAAAGAGAGAGAACAATTACATTGGGGCGGAATGTGCAGGGTTCGACCTCAACTTCTTTTGTTCACTAGCCAGCCGGGCTACTGGCCTACGGGCATTTTTGATTAACAGATCAGATAATTTAATCCTTTAAAACAGTTGATAATTAGACACAAATTAAAGGGGTTTCCTTTTTGAATTTTATGATTTTTTTTTCTTTCTGTTCGTTGATCTTTGCCGTATCCCAATAACTTTTCACTCGCACGCCGGCCTGGTTAAGGAATAGTTTGTCTAGCCCCGGCCGCCGCTGTTTTGACAAGCATTTGGTTAGCGGGCTATACCGCTAATTTCGAACCCTGATGTGTTATGTGTTATACCTCCATGGTTATACCAAGCATTTCAGTTGTAAATGAAATTGCTAGGCCTACGGATGTCCCCGCGTGTCTGCTTTTTAATTGATCAATGAAAGTTGAACCACAATGAAAGTGGAGTGACAGGCAGTTGACAAGTCTGATCGATCTCTTTTGATCTTCTAAACCCGCCGGTTCTTTTAGGACACCGAACCGCGAGAACAGATCCATGGTAGTCCAGAGCGTTGCAATTGGGTCAGTTTGACAATGGTGACAATTAATTGACTGACAGGCACATTGATTAAAAAACACGAAAAATGCAACTGGTACATCGATCGTTGCATTAATATATGGAATTAAATTTGACGTGACAAGGCTACAAGTATGCACAAAACGATACAACACTCGTCTAACTACAAAAATCAGTTACTTTATTATCATCATTCACGGGTTCACTCCCAATCACACACAACGGTCACACATTGAACTACGGACTACCCGTCACACTATTCCCAAATTCTTCCCAACCATACCAACCCAATCCTCGAAACCACTCCTAAAACGGCCCGCGTACGAGTTGGTTCGCGTACGAGTTGGTTCGCGTACGAGTTGGCTCGCGTACGAGTTGGCACGCGTACGAGTTGGCTCGCGTACGAGTTGGCTCGCGTACGAGTTGACTCGCGTACGAGTTGACCAATCCGCGTACGAGTTGACTCGCGTACGAGTTGGTTCGCGTACGAGTTGACCTGTTTCCTAATATAGTACTGCTCGAAAATAGGCCACAGACATGACAGAGGGCATGGAGGACCTACATCACCAAGTAACATCGTGGGACTAAAAAAAAAATTGACAACCTCGGGGGGGGGGGGGGGTGACTCAAGCCCCTGAGGCCCCCCCCCCCCTTTCCTAATAATGTTTGCTTTGAGCCTTATTTTAGTTTAAGAACAATTTAAGTGTAATGACATTTCATCCAAAATTTTCCAGTGCATTCGGTAAATAGTTCTTTATTTCCTCTATTTACATACTTGAAAATATTAAACTGTTTATACATATATTTTTTCTGGAACATGAAATGCACACAACACATTTTATTAATTCATTAAATGTTACATTTATGATGTTCTGTATATTGCTTTTCTCCAAACAGCCATGAACCTACAACAAATATTCATGTAGAGTGTATAAATAACTTGATAAAATATCTTACAGTTCATTCATTTTATGTCTTTAGTTGATGACATCAGCAAAAAAATGACGTCTCTGCGGACACAGTATTCCAGATTGGTCAAGCCTCTACCTAGTGGATCTGGTGCCAAAAAAAAGACCCCCCGGCAGGAATGGATTCTGAAGAATCTAGATTTCTTGGCACCCCATGTGAAGGCGAGACCTTCCGTCTCAAACCTCAAGGTAATCAAATTATTGTTTTCATTGTAAACCTACATGTATGTCACGGCCATAGAGTAGTATTAAATTACTAGAGTGCTAACTTGTCATTCTGCATGTGGAGACGCTTTGAAGCCGTCCTGGGCGTAGACATTTTTAATTCATGTGCATGTATGTAAAACATAATGAAATTAGATGTATTTAATTTGGAAAGTGTACTCTACATGCAACGGGCAAGTAGAACATACGCAAACAACCTCAGCGTGTCATTGACGGTTCAAAAAAACGTGACTGCAAAAAGCATCTGCAGCGAATACATGCACGAGCAAACTGACAGGCTCATTTGCTGATCGTGCATTTCGATTTTGGGCGCATTGGCTTCGATAACTCACCGGTATGGAATACCAACGCAGATATGCAAATAGCCGTACAAAAGCTGTACAAAATTGCTAGGTCTCCGTAGGTTTGTGCACAAACATGGATGCACCCAGCCAGCATAACTTTGTACACGAATAGCGCTTTAGTAATTTAATATAACTCTATGGTCAAGGCATTGCTAGAGAAGTTCAAAGAGAAGATTTCAAATTGTTTATACACCCCCCCCCCATTCACTAACAAATATTACTTATCCTTTAGTTGCACTGTTGTGTTTGCAGTGTAATTTTTGCATATGGTCATACAAAGTGCAAAAGTGTAGTGCAAAATTGCTTAGGCCTACACAATGCTATTCTGCCATTCTACAGATCCCTCCTCAGAGGAAAAGTAGTCGCACAACAAATCACGGTGCTCTTTTGCAGAGTACACATGATTGGTTGTTTTTGGTAGTGCTGCTTTTGGCAGGTTCACTAGTGTTCTCCACCTTCCTGGTACTATCTCACTGGTTGAAGGGTTTTCTGAGTCAGCAAACCCTGGGGGTACATACACTGCTTTTGCTGTTTTATGCGAACGCAGGAAGTTGTGCAGTGAGCAAGCGCAGAGAACAATAATCTCAACCTTTTCCGGTGAAAGGACTATCGGGTTTAGCAGGACACGAAACCTATTGGCTAGTATGCCAAATGCATTTTCAACCACTCTTCTAGCTCTTGATAATCTGTAATTGAACACCCTTTCTTTTCTGGACAACTGCCTCTTACTATAAGGCTTCATCAGATCTTTCCTTAAAGGAAATGCATCATCTGCTACCATGACATAAGGCAGCTGCTTGGTTGGATCACCTTGCAGTGGAGCAGAGCCTGGGATGTTCAGTGCATTCCCTTTAAGTGCACGAAACAACGAGGAGTATGAAAACACTCCTCCATCGGCAGCTCTGCCATTGCATCCAACATCAACATATAAGAACTTGTAATCAGCATCGACCAACCCTAATAGAACAATACTGAAGGTGTGCTTATAGTTATAGTACATGGACCCACTGTTACCAGGAGGTTGGATGCGAATGTGCTTCCCATCTAAAGCACCGATACAATTGGGGAAGTTCCAGCATGTCTCAAACTGGCTCGCAACTTTCTTCCATTCGTCAGGAGTATCTGGAATCTGGAGGAAAATAATATAAATTTGTGTTAAATTTGATTTTTTTCTCAGATTGATTCGATTCAACAGGATGATGGAGAAGATGATGAAGCAGATGATAACACCAGTGTGGCTGTGGTGCAAGATGACATCCCGAAACCATCTGCAAACACCCCGGACAACAAAAAGAAAAAGCGAAAGATTGAGGAGGATGAATTCAGTGTCATCAAGTCTCTGCAGAAAGTTCTGGAGGAGCCAGAGGAAGATGACGACACTGTTTTTGCTAAATATATCACTAGAGAAATGAAAAAAATCCAGGATGAAAGAACGAAACTTATTTTGCGACAGAAGTTTCAAAATTTGATTGTTGAAGCAAGAATGGGCGAGCTGATGCCTTACCAAGGACCACATGCATTTTCAGAGATGTGATTTCTTGATGGTTTTTGCCTCAACAATTATATATTGAAACTTTTGCTGTAATAGAATTTTTTCAAATACTGCTCCCAGTTTACCAAATTTAGTAAGGCCCCACCCCCCCCCCCAAAAAAGTACTCGGTCTCTGGTCAGCGCACGCATCGATTTTAATCATGCGCGTCAACCTTTTTTTTTTTCTTAAAATTAACACGGAAGCTACAACAGCGCCCTCTATTGCTGCACCTCCTCAAAATTTGTGTACCAAGGATGGGGAAATTGCACCAAGACAAATGATTAGGGGCACCAAGGCAAATTATGGAGGACACCAATGTATAATGAGGACACAAAAAAGCAAAATAGTACATACCTTGTCTGTACAATTCAAGCTTGAAAAAAAAGCCACCAAAAAACCCCAAAATGCGTCGCCCCATCAATTCCGGAATTTCGGTCTGACCAGAGACCTATTTGTTTTAAAAAAAATTTGGCCTAACGCCCACAATTTTTCCATTTCTGAAAATTACAGCAAAAGCAAATGTTATTGCTATTGCATCTTTAAAGTTTTCGTAATTTTTATCCCCTTTGGATCTGTCTGTGTGTGTGTTTTGTTTTACTTTATTAGGAACTTGAAATTTGGTTTTGGGGCCGACAGGTTAAATGTTTCTTCCGTTTATGTAATCCACGTTGTGCTTTCTTTAATAAGATTGTATAAATTCTTGCCACTATTTTTTATTAACGTTTTTAAGATGCTGATTTATTTATTGAACAAATACATGTATTCGTTGATATACCTTCATGAATTCTCCTTCCAAAGCTTTGTGTATTGCCAGGCAGGTTTCCAACACAATCCCTGAAATTGTCCTTTCTCCAACTCGATAGAGGAAAGACAGGCTGGCAAAGCTTTCACCTTGGATATTGGAATAAAACAAACCCATACCAATTAACATGTGACATGACCAAATGAATTAAATTTCCCAATAAATCGTTAACATCGAAGAGCCTTTATTGGCCCCTAATTTGTTTGTAAAATTTGGGTTTTTTTTTTAAATCCAGTCAGATTTCCCTTATGCATAAACAGAGATCACTATTTCAGTTACATGCCTTTAATTGAATGCTTTCTGTTCAATCTCGAGGAGAATTTCTTGAATAAAAAGATACAACAGAAAAAATATAAATTAAATTTGGTGTTTAAGAAATTTGTTCAATACACAAACATACCCCTCCACCACTTAAACCCCCCTTATTTGGAATCCGACCTTGGTTTAATAATTTTTTTGTCAGAGGGCGCTGTTATCAGTTAAAAAGTTTTGTGTACATGTGTTGCCCCATCAGGATGTTTCGACGCGCTGACGCAATTTTCATACACTATCCCGAATAAGAGAATCCCACGTGACAGCGTTTCAGCCAACCAGGATAAAGAACAAACAAGGTGTATACTAGTGCCCTTTGGATCAACACTGAAGTTGCGTTAGCTTCCGGTTTTAATGGTTCCAATGTTACTTCAGTGGGCGTGGTTTAGACTGAACCGACGTCACACTATATTTACAAACCAGATAGACGACCCAGCTGGGGAAGCTCTAATCAATGAGGGAAACGGGCAAGAAACATTTAAGTATCCCAAAAGTATCCCACCCCATTTATACAAGGGATCAGCCTACGTCTTCAAAACAAACAAATTTGCTGAATAGGCCTAAATAGAGATCCGTGTTAAAATTACCAGTGGCCAAGAATCTGAGTGTTATCGCCAGTCGCTCCTCCGGGCGGATGCTGAGTCGGAAAGTTGTGTCTTGTTTCTGGATGTCCTTCCGAATTTTCGTCAAAATTTCGTCAAACGCGCCTTGGTCTAGTCGGAGAAATCTCTTGAAGTCTTCTGGACTTTCTGACAAGAACTCTTCTATTAAATTTACATACGCCCCACTTTCTTCACGAACCTTAATGAATGGTTTTACCCAAACTTTCCTGTTTCTCGAACTCCTTTTTCTTTTTCTCCTTCTTCTTGTTATCAACAGGGTGACGATAGCAGCGGCGATAATTTTTCTTTTAGTTTTAGCCATCGAAAAAGTAATTAAATGTGCCGCCTAAATAAAAGAACGCGCATGCGCTATTCGTAAGCAGTCGTCAAGTACGCGCTGTGACGTCGTACGGTGTGCGGTGTACTACGACCCGACTGCGATTCAAGTTGGCAGTCGGGGCGTTGTCGGATCGTAGTCGGATCGTAGTCAGGATCGTATAGTGTGCGGTGGCCTTAAGTTCAAGCAAGTAATTTACAATCTACATTTCTAAACTTCAGGTTCTAACTCAGTCATGTTAGAAACAGTAGTCCGCGTTTGGGTTGGCATTGTAGGTCTGACGGCTTTAGTCACTTCGCTGCAATGTTTCGTGGATAGCTCCTTCCTAGCAGAAAGGATTTACACACTGGAAAAGGATGCAGGTAGGTGGTTAGTCCGAAAATTTGGGACTCTCAATACTGTGTATGAGAGTCCCAAAACTTAAGGTATCCATATCGTGCAAAACTTTGTGCTGCATGATAAAACCAGTGTGAATCAAATTTGCAAGCTTCTTACTCACTACAGTTTCTTCAATAAACCCTGAAACTTCTGCCTAGCAAAGTTGCTGTTGTGAGCATTGCATCACCAAAAATTCAGCTTTTAATTCTAATTTTGCAGAGAGTTATCGAAATCCATACGTGAGACATCACGTTGATGTGTACTGCAATGCATTGTGCAAAAAGACTCCTCAGCTATAACATTTTCATCGTGTAGATAAAACAGCGCCCTCTTGTTGATCTGAGTGAATGCAAAATGTTTCATTTTTAGCAGAGGGCGCTATGTTCATTTGGGCATTGATTAAAAAACAAGTAAGCTGCAAGGTTCTTCTTACACCTACCCAGAAGACCTTGGGAATCACACCACCATTTCTTAAGCATGGAGAATGACGTGGGTGGTTTTTGAACTGCCAAAACCTTGCCTTAAAATTGGATTTAAGGTCTCAAATTTTGCAGGTGACATGCTTGCAACTATATCATTTTGATGTATGTGTTGTGTGGGCATTAATTAGCCAAATGGTGAGTAAAAAAACGTCAGTAGTAATTTTGCACGTTTTTATGCACTCACGGTCCCAGTCTGGTAGGTGGTGTGCATGTAGGCAAAACACATGGTGTAGGCATAGGCGAGTGATGTTTGCCTATACACAGTACATTATTTTTTATTACGTGTACATTTAAGAGTTGAAGGTAGGATTTACATGTACAAATATACATTGCTGTACCCGCATGCATTAAGTGCAATCACACTTGTCCCTGTGTAGTTGTAGTGTAGCCCAGTAAAAAAAATATGAATACAAGGATTGAAACAGGCAAAAACTCAAGGGTTGGATGGGCATCTTTCCAAAAAATACTAAGGAAAAATAAAACAGTTTCAGTTTGTTTGTTTTTTTACCTTGAAAGGGTCAGAAGCCGACAAAACAGAAGAAAAAGTCAGTCCGACACTATTAATAATATTGCAGAACATCCCACCACATATTTTTTCAATTGGTACTATAGTCATAGCCAGCTCTGAGCTTCACGGTCATGCTCTTGTTACATGAAATTATTATGCATTTCCCACTTCGATCACAGATCTGTGGAACCCGTCTGGTTTTACATCCAGTTACAGGAATGCGACTTAAGACTTTTTACGCAGACCCAAAATGAGTTCACGTCACGGTGGCTTTGGAGGACTTTTTTCTCCAAGGGAAGGTGAAGGCTGAATTAGGTCCAACTTTGTTAAACCACGACGTGCAGAGCCTGAGCCCAAGGGTAGTCAGGCTAAAGACTTTTTGGGAAGGGCCCCAAGATCAAACAGCTGACAATGATGAAGATACAGCTGACAAGTTCCCACGTACAGTATGCATCATTGTACGAATGCCAATAGATCCCCTCACAGCATGCATGCATGGGCTCTGTGCACTGACAAAAGAGGGCGCCCTTTTACCTATTAACAATGTCCTGTGGGCGGGACACATACATTTCGCTGGATGACGCGCGTGCACCGTTCCTTGTGTGTGACGCGTACACCAGGGGATTTGTACTATGCACACGCAGTGGCCACGCTTCGCGGCAAAATATTGCAGTCAGGCAAGATGGCGTCGTTCGGTCACCCTCAACTGTACTTTCTTTGCCGGTGAGGGGGTACTTGTGAACAGAGCGGGTACTTGTGAACAGAGCGGATAGTCTCAAAATTGGTAATCATTTCATAGGAAATTCATGACCACAATGTCAAGCAAAGTACGTCCAACATCCTCCTCAATTATTTTGGCAGTCACCCCAGCCTTAGGCAGACTGTTTGGCACCTGGACTTGTCTTGCTGGTGTTGTCCGAGCGATGTGCGCCCTGAACATCAATAGCAAGCCGTAAGTACTCTAGCAGTTTTTCTCCATGCTTATACCGGTAGCAACATTGCAATATGTAGAGATGAAAGAAAAGTGGTACATGTAAATGTAGGAGAAACATATTGTAAGTCTCTTTTTTAGTTCTTACAGATTTGATACTGAGCTCAGTAAAGCACAATTCTCAGGTTAAACAAAAAATTTGTTAATACAGCACTTCTTGAAAATCCACATAAAAAAAACAACACTTGAATTGCCGCATCTCAAATCTATAAGCCGTATCGCAAAAAGCAAAATCCGAGAGCATCACGGGAAGACTCAGGGACATTGACCAGGTATGTACGCTGTCAATGCATACGACGCATGGCTTAACACAGCGGCGACCGCGTGGGCGTTCGAACATGGGGTTCGTGCGTAGTTCTTTGCCCCGTTATCCTGCCCATAATGCTTTGCACATAAGCGTATTTTGCTATTTGTGATCAGGCTTATAGCAACACGTGGCATTTGGAGAACATTTCTCAAAAGTTTCTCTCACCATTGCTCCCAATGTTCCTGGGCAGACACTGTGTATTATTAGGAGTGTTATCGTGACCTTTCACCCCTGACCACAGTTCAAGGGTTAGCCTAACAAACACCATCACTTGACATACAATGCAATCCGTACTCATGATTCTTCAGCACTGTGGTATACAGTGCTTTAATCAAATTAGCATGGCTAGACTACTTTGCAACTTATTTTTGTAGCAACTTATTTTTGTTCCTCTTCACCAACAGGTTATACATAGCTACATTGTTTTCCTTTGTGCTAGCCCTTGCCTATTTTGCTGCCGAGTTCCTCATATTCAAGACGGCTGCCCTTACAGTTGGAGTAATATCACCTCTCATCGTGGCAGGTTTGTTTTACTGCAAAAAAATGCCCGAAATATAGTCATGAATTACAGTAGGCTTGAGCAAAATTATCAGTTATTATGTGAAAGAGTGAACATTTAGCCACAGTATTGAAATTGTTACAACATTTGCAAACATAAAAAAACCCAGAACTAATGAATTACTATGAAATACCTCACAGGACTGTTGAATGAGTGAATGACAGTCTTAATCATCCTGTAAAATCATGGCACCTGGTGTGCTGACATTTTCAAGGAAAGTGTTATTTTTGTATCAATTTCCAATGCTCATGAACTGTACATGCAGTGCGTGCCTGACTGGGCGTGGCTTAGCCCTCACAGTGACTGAATGCACGTACATTATTGGTCCGCATAGGTTAAGTACATACATGTGTGTACATTATGTTTGTACAGCATTTGCATGTTGACGTGAGGGATACTCACGTGATTGCCTGGGTGAGTTGAGTCATGGACAGCGGACATTAAAGTAGTGTTTTGCTCCTGCTCTGTTTTCTGTGTATGCTGACGCGCAGCCGTACAAGTGAATGTACTGTACGATGCCGACGCTAGCTTGCATGGGTAAACGTAATCAGTTGAGGCTGAACGGCGTGTATTGTTAACATTCAAATTAGGTTTTGCCCGTCACCGACGTCGGTGAAGGGCAAAACCTAATTTGATTTATATCACCCCGACGCAAAATTCCATCTTATTGTTAACATTGGCGTACCGTACTTACATTGGCGTGTATTGTTTACATCGGCGTACGTTACTTACATTGGCGTGTATTGTTTACATTGGCGTACATTACTTACATTGGCGTGTATTGTTTACATTGATGTGTATTGTTTACTTTGGTGTTTGTTTCTTACATTGGTGTGTATTACTTACATTTGTGTACATTGTGGCCTTAACAGTGTATTGTTTACATTGGGCACATTGTTCAGGCTGTGTGCCTATCGTTTGCTGCCTTTGTGAGCTGTTAGTTGTCTCCAAGTGTAAATAAGTGAACCTGATAATTAGCAACCTCATGACGACTCAATCACTACTGTATATTTCTTGATTATTGTATAATAAATTACGAAAAATTACGATCACATTGGTTGTGCCGAAAATCCTGATTATCAAGGTGTATTTCTTGCTGATTTATTGTGCAATTAGAGAGTAATGACAATCATCATAATCAGCGGTATATTTCCTCCAAAACTGACCTGCTCCCTAAGCCTTGAGGTCGCTCATCTTGGGAAAGCTTGGTGCTCGCTGCCATGCAGTTGCAGTTGGGTGGTTCCCCAAAGAGAGGGTACCCCAGCACGCCAGGTGGGAGCCGGAGTATCTTCCATCAGGTAGATACCGATGTTGAGCTAAGGTTGCCTGAAGATACTACTTTGTATGTCTCTAGAGCAACAGGGAGACGAGAGTCAGGCACAAAGGTGGTGCCTGAATGGGTCCCAAAATTTGGGATGTAGGTGAGCTTTAAGAGAGTACACCTCTGAAGGACTCGGGCTCAAGGAAAAAACCCCTAGCAGGGTCGACGCCAATCATCTTGGAACGTGTGAGTCTAGACGACCTGATGCTGTTCCTGTCTGGGAAAGGTGGCGTGGAACAGGGTAGGCCAAGTACTAACCCGTTCGTTCATGATAGGGAAAAGGTGACGCCTACACAGGAGCACAGTGAACTGCAAAGTTTCGCAACTCGACCAGTCGAGGCGAAAGACGGCAGTTTAGCTGAAAGATTGGACACCTCATCAGTAGGTCCTTGGCCACTGAAATGAGAGGCACATGTCCATGTGGTGACTTAGGTCCGAAGGGAGGTTTTGAGCCACCAAATTAAATCGTAGGCCAAACATAACCCCTGACAGTATAGTGGGAAAGTGCTCTGGAAGGAGTACTTCCGCCATTTTGAGTCATGGCGTGAGCTAAACCAGTGGAGCGAAGAGCAAGCTGCGAAGTGGTTATCAGCAAGCTTGCAAGGGAATGCTCTACTGTTGGTGGATGACTTTGGTCAAAAGCACACATACAGTGCACTGAGCGTAGGCTTTCCTTTTGGAAACGGCTCCCTTCCTTGCATGTCCATGCATCGGATGCGTGTTCCCCTGTGGGTCGGCTCCGCACAGAAGTCAATGGAGCGGAGCCGGCGCAGTTGCTCAGCATGGGAGTCAATGGAGCGGAACCGGTGGAGTTGCTCTGTACGGGAGTCAACGGAGCGGAGCCAGCGCAGTTGCTCCCATGGGAGTCAATGGAGTTGCTCTGCACGGGAGTCAGTGGAGTGGAGCTGGCACAGTTGCTTCCATGGGAGTCAATGGAGTTGCTCTGCACGGGAGTCAACGGAGCGGAGCCAGCGCAGTTGCTCCCATGGGAGTCAATGGAGTTGCTCTGCACGGGAGTCAAGGGAGTGGAGCCAGCACAGTTGCTCCCATGGGAGTCAATGGAGTTGCTCTGCGCGGGAGTCAATGGAGTTGCTCTGCACGGGAGTCAATGGAGCGGAGCGGGCGCAGTTGCTCCGCGCGGGAGTCAATGGAGCAGAGCCAGTGGAGTTGCTCTGCACAGGAGTCAATTGAGCGGAATCGATGAAGTTGCTCCGCATGGGAATCAGTGGAGCGTAGCCAGCACAGTTGCTCCGCATGGGAGTCAACTGAGCAGAGCTGGCTGAGTTGCTCTGCATGGGAGTCAATGGAGCGAAGCCGGTACAGTTGCTCCGTACGGGAATCAATGGAGTGGAGTGGACGCAGTTGCTTCGCACGGGAGTCAATGAAGTGGAGCCGGCTGAGTTGCTCTGCACGGGAGTCAACTGAGCAGAGCTGGCCGAGTTGCTCCGCATGGGAGTCAATGGAGCGAAGCTGGTGCGGTTGCTCCGCACGGGAATCAATGGAGTGGAGTGGGCGCAGTTGCTGCGCAAGGGAGTCAATGGAGCGGAACTGATGGAGTTGCTTCGCACGGGAGTCAATGAAGCGGAGCCAGCTGAGTTGCTTTGCACGGGAGTCAACTGAGCAGATCTGGCTGAGTTGCTCCACATGGGAGTCAATGGAGCGAAGCCGGTGCAGTTGCTCCTCACGGGAGTCTATGGAGCGGAGCCAGCGCAGTTGCTTCCATGGGAGTCAATGGAGCGAAGCCGGTGCAGTTGCTCCGCACGGGAATCAATGGAGTGGAGTGGGCGCAGTTGCTGCGCAAGGGAGTCATTGGAGCGGAACCGATGGAGTTGCTTCGCACGGGAGTCAATGAAGCGGAGCCGGCTGAGTTGCTTTGCACGGGAGTCAACTGAGCAGATCTGGCTGAGTTGCTCCACATGGGAGTCAATGGAGCGAAGCCGGTGCAGTTGCTCCTCACGGGAGTCTATGGAGCGGAGCCAGCGCAGTTGCTTCCATGGGAGTCAATGGAGTTGCTCTGCACGGGAGTCAATGGAGTGGAGCCAGCACAGTTGCTCCTCACGGGAGTCAACGCAGTGGAGCCAGCGCAGTTGCTTCCATGGGAGTCAATGGAGTTGCTCTGCACGGGAGTCAATGGAGCGGAGCGGGCGCAGTTGCTCCGCGCGGGAGTCAATGGAGCAGAGCCAGTGGAGTTGCTCTGCACAGGAGTCAATTGAGTGGAATCGATGGAGTTGCTCTGCACGGAAGTCAGTGGAGCGTAGCCAGCACAGTTGCTCCGCATGGGAGTCAACTGAGCAGAGCTGGCTGAGTTGCTCCGCATGGAAGTCAATGGAGCGAAGCCGGTGCAGTTGCTCCGCACGGGAATCAATGGAGTGGAGTGGGCGCAGTTGCTGCGCAAGGGAGTCAATTGAGCGGAACCGATGGAGTTGCTTCGCACGGGAGTCAATGGAGCGGAGCCGGCTGAGTTGCTCTGCATGGGAGTCAACTGAGCAGATCTGGCTGAGTTGCTCCACATGGGAGTCAATGGAGCGAAGCCAGTGCGGTTGCTCCGCACGGGAATCAATGGAGTGGAGAGGGCGCAGTTGCTGCGCAAGGGAGTCAATGGAGCGGAACCGATGGAGTTGCTTCGCACGGGAGTCAATGGAGCGGAGCCGGCTGAGTTGCTCTGCATGGGAGTCAATGGAGCGGAACCGGTGCAGTTGCTGTGCACGGGAATCAATGGAGTGGAGTGGGCGCAGTTGCTGCGCACGGGAGTCAATGGAGCAGGGCTGATGGAGTTGCTTCGCATGGGAGTCAATGGAGCAGAGCCGGCGCAGTTGCTCTGCAAGGGAGTCTATGGTGGAGCCGACAGAGCTGCTCCACACTGGAACTTATGAACAGGCGCAGTTGCTCCGCACAGGAGTCAATAAGGAGAACCCAGAGGAGACCCCAGAGGAGACCCCAGAGGAGACCCCAGAGGAGACCCCAAAGGAGACCCCAAAGGAGACCCCATAGGAGAACCCAGAGGAGACACCGGAGGAGAACCCAGAGGAGACCCCAGAGGAGAATCCAGAGGAGATCCCAGAGGAGACCCCAGAGGAGACCCCAGAAGAGACCCCAAAGGAGACCCCAGAGGAGAACCCAGAGGAGACCCCAGAGGAGACCCCAAAGGAGACCCAAGAGGAGACCCCAGAAGAGATCCGAGAGGAGACCCCAACGTTACAATATTCTTTCCCTAACAGGCGCAGTTGCTCCGCACAGGAGTCAATAAGGAGAACCCAGAGGAGACCCCAAAGGAGACCCCAGAGGAGACCCCAAAGGAGACCCCAGAGGAGACCCCAGAGGAGAACCCAGAGGAGACCCCAAAGGAGAACCCAGGCGAGACCCCAGAGGAGACCCCAGAGGAGACCCCAGAGGAGACCCCAGAGGAGACCCCAGAGGAGACCCCAGAGGAGACCCCAAAGGAGAACCCAGAGGAGACCCCAGAGGAGACCCCAAAGGAGACCCCAGAGGAGACCCCAGAGGAGACCCCAGAGGAGAACCCAGAGGAGACCCAACAGGAGAACCCAGAGGAGACCCCAAAGGAGAATCCAGAGGAGAAGCCAGAGGGGAGGAGACCCCAAATGAGAACCCAGAGGAGACCCCAGAGGAGACCCCAAAGGAGACCCCAGAGGAGACCCCAGAAGAGATCCGAGAGGAGACCTCAACGTTACAATATTCTTTCCCTATGAAATTTTGTGAATATTTAATTAGGTAAAATGTGATGTTCTTGTGCCGCTTATACCGTGTCCAATATATTGTGATCATATAATGAGCTTTGAAATCAGCCCCCTTATGCTTTGTATTGAAATATAAAGGGAAATAAGCTTTAGGTACACTTTCCTTTTATTTTGTATTAGGTTATGGAGTATGAGGTCATACCCCACCATGCTCGGTTGAATTATAACCAGTCTAATGCTATTGGAACGTGATCGTATTCTAATGTCATGAAGTATAAATGTAGTGCGTGCGTGATTGGGCGTGGCTTAGTGCTCATAAGTTAAGTACATGCACATATGCTTGTACAGCATTTGCGTGCTAACGTGAGGGATAGTCTCACGTGATCGCGCGGGTGAGTTGAGTCGTGGACAGCAGTGTATTGCTCGCGCTCTGTGTTTTGTGTATGCTGACTTGCGCTGTGTACAGGCCCAGATTGCTTAAGTTTCGCTGTGTGATGCTGACGCGCAATGCACATGTTGTATACTGTACGATGCTGACGCTAGCTTGCATGGTAAAGCGTAATCAGGTTGAGGCTGAACAGCAAGTATATAGTGGCGTACATTACTTACAATGGCATGCGTTGTTAACATTGGTGTACATTACTTACATTGGCGTGCATTATTTACATCGGCGTATGTGTACATTGGCGTGCGTTACTTACATTGGCGTGTGTTGTTTACATTGGTGTAAGTTACATACATTGGTGTGTATTACTTATACATGTATTGGAGTACATTGCACACATTGTTCAGGCTGTGCGCGTAACGTTTGTTGCATATGTGAGCTGTTAGTGTTCTCCCAAGAGTAATTAAGTGAATCTGATAATTAACAACCTCATAAAGACTCAATCACTGCTGTATATTTCTTGATTATTGTATAATAAATCACGATCACATTGGTTGTGCGAACTTGTGCCGGCAATCCTGTTATCAAGGTGTATTTCTTGCTGGTTTATTGTGCAATTAACAGAGAGTAATCACAATCTTCATAATCAGCGGTATATTTCCTTCAGAGCTGACCTGCTCCCTAATAAGCCTTGAGGTCGCTTTGAGTTGTCTCTCGTTTTGGGAAAGCTTGGGTTCGGGATGATCAGCTACACCCTAACAGGTGTCAGACTTGGTCCCGGCGAACTTGTAGGTTTGGCCCGGGGAGTTCCCCGCCTCAAAACTTTTGGAAAAGAACCTGGACTATGCAATATATTATTTATTATTACATAGACATGTGGGTTTTTTTCTTGTATCTCCCTCAAAGCCATCCAATATATTATTATTTGCATGCAAGAATATGGTACTTAAGCCAGCTATCAGTTTTGGGGACAAGGAGAATAATATGTCAAACCAGGAAGGGGAAACATCAATGCAGCAAAACTAAGATAATTTGGGAAGGAAATCTTAGAAATTATTCATGTTTGATTGATTTATTGAATCTCTAGATAATGTCTTTTTCATTTTGTTTTTAATTAAAACTGTATAGGTGGTTCAACAGTCCTGATGCTAGTCGCCTACCCAGGAATATTCAACAAGCAGGACGTGTCAGCAGAATCGACTAAACCTCAATCAAAGAAACATTGATTAAACAGGTGCTTTCGGTTTTAGTGGTCTCCAAAAGCTCAATTTTTTTTTTTAAAGTACTTTAAGCCACAGTACAAAATTGTGCCTTATGCCTTAGACAGAGTTCGGATTTGCAATATTGAATGACGTTTTTTACAAAAAGGGAGATTTTAAGGGTATTTTGTATGTGATAAATTATTGAGATGAAACTTAATAAGGGGATGGGTAGGTTAACCTCTTTGAATTTTGGACAATCGTAGTTGTGCAATATAATTATATTCACTGAAAATAATTCTTAACTTGGGAATTTTTGAGTAACTTCAACTTGGCCACGAGCAGTGTTGTATTCGAGTCCCTGTTTGGACATTTTCTCCGTGAACAAAATAAAAAATCCGAAATACATATACGTTTTGTCACGGAAACTTTCCAGTTCAATGTGATACCTGTACTTGGGAACACTGTGTAAGAAATAACGAGAGCGTTAGCGCTGGAGCTCCTTAAAAAGGTTGTGAAATGCTCGAAGACATTTCCGTCATTTTTCGGGTATATGTAGCCTAAGGTGTGATGAAATAAAAACGACTATTGTTTCTGTCATGAAATGAATACAAAAGGTACTTTTGAGAGCTGTTTTTCAGGTCCTGTTTCGACCCGAACGTGCAATTTGTGTAAAAGTCGTCGTTGGGGGCAGCAAACAAAACATAGTAAATCTTGATGTAATAAACAGGACTCCCTATGCAGCGTAGTATAAACGAGTCCTGTTTATTACGTCACGATTTTTCTGATTTTACGAAGAACCCGACGACTGTTGATTTCAATTATGCGCTCGCCGACCAACAAATTACTCGATGAATTTCAGTTTTATAAACATATAAACGCACATTACAAAAGAATGGGAGTTTGTCATTATGATATATATGGGTCTACTCTACAATAAAAAATATATATATAGAAAACAAAACGACTTTCAGCATTCCACAACCTCTTAAAACCCCAAAACTAAAAGTTGCACTTACGAGATTTTCAATGGGCATTGCAACACACAATTGAATGCGGGCCTGCATCATTGCATTCAATTGTGGGTTGCAATGCCCATTGAAAATCGCAACCGCAAAGTTTCCGTCACAGAACATATATTTTTTATGTTTTTTCACCAATTAATGTCCAAACAAGGACGATTATAAAAACTGCTTAGTTTCTTTTTGTGCCAGTTGTATCAAACAAATTTGGATGACTGAGCACACCTACCTCAGATTTAACAATATAGGCCTACAACTGAGGAAAAAAAAACCCAGAAAGTTTGGTTGATTTAGAGATGAGATGATGAGTGGTCCTAACAATGGGGCATCCATGGGCTGTACTGAGAGGAGCCAGGTTTTAAAAGGTATGAATTAAAACAAAATCCATTGGTGTATATGTTCTTCGAGATTGTGGTATTGTGAATAAACATATCATGCAAAGGAAGCGTTAGCAGTTATTTGAAATTGTCGGCATAATTTCATTTTCTGTACCAGGCATTGATAAGCAACCTAGAATTCACAAAACGGGACATTCTGGGCAGAGGTAGTGTAACGCAATTCTGCTGCCTTGTTTGCATAAACCCTTGCACTCTCATGAGGTCATTGACGCTTTCCACACAAATGTAGGGTACTTGTGGAATATAACTAGGTTTAATCTGAAATTAACCACAGATCAAATAACAATTTGTAAGTATGTTTTCATGACAATAAAACAATACACATACATAACATAACCATGTGAGGAGTAAATTATTCAGTTAATTTAGTGTCGAACAGATATAATAACAAATCAGGAATGTGACAGCATTACAGATCCCCATGTGTTATTCCCCCCAAACATGTCTGCCCCTCAGAGTCCCAAACCTAACAATGATTGCATGCAAAATAGTCATGAAACCAAAGACTCACGACTTTGTTGAGCACAGGTCAACTACAGCAAACTAGCAGAAAAGACGTCAGGTCAAACTGCCTTGAATGTCGCTTTCTTAGTTATTAATAAAACAAAGAACTTGGGCAGATTATCTTTCCCAAATACATTGAACTTGATCCAGAAAGCCCACATGAAACAATGCACACTAGCGTATGTCTGTGTCTTGACTCTACAGCACAAACTTTTGCATCATGCATAACATAAACCAGACTAAGACCTCGTGGGTGATACAGAGATTATTGACCTCCACAGAAGATATTTCGGTGCAACATGATAAAATGTATGTCTAAATAATCCTTACGGAAAGCATGTGTTACATTCCGGCCCCTTAAATGTAAGAGTAATCAACGAACATTTACAATCACAACAAGTAACCAAGCTTAACAGTAAACCTTATAAAACGATTAAACTTTAAACAGGAACCTAAACGTGTTGCCTTATAACTAATAACTTGGTCCAATCGGTTAAGGAGATGCTTCTAGTCTTTAACACCTTCTAACAGACACAGTTTGGTGATTGGCCTGACATGACTTCCAGTGGCTGTCCGTACTTCCACACTCCCAACCAGACCGTCGGCTCCAGGGAAGGTCTTCAAAATCCTCGCTAGAGGCCACTGACTTCTGGGCAAATTGTCATCCTTGACCAACACCAGGTCACCAGCCTTGAAATTGGCTTGTGGCTCAAGCCAACGTTGTCTGCGTTGAAGTGTGGGAAGATACTCTGCAGTCCAACGCTTCCAGAACCTTTCAACCAGCAACTGTACGTGTTTCCATCGCTTCCCATACTGGTCAGTTGCTTTCAAGTCACGGAGTGGAACTGGATGCCCATGTCCAAGCTTCAACAGATGATTGGGAGTAAGGGGTTCGAGATCTTTCGGATCGTCAGAGACTGCTGTGATGGGTCGGTCATTTACGATAGACTCCACTTCGCAGAACAATGTGTCGAGTCTCTCGTCATCAAGCACCTCATCACGCAGAAGTGAACTCAGAACTTTCCGGCAGGCAGATCTGGCGCTCCCAAACGCCTCCCATGTGGGAGGCCGCTGGTGGGTTAAACTGCCATTCGATCTTTCTGCTGAGAAAGAAACCCTCCGTCTGTTTGCTTTCCTGTAGACGCTCGATAGCTGCCCTTAGCTCCCTTTCTGCTCCAACAAAGTTAGTCCCGTTGTCGGAATAGATTTTCTCCGGGGTTCCTCGCCTTGCCGCAAACCTTAGGAAGGCATTGAGGAACGAATCAGTTTCTAGAGAGTGTAGCTTCTCCAGGTGGACTGCTCTGATTCGCATACAGGTGAAAATACAGCCATATCGCTTTTCCCTGCTCCTCCCTCGTTTGACATGAAACGGTCCGAAACAATCAACCCCAACGTGGGTAAACGGTGGTTTGCCTGGAGTCACTCTGTAGGCAGGTAGGTCGGCCATGCGTTGAACGCCAGGCAGTCCCCGAAGTTTTCTACAGAGCACGCACTCCTTCAAAATGCGGTTGATCAAAGGTCGCACCTTGGGAACCCAATATTTTCGTCTTATCACAGAGAGCACATGCTCTTTACCCGAATGGCCAGATAGCAATTCATGTGCATGACGAACTATCAAAGTGGCCAGGTGACTATCACGAGGTAGTATCACTGGACGCTTGCAAGTGGGCCCGACTGGAGAGTGTCGCAGTCTACCACCAAGCCTCAGTACACCATGGTCATCTACGCACGGTTCGAGGCTATACACATGACTCTGTCTCTGCACGGAAGTCTTTCCCGCCAACAAATCACGGAACTCCTTCTTGTAGTGCCTTCTCTGAACGCTCCTGATTATGGCCAGCTCCGCATCTTGCAGTTCACCCACAGTCAACCTCTGGTTTCCCTTATCTCCATTATCCAGGTTCCTGGGCCTATGGAGTCGCAGCCACTTTATGAAGCGGAGCACCCATGCGACCGCCCTTTTGAGACGATACAAAGACGAGTATCTGCTGATCAACCTGTGAATGGGGTCATCCTGATCAACGACATCTATGGCTCGGGACAATGCTACCTTTCTCACTTCCTTGTCCTTTTCCTGAAGACTAGGAATTTGTGGAGTCACAGGCCAACTGTCCTCAGTCTGCCACAAGAAATCAGGACCCTTTCTCCATCTTTTCTTGTCAAGCATACCCTGGGCATCGAGTCCCCTAGATGCATCGTCAGCAGGATTCTGCTGTGTATTGACATATCTCCACTGACTGGCGGTAGACCCATCATGAATTGTGGCAACTCTGTTTGCAACAAACGTTTGGAGACGCTTTGATTGGTTACTTATGTACTGGAGTACCACCGTACTGTCTGTCCAGAACGTTGACCCTTTCACCTGAACCCTTAGTTCTCTTCTGAGCATCTGGTCCATCTTCACTGCAATAACAGCAGCAGACAGCTCTAGTCTAGGGATAGTCATGGTCTTCAACGGAGCGAGTCGTGATTTGCCAATCAGAAAGCTGCAGTGAACATCACCATCAGTGTTGACAAAGCGGGCAAAAGACACAGAGCCATAGGCATCTTGTAAAGCGTCAGCAAAATGATGCAAACGACATTCCTCAACAATTCCAAAATCACCGGGAATCAGACACCTATCAACAGAAAACTGCTCCAGCTTGGGAAGATCATCCAGCCACCTGGTCCACTGATCTTGCGTACTGACTTCCAATGGCTCATCCCAGACCTTCCCAACTATTCTACACTCATTTTGGAACATGATCTTGGCCAACAGAACAAATGGACACACAAACCCAAGAGGATCGTAAACGGAGCTCAGAATGCTTAACAGACCTCTCTTAGTGTGACATCCTCGCCTCGACTTTATCTTGACTCCAATCTGATCACTTTCGGTATCCCAACGTACTCCCAAGGCCCTTTCCACAGGAAGACGTTCATGATCAAGGTCCAGGTCGGTGACTGTCTTGGCTCTTTCAGCCATCGGTACGGAATCCATGACCTTTCTGCTACTGCAGATCCACTTAGTCAAGTGGAAGCCACCTTTAGCTAGGAGGTGCGTCAGCTGCTTCACCATGAATGCTGCATCATCCTCCGACTTGAAGGATTTAAGAAGATCATCAACGTAGAAGTTCTCTTTTACCGCCTGGACTGCATCACTGCTGAACATATCCTCGTTATCATCTGCCGTTCGCCGAAGAGCAAATGCAGCGCAACTCGGACTCCATACCCCTCCGAAAAGGTGGACCGTCATACGAAACACCTCAGGAGGTCGAGTAGCATCCCCTTCAGGCCACCATAGGAATCGTAACACATCTCTGTGTTCCTTGGAGACTCCAACCTGATGAAACATCTGCTCAATGTCTCCCATCAATCCAACTTTGTGCTCTCTGAATCGGGTAAGGACTCCAACTAACTTGTTCATCATGTCCGGCCCCTGTAATACTCTGTCATTTAACGAAGTACCACAGCATCTAGCAGCGCAATCGAAAACAACTCTAAGCTTTTCGGGCTTGTTGGGGTTCAGAACACAGTGATGAGGTAAGTACCAAGTTCGTCCCGTTGATGATGCCAGCTCGTGCTCAGGCACCCTCTCAGCAAACCCTCTGCTCAACAGATTTTGTATCTCTGCACAGTATCTTGAGTGCAAACCGGGGTCCTTGGTAAACCGCTTGGCAAGGGATTGCAAGCGCCTTTCTGCAACAATCCTGTTCTCAGGCAAATCTGGAGTGTCCGACTTGAATGGTATGTCCAACTGGTAGTGGCCATCAACAAGATTGACTGAGTCATTCCATGTCTTGACTGCCTTCTTGTCATCCAGTGACATGGTTCTATCATCTGATAGGTCCGCAGTATCAAGCTTCCAAAATCGCTCAACCTGAGCTTCAAGGCCGCCTTGAACAAAGTTGGACACTGCTGCTGCTGGACTCCCACTGGCTAACGGTCCATTCACCGTCCATCCAAGGCAGGTTCTGACTGCGTAGGGTTCGCCTTCCGCACCACGCCTCACCTCTAATGGAACCAGGGCCTGTGGGGCATCTTGTCCAATGAGAATCACTACACCATCTTTAGCCACGCATGGAACAGGTATGTCTCTCAAGTGTTCAAACTTCTTCACATCTTCAAGGGTAGCGCAGGAATCTCGCAGAGTGGGAAACTCTTTCAGAGCGTGAATCTCTGGTATGCAGAAAGATTTTCTGGTATGGGCCTTGCCGACAATTCCAGACACGTCCAACGAAAGCACAACTGTTTGAACCTGTGCATTCTCGTTCAACGTGTCCAAAGACAAAGATTGTGGGGTGCCCTTTACACCCAGCATTTTCACTAATTCCATTGTGCAGAACGACCTGTTGCTCCCGGGATCAAGAAGAGCATTTGTCTTGAGCCACTCCCACTACCCACCTCTCACCATCACAGCGACAACTGGTAGGGCTATCTTGGAGTGTTCTGACTGGACCCACAAGCGAGACTTGTTGCTCCGACTTTCTGATCATCAGGCGATTCTTTAGGAGCACCTCCATCTTCAGAATTCCTCTGGAATACACCATGTAACAGCTTAGTGTTTTCCTCTACATCCTTTTAAACCGCAGGGAGCTGCTTTACACTGCCTTGAAAAATGCCTACTGGAGAGACAGTTGAAACACAGCTTGTTTTCACTCGCCACTTTGACTCGGTCAGTAGGAGACATCTTACCAAAGTTGTCGCATGCCAGTGCATGTCCCCAGAGCACAATGGACAAGCTGTCTTCTTCACCAATTCGTTCTTGCCACATTGACGCTTGGGCGAGTCAGTCCCAACCCGAGACCTGTGGTCAAACTCACTGGTGGCTTGGATATTATAGTTGGATCCCTTCTTCTTGGGTGATTTCTCATTGCTGTGTCGGTCCTCCAAACCATAAACAGGATCATTTGCCTCTCGAGCTACTTTGCTGATAAACTTGACAAGTTCTGCAACATTGGGGTAGTGGCCAGTCTTGTCCAGAATGCCCACAGCTTTCGAACGCCATTTGCCCTGCACGAACTGTGGCAGTCTCTTTACGATGAGGCTAAGGCTCCTTTTAGTGTCAACTTCATCGAGCTTTTTCATCGCTGTCAGAGTGAGTGTGCAACTCCGAAGATCGTCAGCTAACTTCTGGATACCTCTGCAATCCCCTGGCAGGATGCGCGGGCCCTCTGTTAGTTTACTGACCCAAGTTTCCGAAATCCTGTAATCGTTACCAAAGCGTTCACGTAGCAATGCCCTTGCCCTTGTGTAGCCCTCATCCGGCTGCATGACAGCACAACATCTGATAACTGCCAGCGCCTCTCCGCAACAATACTGGAACAGGCGATTTAGCTTGGCGCTGGCCCCAACGCTGGCATTGCCAACAGCTGCATCAAAGCTAGAGATGAAGATCCAGTATTCAAGAGGGTCCCCATTGAACTTGACAAGCTCACACTTCGGCAAGAGCAGCGTGTCAATCATCTCACGTTGCAAAGGAATCGCTGCCATGGGCGATGATGGTTGCACTGGAGCAGATGGCTGCGGGTTACCAGTTAACCACTGATCCACCTTCTCTGCAGCCGTCGACCCAACTAAACTTGGCTTAGGCTCGTCTTCATGTGAAGATTGTTCAATGTCTCCCAGAGCCCTTTGCTCTGCCTCTGCCTTGGCAATTTCCAGCTGGAGTTCGCAGTCTCGCTTACGCTGAGCAAGTCTAAACTCTTCCTCTTCAATGGCTTTCAATGCTATCCTGCTTGCGGCTTCTGCCTGAAGGCCTGCTAAAGTAGCAGCTGCCTTGAGCCTAGCACTACTAACTGAACTGGAAGTACCAGCCTTGCTGGATTTACTGGCATTTGAAACTGACATTGTGAACTATCAAATTACAGCAGTGAAATGGAATAGCAGTACGTTATGATCAATACCAATATTATATAAATCAGAAAAGAATTAACCAACCAGTCAATCAATATTTCAACACAATTATGTGAAGAAAATGTAAATTATGTGAAATACTAAACACTACAAGTAATTAGCAAGAAATTACACAACAATCAAGCAATAAATCAAACACACGTGCAGTTCAAAGTATACAGTTCGATGAACTTGGGATATCCTCGAACACGGTCAGATGCTCGTCCAAAGTTCAAAGGTCACTGATCACATTTCGATGAACTTGGGATATCCTCGAACACGGCATCAGGTGCTCGTCCAAAGCTCAAAGGTCACAGGTCACGGTTCGATGAACTTGAGATATCCTCGAACACAGCATCAGGTGCTCGTCCAAAGCTCAAAGGTTACAGTACATGTACAGGTATACGAACTTGGCCGCAATCAAATTGTCCAAGATGATTCACGATTCAAATCTTGTCCCCTTCTGGACCACGAGGAAATACCCGATGATTACGGCTCTCACCATGTAGGGCGCAAGTTGGGTCAGTCAACTGCATACACTCAACATCAGGTGCAATACACACAACCCCTGGACTGTGAACATCATGGGTGGTTGTCAGGTAAGTACTGGTGGCGGGCAGCCGTCTCACTTTGGTCGCCAACGTTGACTGGAACGCCATTACTCCAATAACTTGGAGAGTGACTCAAAGTCATTAAACTGTAACGCAATTCTGCTGCCTTGTTTGCATAAACCCTTGCACTCTCATGAGGTCATTGACGCTTTCCACACAAATGTAGGGTACTTGTGGAATATAACTAGGTTTAATCTGAAATTAACCACAGATCAAATAACAATTTGTAAGTATGTTTTCATGACAATAAAACAATACACATACATAACATAACCATGTGAGGAGTAAATTATTCAGTTAATTTAGTGTCGAACAGATATAATAACAAATCAGGAATGTGACAGCATTACAGATCCCCATGTGTTATTCCCCCCAAACATGTCTGCCCCTCAGAGTCCCAAACCTAACAATGATTGCATGCAAAATAGTCATGAAACCAAAGACTCACGACTTTGTTGAGCACAGGTCAACTACAGCAAACTAGCAGAAAAGACGTCAGGTCAAACTGCCTTGAATGTCGCTTTCTTAGTTATTAATAAAACAAAGAACTTGGGCAGATTATCTTTCCCAAATACATTGAACTTGATCCAGAAAGCCCACATGAAACAATGCACACTAGCGTATGTCTGTGTCTTGACTCTACAGCACAAACTTTTGCATCATGCATAACATAAACCAGACTAAGACCTCGTGGGTGATACAGAGATTATTGACCTCCACAGAAGATATTTCGGTGCAACATGATAAAATGTATGTCTAAATAATCCTTACGGAAAGCATGTGTTACAGGTAGCCATCGAGATATTGGCAACTAAATTGATGCAAAGACCTTTTTTCCATCCTCGCCTGTATGTCATAGTAGGCCATCAGCCTGGAAGTTTGGTCGGTATCAAATGAGGGGAATAATGCGCATTATGATTTGTGGCACTGGTATGCGCCCCTGTAGTTTGATTCTGAAAAATATGTGATAGCCTAGGGCAAGTTCGCGCAAGAACTATTGTTGACCAATGGTTAACCGTAGTTAGACTAAAATTAGCCCGAACTCTGTCTAGTCGACGATGGTTGACTACGCTAGTCGACTACATTTTGTATTTGGAACCAGCCTACTGCGGCTGATCGCACAATGCTTTTTTGAGCAGTGTTGTAGTCAAGGCCACAACTGCGAGGCCGCGGCCACAAACTCCAAGGAGCATTCTATTTTCCCTCGGCTTCGCCTCGGGAAAAAAATTAATAGAATGCTTCATGGATCACCTCGGAGTCTAGTTTTACTACACAACTCGAAGCAGTCAATATTTGTATGCTATAGCATAGTGCAGAGGGGACCGTCTATCAACAAAAATGGCGGAAAACAAAACTGTGAGCGCTAAATTACATTTTCATTGCACAGTTTTTCGATGCCAGTTTACGATTATGTCACTTTGTCACCTTTGTGCAATAATATTGGCGATTATCCTAAACTACACACAATCACTCTTATTGTGTAAATAAAGAGAAACAACAAATGTTGAATAATTCGTCACCGGTTTCACAAAGGGACTGGCATGTCAAAATTGACAATTTTTTTTTCGATTTCGAGTTTTTGCACTATTTTGCTTTAAAACATGGTACTTAATCATTCTGACATGTTTCCGTAAGCCAAACATCATCAATTCCTGAATAACATTAATGACGTCAGGGGCAGGCATCTCGATAATTGCATTTTGCGATTTCACGAAGAGACGCGAACATGCCTGCCCCTTGTACACGTACAACACGTATTGCACGGAAAGGCGTAAAAGTAGGTCAACAGCGATTTTCGTTTTCACGAAGGGACGGGCATCTTTGGCCAAGTTCGGGCAAGGACCATTAGTCGACTAGTGGTTGATTCGTGACGTACCTTACGCCTGCGCACTGATAGCAACGTGCGAACGTCTCTAGTCAAACGCTGGTCAATGTCATCGCAAAACTTCTGGATCCTGGCTCGATCTCTGCTAGCGTTATGAATGCGCGCAGCTGTTGGTTACCAGCGAAGCAACAAACCCCAGTAGGCTGGTTCCAAATAGTCGACTAGCGTAGTCAACCACCGTCGACTAGACAGAGTTCGGGCAAACGTTAGTTAACCGTTGGTCAACTATAGTCCTTGCGCGAACTTGGCCATAGTTGCATTCTCAGCTGCGCGCGCGTAATCACGCGCACCCCATTCCCTATGGAAAAACACATTGAACAAAAAGGGCGTAGGCCTAAGTGTGGAAAAGTGAGATTTTCGATTTCACGAAAGGACGGGCATCTTTACTTATTAATTTTGGCTAATTAACCACTGTATTAATTATAATTACTGGGTTCAAATTAATTAAAGTATACCTGTCAAAGAATTATGTCAAGGTTTCCTTATTGCATAAAGTTGTTGCAAAGAAGTAGTTTTTGCAGTTTAAAAAACGGAGAAACTTCTCTTGCGATTATCTCGAAAACGGTTTTACTTCAAAATCCACATGCTCGTCCCGTCGTGAAACCGGTGACGAATTGTGCGATCGCCATTTTTTGACGGTCATTGACATGGCAATAGGTCGACTAGAGTCGTTCGCACTTCTACTTCAGAACGCATGCGCTAGGTACGTCACGAACCAACCAACCAGCCACTAGTCCTTGCTTGAACTTGCCCCGGGCTTAATCGAACGCTCAACTGCGGGCCGATGACGATCCTCACGTGGCGTCTTTATAGCCGTACACGGCCGTAGCCACTGACAAAACGCCAAAAAGTGTGAGATTTACTGCTTTTTAGTCAATTGCAAAACTCAAAAAAAGTTGGGCTGAAATTATAGCCTCAAAAGTCGCAATGAACTCAATAAATGATTACCTTTAGACTTCAAATAAAGTCAACTTTTAAGTCCACTTGAGATTTCCGCTGTCCGGCCGCCATATTTGTCCGTTTCTAGGGAATGAACAACGCATGCGTGACGTACTTCCACCAGTGACTCTGCTCCACGAGCAGGGTTTGTGGTGGCTGATCCAGGTGAGCCCCGGGAATAACGTCAGAGCTAATCGAACGCGTATAACGGCACGGGCATGACCCGCCTCGACCCGGGTGAGCTAAACGAACGCACCATGTACTGACATGATGAGTAGTAGAGCACTGAGATACTTCCGGGCACAACTACCAACATGACCGACCGGCTCTCATGTCTCCCCATGCTGTCCTAAGCCGCCGAATCTCAACGCCAAATTGCGGAGTGGCAGTCATCCTGTGTAAATGTAAGAAGTTCGCGTCTGTACTTTTTTTGTTGAATAGAAATGCGGTCACATACAACGATTGAACGAACGACGTCCAGAAAGTAGGTCGCTTTTTGTTATGTGCACATGCATCGCGGGGAATCCAACGTTCCTCCTGTATACATGTGCACTGTTCGGATGTCTGGTTTGTAAATCATCGTTGTGACCTCTATTAATTCAAAATTGTTCATGAAGAAAAATATTGTATAGGCTACAATCCGTCCATACACATATTTAGTTTACCCCCAAAAGGGTACGCGTAACTGTCGCTGCCTGTCCAGCTGTTTTGTTGGTCGGTTGATTTGAAGATAGACAGAACGCGTCTCCGCTTTTTTCTTCAAAATTGATTATAGAGACGACCACTTTTGCTGATTTATTTATTCAGTTCCTTTAATGTAGAGTCATTTGAGAGCCTTTAATGTACAGACACGTATAACATGTATTACCGTCCCGCCTGCAGGCTACTACGTACATAATGTGATGGATGGTTTCCAAGGCCTCTTCCTAATCCTATTGTATTCTGCACGGTATAGGGCCCTACATTACAATTCCCAGGGTGTATTGTTGTTGGTCATTGCTCGGTATACCTACATCGGTGTAACAAAGGTTGAGATCATTTCACTTGATTGTTAAAAAAAAAGTATACATGTACAGTGACCCTGTTGAGCAGTCTTCCATTACACATTGTGGAGCACGCCATTTTATTTCATTTCTGTATGATCAGAATGCATTTTTCGCAAGTATAAGGCCGGTTTAGCGTCAGCACAAAATAAACAATTACAAAAATGAGCCTACAACTTATGCAGTTCACCGAATCATACAAGACACAGTCGATATTAAGTGCATTTTCAATTAACCACCGCATATGTTGGATATGCTTTCACTATACCATCTGTCACATGCGTACAACACAACAATAGACCACAATCATAACAGTGTTTGAATTTGCAAGAATTGACCCAGCCTCGGTGACTCCATGGGCGCGTGCGCGTTCCTAAGATCGCGCAAGGCATGATGGGAACCAACGTATGGCGCAGCAAGATCGTATCACCATGGAAACGAGGTCGGAACTGACCCGGAATCTATAAATCACATAGCCATTATCAACGTATAATGTTTATCTGTTTTACTGTGATCTTGGACGAGGACTCGAGCCTGCATTTAACCTCATCACAATCTCACCTTGTCTAAAGGTTGCTACCAAAAGTTTCACTACCTTTTCCAATTAGCGACTTTTCAACTCACACACGACATATTGCATTAATTACTTGTCCTTTCGCTTAATTTCCTCCCGGAAATGATGGATCAGAGGCCTGTGATGACGGGAATTTTTTTTGGAGAAAACTGTAGAATTAGAATTTTGAGGGAAAGTGCACGTGATCAACCGTGCGGCGTGCGAACTGAAAGATAATCCCAAACTGTCCGGCGGAAATCGAAACCAGTTCACAAGGAACCATTGTGCTATTAACATGCTCGATTAGTTTGCAATTGCATATGTTTATTTTGGCGGTTTGCTTGTTGAGGTTATGGCAGTTATAATATATAAATGCCATGATGGTTCAATTTTGTTTAACGCCCAATTTCTGAGGTAGTGGCGTTCCTACTTTTGCTGTTATCCAGACTGATTATGAGCTCCATGATCTCACAGTGTCTCTTGTGGATTAGACTGGCTACCTACTTCACTCACCGACTATCACTTGTGAATTAGACTGGTTATCACTCACTGACTGTCACACGTACCTGGCACCGCTTGATTCATGCACTTTCACGACACGTGTAGGCAATTAGTGAAGTCTCCATGATGAGCGAAAGTGGATTGTTCATGTCAATCACGTGACCACTGAAGCTTATATTTTACGAACTTTTTAGCCGTCCTGAATCATTTGAATAAAAAAATTGTGCACACTGTGGGACCAGCTTTACTGTTTGCCCAGTCTTGTTTGTAGGTCTTGCTCTTTTGCCACCCGGAAAATAACCATGGTGTTAATGGACCGATCCAGTAAGCTCCGCCCAGTGCGCACGTGGGCAAATTAATACGTGCTCCTCTCCAATTTGCCACGCTGCATTTTCCTTCCGCGCGCATCATACGCGCGTGCACTTCAGACATAAATCACGGCTGTGATTGGTCAGAACACCATGGGGCGATGCTTACTGGATCGGTCCATTGGGACGCCGGACATGCTGCTGTTATTTAGACAACAATGTCACAGAAAAGACTGTGCATGATTAACGATTATAGCTCTCAACGGTTAAAATGCAAAAGCATTAGAATTTATTGTCGAATGGTCTTCAGCGCGCTGTGTGTGTGCTTCCGTTTAACACAGCGAGTCCACGGGTTTTTGCACGGGTTTAGGCAGGATAGAAAATCGCGCCCATGTATACGTTATATCGATTTCAGATGTGACGTCATCGTGTTTTTATTTCTCATAATGTGATTACGAAAACGTGACGAGGGAACGGTCTTTAAAAAATCTGAATATTTTAGTGTATTATTGAGGCCTTTTTTTGTTTTTGAAATTGCTTTGTTCCTTGGTCTATTATGTGGAGACAAACCTTGTTACCCATTCGCCAATGGAGCCCATCGTACCTATACCTTGTCAAACCCTCATCATCATAGCCAAAGACGACTTGATTTCGAGTCTACATCAGCATTAATCCAGTTATAAACGACATGTCCTTGATCAGTATTGCTGGTAGACCTGTATATAAGCCATGCATGGCCAGTTATTACGAAAATGTTTTATTTACGTTGTATCACTTGAACTGCTTTTGCACGTACCTAGTTCTATTTGTCCTCATTGCACTTCCCTGTATTGCGTAAATGGAGCATCGTGGCTATAGGCCTATAATGTTCCGTAGCAATTTATCGTTATCGCAACAATTTTTCACACGGAAAACAGAATCGATTGGCAAACAAATTTATGAATATAAACAAACACTTGTCACGGGTGCAACAGGTGCGTATAGTTTTAAATTACTATTTATACCTTGAACATTGAACTCACGTTGATTTTGTTATGCGAAACCATTTTCGCGTACATGTTTTATGATAGATAGAGCCTAACTGAGTGAATTTTACCTACAGCGAAGCCGAGAGTCTTGTGGAGAAGTGTTATTCCTCTTGGTGAAGTAGACCAAGCAGCACTACTCCGAAAATGAGGGATTTCAGCAAGGTTCTGGGAGGTAGCCTGCAGGGCACCAGATCGCGCACTACATCGGCCAAGTTGCTTGTTCTGATTCTTGCGTGGACGTTTGCTCCAGCCGCACGTTGTGGCGACGCGGAATCCCGTCCGCCGAACGTTGTGCTTTTCATAATGGATGATGTCGGGATGGGAGACATTGGATGCTTTGGTAACGACACGATCAAGACGCCTAACATCGACAACTTGGCCCAGGAAGGAGCTAAACTGACACAGCACATGGCCCTGCCGTTATGCACTCCCAGTCGAGCTGCACTGATAACTGGTCGGCTGCCAGTCCGATATGGTAAGTCGTTGCTCGTATAAAAGGAATGTCACTGATTGCAGCACAAATACGTTTCTTATTACCATTCAAAAGTCTTTTAGGAACAAAAGGCCGAAGTTGTTAAAATAAATCCAGTTAGCTTGGTTCCACGCGGTAACTTTTAAAGGCATAGAAAATAGCGCTGTATACACCACGAGATATTACTGTATGGCTTAGGCCTAATACATCTTAAAATGTGTGTGCTAAATGCTATATAAGCCATTTCACACTATCAAAAATTCCCGTATTGGATCCGGGTCGAAAACGGAAATTTTAGCAATCCCTTTCACACTAGCAAGACTGATCCGACACGGCTCCTACACAGGGTACAGTGCTCTACCCGGGTGAAATCCTACCCTGGTCGGGACCAGTGAAGACTGAGGCTCTACCTGGGTAGACAATCGAAATTTGTAGCTTACCTGTGTAAAGATTGGTAGTGTGAACGATCTTCGTGTTGCGCTTGACACGGTTTGCTCCTCCCCATTACTAGGGAGACAAGCAACAGTTGTACGCCGGACAAAGCCGAAATCTGCACACTTGCCAGTGGTCAATTTAACATGCACAGTGTTGCAACCATATTCGGTATTTCATTGTAGCATGGAGCTATTTAATAGCTCCATGATTGTAGCAACCGTGACAGTTGTAGCCCAAAAATCGAGCTACGCCGGACCTCGACAGAAGAATGGTTCTAAGTCCCTCAATATTCTTTGTCAGGAACCAGTCTTACCGCTGTTCCATTCACTCGTACCCGTGTTGGCTATGCGTAGTGTGAATTACGTTTCACGTGTTGCACACGGGTAAAACGGCCCGTTATACACGGCCAACGTTAGTGTGAACTCGCTAAAGGTAGTGAGGACGTTATGTCTTTCCAACCCGTGTTCGATCTTACCCGGGTACGCTATCGGCCTATTAGAAGTGTAGATATCTACACGGGTATACATGGTAGTGTGAAAATACCCATAGACACGGAACAAAAGGCTGATATGTTTCTTAAGACCTTCCGATGTTATCATTAAATGAATTCGTTCATGATAACGAAACAAATTCTTCGTCAAAACAAAATGTCACTGAGGTAGAAATATAAGCGAGAAAGGTACCACTGCATGCACAAAACTGATTTATGACTCATTAATGATATTTGATTAATGAATACATAGATTGGTTGCGGTACCCGCTGCTATATCAGATTCAAACCAGCCAGCCGACCCCGGTAAGCTCGATCGGTGGTCGAGTGGTAAGACGTCTGCAGGAGGTCCGATGGGTGGGTTCGAGTCCCACCCGAGTGTTTTTTTCTCACAATCACTCGGGACAACACTGAGTATACAGTGTCTGGCAAACCTAATATTGAATTAATGATATTGCGTTTCCTCGTATAGGTCTAACTGATTAGGAGTCTCGATACTGCTATCGAATTGATAAGAGTCTGGATTGTAGGTGCACTTACCGACGACAGTCCGACTTTAATCAGTAGTCTACCTTTGTAATCAAACAAAACCAAAGAGTTACATGAAATTACTACAGCTCGGAACAAAACCTTAGTTATAAACTGTAACGGCATTAGATAGTTGGTGAACCGTTGCAGAAGGCCTTGGGCCCGGTTTCTGCCGTAGACCTTAACTTAAGTTTCTTCCTCAACAAAAATGTAGAATCTTTGAACTATGTCTTTTTACAGTCCCCCCCCCCCAAAAAAAGGGGCATTGAAAGAATTACATGGATTTATCAAAGTTTGCTTACCAAGTTTGGTCGTCTTATAGGTATGGGGGCCGAAGGAAGGATGAGGGTGTTTATTTACATATCGGCGCGTGGTGGTGTACCTTCTAACGAAACCACGGTTGCCGAATTATTGAAAGACGCTGGATACGCTACGGCCATGATAGGTAGGTGTGTTAGGCAGTGGTGTAAGGGTGGGAGGGGGAGCATTTTCATTTGGATCCCCACTCAAGGCCTGTAGCCCTACCCCTTGTGTCCCTACTCAAAATTTAGAGAAAGGCAAAGGTAAGCTTTTTGTTGTTAAAACCCATTGAAGCCCCCTTTAAGAAAACGAGGCCTAATAGTGGGCTGCAAATTGGACTCCAGTTTACTGGCACTAAATAAACGCATAGATTTTCACGTGACTTTTTTTAATAAAGAAGTGATACGATTTTGGACCCAGGTGATAAAAATACAACTTTTAACAGTTTCATTTAATGGAAACCAGATCGGTCAATCTTGATAAGAGGGATACTGGTGCGTCCACTTGGGTTAACTACGAAGAATTCTGGCTGTGCTGTTTTGGGAAAAACCTTATTGCAAGTTTACCCCCATTTCACACAAAATCCTTTTTTTGTGTGTGATTATAGTTCTTGATGTCGTTTCCTCAATACGTTCCCTTTCCAACAGGCAAGTGGCACTTGGGCATTTCATGCACCGATGAGAATTCCTGCTCCGATCCTAATTCGCAAGGATTTGACTATTTCTACGGCCTTCCCGTGACTAACCTACGGGACTGCGGAACGGAGAGCACCGTCTCCTATGCCTGGGCCAAGCCGCGAAGGGTATACGCCAAGATGGCGTACTCGGTACTTGGCGCACTGGCAGCCGCCATGCTCCTCAAGTGGATGGAATTAATTGGCTACAGGAGCGTTGCGCTGTTCCTGTTTGTAGCCCTCGCTGCCAACGGTTCACTCTTGATGTACTGGAAGGCAATCAGGATCAACTGCGTCCTGATGGAGAACCGTGAGATCGTGGAGCAGCCACTCCAGTACGATCACCTGACCGAGCGCCTGCACAGCCGCGCCGTCCAATTCATGGAGAGCCACCAGCAGCAGCCCTTCCTGCTTGTCATGTCCTTCGTACAGGCTCACACGGCGCTTTACAACAACGACCTGTTCCGCAACCACAGCGTGCACGGCAGCTACGGGGACAACCTGGAGGAGATGGATTGGAGCGTCGGGGAGGTTCTGTCGTCACTCAAGAAGCTGGGCCTGGAGAGAAACACCTTTGTGTATCTGACGTCAGATAATGGAGGTCACGTGGAGGAGTTCACAGACGATGGCGAACGAGAAGGCGGCTGGAACGGAATCTATAAAGGTATTACAAACTCGATATGTGAATCAGGTGTCCCTATACAATCCAGCTTTTTAATAAATCGCCGATCTTAATAACACCTTTAAAAGGTAGCTTGATTAATTTGTTTGTTTAAACTCAACGATTAGGGCACAGCGAGTTTGATTCCAGCAGGTTGTCTGCCCACTCAGAAGCAATATATAGTGATCATTGCACTTTATTCGCTTTCCAAAGCCAGAAAAACTGAACACATTTGGTTTCATCATGATATCGAGACAACCATATAGCAGTCATTATATATACGGCAATGAGGGTGATCACTGAGTAAAATCTTGAAGAGTAAGCATATGACTTTGAAAATGGAACCCGTGACTTTGGGAATTTCTTATATAGGAGGCAAAGGTAACACATGGGAGGGTGGCATCCGAGTTCCTGCCATCGTCAAACTGCCTGGCGTCATCCCGCCAGGCACCGTGGTGTCTCAACCCACCCACCTACCGGACGTCTTACCAACAGTGGCCCGAGTCACCGGAGTCAAGCTGCCCACTGACAGGATCTACGATGGTCGGGACCTCATGCCATTACTGACTAACGACAGTAGTGAGATGACACATGAGTTTATGTTCCATTACTGTGGAGTCTTCATCAACGCTGTGCGGTACACGCCAGAAGGGGGTAAGTAATTGCATGATGGAGGAATAAGAAGGTGAATGTCATTTACTATAAATTAATTTTATAATGAATGAAAGAGTACAATGCATTCATCTTATTCTACCGTAGAACTGACCCCCTAGTTGGGATAGGAATACGTCATCACAGTATAAATGTTTCGTTGCAATAATAGGCCTACTTCTCATCGTGTACCACAGCTCGGAATTGATCGATTCACTGTGTTATATTGACAGGTATTGTTTATGCCTCTTACGCAGGTGACACCACGTACAAGGTTCACTACACAACCAGCCGTCTCATTCCGGGGCCCCATGGCGTGCTGGGCTGCTTCCAAACCTACACCTGTGATTGCACGGGCTGGAGCACGGACCAGCACGACCCGCCCCTAGTCTACGACCTAACCAGGGACCCTTCGGAGGCTAGCCCGCTGGACAGCAAGGACCCAAGAGTCGTTGAGGTCATCGGCAAGGTGGAGGAGGCGGTGTCCAGACACCGTCTGACGATTCCCGAGCAGCAGTCGCATCAGTTCAGCGTTCTGCAGACGTTCCCCCGCCCCTGGGATCGCCCGCGCTGTGGGAGCTTTCCCTTCTACACCTGCACCGATCCGTACCTGAATCATTTTAAAGCTGACAAGAAAAAGACTCCGAGATAGTAGATATTTTGGATTCCATCTATTCTAGCACTAGCGTATCCGTTTTTCCAGTCAGTGAAGGCACAACTTCTGAAAAAAAACCACTTTCGTCGTTCGTAAAAAAAAACACCTGTTAAAACGGGGGAAGTATTTCTTTCATTTCCTAAAAAGAAATGAAAAAAGGACGAAATGCCCTTCTGGATACGCTAAGCTTAGTCGCATCGTCCTGGGTCAAAATTACATGGTTATTACTGAGTAGTTAATTTCAATCATAGTAAAGTATCGGTATTTTCACTGAACATAAAGCTGTTAACAGAGGCTGAGCGATGACATTCAGTGTAGCTATGGAATCCCTACTCCCGTTAGTTGCAACTGGGAAAATAGTAAATAGTCGTCGATGATTTAAACACGATTATTCCTTGTTATAACACTTATTCTCTAAAGCCCTGGACATCATGAATAAACATAACGCAGAGAGAGGACGCCCTCTTTTTATATTGTGGGATCTCGTTTTGGGAAAAATATCACCCTTTTTGACGGCTTCATTATTGGTCGATACCGAGACCCAAGCCAAGTCACGCCGAGTGACGCTAATGAATATGCTAATACATGTGTGCCTTTCGTCACTGTGTTGCCTGTATCTCGACATCTCAGCTGTGTAGCATTTCCTTGGAAAATACTTCCTGCTGTTGCCGATTTAAAAAACAAAACAAATTAATTTCAAATAATTTAAAAAGCTAACAAAGATGAACCCTAGTTTGTATCACAAGTGATTAACAGTACATATAATTCTAGGTTTCAAGCATAATAATGTACCCGGTGCCGTGTTCGGAAATACAAGTACTCGTACTTGTACTCGTACTCGTACTCGGAATACAAGTACTTGTACTCGTACTCGGAAGTGGAAGTGCTCGTACTCGTACTCGGACGTTCAAGTACTCGTACTCGGAGACCTGTTCTTGTACTCGGAAGCACAAGTATACTTATACTTGTACTCGTACTCGGCAACCTAGGTACTCGGCAGTACTCGGTACTCAGAAAAACATTACTCGACTACAACACTGCTCTGTTACAGCGTCTAAAACTGCGTAACTTGCGGATAAGCTTTGCTTGACAACCGGCACGCTTTCGCGTTCGCAACCACACGGCTGTCCGCGCACGGGATCACCACACACTCGCGAGGACCCCTTCAATGTTGGAACCATTGTGCACGCTATTGTACAAAGCAATTGCCTTGTGATGGATTATCTGAACAAAAGCTAGCACAATGCTTTCGCCATTTATAAGGGGGCCTTCGTGATAGAATTGAAAGCGTGCCCAGATTGGTTTATAGTTGCCTGTTAAGCATCACGATCTCTTGTTCTGTCTGATTTGGGAATTTTTAAAAAGTTTTTCTTCTCATTATAAAGATTAAAAATGTAAGTTGTTATTGCTACCTTTTGTATTTGGAATTAAGCAATAATTATAATAAACATTTTGAATGGGATTGTACTTATATAGATTAAAGAGTGACAACGCGAGTTTTATTATAAATAAAACAAAATTGGTTTGTACAATTTTATGAACCTTGGGACTGGTACGAGATTTCCCGGTGCAATGGAATAACAAGACAAATGAACAAAATTATATAGTAACGACTTTTATTGTGTCGCCTAAACGAAGTTTTGGGAAACACTTACCGTTACTAAATTCTGTATATGACCGTAGACCCGTACTTACCAGAGCTACTTGTGGGGTACTCACACAAATGCTACCCCACTACTCACCCTTAGAAAAACGGTACCCCAGAAGTGAAATTGTAAAGAAAACGGATAAAAGGACAACAACGCAAGTACCCCAGAACTCCCATCTGCTCGGATGTCAGTAGGCCTATGTATGTTAAAGTTTCGGTTAAGTTTTTGAAAAAAAATGTACAACTTCTACATGCTTTCTTGCATTTTGATGAAACTGGAGTGGTCATCGAATCACTCCAAATATTGAGTGGTATAGTGGCTCACTCGATAAAGAGTAATTTCCCTTAGATGACTTTGTAGCATTTCTTCACTCGAATCAGAGCGAATTCCACTGGAAAAAAAAACTCATAATAAACACCCTATAGCACTGTTGACATTAAACGCTAACTGTTTTGTTTAAAAACACATGATGTGTTTAATTTTGTCACATAGTGTTTAAATCTAAAACACTGCGTTAATTTTTTAAACGTGTCACATGTTCTCGCGTTTTACAGTGAGCTAGCGTATCCCAGCGTCCTGTTTGCAGGGCGGGGGTACGAGCGAATGGCAGCTGTTGCTTCAATGCGTGTTATGGGCGTGAGCCAGTTCGGTTAGTTTAGAGCTCAGTACAGTGGGTAAATAAACGGGTATGTTTTCGGGGCACCTGTATATAATACGTGGATAATTGACAATGCCAATTGGATGTCTCGTCAATCTTTTGCTTGGCGTGGAGAGCTGGTAAAACTACCCTTGCTGATGAAGGAATATTGACAGAGTCCAGGTTCATAATTTTACCCTACAAACCAGGTACTGTTTGATAACTTTTTAGTACTTTGAAATGTAGAGAAACACGGCAGGTATATTTGGTAAAGGATAATGTCCGAGGTACGCGACATTCGTGGGTAAGAATGGCCCGAGGGCGAAGCCCGAGGGCCATTCTTACCCACGAATGGCGCGTTACCGAGCGGCATTATCCGACTTAAACTCCACCCGTGACGTCCCCCTATATTTCTAGCGCTCCATTATTTTGCACGGATGGAGCGACTTTGTTTCATACAAAGATACAAACAAGCTTTGTCTTATTGCGTAACTGTAAACTGTATTAGTATAAATGGAACTGTAGCCTACAGAATTGTACTGCGAATAAGAATATGTTCTTACGTAACCAATACAATGCTGGATTCTAGGCGGGCTTGGTATAAAATGCTAAACCCCGCCCGGGCACCACGCATTCGTTCTTGAATAGCGTGCTGATGACACGCAGTGTTCAGTCTCAAGGCGTTGAGGAAATAATGCCGTACGTGGGATACAGTGGAATTATAGCGGGCCAGGAAACCGTCTTTGATAGTTGCTGAAACTAGCTCCGTGGATATATCGGATGATAATTTACTGGCCGCTTCAAACTTTGCCTGGGACACATAAAAGTTCATTTCGACACTCCAAATGAATATGAAGATTGCATGTATGAGTATAAAGGTAAGAAGTTACCCTTTTTGTCAAGTAAAAATAACAGCTAATAAAATCAAAAATTTAAATGTTGTATTTTGAGCATAATAATGTCAGATACATTAAGCTTTATTGTTTAATTTTCCATCTGATGAAGTTTATTCAGAAATCGTGTTTGCACTATGACTGTTCTAATTCGAAGCTCTCTGTGTCGTCATTTTGCAATCATCAAAGCTACCCTGTGCCTTTTACGGCTTTGTAAGACTTAAAGGGAAATAACAACATTTGCAAACATCGAAAAATAAAACTAGCGAGTTTTTACGAAATATCTTACTAGGATGTTGGTAAATGACAGTCTAAAGCATCCTGTAAAATTACGGCACCTGGTGTGAAGTCATTTTCAAGAAAATGGTATTTTTGTATACATTTCCAACGGTGGTCGGCCGACCACTGTTAGAAAAACCCAACTATTTTTTCAACTTCTGCTCCAATTTTACCATTTTTTTCAGTTCAAATTTTGTTTGCTATTGGTTTCATGTTTATGAACGGGTGCAGGCCAGCTAGACTGGTTCCCGTACCTTACAATTTTCCGGCATCTATAAATTGATCCATTTCATTTTTAGTGGAGTCAGGGAACCAGACTACTTGAACATTTTTGTTTTTCTTGTTTTTTTTCAGCATTTTTGAACACAAAACTTCAAACATGTCAGTGTAACAATATTTGATCTATATATACTAACCCCTCAAATACTTCATTGCTGAAAATTACAGCAAAGGCCAATGATGTACATTCCCTTTAAGTAAGACTTTCACGTACAGGTACGAATGATGCCTAAAATTCCATTTGAGAAACGGTGTAGCATGCTATATAAGAAACATAAATGTTTCCTAAATTTCACGTAATCGTACGAATGATGCATAAAATTCCACTTGAGAAACGGTGTAGGACTAATGGGAAAATTATGTGCGAAAAAAAATGGTTGTTGACTTACGTATTAAGCATATTACGAAATATATAAGAAAATGCATAAAATTATCATTGAGAAACAGTGTAGTAAAGTTGCAACTGTGCAAAGCTATAACTGTGTCATTTTTGGTGTTTCTTTATTTCCCGCTCCATTATTTTGTAGGAATGGAGTGATGGAGGCATTATTACCCTCCCAAAGAATGGAGAGGTATCGCCTCCAACGCTCCATTCGTGCAAAATAATGGAGCGCTAGGACAATAGGGTGACGTCTATCCGCCAACGTCATATTCCGACCGATTCCGGCGTTGTTTTGGGGGTCCGGGCATGGTTGAAAGTGTAACTTTTTGAAAATCTAACGTCCGTAACATATGATCAAATTATGACGTCATGCAGTCTTACCAATTGCTTGAATTAAGGTCAGTATTATGGTTGAAACAAAGTGCAAGTTATTTAGACGTCAAAACCTGACCAACTTATTGCGTCTGTGTGAGGTCATAAAAGTGACGTCTATCTGAGTGGTTGAAATAACGTCCTATATCACGTAAGTGGACAATTTCACAAGCTGCGTTGACGCGATTCTACCGCGATAGGTTGATTATGCAGTGAATGGTGTGGGGCATAATAAACGTCCGTACGTCGAACTGCAAGCCGAATCACACTGCTACAAATGTCCCTGTTATTTCTGAAAGAATTTATCTTAGTTAATTGCTATTGCAAGGGCTATGTAAAACTACATAGATTCGTAGATTGTTCTGTGCGACAACAGAGTTCGATTTGCATTTTTGCATGACATTGTACATTGATGGGGCGCATTTTATGTACTAACAGGGCCTATTCTGCGTTACCACATAGTCAGGTGGCTTACACCCAATTTTTGACAACATCGTGGGCGACTGGTCCAAAGTACCACACTTGGCAGATAGCTTCTTATAGCCCTAGAGAAGAATTTAGAAGGGGTGACACCTGAAATTATTTTGGGAAGGGGGCCTAATTTGCATAAATCTTAGATAGTCTACCTGCCGTATATGTATTATTTGTTCCCATATTTGGTGTATTTTTGATTTTTTGATATTTTGAAAAGTATATTTTGCTGATTCTACATACACATCCTTACTTCAATAACATTTTCTAAAGCATAAAATTCACTGAATTATTATGAGGACAAAGTAATGACGATCCAAAATGGCTACTATTATACCCTTTATAAGTTGCGCGCATTTACCTTGTCTCCAGAAATCATCATGAAGCCTTACCAGACCTCAGTATTGATGAGCTTCAAATTCACCAAGTTGCTTAATTGCACAGTTACTCTATTGAAACTTTATGGAAAATCACGTGAACCCACGTTAAGCAACCATTCGCCTAATTTTTAGCGCAATTTACGGACACCTCATTTTCCCCCTTTTTTGAGTTTTGGGCTAAATATCAAGATGCTATCATTTTATACATGATTTCCCATTTATTTTTTGTAAGGGTAACTGTGCCAGTAAGTAACTTTGTGAATTTGAAGTTCATCAATACTGACGTTTGGCGAGACTACTTGATGATATCTGAGGAAAAGGTAAATGGGCGCAATTTTAGGGTAAAATGGTAGCCATTTTTTATCTTTATTATGTCCTCATAATCATCGGGTCTCTGATATGCTTTAGAAAATGTTACTGTTACATCTGTTTGCATGTTAAAACAAGGTGATTTAAATGAAGGTTCCGGCTCACACGGTAATGTTTGGCGCAAATGGTCGATATGGAAAGCGCGATTTCAGAATTCGTTTTTCCATCCAAATGACTGCAAAGTTCTGAATGAATGTTTTAATAATAGGAGTCAGTATTCCTCGTGGTACCAGGATACTTTTTTGTATTTTTAGAGCCATGCTGATACTTATTACATGTATAAGCACGGTTTTAAATTGACTAATTTTGCGTGGTTACAGATATACGGCCAAAACCTCTGGACTCCCTACCTCTTGCCATGATCTTAAAATTCTTCGAAGCCATTGGATTCAAATCGGATGATCCGAGAATTCATGGTCATTTTGATGAACTGAGTGATATCATAAACGCATGTTCCGTGTTGCCGTGTTGTTTGGAGCGGGATTGGCCATTGCCAGACTTTGTCTGGTACTGCGGTATTAACAGTGATAATGCGTGGACACTTATCCCGTTGTGTGGAGCGGGATTGGAACTATGCTTTGCCCGTGCGTAACGGCGGGCCGTCTGGCATTGTCTGGTCGCATCGCGGTGTTTGCTGGGCGCGCGCCTGGACAGTGCGAAGGTCGTAACTTTTTGGTTATGAGTGGTAAAAACCTGATTGAAAAATCAAGTTGTTATTTATTTATTGGGGATTCCTATGATATTAAGCATTTTGATAGGTTTTGAAAATAAGATTTATAAAACTTGCTAAAAGTAAATGATGTAAATCTTACAGAATAGAAACTCAAAATTTGGCCATTTAAATTGTTGTATCTCCAAAGGGCAAACACCTATGAGCCTGATTCAAACGCCATTGATTTTGTTGTGTAATTTGCTTTCAGTGATACAAAACTTGAGATTTCTTTCTTTAAAAAATACAATTCGCCGGACTCCCTACAAGAGGAAACCCATTGCAAGCTGTAAATTTGTAAGCCAGGCACTCCAAAACTCAGTGAATTCAACTAAAAAGATGTTAAAACTCCAACATAATCTTAGCCTTGTTTTAGTGATTTATATTTTATTACGTGTTTTGATTGCTGGCCTCGGCCTTGGCCTCGGAGGTGGTGGCCTCGGCCTTGGCCTTGGCCTCGCGGTTGTGGCCTCGGCCTTGGCCTCGGAGGTTGTGGCCTCAGCCTTGGCCTCGGCCTCGGAGGTTGTGGCCTCGACTACAACACTGGAAAAGAAACACGCATCGCGATATCGGAACGCTTGCGCGTAGTTCAGGCAAGTCAAAAGATCTATCTTTCTTTGTTTTTTAAAATCTTTTTTCCATGGAAAGTGAATTTCGATTTTCAATTATTTAGCTTGACCCACCCACCCACAATTTGGAAAATAGATCGAAATTTTAAAACATTGAAAATCCTGAATGGCCCCTAAGGTACCTCACTTTTCCGCTTATCTTTGGAACAAGTTTAAACATTTAAGATACTAATAATCAATTACAAAAACTCTTTTGGCATAGAATTTGAGCCTTTCTCTCTGACTTAAAGACAACATTTGTTTGCATGTTAAAACAAGGTGTCAAAGTGACTACCCAAAATCCATGCTTTTAGCCGACACACAAATTCACCCTCAACTATATTCCATCCCAATGACATGCCACTCAAATGAAAGATCTTGTTGTCCCCTTTAATTTGATACCAAATTTGTTGTTGAGATGATTGCAGTTCTGAAGATTATTATTAATTTATATTTTTTTCATGTAATAATTAGCTGATGACGTCATAATGACGTCATACATGCCCTTTCCATCATCCAATTTTTGCGTCCGTCTTTTTTTTCGAAAAGGTATAGCATGGAGATGCTTTGGTGAAAAAATGGTGCTTTTGTCCACTGTGTAACGGTTAGCATTTTTGTTACTAATGTACCTCACTATAAATGGTATCTTAGAAAAAGCAGGGGCTTTCGTTAAAGTTCTTTTTGTGGAATTCTCAAGCTTAGCGCTTTCAACACCATCCAACCGCATCTTCTGGCTCGAAAACTAATGATTTGGAATGTTAACCCCAGGCTTATTTTATGGATCAACGATTTTATAACCAATAGAAGTCAATGTAAGTGAATTCCACAATTTCATTCGTCCAGCACACTCACACAGGTGCCCCGCATGGATGTGTTTTGTCACCTGTCCTGTACACTTTGTATACAAATGATCTTACGACTCTGGCAACATCACATAGAATAATTAAGTATGCCGATGACGCTGCTATTGTTGGCTTTCTGGATGGCAAACAAGAATCTCTTGATTGTTTCACTGGTGAGGTGGCACAATTTACTCAGTGGTGTGATGAAAACTATCTCGAAATCAATATCAACAAAAATAAGAGATGGTGATTGATTTTAGGAAAATAAATCAATTACACCAGCTATCATTAAATGCAAATGTGTGGAAGCAGTGTCTGTACATACAACTACTTGGGAACTGATGACCAATTGAAATCTGACGCACGTTGTCAAAATATAACAAGCGGCAAAAGCGTTTGTTTTTTTCTGCGAAAACTCAAGTCTTTTCACGTTGATAAAACTATTTTACAACTGTTTTACCAGTCCATTGTACAGAGTATTCTCACTTTTTGTCTTGTTTGTTTTTACGGAAATATGAGGTGCCAGGATCGGATTAAGTTAGACAAAATAGTTAAGCAAGCCAGTAAAGCTATTGATTTACAACAAGAGTCTCCAGAGGCATTATACAGATCTCTTATGTGCAATAAAATTAAGACAGTTCTTTCCGACTCACATCACCCATTACATTCCAACTTCCAAACCAACTCCAGGAGTAATCGCTTTTTACAACGAAGGATCAGGACACGGCGATACGGCAGCTCATTCGTTCCAGCAGCTATCAAATGGTACAATGAGCAACTGGAACGATGAGCTGTCGTGTGGCTGACTCTGATCCCTCATTCACATAATGTAATAATGTTTGTATATGTAGTAGGTTTTTTTTACATGTAATTACTGGATTTATATAAAATTGTGGTAACTATATTGCATTTTTACATCTTTTTATTTAATGATTGTATGTTTTTATAACCCGTTTCTCTGTCAAGGCACTTTTAATTTCCCTCGTGAGGGATAATAAAGTTCAATCTAATCTAATCTAATCTAATTAACGATTTATGCAAATTAGGCACCCTTCCCAAATGAATTTCAGGTATCACCCCTTCTAAATATGTTCTCTAGGGATATAAGAATCTATCTGCCAAGCTTGGTGCTTTGGACCAGTCGGTCACGATTCGCGACCATATGCCACCTGACTAACAGAGATATTTTGTAGACTTCTGTGTGTCAACAGAGGGCTTCATATATTTTTACAATGCAGTTGTACATTGACGGGGTGCATTTTTGTGAACAATTAATTATTTTAATGACCAGGATGGTTTGAAGCCAACATAATATCCCAATTGCTCCAAGTAATCTCAACCAAAGAAAAAAGGAAAGTGGGGCTTATTGTTAACATTTTTTAATAAGTGGAACTTTAATTCGGTGAAGCCCACTTCTCAAAAACTGCCGGATGGTGTGCACATATATTGCAACGCCAGCACCGTGCGTCAACCAATCTTTGGCGACTTTATATAGTCCTAAGTTGTGAAGTTATTTTGATAAGAAATTACGCCTAGCCCGGCCGTTGATTGGTCGAAAATTCTCAGCTGACCCGATGATGTGTAGTGTGGAGGCTTCCTCAAAGATGTCGATAGTTAAAGTTTGCATAGGGCTTATAATAATTATCTCTATGTTCTCGATTTGTGGTCAGGGTAAGTTTTTCTTTATTATTATTATTTTTTGTTTTACTTTGGGTGATCTTCTCACTTATTTTCACTTGTGCCATTCTTTTCTTTTGGGTCTTTTATCCCCTGCCGTGCAGGTATACAGCTTACGCAACTCCACGACGAGAAGCAACATGGATACAGTGGTACTGTTTGTGGCAGTTTGGTGGATTGCCAACATGGTTGCCACTATAGCATCAAAGAAAGCAGTGAGTGGCATCAAGCCTGACGCCACTGACAGTCTGACTACTTGGACAGGAACAGCGGCCTTAAAGGATCTCAGGTGGATTGAATTGACAATGCTACAACACCTCTTTGGGGCGCTGTTAGCCAACACGTGGCTCCTTGTAGTCCGTCGCAAGTCAGTCTTTCCCAAAGAAAGTCTCAATCCCAAATACATGCTACTTGCAGTGACTGGCAACCTAGTGGGAAATCTGGCCACTAACGCATCTTTTGCTGCAGTCAGTTCGAGTCTAACTCAAGTCATCAAATCATGTGAACCAATCTTTACCTTTGTGTTCACACTGCTGTTTTACAAGAACAGTGGTAACTTGACCTGCAATGTGCTGTTTTCAATCATCGCCATGGTGGTGGGCACATGTCTGTTTATCTCAGGCGAGGTGTCCTTCAATATTTGGGGACTTGGTGCTGCTGTTATTTCTAACATCGCTTTCCCGATACGTAACATCTACCTGAAGAAGTTGGGTCAGTCTTGGGATGATCCTCTTCAAAAGATTGCAGTGGTTTCTAACTTGAACGTCCTGATTCTGCTTCCATTTGCGATCATGAGTATGAGCAGCTTAGCTAAACTGCCTCCTATGGAGAGTTGCACCTCTGCCACCTTCCACTTCATCTACAACGCCGCCTCCATAATGGTGCTCCAAGCATATGATCCTGTGGAACATGCCATGTTGAACCTCTCGAAGAGAATGTTTGTTATTCTGGCAAATATGATTGTCTTCTCTACACCGTTTACATTCTGGACAGTCACTGGTCTCTTGGTTATTTTCATTGGACATTATAATAATCAAGGAGGCCGCATTTTTAAGCAGATAATGAAAATGCGGCGATGTTTCTCTCCTGCCATCATCATCTTTGGTATTTCGTCATTTTGTTGGTTCGTGGGATTCTTTCGATCTGATGCACTCATGAACCAATTACAAATGCAACTTACACAATACCAACCGAGAGAAGTCATCACTACAGCTTGGGTATATGAACGACCGATTCCATACAATGTTGTAGAAAACATTGAAGCTTTTTTGGATAGGAATCCCGGTATGACCGTGAAGGTATTCTGCGGTACCTCCCAGTGTATGAAGGCAGTGCAAGATACACATAACCCAGAGATTACAGGGGAATTTCTAGTGCTACCAGACATCTTTAAGAATACCCCTCTGGAGCTCTGGTTAGCCCGACATCCAATCCACAAGATTCTGACAGGTGTTGACTTTGAAGATCACGTGTACGAGGCAGTGAGGTTAGCTCTGTTATGGCATCATGGTGGCATTCATTTCGATCCCTCGATCAAACACGGCGAGTTCACTATCCCAGGGCACCAAGAGGCTTGGGTTAGTATTGGGAAAAACCTCACACAAACGAAAACACATGGAGTTCTCAGTGTGTCTCGGTTTCCAGTGCAGAGCGCTTTCATTGCGAATCTTACCAAAGCGTTTTGTCGCGAATACTCTCGGAATATTACCAATGGATATCCACGCTCGTTGCAGAAGTTTGATTTTCAGGGAGCGGTCAGTGATATGTTTAACCAATCTTGCATGTCTGGAGACCATTGTCCCACACACATAGAAACTGACCTCGAAAGGATTTTCTGTAGTTGATGCAAGAAGACGCCATTTCGGAACACTTTCGTACGCACGCAGAGCAAGTCGATTTGATGACGCAAATCTTGGGGATGAGGTACAAGGTTTCCCTGGGATACAATTCTTACCTTTCGTTGACCGTTTTGTTGATAGAGATAACTTTGATAAAGCAAAGAGGGATAATCATATCCGGATGTTTTTCAACGCGTGGTATGGAGATGAAGGGATGACTTGGCCCCCACCGCGAAACATCGACCCCATCATGCTGTCTGTGCATATTAATCATCAAGTCAGGCCAATGTTCACAAAATATATTAAATACCTTCAATCTAAAGAACAAATAGGATGCAGGGATTCTGACACTCTGAAGTTTCTGAAGCAAAACAACGTTGATGCCTTCCTTTCTGGCTGCCTAACACTCCTCATCAAAACTCCCAACATTGAAAACAAGCGTTCAGGCCAAATAGTCCTGGCCGACGTGGATAAAGCATTTGCTGCCCTTCTCCCTCCGGATATTGAATTGATAGCCATTCGTGTCACGCATTTTGGTGTAGGTGGCGGCAAATCTACCATCAGGGAACGTTTTCAAGCAGCATACGATTTGATACAAAACTACTCCGAGGCACGTGTGGTTATTACGCAACGCATCCACTGCGCACTACCCTGTGTTGCCATGGGAACACCGGTTATTTTCATCAATTCCAATCACATGCCCGGTGGAGGCGCAGAACGTGGTTTGAAAGTCTCCTCCCGTGTCACGGGACTTACACCTCTTTTCCACACTGTAGATGCCTTCAAAATGTCTCAAGAATCGATTGCGCAATGGCTGCGTGATTTCAACTGGAGAAACCCCCCGCCGAACCCCGACGTAAGCATGCTAATGCGCCTTCGGGCCACGGAGTGGAATGTGATTCGACAGGACCCAGTTTTGTACGATAGCGCTCGTAAATTTGGCCTGCTACCCCTATCACCTCCCGCCACAAACACGCCGAATCAATTAGTGTTCCATTTAATCCTGAACCGTACCAGAAACCTTACAAGCCTGGACTGGCCAAAATGGCGGACCATTGAATCGATTTTTTATCATTATCCGCATGCTAGGATTATCATTCATAGTGATAGCTTACAGACAGGTCAGTTTGATGTATTAACAGAGTCCGGTTACACTATTGAAGTACACAGCCTCAGTGCCAGCATTGGTAATAACATAATGAAAAACAAAATTGATATCAAATATTTCCGGAGATTTGGATCCCGTTTAAACGAAAAAGACTTTGCAAAACTGGCGGTACTATTCCAATGGGGTGGGGTGTACATTGACGCAGATGTTATCCTCTTGCGACAACTCAATCTTTCGTTGATAAATACTCTAGTTTGGGGAAGTAAGGAGCAGAATTCATTCGATCTTTCTTTCATGAGGTTTGAGAGACGTCATCCATTCCTAGAGACTGCTATCCTAAAGGCTTCTGAACGGCAGGCATCTCCAAAAGACGGAAATTTCTCCGCATTCGAAGCATTATTGTTTCATACTTGGTCTAACTACTTTAAAAATAGTGTGAAAGTTTTGGCCCAAAAAGATTTCTTCAAGCAGTTCAGTGCCCCAAATGAAAGGGATTGCCTGCAGAGCACATCCGGACCTGTTTTTGAATCCAGTATGAAACAAGTTCGACAGGAAGTGCGTTTCGCAAAAGTGAAGGGGTTGTTAACAAACCTAAGCAAATTGAAAAATGGAACCATTTGCAAATACTTGTTCAACTCATTTTGTGTGCTGTGTAATAACATGTACTAACGCAAGTCATGTCGAAAGCAGACTTGTATTCGAGTCACGAAACATCGAGTCCAAGTCCGAGTCCGAGTCACATTTCTCGAGTCAAAGTCCGAGTCCCGAGTCCTCCAGGTCGAGTCCGAGTCCGAGTCACGAGTCACAAAGGTCGAGTCCAAGTCCGAGTCACGAGTCACCTCTAACATTGTATTGGAAAAACGTACATTAGGGAATGGACCGATCCAGTAAGCTCCGCCCAGTGCGCACGTGGGCAAATTTACACGTGCTCCTCTCCAATGCCACGCTGCATTTTCCTTACGCGCGCATCATACGCGCGTGAACGCATGTCGGACTTTAGTGCACGCACTTCGGACATAAATCACGGCTGTGATTGGTCAGAACACCAAGGGGCGGTGCTTACTGGATCGGTCCATTCAGAGATTCAGAGTCACCTTTGATATAGGCCTACATGTACAGTATGTCTGCCATGACATAACACGGTACGAGGCAAGGGAAAACCTAGGCCACTTGTTAGGATGCACACGCCAGGTGGCGATTGAAGTTTGACGTAGTGCCGGTTTTCTCCTCTGTTTTCCTCTTGCAGAACTTGCATTCTGCACTTGATCTTCCATTGGCATTTCTCTTGAAGTTAAGATACCCAAAATGGACAATTTTTGGAGTGGATGCCATCATAATCTTCGTTGCAACTTGCATGTAACGTTACCGAAACGGGCAGATCAGCAGACTATTCGTACGTATCGCGTTATCGCGATGCGACAGCAATACACGTGTGAACGACAGGACGTCTGACAAGAAAAGTCTGGTACCTTACGCTTTCAATCTTGCACCAATGCAGTATTACGTGCGGATGGCGGGGTACAAGTTTCGGTACATTGATTATTTTCTTTAATCAATATATGGGTAACCGGCCACGGCCACGCACGCACCGCATCGAGCGCCCTGTACGTGTATTGCACAGTAAAGAAAACGATCGACTTAACGTATGTGCGCGTGTGCAGTGCGGTAATTTCCGTCGAGTCACAAGTCAGTTCGAGTCCAAGTCCGAGTCCGTAGCCCCGAGTCCGAGTCCGAGTCGTAAGTCAAAGTGACTCGAGTCCGAGTCCGAGTCATTAAAAATGTGACTCGAGTCGGACTCGAGTCCGAGTCCGAGTCACGAGTCATACAAGTCTGCGAAATAGTGTACAGCGATATGCTATATAACCTTTTTTAGAACATTGCAAAAATTTAATTCTTCAATAGCAGCAAACTTCTAAACCTTCATCAATAACTCGGCATTCACGTCTAGTTTTACCCAATTGACGCCCTTAGAGCAAGCTGAGCAACCGTGTACACTAAAAATTATGGCCTACTGCAACAATCTAACTGCTGTGGGTAAATCTTTCGTCATCATTTTTGAAGATGATCAAAACTATAATGCACAACCTCTACGTCATCTTCCGAGGTTCCAAATCAAAATAACAGTTGTCTTATTCTACTCTAATTTTCCTCAGTCATTGTCAGCGAGCAGATATCTTTTGGACGAAAATATGAGCTACACATTTGGGTGGTTTTTTTTTTACTTAAAAGGGCGATGTTAAGCATTAGTTTGCTTTGATTCACATCAATAAGCTGGCCCTCCTTAATTTGCTGTACTTGATGTATTTCTCGACCATCCTAAAAAGTCTCACACTTTAGATGTTTTGCCTCCAACTTGGAATTTTACATGTAGGATCATAATTTTATTCCTTTGGTGCATTTGTTCGTTGAAAACAACAAAATTGCATAAAATCTTACGTGGGGTGTAAAACAACTAACCTGTGGAACATTCAGCACATTTTTGCGTCTCTTGACTTGATACCATTGCTAATGGACTTAAAATACACTTTTCAACAATCCCCTTTCAAGAATGTTTCTTTTTTAAAGATTATATGTTACACACGTGTTTAATAAAACAACATAAGATATACTGGTAAAGGGTGATATTGAGGGTATAGTGTGGCTTGAACATTCAAAATAATACCAATGCAGAGTATTCGCACAAAATGCCCAGCAAAGAGAAAAATGCCAAGCTCGACCAGCTCAAAAATATTCGAGGGTTGAAAATTGCACATTTAAATGTGCAAAGCCTCTTTCCAAAAATTGAACATTTGGGTCTCTTTTTGGCAGAGCACCCTATCCACCTACTCACCCTTAGTGAAACTTGGCCCCATAGTGGTATCGATGATGCTGAAATTAACATCGAAGGTTGCACTGTAATTCGTAATGATTGTGAGGGCACACAAACCAGCACGGTGGAGTTGCATGTTACATCTCTTAGCCTACTCCATTCCTTATCGCAATATGTCAGACATTCACAGTGACATCGAATCCCGCTGGATAGAGGTTAAACAGAAAAGCTGTAACCCGATTGTTTTAGGTGTTATTTACCTCCCATACAAACGATGTGAACATCTGCCTAATCTTAAAAACGTGATGAATCAAATTAATTTTGGGTACCAGGATTGCTCATGGTAAGTGACTTTAACCTTTATATGCTTGATGATGCAGAGCGTTCAAACATTGACGATTTCTGTTGTGAATTTCAAGTGGAGCAACTGATTGACAGTCCAACAAGAGTCACACCAACCTCCAGCACATATATCTCACGCCCTGACAAAATTACTGTCTCAAATGTCTTCCCTCTCTGGCTAAATGATCACTCGATGGTTTTGCGAAATGAAGGAAAACAAATGTACATATTAAAGTTCCTCCAAAGGTCTCAGAAATAAGAAACTTTAAACACTTTGACGAATATCAGTTTTTTAATGAGTTGTTTGATGTGTCTTGGGAACTTATTCAAACCACACAGATGATATCGATGAAGCTCGGGACATGTGGGAACAAAATAGTGTTAAATGAAGCCTGCAATGGACATGAGCCATATCGGAAAATTCGCCAAAGAAGAAAATAATATATGGCCTTTTGGGTGACAAAACAAATGCTTGAGTTGGGTCGTAAACGGGATGCCATGAGGGCTAAAGTTCAGAAGACCTCTAAACACGAGGATTGGCCTAATGACGTAATGGCTTTGTTTACATATGCGCTCTCCTATGGGAGCGAAGTCGGGACGCCAGACAAAGTGGGGATCGACCGTCTACCACATAGGAAAGCGCACATGTAAACAAAGCGTGACGTCATTAGGTCTCAGGCCTATCCGGTTCGTAAGTGACTTCGTCATACACGCGCACGCACCACTGATTACGAGCGCCCATTGGATAAACACTCAAGTTGCGTTAACTTCCGGTTCCATTGGTGCCATGCTACACCATGTACAGTAAGTTGAGATGACGTCACACTTACGAACCGGATTGGCACCCAATCTCTGTCCAATGGCTCATTATGCATGTCCTATGTTCCTATAAGACCAATGCAGGTAAATGCACTTTCCAATGAGTGGACCTTGGGATGGAACAATTAAGTTAAACACCTCACATCAGAGACAAGTCGCATCACTATCCAACTGTTTAAAAGTTCTCTTATTACTTGAATTTTAATTAACAATTGTTGACTGATGTGAGGTGGGATATGACGTTTTGAACACCCGAGGGGTGCATAGCACCCGAGGCGAATACGCCCCTCGGGCGTTCAAACGTCATATCCCACATCACAGCAGTCAACAATTGTTTTGTTATACCTCTGTCTTGCATTCTTTGGATTTTGATGTAAAAATCACGAAAACAAACAGAAGTAAACACAACAATCATGACAATCGAACGTCAACTCACATGCATGTCGCGTGCTCGAAACAGCTGATCGTCTGCTAGTTCGCTGCTCCCACTCATGTGTGAAAACATGGTAAAAATAGCGTGGGTACCAACGATACAAGCGTTTCACACCGTACGTACCGTACGTAGTCATAGCACACTCCCTGTGGGATATCACGTACGTGATATCCCACAGGGAGTGTGCCATGACTTTTTATAATCTTAACACGTGATCGTTCTAGGCCAATGAAAATACAGTATTCAAGACAGAGGTATAACAATACATGTTGTCCTTCTTATCTCTCTTTCATTTTTGATTTAGTTTAATTGGTTATATTTGTTTTGTATTTTATATTTCTATTTTATATATCTTTTAACAGCTTTTTATGCATGATTTTAAATTATTATTTATTTTACCATCATTTTAGTATAATTTAATTATTGTTTTAACTGTTTTAGGTCTGATTCATTCATTAAAAAATTACCTTTTGTCCTGTTTTTGATATTTTCCATGCATGATCGTGATGGCTCTATTTTTGAAATGATGATGTTCCATAAAATTGTCTACATTTTGTATTATTTTCTCTTTAGAAGTTTTTGGGCGTGTAGTTAGCTGTTGTGTTTGTTTCTAGCTCGTTTGATTTCTATTTTTAAAATACTATTTGTTGGGCGTGTTCTTAATATTGATTCCATTCGTTCACAGATTTGGTTGTTTCATTATATTAATGCCTTTTGTGGTTACAATTTATAAATATTCATATGTATTTTTCTTGCTTTTTTTGATCTCTTAACTTCATCGTGCTTGCTTTTTTAAATTAATGTTGATTTCTAAGCAGTTTCTTTCCTTTGTTTTAATAGTTTTCATCCTGTTACTTTCGTTTTGTTTTTCACATGTTTGATTTTACGTAAATTTTGACACTTTTTTATGCATATTTTATTTTAAAATGTTTAACTTATAATTTTTTTCTAACATTATTTAAAGAATTTTGGTGTGTTTACTGTTTTCACTGGTTTCTTTATACCTTTTTAACTTAATTCAATAACTTATTTTGATGTATTCAGGGCCCTTAAGAATAGCAGTTGAAATTACTGAAAAGGCTACCCTTTAACTCACCCTGGATGATAAACAATGTTCGTTAGACCTGATTGAAAGGTCATAGCATTAAAATAAAAAAAAAGAATATGTTTGGGTAAATGTTATTTTTTGTTAAACAAGAACGAAATGTAGACTTTTGTTCAAGGTATGATTTTTTTGGTTCATACAATAATTATTACAATATTGGAAAATCACTTCTTTAACATAATTGACATTTTCTCAGCAACACAATGTGTTATTTTCATGATTTTTTTTCAGTATTTGAAAGAAAAAGCTCTCACCTTTAATCTGTTATCCAAAACATAACAATTCACCAATCACGTTTTTGGAAAAAAGCAAATGTTTCAGGATTACATTTTTCTGGGGTCACCCTGTATTTATATGTTATACTTTATAATATTAATGTTCTATTTAAACTGCATGTGTCAATAAAAAGAGATAAAATTGAAATTTCGGTTCTTGATTACTTAGTGATGTTTCACAGAGGGCGAATATATATCAAGAAGAACGGCTACGCAGTCAAAAAGCGTTCCGCCGCTCCTGGTCGATGCACCTGCTCAAAAGAGACTTCTCAATTTATTTCATGTAAATGATTTACATGAAATAAATTGAGAAGTCAAGTTTGGATTTTCTTTCATAAATGTTGCAGCATTCGGATTGGTTAAAAGTGTACCAAGTGTGTCCCTTTTTTAAGCCGCCGATAAGCCATAATTATGTAGGCCTACAAAGCAATATAATCATGAGCCAGTCGATAGTAAATGATGGCATTAATCAAGACAAACAATTTCTGGTTTTTGTCTTTTTGTTTTTGAAATTGAAGCAGGAATGTAAATTCGATGCGGATTAACATCATATAACTAATGGGGCAAACAATACCGAAGTGTCTTCTTTTACTCACGTCATGCGCGACCCAGGCGCAGGGGCGCACCCAAGGGGGGATTTTTTTGTAAATTTTTTTTTAGTCGCACAATTTGACCTTGGTGATATGTATGTGGCCTATTTTCGAGTAGTAAAATAGGGGTGTAAGTGCGCCACCAACGTCAAAATAGTCCCCCCCCCCTTCGCTCGTAACCCCCGTCCTGCAAACAGGACGCTGGGATACTCTGATGAGCTTCACAGAATCTTGTGAAGGAAGTGGCCTATGACCTATGTATAAAGCATCTGGCTGCAGCTGTTCAAGACCGCAGTTAGACATTGTGCGCAAATGCTATCCGAAAATTCTCATAGAATTGCGCGCATTCCCTACTGGATGTGATTTCTGTTTCATTGCAGACCATGTGTCTCACAATTGAGAATTTTTTTTGAGCCCCCCCCCCCCCAGCCAAATCCTGGGTGCACCCCTGCGCACGCGTCCGCGGGCTGAACAATACCACAACAGTTGTTCGCATGAGTAGAAAAGACGTTTTTAAATATTAGTAGAAACATTACTAAAAGGGAACATTATATGTTTTACTTTTATATGTAGATTTAGATTTTTCATTTTTAAAACAATATAAGCATAATAGTTACCACAATAGGGGAGGGGGCGCTATATATAGTTACTAGCGGGATGCCGCGCTTCGCGCGGCACCCGCTAGATGGGTGGAGTTGACTGTTTCGTAATAATTACTGTATACAATGAAATCTCGATAATTTAAACTCTAATAACTCCAAACAACTGTTAAGTCAAATAAAGAATCAGACCCTCTGCTGCACGCAGGATTCGCCATCAGTCTCGCCTAAGTTGTATTTGCGTGCACATAACGTTTCCTGCGGAGATTGTGCGAGGGTCCAGGACATATTGTCAATATAGGGGAAGGGGCTAGCTAGGGTGAAGGGTGCTAGTTGGAACGCCCAATTTCCGTAAAACCCGTCAACCATGTCACCAATATTTCCGGGGATGGGGAGAAATATTTCCAGGGATGGGGAGAAATGGTTTTTGTTATAGAGGGGAGATGGTGATATTGAAATCGCTGATATTGTGGAGGTTTATGTTTGTGCTGGGATTCATACCGTTTAAATGTTGTTTTAAATTGCGCGCCGATTAGGAAGGTCTTGCTGTCAACAGTTGAATGAAATTAAGTATTTATTGCCGACCGATTGTCTCATGCGATGTCTCATTATATAAAGCTCATAAATAATGTTGTGCTAGAATATTGTCCAGTCAATTTGAACATTGATTTTTCAAGGTGCCAAACCATTAAGGACGTATACACCAACTGTACAAATAGGTAATTTAGACGAAACGCGGTTTGATCTTGGCCTATACAAAATCGTATCCATCGTTCTCACTACAGAGGAGAGGAGGGGGCAGCCAGTGGGGGTGGGGGTTGGATATTGTGTGGGCGTCGCCAGGATTTTTCTAGAGGGGGCAAAACATATTTTGGCCCAAAAAATTCCTGGTTTTCTCAACACATTCTCGATTTATCAGTTTTAGAGGGGGGCAGGGACATTTTGCACCCCCAACCCAAACCCATTAAATTCACACCACTATGACTTTGCGCCTCTTTTTTTTTTTTTTTTTTTTTTTTTTTTTCGGGGGGGGGGGGCCCCCCCCCCCTCCTCGCGACGCCCATGCCTATTTATGTTACACCTGTGAATGGTCACATATTATATTTCCGGGGAAGTGGGCAACAATTTATATTTGTTACGGTGAAGGGGGTATTTCTTATTAAAGTAGAAGTTAATGTCATTATAGCAGTTGGTGTTTTTATTATGGTGGTGGGGTTGTACAGCAAAGTACTGTAACACGTTCATTTGCAGAAGAGAGTAAAACTAAAAGAAAGGACATATTGGAGCACTTCATAATTATGTCAAGCACCACATGTTAAATGTATTTATTACAAAACTGTGAAAATGAAATCAGGTATACAATCAGAATTTTTTAGTAATAATGTATTTGCAGCATTCATTACTGTACAGGGTAGTACTTCGACAAAAGTCAGGGGATATAATTGTTGTCAGTTTTCGGAGCAATTTTCGCAAGGGACGTCGGTCCAGGCTTGTTTACCATAGGCACAAACATTCCATGAAAGACTTTCAAGCAAGACGGCCAAAGGTTATTGTGCAATTGCATTTTTTTGTTAAAAGCTGTAATCATAAATAATGACAGTGGCATTGTAAGTTACAGGACAACATTTTTTAATGAGTGTTGGTGAAAACTCATGAGAAATGTAGGGGTATGCGAGTATGAATATTTTGTTGTGAAATTTTAAGAGTGATTATGTAACTCGGTAATCAAAGACATTGTTTTGTTATCAAATAAGTCTGCTTGGCCAGTAATTATCGGGTAATCATTCCATCATTATTCTTGGGTACAACTAAGCCAAGGATATAATTTAAAAAAAGGATAGACATAAAACAGCAGAAAAGAGTGAGTTTTTTTGCACTATTTCATGACTTCTAAAAATAAAATTATGGCTAGAAGGAAAATGTGTTTTGAATGGGTAAAGAGAAAAACCAGGAATCTTGCAGTTGAACTGGAAAGAATAGGTGTGTCACGTCTTCGTCTTGAGTTGAGATTCTTGCTTTGGGAACTGGTTGAAGCATGCACTGGAGCATGCTTGGAGCATGGTTGGAGCTGGTCATGTGATGTGGGTGTCATGGAGAGTCCTGTTTAAAGGAGTTAGAAAGAAAAGAATAACGACTAAGGTGAAGAAAACTTGTAAACAAAAATACATCGGCTAACAATAGCTCTTTATCCTGCTTGGGTTCATGTCTGTTGTCGAGTCATTTGATTTTCTGCCAGAGTGTATTCTCTAATATCCACTATTCTAACTGTGTTGGTTTCAGGTTTTAGTCTTTGCCTGTATTTTTTGGTTTTTGGCCTGAGGTTTGAACTTGATCACGTCTTGAATTTTGATTTGAGGGTTTCTTTATTAAGTTGGTTATTGGTCTTTGATTTGCAGTAAATTAATTTTGTTTTGCCTATGACTTATGAGTATGAAAGTCATTTCTTTAAAGGAAGTTTTACGTATGATTTGCCGTGTTCTAAGATTACCACAAAGATTTAGTGTGCATAATTTGTATGGAATGAATGTACATTTCATGGCCTATATACAAATGCAGCAGGTTTTTTTCTAGCTAGTAGTAGGCCTATAGGCCTAGGCCTAAAACAAACTAAAGCAAAATACAAAAATAAACTACAAACAAAGCCCAATTGTGAAATCAAGAGTTGGCAAAGTTCTACAAACATGTTCGGGTACATGTTCCAAGTGAGGCCTGTATTTACGGAGGTCATGCAGTAAATTGGCAACATTAAGCCTAGTAAGTTAACCCACGCCACGGCCAAACTCTCGATGTCCGAGGCCTCCCCCCGTACGTACAACCCTCCCCGTACAACCCTCCCCGTACTCACAAACTGAAACTCACAGTCACACTTTTCACAAACAACAATGCTTCTCATTGCCAGTGGCGTTCGAAAGAATACCACTTTTCACAAACAACAATACATATCATAAGGAGACTTACCGTTCAAAGAGAAAACTGGAGCAAGGAACAGATATACATCAACCATGTCAACAACGCTGTGCTGAAGAAATGTGGGGCATGCAAGTTGCATGCGCTGCATGCTCAGCGCTCATAACGAACGTATACGTGGCACGTCAATTATCCGGCCCGTACGCAAGATGGCCGGCGAGGCCCAATGGGGAAGGGAATTATGGGAAATAGGGTGGAAAATAGCCGGGCCCCGTTCCGCTTCCCCCGTAGCCAACGCGCGCGATGAGGACGGGAGACCGGTCGGGAAAATGGCAGCGCCCTCCAAATTTTCGTAATTGTAGTATAGAGGACCACAGTTCAACGCGCTCCGCGAAAAAAGGGGACCTGGCAGGGAACCAGTCTAATATGAATGGCCACAGTGGAACAGTAGATGGCGCTGTGCAAATGGTTTATCAAATCGCTTCCATTTGCTCTATAAACACTCAAATAAAATGGACATGTTATGTTTTATAGTTCCCATGTAATGTCCATCAGTAAAGCCAAAGATGCAGCTCAAAGCCCTGCATTTCTGTTGCACACAATAGAATTTTTCTTTATTCTTTTGAAAGCCCTGCTGGTTTTCAGCCGATTCCGTAGTGTAGTGGTTATCACGTCCGCCTAACACGCGGAAGGTCCCCGGTTCAAGCCCGGGCGGAATCAATTTTTCCCAGTTTTTTTTTTTTTTAATATTTCCCCGCACCACACGTTTACGGTCGCTTCTCTGTGTGAACATCTATATATATAAATTTTTGTCATACCTCTGTCTTTATACTGTATTTTCATTGGCCCAGGACGATCACCTGACCGGGCGATAAATATGCATGGCACACTCCCGTTGTATATCACATTGTGATATCACATGCATGTAGACTAGTCCCCGCCCCACAGTCCAAACATTATGCGCGGACCGCGTTTAAACCAGACTATACTTGTACTCATTGGTACCCCGCAGTACTTTCACGTTCCACAATATAATGTATAGCAGTGAGGGAGCAGTGCATTTGCAGACGATATTTACTTTAATGTGGCGGCCAGCGACGAGCGGCATTAAGATTATGTTTACGTTTTGACTGACTCTAGAAAAACAAGTAAAACACATCATCAAGACAGAGGTATGACAAAACAGTTGTTGACTGATGTGATGTGGGATATGACGTTTTGAACACCCTCGGGGACGCATAGCACCCTCGGCTTCGCCTCGGGCGCTATGCGTCCCTCGGGTGTTCAAAACGTCATATCCCACATCACATCAGTCAACAACTGTTAAATATATTATTATTTTTTTTTTTATTTCGTTTAAATACTTAATGTGTTTTGAGCATCATAGTTCGGTCACTTCGGTGGCCACTTATTGATAGGCGCATTATGTACGTGTACGCCTATTATATTACACTTTTGTCATGCCAAACCTGTTGGGCAAACTACGTCCGCATTGATTACACATGTATCATGAATGTCGAGTGCATTCCGCCGTGTCGTAGTTGATGTGTTGTAAGTTTTGAAACAGTGAATGCTATACTAATGAGCGGGTATTATTCGCAAGAAATTTCTTCCCCGTGAGTATGTTCTTCGTAAGTATATAAGCTGGGTTTTTTTTAGCTGTTCACAATTTCATTTATTCTTGGAAGTGTGCTATTTGAGGTAGTTACTGAGTAGGCCTATATTGAGAACAAAATCCACTGTTTCAGTCATATAAAACTAATAATGTAATATATAACGTTAGTTAGAGATAGCTTGAGTAACTCCAGCGCATATATGCTCATCGGGAATTCGACATAACTATAATGAGTGCTAACTATGTTGTATCCGTAGGTTCAAAATGGCAGAGTCCGTAACTCCCAAAAAAAACCGGACTCCACAAAAACCTTTTCCGGAAAGCACAACAACAGAAAAATCCAACTGTTGTAATTTTTATTGGAAAGATTTGTTAACAACGGGAGCTATACTCCCTATGGCTTGTGTTTCAAAAAGTTTAAAGGGAAAATACAACATTTGCAAACATCAAAAAATAAAACTACCAAATTATTTTGAAATACCTTGCTGGAGGCTGTTGGTGAATGACGGTCTAAAGCATCCTGTAAAACCATGGTACCTGGTGTGCTGACATTTTCAAGAAAAATGGTATTTTCGTATCAATTTCCAACGCTGGTCGGCCGACCAGCGTTGGAATAAACTGGCTCAATACTGGCCACAATTGACCATATTTAGTTAGTCCACATTTGTTTGCTATCGATTACTATGCCAGCTAGACTGGTTCCCTGACCTTACAATTCCCCAGTGTCTATAAATTGCTCTGTTTCATCTTAAATGGAGTCAGTGATCCAGACTACTGGAAAATGATTGTGTTTTTTTTTTTGGTTTTTATAGTATCTACGAATCCAAAAACGTCAAAAAAAGTCATTGAAATAATATTTGCTACATATTACCAACCCCCCAAATCCATTTATTTCTGAAAATTACAGCAAAAGCAAATGTATATTCCATTGAGCACCAATACTGGTGGATATGTGCGCTTTATATAAATACACATTATTATTATTATTAATCCTCAACGCACCTTCCGGATGAGAAATATACCAGTGTTGTTAGAACGTACGAAAGCCCTGTAGTGCCATAGTACGAAAGCCCTGTAGTGCCATAGAGATTTTTTTTCCTCGAAGTTCGTTTTTAGGAGATTTTTTTTCTCGAAGTTCGTTTTTACGAGATTTTTTTTCTCGAAGTTCGTTTTTAGGAGATTTTTTTTCTCGAAGTTCGTTTTTACGAGATTTTTTTTCTCGAAGTTCGTTTTGAGGAGATTTTTTTTCTCGAAGTTCGTTTTGAGGAGATTTTTTTTCTCGAAGTTCGTTTTGAGGAGATTTTTTTTCTCGAAGTTCGTTTTGAGGAGATTTTTTTTCTCGAAGTTCGTTTTGAGGAGATTTTTTTTCTCGAAGTTCGTTTTGAGGAGATTTTTTTTCTCGAAGTTCGTTTTGAGGAGATTTTTTTCTCGAAGTTCGTTTTTAGGAGATTTTTTTTCTCGAAGTTCGTTTTTAGGAGATTTTTTTTCTCGAAGTTCGTTTTTAGGAGATACATTTTCTCGAAGTTCGTTTTGAGGAGATATATTTTACGGAGTTAAAGTTACGGAGCCCCTAAAAGGACATCCAAAATTATCTTCTTATCTCGTGCGCACGACATAATATCTCGTGCGCACGACATAATTATCTCGTGCGCACGACATAATATATCGTGCGCACGACATATATCTCGTGCGCATGAGATGGGTGTCGGACGCTTCGCCCCATTTCCACGTCGCCCCATGTCACTTCGCCCCTAACCACTTCGCCCCATCCCCACTTCGCCCCAATTCCACTTCGCCCCATCCCCGCTTCGCCCATCCCCACTTCGCCCCATCCCCGCTTCGCCCCATCCCCACTTAGCCCCATCCCCACTTCGCCCCATGTAGATTGGTATTGTCGTTCTCAGATAAGTGGGAGACGGGTTGGTATAGCCGGGTTGGGAACAAAGTTGGATCTTTTACTTCAAGCTTTTTTTCTCGGTAGCGGAGAGTGATAGCTTGAGAGGTTTGTTATGAATTGTTCATTTGGTCAATATTGGTGGGCTAATTCTTTCCGTTGGTTAGCAATTAGTGAATCTGTTGGAATTGTTTTTAAGCCAATAAAATACATTTAGATGAGATTTTTTTTTACATGTAAAAGCTGGGGCGAAGTGGGGATGTGGCGAAGTGAGAATGGGGCGAAGTGAGAATGGGGCGAAGTGGAGATGGGGCAATGTGGGGATGGGGCGAAGTGGGGATGGGGCGATGTGGTTAGGGGCGAAGTGACATGGGGCGACGTGGAAAAGGGGCGAAGCGTCCGACATTCCATGAGATGTATTTCGTGCGCACGAGATATTATGTCGTGCGCACGAGATATATGTCGTGCGCACGTGATAATTATCTCGTGCGCACGAGATATTATGTCGTGCGCACGAGATAAAAAAATAATTTTGGATGTCCCTTTAGGGGCTCCGTAACTTCATAAAACTTCATAAAAATTTCCTCAAAACGAACTTCGAGAAAAAAAATCTCCTCAAAACGAACTTCGAGAAAAAAAATCTCCTCAAAACGAACTTCGAGAAAAAAAATCTCCTCAAAACGAACTTCGAGAAAAAAAATCTCCTCAAAACGAACTTCGAGAAAAAAAATCTCCTCAAAACGAACTTCGAGAAAAAAAATCTCCTCAAAACGAACTTCGAGAAAAAAAATCTCGTAAAAACGAACTTCGAGAAAAAAAATCTCGTAAAAACGAACTTCGAGAAAAAAAATCTCCTAAAAACGAACTTCGAGAAAAAAAATCTCGTAAAAACGAACTTCGAGAAAAAAAATCTCCTAAAAACGAACTTCGAGGAAAAAAATCTCTATGGCACTACAGGGCTTTCGTAAGAACGGGCCCTCTGATAGTCTGATTATCCTCTTATAGAGATCGGAAATGTCCCCTTCCTTGCTTACCAGGTAGGGATCGCTCGTGATTATTAGAATTAAAATTATACAGGGGTGTGAAATCTCAGCTTTAAAGCTGATTTCAGCTTTTTTGGTTTGAATTTCGGCTTTTTCCCCTCACTTGCTGTATACAAAAGATTTGCAAAGTTCATTTTTTAACACCTTTTCCAGCTGTTTTCAGCTTTTTTTTATCAGTGGTCAATAGACAGTGATGAGATACAAAGAGAGACTATACACAAATTGTGAACTTGTAGTTGCATAAAAGTACGTGACAAATAGTAACACTTCCTACTGGATCAATGACCATCGAAGGCAAAGGTGAAGATATCGTATTGATCATTTTTGCTCATCCGGGCAGCAGATGGCAGTTGGAGGTCGTATACTAGAGAAGCAACGTAATAATCTGGCATTTGTCTTTGTTAACCATTATGGAGTATACCACGTCCACAAATCGCCGGTCCAATGCAACTAGTGAGGCAGTACATGCATTCCTACGACACGATCGGTCTTTTTCCATCGTTGTGAACTGGGGGAGGTATTATTTTTTGTAATTTAAAAGTGAACCCTGGCTCTCCGTAACTAGAATAATGACTTCGAAGCACTGGCCCCTTCTGCTTTCCCTGTTCTCGCTTGGAATCATCCTCCAAAACTGCTTCGTGAACATTAACTTGACGAGCCAGAGCGCTCAGTGCCTCGACAGACTTCGCGAGTCCGTGGAAACAGGAGCGTCTCTGCGAGCACGGCTCAACGAGACGGAAGACCTGGCGAGACGGCGCCAGACCCTCGCCGACGAAACGATCATCGAGACGGCCAGGAAAAAAGCCGAGAGAGAGCAGCTACTCGAAACTCTGAGGCTACTCCGGGAGGAGCAGGACAAACTCAAGATCCAAACGGGAGAGGTTCAGATGGCAGACCAGGTTGTTAAGAGGAGGAAAAAGTACAGGGAAAACCTGGACAAATACGTCGCACACTTGCATAAAGAGAAGAAGTCGCTCATGGCAGATATTAAGAAAACGAAAGGCCTGCTGGTAAGCACGAATTAAGCAACTTGTGATGCCAGAACCTAGTACTAGTACATGTACAGGGCGAGTAAAAAAACCCGAAACCCAAATGTCGCGACTACTGTTTTAGTGAAGTTCTGCATGTAGCAATAACACTTTCAAAATCTAGGATATGAAAGCCCAATTCATAAGCTTTCTTTTAGTACAAGAATCATTCAAAACACTCATGTACTTTCGAAGTTACGGAATTTTAAACACAACCACCGTTTTAAAGTTCTGTCCTATGATGATGCACGGATCACAAAAAAGGTGTGCGTTCATTCAGCAAAACGAAAACAATTCACACACACGTGATTTGTTTTCACTTTGCTGAAAGAACACTTACCTTTTTGTGATCCGTGCCATTTGGACAAAACTTTAAAACGGTGGTTGTGTTTAAAATTCCGTAACTTGAAAATTACATGAGTGATTTGAATGATTCTTGTACTAAAAGAAAGCTTATGAATTGGGCTTTTAATCCTAGATTTTGAAAGTGCTACATCCAGAACTTCACTAAAACAATGGTCCCAACATCTGGGTTTCGTTTTTTTTTACTCGTCTCTATAGTTGGAGGTAGGAAAACATCTCCATGATGCTACAATACTGAACTGCGTTATGTCGATTATCCTTGCATGTATTGGACAAAATAATGAAATATTGCGAGAAGTTGTACGGTGTTAATTTAATGAACTTTTACGCTACTCAAACGGGTCGCTATTAGGAAGGGCCTATACATCTACATTTACATCCCACTGTGGTTCGTTCCGTCGGGGGAAAAAAAATCTTATATATCTGACAAGCTGGTGTAACTGTTTTTAACTGTGCAAGTTTGTCGACCTCTAACCCATTCCCCCATACCTGTTTGATGAGAGATATGAAAACCGGTGCATGCAATAATCAGATGTTTTTGTTGTTGCAGAAAGTCATCCAAGACGGAGAAACATCAGGAGGAACAGGAGGGGGCGTGGCTGGAGGGAACAAGAAGGCGGAGGCATGACCAGTGTGAGACTGAGAAACGTTATTACGCTAAGGCAACCAAACAGTATTTTGTATCGGTTAAGTTAACACTGTGCAATCGGCAATTTGAGACGAGGCGTAAGCAGATGCATTTTAAACTTAAACAAGGGGAATTTTAAATCGATATGTCATGCAGATTGCGCATGTATATACAGAAAGTGATTGGTTCTATCAGATACAAACAATTCATTTTGAGGCAGGACTGACTGGCAATTTTGAGGAATTTAGGTGCTGTTGCAAAACTTTTGGAGGATTTTGGAGCATTGAGGGCAGTTTTAATACCCTCCTCACTCCTCCAAAATCCTCCTGGCGGTTTTGGAGGATTCTAGAGGATTGAGGATGACTGATGATTGAATCACATGAGGATTTTGGAGGATTGAGGATGACTGGTGATTGAAGCATAGGAGGATTTTGGAGGATTGAGGATGAATGGTGTTTGAAGATGAGGATGATTTTGGAGGATTGAGGATGAATGCATTTTGAGGCAGGACTGTCTGATGATTTTGAAGGATTTAGGCGTTGGTTATCCACGAGTGCAAAATTTTGGGATGAGGAGGATTTTGGAGGATTGACGATGAATGCATTTTGAGGCAGGACTGTCTGACAATTTTGAAGAATTTAGGTGCTGTTGCAAAAATTTTGGAGGATTTTGGAGGATTGGAGATGGTTCATAGCAAAAAGGCCTGGGGGGGGGGGGTGTTAGGGTTGGTCTTCCCGGGGTTTATTGGCTATCCTCCATCCTTCCCAAAGGCCTGTTATACATAGTGAAATTCCAGATGCGCAAATCATACATGGATCGGATAAGGAAACCAAGATAGACCGCAAAAAGGTCATAACAAGCAATCCCAGCAAGTCAGCACAAAACAGCCATCTAGGCCAATTCATTCTTCCCCTGAACCGCCAGAGACCCAACTTCGTCCCCAGGGTGTCGAGCAGTACGCGCCCACCACTACCTGCTCTCTCTTACTATTGAAAACAAGGTTGGAAATAAAGTAAACCCGGGGACAAGGTTGCCAGAGACTGGAATATTCAACCACCAGAGACTGGAATATTCTTCCACAATACGTCATAGATTCTCCTTCAAACCTGCATGGTTTTTAGAACATCACGGGAAAACTTTACCCAAGGCAAACACTAAAACCACGACCACCATCATCCTCAAAACCTATCATCCTCGTAATATTCCCCCGTGGAAGTTTCCTTGAGGAAATCAACCAAGTACCAATACAAGTAAGTGAGGGGAACACAACGCCGACCTGAGAAAATTGAAATGTTCACCAAGAGTTGCAACCTCCCAGGGATTTTTACCATCAAGCTTTTTAATTAACCCTGTGACAATACAACAACAATGTATATAGATCATGGAAATACGTAGCATGCATGCATTCCTTCAAGAAAAATAATTGAAGATCTATATTTCAAGTCAACCTTGTTGGTAAGCAAGCAGTTTGGTGTTTGTTTAGTCGTGATTTCAGGATAAGGCCGAAAAAACAAACATTCTGCTTCCGATTTTACATGCCTTTCAAAAATAGGGTCGGTCGGTGCTTAATGCCCCTGCGCGGCGCGGCGGGAATTAGTCGTCGCTGCATTGAGCTAGGTTTACGCACGTGTTTAGTCACCGTGACATCGAATTGCGAGGTAGTTATATCGCAAATTAGCGAATTTGTAAACATAACGGAGGTTTCTTTTGAAAAAAATAGCGAATTTAAGTAAAAAAAAAAATAAATACAAGCATTTTTTGACGCAAGAGGGTTGTTGATTGGTATTTTGTGAAGACAGAAAAGACAACAAAATTTTGTTTGTATTTATTCAATCATTATGGTTTTTTGTTTGTTTGAATTGCCAATAAAAAAATTAGGGTCGCAACCTAAAATTAGGGTCGGTCGGGTAACCGGAAGCAGAAGTATTTTTGGGCCTAAACTGATAATTTGTATCTACAAAATCAGTAGCTTGCCCTTCAGCTTCAGAGAAGATGGCATGCATGGGAAAATACTGCACAAACGGAGGGAAGGGCAACAGTTATCTTTGAATGCCAATTTTATTGATCATTCCATTCAAATGCAGTGAGACACATCCAATCCACAATCAAAGGGATATTGATTTATTCCTGTGCTATACACATGCACTCTGCAGTAAACTTTGACCTTGGATATATTGCAAATATAGACAGCTCCAAATAAATAGGTTAAATATAAATAGGTTTAAATCATTAATGATGTTTTAAAACAACGCCTATTAATTATTCTCCTGCAAACCTGTACATAAGTGATATAATTAACAGCTTCAAAAACTATTGCATAAATATCCATCATCAGCCAATTTGTCTTAAAAATTTTCCATCAATTTTGGTACCATGATTGCATTATTTTTGCATTAATTATTTAGCCTAGATTAAGAATTTAACATTAAACAATAAGACATGGTCAACTGCTTATTTTTTTAATCAACAATCAATAAACAATCCAACATTCTTTCTTCTTTTTTTGGGCTGGTACCAGAGTGGCAACTTAGTGTCTTAATTCTGTACCACACTGACTGACTGTCATTTTGTAAGCAAGGCAGCGCTATCCTACATGTTTACCCTAAAATGCCCATGTTCTGAGGGTGTCCCAAAAAAATTCGTGCAAGCAGATATCTTTTAATTTCTCAAAAACTACTTAACAGAAGTATTTCATCTTGATGGAGCATATTAATTATACTCTTGTGTAGGCCTAAACATTCAGTAAAAATACCATGGAAGTCCTTTCAATGTAAACCAGAGATCTAACAAATTGTAAAAGGCCATGGGTTTTTCACCCATTCCAATGGGATAGAATTTACACAGTCAACTTAATTTTACATTAGAGTGAAAAGGCCCATGACAATCTCATGCACTGATATCACTAACTGCGTAAACCCCATTGGAATGGGTGAAAAACCCATAGCCTTTTACAATCTGTTAGATCTCTGGTTTGCATGAGCGGATTTCCATGGCATTTTCACTGTTTAAACACAAGAGTATAATTAATATGCTCCATCAAGATGAAATACCCTTGTGCCAAACCCTAACTCCCTAGCATGATTTACTAAGGAACCATACCCATCCTGGCAAATTCCAACACCATATGGGAAACTGCACACACACATATATTTCTGACTTATGATTCTGGAGGTGTGCCAACCCAATGTAAAAGACTGTCAGTCTAGGGTTACTGTACCCACCCTGACAGACTCCAACAACACATGCCGTAGGGGTTTGATGGGTTGAGTTCTGGGTTTATCAGACCCTTTGCCAAAGCTGTATGGATACGTTGGATTTGTTCAGCACGGCTAAGGACCAAATTATGTTGTTTTTACTTGTAAGAAACAAATGTACATGTACTAGTTTCACAACTTTATATTTGCACAATTTCATTAAGAGAAATACTGGATGATGTCACATCCCTAATTCGGGCGTTTCACAATGGCGTGCGCCACCAAGAGTTTGCCACAGAGAGTTATTTTTTCCCAGTGCATGGTGGGAGATGGTCGACAAATTCGCAGTGCCTTTTTCGTTTCTTTATGTCAATATGGTGTGTTTTGTAACGTGGCAGAACGTTATGCCCCAATCCTTAACAAATTAGCTCAAGTTGTCTACTGATACTCGTTTAAATGGGCCGTGTTTTGTCGACCGTAAACTTGAAAAATGGACTCTCCGTGGCAAACGGTTGGTTGCGCCCTCCATTGTGAAACGCCCGAATTGTTATGTATATAAATAATGTTATCTTGTGAACTTTCTTTGTCTAAAATAGTTCAATAAAGCTACATACACGGTTTGAGTAAAAACCAAGAGGAAAGACGTCAAAGGCTGAATTTACTCACTAAAAGAAGTTTTATTTTTAAGTTTAAAATTTCCTTCAATCAAAGTGCAAAGTGTGTGCAAAACTGTGCAATCTTGTTTCACCGCGCAGATTCACCTGAGGAGAATATTCTGCACGCCAGCAAGAAATAATGCGAGACAGAAATAAACAACGTTCTCCTCTTTCGTAGAAAATGTTACCAAAATTGTACGGAACCACTTAATTGGGAGGGGGGGGGGGGGAAATGGGTGACAAAATACGTATTTATCAAAATAATGTACACGTTCCTAGTATAAATGTATGTTTAATTATAAAATATATACAGTGTAACATACGCACTTAATAACAATATCAATAGCAACTGATTTAAATAGCAACTTGATTCTTTCTCAACAGCCTTGCATTGGTGATTGCTAAAGCTATCTTCGGATAAATACAATTAAGACATTTAAATGCGATATATTTGACGAATCAAATTAGGTTTTGCCCTTGACCGACCTATAAACACCGTATATTTGAAGGGCAAAACCTAAGTTGACGTAAAAATCCCATCTGATGAATATGTGATGAAGAAAGAGCTGCTAAAAGGCAAAATAACTGATGTTTAAATTCAAAGAAAATTGACAAAATACTATTTTCGGAAAAGATGATAAGAAGTGGGTGGAGTGCTGGGGGGGGGGGGGGTCAGGGACTTGAATCCTCTGTTACTTTTCAGATTTTGGACATCACAGTAACCTTTTCACAGGTATTTTAGGAGTGGTCGTGGTAGCAAACTGTCCCCTTTTGTCCGACCCGAGTTAATTCTTCACAAATTACTAGAACAAATACCAAATATCCTTTTCCTGAAATAACACCACCTACAAGTTGACATTATAAGTTAGTGGTCAAGGCCTTCAACTTTTTATGTGTTCACTAATCAATGAACATACATTTCATCAACTCCAAATAAAATTCTGAATTCCCTAAGTGTTTTTGACACCCCCTCCCCCCTTTACAAACCAATCCCAACCTGGGGATCAGGTTGGCGCAACGGTAATTTCCTCACTTCTACTGCTGTGACCAGGGGTTCGAATCCCGCCTGGGCCAATATGTGGATTGGGTTTTCAGTCCCTGCCCGATTCCGTGGGTTTCTCCTAGAATACATACATGGGGTTTTCCTCCCACCACTAAAACTAGAATTTCCTTCCACGTCTTCTACCAAGGGACCCCACTATGCCCACTGGAAATGAGTCGGAAGACGTTCATGGGTTATCCCGGCCGATTGCCGAATAATGCTAACCTTTCTCGTTCCAAAGGTAACCATTCAACTAAGTTTCGTTAAAAAACGACGACTTCAAACACACCCTGCCGCCATGAACAATAGCACATCTACATTGACATGGACATCAATAATAAAAAAAAGGACAGATATCTGAACAGTAAGAAACCTCAAGGTAACTTTCATGACAATACCCCTCCAGCCAAAAGGCAAAATTTCATTCAGCATTAAAAGCTAAAAAGTATAAAAAAAATTGCACGATTATAAATTACCTATGTAGCAACAATGTAAAGTTCATAAAATACTGAATATTGACAAAGTTACAAAGTAGGTGTCGAAACAATGTACAGCAAAGTGCATTTCATAAAAGAACAAGGATTTCCTATTCCTAATGTACAAATACATGTACATGTACATAAAACTTCGACTATCTATTTACTGCCTAAACAACTCCCTTGAATGAACTTTCATTGTTTACAATATAGATTCTTAATTGTTGTAGAGAAACAGGGATGTTTCGTGGAAAGCTTGCCCGGATTTTTTTCCAGTTGAATGGGTTTACGCCAGTATTCATTGCGGATGCATAGCACACTGTGTTCCTATTTTCACTGAAATCTTTTGGTGGATTCAGTTCACTTGAATGAACAAATTTTTGTGCCTTTCAAGGTTGCGAGTGCACATACTCCAGCCGTCTCTATCCTTGAATTCTCATGGAGTCAATGTCCCTAACAGTCCCCGTTGCATTTACTGTACAAAAGTGTGAAAAATGTCGATGCCGATTCACAAATGGTGTATTTTCTACAGGGCACGGCGAGAATTAATTAACCCTAACTCCCTAGGGTGATTTACTAGGAGCCTTCCTCATCCTTGCAAATCCCAACACCATATGGTAAACTTGGCACATAAACAGTTGGATTCTGTTTATTTGTGGTATGCCTAATCTCACGGAAACCAGAGTCAGTTTACTAGTGCAGTACTCATCCTAACAGATTCCAACAAACCCTGGTGTTGGAGTTTGGCTGGTTGGGGATCGTTAGTTAGGGTTAAAGAATTATCCTGTGAATTGTAGCCGTACACATTTAGAACATACCAACCATCCAAATCCATCCATTTCTGAAACTTACAGTAAAAGCAAATGATGTATATTCCCTTTAACCCTCCTACGCAAACATTGTGTGCAATGTTGTCCTTTCAGTCAAAATCAGTCAAGTGACGATTTTAACAGTTGAGTGCTCCCTGCCAACATAATAGCCCTCAAAGGCAGGGAGCACTCAATAAAGCTGGGATTATCTGGCAGTGACTGTTTTTTTTTTTTACTTGGTACAGCTATGCTTTGACTGTACCCGCTTTTGTCTGTTGACTGAATCTGACTTGTCACAGCGCTTGCTGAAAATATGATCTGACTGTTGGTGACTAGCCTGTGGAAAAGGCATTACAGGGGACCAGGATTGATAATTTTTTACTGTCTGTGACGGTTCAGACAGCAGGAGGGTTAATTTAAGAAAGGAAAGAAAATTGTGTTAATGTGTAAATTATAACGTTCTCCCACATATATAAACATTAATTAATATTAAAAATATTTACAAATTACTTGTAATTCATAAAGTCTATACTATTACAAGTAGCACACACTTCAAGAGCACACATTTTGTCTTTCTGTACATTACATGTAACATAAAAATGACACAATTAAAATCCTGAAAATTATTTTGCCTCTAAAAACAAGGAATGTTAAAAAAAAATATCCAGTTATATTCTCCAATTCATGTGCTTTTTTGAGAGCACCATTTCTTATTTTTCCCCTTTATTTCCATGCACTGCCAGTGTAATTACACACGAAAGACTTTTATTTGCAGATTAACTTTTATATCCAGCTCCGATCCTCGGTGAGAAGTCAAACAGGTGTTTGCATTTGGGGAAGATTCCCTAATGCGATCATGAAACCGAGAAAACAAAATAGTACATTTATTTACAGACAATTGTAATACCGTCCCTCCAATGGCTGGAGACTCAGAATTACCTCAATTTACCTCAGTAACCTCAAGTTACCTCAGTTAAGGAAAGTTACCTCAAGTTACCTCGGTTAAGGAAAGTTACCTCAAGTTACCTCAGTTAAGGGAAGTTACCTCAACTCTGTGGAATGTCCTCGGCCACTGGTACCCAGTCTGGTTGGTTCACCACCTCCGGTAACATGGGTTTCTCCGAATGCAGGGAGTCTTTACAAGAGCACAACGGGAACGTGCCGCAGCACGGCTGCTTCCAGGGACGGGGGAGCAACCGAAGAACTCCAAACTGGTCCTGCTGCTTGACCAGTCCACTCTGGTGATCGGCCACCGCCTCCTGCATCCTGGAGATGACCTCGCTGACCTCGGGGTCGCCCGGGTCGAGGGGGTTCAGCTCGGAGGGGTCGTGGGTAAGGTCGTAGACCAGAGGTGGGTCGTGCTGGATGACAGAGTACCCCGTGCAGCGGCAGGCATAGGTGCCAAAACAGCCCATGGTGCCGTGGGGTCCGGGAACGTGCAGGACGCTGCTGAAGTGAACTTTGTAGATGTTGTCAGAGTCTGTATTGAGAGAGGGACAACAAACCAACAATGTCAAAATGTAAGGTTAAATAATATAAGTACAGTGGACTGGCGGGATTGCGCAAAACATGCAAATGGGTTGAAAAACCAGATTGTTAAATCGTGTCTCGGATAATGTAATTTCATTGTCAATTTGTAAAAAAAGAATGTAACATCATTTAGCAAATGATTTTCCTATTGGCCGAACGATGACGTGTAGCCGTTTTTTGTGCACGCAACACAAGGATTTATTTTTATGGCCGGGAAGTGATGGAATACTTGAGTTTTTTTTCCAAAACGTGGAAAAGCCAGAAATTCTGGCTATCCGCTCCGTTCACAAGTACCCCCTCACCGGCAAAGGAAGTACAGTTGGGGGTGACCGACCGACGCCATCTTGCCTGACTACAATTCATTTGCCGCGAAGCATGGCCACTGCGTGTACATACATGTAGTACAGATCCCCTGGTGTACGTGCGTCACACACAAGGAATGGTGCGCGTCAACCAGCGAAATGTCCCACCCATGGGACATCGTCGCTAGGTAAAAGGGCGCCCTCTTTTGTTGGCGCACGGAGCCCATAGTCAGCATCCCTGAACTAAATGTCAACCTCAATACCTGATGGCGTGTAACGGGCGGCATGCAGATAGCTCCCGCAATAATGGTACATGAACTCATGGTGGGGCTTGCCGATCGTCTCGCCTCTCAACAGCGGCATGAGATCCTTGCCGTCGTAAACCCTGTCGTCTGGCAGCGGTACGCCCGCGATCCCTGCGATGGTCGGCAGCAGGTCTGGCAGCTGGGTGGGCTCTGTGACCTCTGACCCCCGAGAGACCACACCAGGGTACTTGATGATGGTCGGCACGCGGATGCCGCCTTCCCAGGTGCTGGCTTTCCCTCCTAGTTTGCAAACAATGAAGGGGAATGTACAACATTTGCTTTTGCTGCAATTTTCAGCAATGAATGGATTTTTAGGATTAGAATTTTATAGCAAATTATTAAATAAATAAAAACTGACTTGTTTTACGTTTTGGGCATGTAGATGCTGGAAAAACCAAGAAAACCAATCATGTTCTTGTGGTCTGGTTCCCTGACCCCACTTATGATTCAGATGCGCAATTTGTAGACTTTGGGGAATTGTAAGGTCAGAGAATCAGTCTGGCAGGCTTGTACCTCTTCACAGATGTGCAATCAATTGTAAAGAAAATGCGGAATAACTAAATATGAAAAATTAGCAGTTTTTGAAAAAAAGCCGTCTTTAGACGTATCTTTGGAAATGGTCTTCTTTTGCTGTTTTCTTCAAAATGACAGCATGCCAGAAAGAATAATTTAACAGGGAGTTTAGTGCCAAGTAAGCTGTTCAAAAATCATTTTTTCAGTTTCAGTTTTTTGCAAATGATAAATAAACTCTACCTTGAGAGCAGAGGTACAGACTATATTTTTTCATTGATGGGAATCTGATAATTTCCAGCAAAACAGCCGCAGTCTTCAGTCATGAAAGTCACTCCAGGTTGTTTCAAAAATGCTTGATCTTAATTCACTCTTTGTAATAATTCGATGCGGCACAACTCTGGAACGTCAGTATGAAATGGGTGTTAGGTAAATTTGCAGTTGCACAAATCTCTTTTTGAAAGTTTGAGTGAATCTGAAAAGAACCAATTGAAACTCACCATTATATCCGCTGTTTACAATGTTTACTGTGTCACACAAATTTTGAATCAAGTCAGACGTCAGTCACTGGAAGTCTAGAATCAAAAATGATTATTGATATTTGAACATAAGTTTTGTCTACCTTTAAAGACGCCGTTCCATCCTCCTTCTCTTTCCCCTTCCTCTGAGAACTCTTCCACGTGACCACCATTGTCCGAAGTCAGGTAAACGAATGTGTTGTCTTCCAAGCCTAGCCGCTTCAGAGTGGCAGTGACCTGCCCGACGCTCGAATCCATCTCCTCCACGACGTCGCCGTAAAAACCATGCCGACTGTGATTTGTGAATCGCTCTGATCGGAAGAGGGCCGTGTGGGCCTGCAAGAAGGACACAACTAGGAGGAAGGGTCTGTCATGGTTCTGCTCCAGGAAGCTGAGGGCTCGACGGTCGAGCCTCTCCGTGAGTCGGTCATACTGGAGGGGCTGCTCCACCACTCGTTGGTTCTCCATCAACACGCAGTTCATCATGCGGATGGACTTAATGAAGGCAAAGAAGCCCCCGCAGAGTATGACCGCCGTAGCCACGCATACCAGAAAGCCGTGGGGCCCAATGTAGCCGTTCTTACGGGCCGTGTAGGCCGCCCACAGCAGCACCAGAAAGGTCAGGACGATGTCGCGGTAGATGTGGGGATCCCAGGCAACAAAGACGTTGCTCTTGCCGCCGCAGTCTCGGAGGTTTGTTAGAGGTAGGCCGAAGAAGTAATCAAAGCCTTGACCATTAGGGTGGGAACACTCAGTCTCTGACTCACACATGGAGCCCAGATGCCATTTTCCTAAAAAAAAAATCAAACAGATTTCTGTTGCTGAGTAACAATTCAACACAATGCAATTTTGCCTAATTCCAAGGACTGTGGAACAGCAAAAAGCTAAGCACATGTACATGTATGTCTCAATGAGGTTCATAATTAGAAGAAGTGGACTTTGACACAGTCCACACTGAAAGAGGCAGTCTTATGTTGTGATTCTTAGGAGAAACAATGAAGTAATATGGTCATGAATAAAAATTGCTTGCAGATGTTTTTGACTAGAGAAAACCCATTTTGGCCTCCGTACTGAATCTCTCAATATCGAGCAAAACAGAGATTTGGATTGGATTTTTGTACATTAGGGGGACTTTACAATGTCAGTAGTTACTGCAGCCTATTGTGTAACTTCGCCATGTGCAAATTCTAGCAGCCAATATTGGACCCCAACAGAGAGAATTCTTACCAACAAGTCCAGTGGAATAGCCAGACTCCTTCAAAAGCTCGGCAATGGTGGTCTCGTTGGACGGGAGTCCGGCCTTGGCCGAGAGGAAGGTAAACACTCTCATGATGTGCCTGGAACCCATTCCTGAAGGAAGGATCAAACAAAATGTCGGAACTAAACAATGGAAGATATGTTTGGATTTAAAGTGGAGATCGTAAGGCCCAATTCCGGGTTCAACATAGGCTTGGTCCGAGACTGAATGGGATTTCGTTCCACTTTTACAGTCGGTTCCCTGACAAGCGATGTCGCTATCAGCAAGATGAATCAAATCCAGTCTTGGCAATATTGGCAGCGCTTACTAGGAAATTCCGAGCATACCTCAGGCGCATGTATTATATCGAACACAGCGCGTGTGAGGTATTCTCGGATTTTCCTGGGTAGCTCTGCCAATGTTGCCAAGACTGGATTTGATATAGGCACCTCCACCGCCGCAGCAGGTTAACCGCGTTCATCACGTGACCGGCTGCAAAATAGGGGAATGAAAATTCAAGTCCAGTCCTGAACAGAGACTAGGTTCAACACTGGTTGTATTCGGTTCTGGTGTGGAATTGCTGAATCCTACTTCTATCACTCACCATATCTGACAGGCAGCCTTCCCGTCATAAGCGCAGCTCGGCTCGGTGTGCACAGCGGCAGAGCCAAGTGGTGGCTGAGTTTGGCACCCTCCTGCGCCAAACGGTCGATGTTCGGGGTCTTCATCGTGTCGTTCCCAAAACAGCCCAGATCGCCCATCCCCACGTCGTCCATGATGAAGACGACAAAATTAGTCCGTTTTGAACTGGTCTGTGTTGTCGCGGCACAGAACGTGTTGCAACAGACAGCAATTATCAGGGATGCGTACAACCACGTCGGCTCCATTTTATTTTTGGTTAGTTATTGTGCACGAAGTAGTAACAACCGCAAAAGATTAAGCTGTAGGCAATTACAGTAGGCCACAAAACAAGTTCTGTATACTTCGGAAGATACGTGTTGCAATTCACATACGTTTTGCCAATTATGGCCAGTCCACTCTAGCTTTCACAAGGCAAGAGCCAGGAGAACATACATGTACGTTATTGTTTCCTGTACATATGCAAACACCAAGTTCTGCTTCTAATGATTTCAACCAGGCCTTTACATGTAAGTTGGCAAGATGCTGGATGAATGAACCACATGAGGTTTCACTGCACCTGTAAAAGGAAACTGAAAGAAGAAAACGAAAAACAGTCAGGATAAAACAAATTAAGGCCTGATTTGAAATCCATGAACCTGTAATAAGTGCCATTCGCTCTTTTCACACTTCTGCAATGGGCATGCAGAGCCTTGATACGGCAATTTTACACAATACATGTATAGCCGGTTCAGTGATTCCCGTGTCGGGGTTCAGATCACTGAACCGGCTATTTTTATTGTGTAAAGTTGCCAGATCGAGGCTCTGCATGCCCAATGGCGGAGTGTGAAAAGAGCGAATAGCAGCCGGAAGCAAAGTCATTTTTATTTGTTGATTTAATGATACGATGCAAAACGCATTATTAACCCTAACCTTACCAACTCCATCAAAATCTATCCTTCCATTTCGGGGGATTTGGGCAGATAAGCCATGTGCACCAAGTCCATCAAAATCCATCAGCACCAGTGGTGGATTTCAACCGATTTGGTTCTGAAGCATTATGTAAAGCAGAGTGAGAGATAGATTTTGATGGACATGGTCTTCTGGTCGTAGTAAAAATAAGTAGGGAAGTTAGGGTCAAAATTTTTACGGGAAGTCAAATTCCTTCCACCGTTTTAGTAACTGGTAATAAGCCCTGTTTCCAACACTAAAATCTGCAGGGATCCAGGACTCACAACATGGAAGCAAAAACAAAATTAGTTTCAATGTGCCCTTTTGGGAGAATTAATGCAATGCAAAGTCTCCTCCATAAACAGATAAATCTCCCACTTTTCAATAGGAAAATCTTGATAAAACAGTTCTGATGATGAAAAAAATGCAGGTACAGGCAACTTGAACGGAAGTTGTTACTGATTTACATACATTGAAGGCTTTCTGATAAGAAGTACTGGTAGAATGGTGCATTATACAAACGTGTACATGTAGATTCTTATGACCAGCATTACCAGTATTTTTTTTACTAGGAATGGTTCTCAATTGAACATTTGTCCAAATTGCATTTTACATTTTGGTTTTATTAACCCATAACTCCCTAGGGGGTGTACAAAATCATATTAAAATGGGAGGATTCAGGACTGTTAGCGCTATATAATTTATATACATGTACTATGTACATGTACATAATCTACGTACATGTACCTTTATGTACAGTTTTGAATGACCGGTACAAGTTTGGTACTTGTAAAAAAATTTAAAAAATAAAAAAAAACTGTACAAAAGTGTGGTTTATCATGCTTCATGTGTGCTGAGAGATGTCAGTGGCTTTCTGTGTATTTACATTGTACATCTGGTCATGTACATACATGTACATACATCCCGGAAGCGTGCAGTAGGAAAGGCTACAATATAGGCCTAAGTGTCAACAAATCTGAGATACTTAACATCAGTGTTAACAAATCTAAGATACTTAAATATGAGATAGCCTTGTGGTGGACTTGTAATGGACTTGTGATGGTCGTGTGATGGACGTGTGATTGACTTGTGATGGACTTTCGATGCACATATGATGCGCTTGTGATGCACTTGCAGGGACTTGCAAGTACTTAAATCTAACACATGCCTTAGTTCACTAAGCACCGTCGATATCAGAATTTTAAATAATCAGAAATCCAATATCGAGAATATTTGATATGCATATCAAGTATCCCATGTACATGTAAAAGTTAACGACCATAAAGATGACAGCTTTCTCTTGAGCTAGTGCTCAAACTTTTTAAAACAAATCTCATCTCTGAGAGTTTGTCCAGAAGGGGCTGTTTCTTTTCAGCTTTTACATTAGGGGAGACCGCCAATACCACCGAAAACAGAGCACAAAGCGACACTGCATGGCATTTCGCAATGTTTTATTTTGAACTTTTTGAACTTTTATTTTATCATATAGCAAAGTTAAACACAAAGTAAAAGCACAAACAGGAGATTAATTTTGAAGATAATCTGACGCATTTTCTGTATTTCCGATATCATTCCTCAATATTGAATATTTCGATATGCTTAAAAATTGCTATCAGCATATCAATATCAAAATAATATCGAATAATCAAGTAATATCAATATAAAGATGGTGCTAAGTATTCACTTGCATCTTTTTCCAAGGAAATTCTTTCACATTTAAACAGAACATAAGTTTGCGCCTGTTCATTCATTTCATTCAAGTTTAACTCTAGCTGCATACAGCAGCTGTTAAGCCGGCATGAAGAGTCAGTCCAATGCCCAATATAAAGAAAACTTCAGCATTTCCTCCGCAGCGCTCGCTTGAAGAATTCGTCAGTGGTGATGGCATGGATGTTGACTACTTGCTGCAGGAGGGTAGGTTACCGGTTGCCAGATTCCGGTTCTTGTCCTCATTGAACAACAGCTGCCTGGTGGGGTAAGCGTTTGGTTGTCTTCAGATCGGCTAGGCCTAGGTACTTTGTTTGCTGACGCTGTACGAATTCAGCAAGCTTTTCGCATCTGCAAATCTGCAAGATGTCGACATTACTCAGTTTTGTTGAATGATGTGAATTTTTAACCAGGACTTCACAGCCATATGCTATAGATGGAGATCAACGCACTTTAAGATCAATACCTACGTAAAATGGAGTAATTCTGAGATGAATCGAAATGTGTACACAAACACTTGTTAAGTGATACTGTACAAAAGATAGCCCATGCAAATTTACAAATCAGATATTTTTTTCCCTTTGAAGCCAAAAATAGGATTCCAGGATCCAAAAATAGTACGACATCAGAGGACACAATTGAAAACAAATTTAGCAAATCAAACAATTGGAGTCATAATGCAATAAGAACAGACACTTTTGGAGAAAAAAAATGAGGAAAAAAAAAAGATGGATTTTATCTTTTCGCAATTCATCACTGTGCGTACTAATCTGATTGACATGTGTGTACCCCTGTACCCTGTACATTGCACAGTTTACAGGGTTTATTAAACTTTTGCAAAGTGCATTGAATGACAAAGGAAGCAATTCAAAAGTGCCCTGGCACACATTTGTAAGGGGTGACAACATGTCCTTTTAGGGCATGGAAGACACCCAGGCCCCCATTCCTCTGCCAAAATTTGGACAAGTTTTAAATTACTACACTCCCCCCCCCCAAAAAAAAAATAATAATAATAAATGCACAGAAAAAAGGTTCTCAATTGATTTGACCACACAAATGATTGTTACCAACATTCCTGCAAGTCTTCAAAAATCAACTAGTTTCACAGTTTTGTTTGCCCTTAGGTCTCAAGTTGAGACGTAAGATCTGTGTTAAAAAAAAAACAACGTTTAAATTGATTGATTATTGAGGATTCAGGACTCAACCATGTCGAATTCAACATGGGTTCGCAACAAAGTGCCATAGCTGACACCACGTTGTAATTATGAGGAAGTTTTCTATTGCTACTTCCCTAGCAAATTGCTAGGGAAATTAGGACCGAGTTATGGGGACTTTCTGCTGTCCCCATAGCATCTTCCGTCCCCATAATAAATGTATACTCCTCCACAGGCGTGTGGTCCCCACTGCCCACAACGACAGAACAAGAGTGTGTGCGCCATTTACACTTATTACACTCAGTTTGTACGCTGGTCAGCTGTAGATTTTGGCTTCCATATTGAGGTACGGTGGAGCTTCTCAGCCCTCAGTACTCAGACCCTTGCAAAACCTGCGTTGGATTCTTGCTAGTGTGAAAAGGGTTAGACCGCAGGTCAACACAAAGATTTTGGGGAGTAGTGTTAAACATGTCAGTATAACAATATTTATCTATTATACTAACCCCTCAAATAGTTCATTTCTGAAAATTACAGCAAAAGCCAGTGATGTACATTCCCTTTAAAAGGACCTATAAATAATGCATACATGTACAGTACATGTACATAAGTGTACATTTGCATGCTATTAGTGTATAAACTGTATGCATGCACACTGCCATATTTTAAAACTACACTCCAGATACTTGTGAAATAAAACAGCCCACAAAGTGTGCATAGTCTAGTACAGCCTACAGGCCAGGGTGACCGTTTTAGCCGAATTTTGGCTAACTTTGACAGATTTTTTTGTAGAAAAACGAATTTGACAGCAAATTTGACAGAAGAGATTTTTGGGGCATATTTCTGGCAGAATTCTGCAAAAATGGTCATTGTGACAGAAAATTTGTCAAAAAAAGCTTCAATCTTTTCAAACAAACCCTTGCATAATGGGACAGGTAGGCTGGTCTAGAACTTTGTCGTGACGCAACCAAGTTTTGCCTGAAATTTATGCAATAATTTCATAACACCTTCATGTGACTATAGATTGTTTATTATGTAATTTGAACCTTAATTAAGGCAATACTACTAATCTGCATGTAATTTTAAGTGTTTATAATGTATTTCTAGTAATTCTGGGGAATTTGGCAGATAAATCTGGCCGATTTTTGATAAATCTGGCCGATTTTTGAAGTGCATTTAGCAGAATTTGGCCATACCCTCACGGTCACCCTGCTACAGGCAATGAACATCTTGTTCACTACACTGTGCTGTTATGTATGTTACGCCCCAATTATCGCATCGGTCCCAACTATAGTTGGGCCTGTCCCAACTATAGTTGGGCCTGTCCCAACTATAGTTGGGACGGTCCAACTGTACGTTCTACTGTTAGGCTGTCCAATCTATAGTTGGGCCACTCCGATCTTTTTATTTGTGGTGTCCCAACTATAGTTTACATTGATATACAACTATAAAACGTTCCCTACAGCTCTGATACACGTCTGACTTTACTGGGGACCACTGAAATTAGCTATTGATGGGGGCTATCAATAGTTGGGCCACCCCAATCTTTTTATTTTGCGGCCAACTATAGTGTACATTGTTGTACGATTATAAAACATTCCCTACAACTCTAATTTTGAGTACACATCTGACTTTACTTGGGACCAATGAAATTATCTATGGGTGGGGACCATCTGTAGTTGGGCCACCGCAATATTTTTATTTGGCGGTCCTAACTATAGTTTACATTGATGTACAACTAGTATAAAACATTCCCTACAGCTCTGTTACATGTCCGACTTTACTTGGGACCTTTGACATTATGGGTGGGCCCATCTATAGTTGGCCGGCCATGGCAATCTTCGAATTTTGCAACATGTTGCTGGACAATAAAACCCAGCAGCTGGACAACTCATCCAACTAGGCAGTACCACGTGACCGGCCAGCCTTGCGGCATGCATGCACGACGAATACACGGTGCCAGCGCCGCGGAACATTTAATCCAACAAGATCTATCAAGCATGAAGCATCCGGCGCAACTCCAGTCCTAACTATAGTTGGGCCGACCCAACTGCCGCACTATAGTTGGGACAGGCCCAACTATAGTTGGGACCGATGCGATAGTTGGGGCGTAACAGACCTACATGTAGAATGGTGACTCAGACACTATGCATAAATTGCAATGTGTGTCATATTCACTCCATTAATATTGAACCACAGAGCTTGATGATCAAATGAAGGCATCGCAAACACAAAATGTAATCCCATGGAATAGCTGCATGGTAATCCATAGTAATGTGTACCAGCAAGAATTTCACTCTAGGGTAAATTTTAACCCTTGGAGACTACATGTACATGTACATGTAAACATGAAAGCAAAAATGTGACCCGCTCCGCAAAAATGAGTCTGTTGTGGCAAAACTGACATTTTGAGTTAACTACATTAATAAAATGGGAATGAAATAAGCTTTCATTTGGTATATCATGGACCTCTCTATTTGTTGGTTTGCATTGCTTGTGCTTGTTTCATTCTGTTTTGCAAAGTTGCAGCTAGAGAAGTGTCTCAATGGAGAAAAAAAATTGAAAAAAATGACAATTACCTGTAACTAAACCAAGAAAAGCATATATTTTTTTTCTTTTTTTTTCTTTTTACATTTTTATGTGTTTTTATTAAACTAAAACTATCAAACAACTAAAAACTAAAACAAAAAAAAAAAAAAAAAAAAAAATCCAAATTTTTTACTTTCCATTTCAAAATGGCAAAAAATGGCAAAAGCTTATGTGACAATTATGTCATTTTTGCAGACAAATGAACATGTTTAAACTGCAAAAACGGGCTTTATTTATATTAAAGAAACTCATTCGCTACATGCAATCATGTCAGTTTCATTTTGTTTTAATGAATTCTGGGGAAAAGCCAGGCGTGTGCTAGCAACTGTTAATGCAACTGACCTTAGTAAAACAAAAAAATACACACTGACAAATCTATGTACATGATGTACCATCTATTAAGACTAAGATTTTGAGAGAACTAAATTAAAATATACAGACTTGAATCCAGTCCAAGACAGCATTGTTTAAAGCCACAGGAACTTAAAGAGCACACTCCAAGCACAAAACCAGACTTGATATTAGGCTAGTAACAGGGTTGAACTGTTGAACAATGCACATGTAATACAACATTTCATACAGGTTTCCTTTTGGACTAGTAACCAAATACAACAACACATGCAAACTGTCTCAATTTCATTTTCAATGTGCAAAATAATATCTTGCATTACAATACTCATATATATCTTGCCAAATGCAGACTGTAAATGACTTCCTTCATGCTCTAAATGACCCCATGAGCACAGCAGTGTGCGCAACTTCCTCTCCAAATTGCATTCATAACACACAAATTGCCAATCTTATCTTTTGATGTTCGCTTGCACGAAATGGAAGAACCAAATTGTGAAACCAGGAAATAATAACATTGATTGGGTTTACAAACAGTATGCTACAAAAACAAAAATGGCTTTTTACAATTTTACACACTTTACAACTTTCTCACACAGTACATAACAATTTGAAACATTTTGTATCCTTTTTTACTACGGCACTTGTCAGTTGATACAAAGGAAACTGTTTATTAAAGGTCATGTACAGTCCATCATTTGTAATTTGTGCATTTTGTTCGTTTGAAGCAACAAAAGTGTTCAATATCTGAAGAAGGATGCTGAACAACCAATCTGATGAAGTTTCAGATCAGCTTCAGCTGCATTTTTCGAGAAAAGCAACATTCTAGGATCTCGATTTCAAATCAGAAGTTGCTGAATCATGTTTTGAATTGGGCATGAGTCCAGCGTCCGAGACACATTCTCACTGAGCCGATTGCAGCTACGCAATGTTGCGCACTGATCTGACGAATTATAGCAACCGCGCACGCGCGCGTGTGCGTCATGCCAATGCTTGCGCGCTTCGCCGAATAACAAAAAGAACCACTAATTTGAATGTCCTATGGTGCTTCTTAATCTTAAGACGCACCGTTGGAAAGGCCTTCTTTCATTGATTTCTTCAAAATGACAGCTTGCCAGAAAGAATAATTTCACAGGGAGTTTAGTCCCCTTACTATCTTTCAACCAAGTATGTTTTTCAACAATAATTACGCCAGCTACTTTTTGGATAGCTGCAAATGATGGACCACACTTTTCAGTGGAGGTCCAGTCACTATTGCTCAAGTCACTATGCATTGTTAATGTGCCAAGCTGATTATAAATTTATTTTTCTGTGTCAACATGGTCAATGATCTCGCACAACACTGGCCAGGCAGAAACCCAGTGATAGATGGCGATGTGGTTGCATTGTTGTAGCCTAGGGCACCCTCGCACAAGTACTTTCTCGCACTTACGTCTTGGGAATCTTGCAACAAAGGGGTGTAGCCATTTTATGTAAATTAGACCGTTGGAGTAAATATTAAGCCTAACCCTGCTGAATCTGACAGGGAAAGAATGTTGCAACCTGACGCTGCTTTTTTACTTCATATATCATCTCAATGAAGGTCAGCCATTGCAAAAATGACGATAAGACATGAATCTGGGACTGAGAAATATTTCCAATTTTGTTAGGAAATACTTCGAAAATTTTCTTGACTCTCCACAGACTTTGTACGCAGCCGCTGAAGTAGCGTCAGGTTGCAACATTCTTTCCTCCAACAGGATCCAACTATGTCATATATTCGATGGAGCCTGTTGGATTGAGCAGTAAACCCCTTGTTTACATTCCTGATGCCAAATGTTGGATTCAGCAGGCAACTGAACTGCATTATAATGCCAAGTTGGACTCCGTTGGATTCAGCAGACAACTGAAAATAAGGCACAGTGGATTGAGCAGGAAACTCCGGTTGGAGTGGACTCTGTTGGATTTAGCAGGGTAGTCCTGAGTAAATACTACTTACTAGGGGGTTAGGGTTGATCTCGAAACAAAACGGCAGCTTTCCATTTGATACAGGTGGTCGCGCGTATGCGCGGGGGGTAATCACTGCATTGCATTAGCGATGCTTGATCAGCACACGTAGCGCATATGTTTACAACTGTCACGCGAAAGACTATAAACTTTAAAAAACAAAGGTTTACTGGCATTCAGCGCCCAATGTTCAATATTGCGTGCGCAACTGACTATAAAGCATTTCGCGATTGCTGATTGATTCCGTAGCAAAGCCTAGGGAGAAAATAAATAACCGGCTACTGTTAGTGTTCAGGATTCCCAAGATGTTAATGTTACTGTTAGCAGGTGCACTCGTCTAATCATGCAGTACGAACTACTATCGTTGTATCAATCACTAGTTGGTACACTATAGTAATGACACTGCTTCACTGTGCTCACGTTACAGGTCGTAAATTTTTTGTATAATCGTAATTTTTACCCCAAGAAACTGTTCAAGACTTACATGACTTACAAAACAGATCAGATGTCATTGTCACGCCCCAACTATCGCATCGGTGAAGGTCCCAACTATAGTGCGGCAGGATGCTTCATGCTTGATAGATCTTGTTGGATTAAATGTTCCAGCGCTGGCACCCGTGTATTTAAGTTCGTCATGCATGCCAAGGCTGGCCGGTCGTCGGTCACGTGGTACTGCCTAGTTGTTGTCTGCTGGGGGCTGGGTTGTCCACATTTTGCTACATAGCTAATGTCAAGGTCCCAAGTAAAGTCGGGACAGTAGGCCTATGTAACAGAGCTGATTTCATTGGTCCCAAGTAAAGTCAGATGTGTATTAGAACTTGTAGGGAATGTTTTATAATCGTACAACAATGTACACTATAGTTACATCATCATATTGAGAGAAGTCTGCTTAGATTTGTTAGAAAAGGTCATGTTGAGTTAAATAAAAACACCCTTGACTCTATTTAACATGTCTAATGTGATCATGGAGCTATCCTTTTTAAAGCTCCATGATTTGATCAACACTACACGATCGCCGCCCCCCGCACCCCAAAACAGGGGCTAAGTGCCAGGCAACGCAAATTGCGCACGAGGCCCGGATCATGAGGGTAAGAGCCAAACAAAAAGGAAACATGGCCCAAAAAATTAGGCCTCTCTGTTTTGTTTAGGCCCTCAATGAATTGAAGTTTTTCTCCATGCTTACATTCTCATGGCACTACTCAAAACACGTTCATTAGGAAAAGCAAAAACGAAAAACTTTGTGTCTTACCGGTACAACGATGTAGTCAACTGACAATACACCTGCGTGCGTAATACCCATGGCCTATGGAGGTAATGTTGTGCCCATTCTTGAAAATCACGCATTTTCGAAAATGGGCAGGCACATTCTCAAGTGTCTAACTGGATCAAATCTGGCAAAAGTAATCTTGGCAAAAATAACTCTCGCATTTGAGAGCGCAGCGACAAGAATATTGTCTTTGTGATGCCGAGCACCGGCTGCGCCAGCCTGGCTGGCTGCGAATCTCGTTCACTGATTCTTTAATAATTACACGTTAATAATTACACTGTTGCAAAGTGGAGGCGCTGAAAAGTAGAGTGGATATATTGGGGAGGACCGGGGGAAAAATAAGAATAAATAAAAAGAATAGATTTTTAGCTTTCAGCGCAGCTTATTGCCATCAATTGGAACGCAACGTTAACTTGACTGTTTGTTTGCGAGCATGGTGGTGAGCGCGTGGGTGCGGCGGCGTGGCGTTTGCGCGTATTTGTATATTTTTTTTAATTCGTACTACATGTAATTATATACACAAAAATATCGTCCTATACACTCGTAAATTCCTTGTGATAATATCCTTGTAATAGAATATTATAATAAAACATTATTTTAAACCTTAATAACTCTCTCCTATAGCGTATTCAGCACTCATATGATACATACAGCATGTTGTGTGTCTGGCCTAAGACTGTACTTCAGTAGACTAGTTTCCAGTCTTCCTTTATTAGTTCCGCTTCCCATAAGTAGGCAGGAAAAAAGCATGGGTTTAATTTGATTCAAATTATCGTAGTTATATACAGTTTAAGCATGGAACATTTATACATCTCTTTATATGCATTGTTTCCCTTTTTTCATTTATACAATTTATTTAATTAAATTATGTCGTGCAATTGGGCAATGTTATAAATTGTTGGGCAATAAATTGTGCACGTGAAGTGACCCACCCATTCTTGAAGTAGGCGCTCATTTTCATGAGCGCTCATTTTTTTTCAAGAGCGCTCATTTTCATCAGTGCGCTCATTTTTTCTTAATACGCGCTTTTCATTTTCGAGCTGCGCTGGTATGTAATACGATATGACTATTTTGCAATTCGCGATCGATCGCGATCAATCGCGCATACATTTTTGTGGACCAATCCATTTTGGTCTATAGTGTGTGTGAACATGGTGTAAACAACTTACAATATAGTTACCATTCTTTTACACCACAAATGTAAGCCACACAGAGGTACTAAAGTCAAAAAATATCTTATTGTGCATAAATAAATCGCAGCTTGAAGTTTATCTGTCATAAAATATCCTCAATTTGAAAAACATGTGGATAAATCTACCTAGACAAAACGTGAACTCGTCCAAGCTAGTCTGGTACCTCTCGGTATATAAACTGCAGGTTGTGCGCGCCGCGGCGTCCAGTGCAGTGTGCACGTGTTGTGTTTTTTGTGTGGAACCTGGGCACTGGCAGTCATCTGTTGATGAAATGATGAAATGTTAGGTTTTCTTCGTAAAATCGTGAGGCCGAATATTTTGTTTTATTCAGTTCGAGAAGGTGCTTCTGTTTGTCGACATTTAAGTGATATGGTGCGTGGCGCTGATGGTTGAAATTAAACTTAAAAAAAGGCCAAAGTTTTATTCCAAATTGAACTTGAGTGTTGATGTTGGTCATGTTGGTTGACAGCCGGATACTTGGCTAACTTTGTATTTGTAATTTGCATGATTGATACCTTATCATGCAGTTGTATTGAACTTGAAATTGTATGTTATACACACCAACTTTACCTGAATCGGTCCAAGTTAGTGTAAAGCTGATACAACCCCAGCACTGACCATGTCTGCAGTGTACTGTACACAGCACATATGCTGAAACTTGAAACCTGTCTGTCATTTATAATCAAATAACTTTCTTTTGGGCCTACTTGTGTAGTAGTACTAGTAGAAATCACGATATGGATGAAACGGAAAATAGAATCATTTTTGATGAGTTCTGCCGCGAAACCTATGCAGAGTCTAGGACAAGCCCGGTTGTAAGCCGTGAAAAACTTGAAATCGTCGAAAGGGTTTTGAGAGGTGATAGCAAAGCGAGTTCGTCGGATCAAAGATTGAAACGCTTTAGAGCCTTTACCCAAAAGCACAAGCTCGTGTTAGCAAGCCTCCAGTCATGCAGTAACGAGGAAGAGTTCGTAGCAGTCAAGGAACAAGTGAGTATTGTTGGGGGGGGGGTGGACATGTACCTCTCGGTATATACATTGTAGTTCAGCAGAAGTATGTTTTGTATGTTAATTCAACAGTGAATACGCAAGACCATCCCGCACTCAGAATTAGGGAAGGGTAAAAATAACCTTTTTTAAATTGTGAAATACAAATTTCTCGGCACAATTGCAGAATATCCTGCCACTCGATCTATGCACCTCGTAGCCGGCTACAGAGTCATGGTTGATTGCCCTCAATAAACCTTTTCAGCGCTACCTGTATACTAGTGCTAGGCGGGCCTACACACGTCATGCTGCACTGCACTCCCACTCCGTATCCGCGTAGCCGGCAACAGGGTAGTTGGTTTGGACATAGAATTTGTTCAGCAACTCCCATTCATTTTGTGTTGCTTCGTTCTCAAGAGGACCCCACTCAGTATCCGCGTAGCTGGCAATGGACTTGAATTGTTTCTTTTCCAGTGATTCCAACCTCGTAGCTTGAGATTTTGGGGGTGTATTTCCGAGTGGCGCGGTATTCTGCAATTACTCCCATTTCTCCAAGTGGTCCCCAGACAAATGGAAACCCGGGCACACCACTGTTCTTTATTCCAAATCTTGGGGGCCACGATTCTAGTTAAAGGTACTGGTGTTGAAATCAAGATACAGAATATTGTGTTTATGTGTGTTCTGTTTTCTCGAAATACAGAGCATTCACAGAGCTAAAAGTTCCTCAGAGTTTTTTATTAAGCATCTGGCTGCAGATTTTGAGAAATTTTGTAAAAAATCCACATATTACAAATGGTTTACTCTACCTTTTAAGTACTGGACAACTCTTCTAGATTTTAGAAAATAAGAGTTATGGTGCGGAGTATGTTATTGACCATTTTATTTTTATTTTTTTTGTTGGGAGGGGGGGGGGAGGGAGGTTGCTGGCAATATGTCCTAATCCCTGTTTGGCACAATTATTTGAATAACACTTATTTATGTTCTAACATTTTCTTCTTCCAACTGTTTTTACTTTACTTTGGATTATGCCATTTTTTCGCTTTCTTTCTAGAACGACACATGTAAGAGGGTTGTATGCTTTGAGGACTTTTTCGATGTTATAAAAGATGTACACGACAATGTTGTTGGCCATGGCAGCTCCAAAAGTACTTTCAATGCGGTAAGACAATAACCTTTAATGGTTCATACATCCTCCAAAATCCTCTTTGCAAAATGGAGGATTTTACAGGACTGAGGTTGTATCCATGGCAAAAATGCGTGGCTGATTTCGGAGGATGCACTTTGTCAAGGTCTTGGGCTGTACCCTGTGTTGGTTATGCTCAGCCGTGCATAAATTTAGACCTAAATTACACTTGAAATCCTCTGCACTGCTCCAGGATGTCACTGGCTCAGCCTCAACATAGTGACAGTGATTGCTGGAGGATTTAGCAGGATTGAGGCAGTGGTCAGCCCTCCAAGGACCACATTCAAGAAATAACGGAGGATTTTGCAGGATTGAGGCTGTATGCTATTTTGACATGGAGGCAGTTGGAGGATTTTGCAGGATTGAGGTTGCATCCTAGCAAAAATGCCTAGGGAGTTAGGGTTAATGAATTAAAGAAAACACATGCTTCAGGGGCAAGAAAAATTAACCCTTTTTAAGCCCTTACAAATGTAGATCTAATCATTTAGATCGTCTTGCGTTGTAGTAGAGTCCATCACAATTCGGGCGATTCACAATGCAGTGCGCCACCAAAAGTTTCTCCCAGTGCATTGTGGGAAATAGTCGACAAATTCGCAGCGCGGGGCATTTGAAATTATTCGTTTTTCTGGTCAGTAGTTTCGTAAGCGTATGATTCCAGTATATCTGTTTGCCCTTTTCTCTGCTTTTTATCAATATGGTGTTTTATGTAAGGGGGCAGAACGCCATGCCCCAATCTATAACAAATTGGCTCAAGTTGTCTACTGACACTCATGGGCCACTTGAAAAATGGACTCTCCAAGGCAAACTCTTGGTGGCGCACTGCATTGTGAATCGCCCGAATCCCTAACAAGTCTTCCAGTCACAAGTCAAGTCACAAACTATTTGAATAAAATGTGATGAAAGTTGTCCTTCGATATTACTGTTCATCCCCCCTGTTGCTTGGGACAAGACTTGTGTTTTATTTCTGACTGAAATAGTGGTGGGCTCGAAACCAACACTAATTAAAGGGGCACTGCGTCCTGCAATCCCCGAAAATAATCATGTTTTGGATTGTTTACTTAGCCTATTTCAAAATTCTGGTTGAAAGGAAACCGACCTAATGTCGTACCGTTTGCAAGAATAGAAAAAAAATCCAGATTGTTTACATCGGACATGACAGAGTTTTCCTGTCGTTTTCTTCATTGTACGATGTACGTTGTGTGTGTCTAGTATTACACACATACTAGCGCCATGCTCACGAACAGCGGTGACCAATCACCAATGCACAAAATGTGATATTTTTTTTACCGCAAAAGGCGAACCCTTATGGCTGGAATCCCAACAAGCATGAACATCCCGACTTTTTAGGGTCGCAAAAGTGGACCCTGAAAGTCGTTCTCGCACGAATAAATAACACAAGAATACTACAGAAATGCCCAACTTTAATAGGATAGTTGTGTGGATGTTTATATCCTACTTTTAAATGTTCTTTCCGATTAATATCATTAAATTCTTCAAAATTTACTTTTCATAGAAAAAGCAAAGAAAAAAACCCCAAATAACCCTAAATCTCCTGACTTGCCTGAACTATGCGCGAGCATTCGGATGCGCGTTTCTTTTCAACTTCTTCCCCATTTACAGACAGAGTGACAGTACTGACATGTACATGTTGTGTCAGCCACTGTGTTCTAAAAAAAAAAAGAATTTTTATTCTCTTGTTTCAACTTCAATGTTGCATGCTGAAAGCCTGCAAATGCCATTGAAAACTCCAGAGCCGAGAGAGCATGGGCCTTAAACATCTGGCTCATTCGAAGCATTACTGCGTTCTTCAGTGTACAGGATATATTGAATAGCAGTTCAACATTTAAAAAAAATAATAAATTGGGGGTGGGTGTGTGGGTCAAAACAATTTGAAATTTAGAAACATTGAAAATTTTGAATGGCCCCTAAAAGAAAGCTTATTAATTGGGCTCTTGCGTCCTAGATCTGGAAAACGCTTCATGCAGAACTTCTGTAGAAAAAAATAGGGGGCGCCCTTTGGGTTTCCATCTGTTTTCACTCACCCTGTATATAACCCAATTGATGATCAGTCATTGCAAATGTTGAAGAAAAAAACCCCGTGAATTTGGACTGAGAAACATTTCTAGCATTGAAAGGCTGGGCACGTGGCCGTTCTCGACCAATAAAATGACAGTATCCAAGCACACGATATAACAAATGTGTTTGTTACCCTTTTTTCCACAAAATACTTGATGCCCGTCAGGGGCGTTAATCGCTATTCAAAAGTGGGGGGACATACATTGATCAGAACTAATGTGAGCGCTTACGGCGTGGGGTTCAGTGGGCCCCGAAATTTTTGTTTAGTCTTACTCTAGATGCTCTCTGTGGTGCCATCTGAGGCAATTTCTTACCACTTTTACCAATTTCTTCTTTGAGCAAAAGATAATCATTTAAATGTTTTCGAGGTTGGAGTCATTGAATCAGCTATTCTGAGCTATAGGGGTGGTGTTCAAGGGCCCGCTTAAGGGCCCCGAAAAAATATTGATTCTAGTTGCTCAGTGGCCAATTTCTGAAAACTTTAACCATTTCTTTTTGGAGCAAAAGATAGCATTTGACATAATAGGGCCCTGTAAATGAGACACACGAGTTCAAAAATCTGGGGGGGGGGGCACATTTGATGTTTTGTCTCCCATCCTTCAAAAAGTGGGGGGACATGTCCCCTGTCCCCCCCCCCCCCAGGATTGACGCCCATGATGCCCGTGCACAAGTTCATTATCCACACTTTTCACTCTCTTCTTTTCGTTTCTCTTTTTATTCAGATCCAATCGAGGTATGCGCTCGTACCAAGGAAAGCCGTGGAGAAGTTTTGCTCTCTATGCGTGACCTGCCAGCAACCCAAGACCTGCAAGACGCTTAAGAGGAAGCATACACCACCCGTGAAATGGACTCCCATTATCACACCAAACAGAAAGTCCAAACATAAAGGCCAAGTAAGTTGATCAAATCCCATGTCAGTATGTATCTATGCCAAATAAAGTATTACTAAATAGCAGTTTTGATAAAAGGTTTGCATGCCGTTTGCATAGGATAACTGTACTAGTGAGTTTAGCATTATTCCTAAGTAGATGAATGGTCATACGTGTACTTTCATGAAACAGTTAATACACAATGTTTATCATGCATCAGCCTTCATTCCATGCAATATTCGTCGTAGATATATTAAGTCTCTGGTGTTCAGTTTTCATATGCATTCACTTTTTCCCTTTAATTAATTGTTTCGTTTTCTTGTCCTTTTTTTTCTATTATAACAGTATACATATATATCAAATATATGTTTTCTCGGTGCCATTTTCAAGTGCAAAACCATTATCTGTGGATGCTTTTGTTAAATAAAGTTACTATTTGTTCATAAATTGTCACTCTTTCGTCACTCTTCCTTTGTTTCTAGTGCTAGTGTTTGAGTAAGGCACAATTTCATGGCTCTACCAAGCATGGAAAATTGCCAAGCATATAAGAACCCTCAAAAGCAGTAGATACATACGTACATGTGCCGTACATTGTACATGTACATCTCACAGTTTTGGCTTGTAAACTGTGTCTACGACATGTAAGCATGATGTAAGCAAAATAGCAAGTCATTACAACAAGTAAATGGCCATCCTCCATACAAACGATCAGCGTTGAAATACGCGCTGTATTCACACACAGATGGGTATAGGCTAATGCATACACCCTCAACTCACTGAAACCATAACTCCTAAAAGAAACGTGTTCTGAACATAGTAACTGTACCCCAGGTAAATTTAGTTTGCTTGCTGTAGAAACCAAATATTTCTGCTTGTGGAAAAAATTGTATGTACAAAATGTACGTACCTATCAAAACGACAACAATCTGCACTTCGGGCATACTGACTCTGTCAGACATCCAATAACAATACATGCTTTTGAGGTGGGCGAGTCGCTTGGCCTGATGATGGCCCCCTGGGCGGTCTATTTTCCTGTCACTCATGAAGTTTATTCATAAAGTAACTCCACAGCTAGTTGCTGCCAACTCTAGTGAATATTCAAACTAAATTTGAATGAAATTCACAAAACTTTACTGTATTATGCAATATTCATAAACCATTAATCAATCTGAAGTTGATCGACTGTATAATCAACTGATAACCCAATTTGGCTTGTGTGTGTGCCGGGTGCGCGCGCGCGCGTTCAGCTAGCTCTTCACGCACAGTACTGCATGCTGATTGGCTAATCATCATTTGTTTTCTGCGTATGCATGCGATTAAATCAGGTCACCGCGTATTCGCTAAATGTGTATTCATTACTTCCCAAACCTGTGCACGCTGTAATTGGCTGTATGTAAATGAAGTTATGATGTCATAGCTCATTAAAGCTTGTCACCTCGCCCGTGTGTTCTTATTGTAATGTGCGTTTGTGCTGAACTCGTTGAATAAAATTGGCCCCAGGATTTAACAGAAAAATTAATTTTCTCGCTACTCAGGCCTGGTCACAGCCTCCATCCTAAAAAAAAATGGATTATAAAGCAGAGTCCCCTCAACTTCAGCTCTTCAGACTTTTCCCCCAAACTTTCATCGGAAGGGCTCCTTGCAAAATGACCTTGTTGCAGAGATGCAAATTTATTTCGTTGAATATTGGTGTAACCTGAACAACCTAAAACTATTTGTGCAAATCGTGAGAAAACTAAGATTCAACAAGGGTCCTCTAATGTGCTGCTCTCCAAAAAAAAATCTCATTAAATCACTGTTACCAATGTAACCTGTGAAAGTATTAACCGGACAAATTACAGTTATCATTATTTGATCCATTCACATACCCTACTTCATACAGTGAATTCACGATAAGTCAAAACATGTTAACTCAAAAACCCTTCTAACTCAAAGTACAAAATTACTCCCATCTATTGTTGTTGAATAGAAAATCCATTAGATAACTCCAAACTCTACTTTTAAATTTGAGCCGATTCCCCTGAGGTTTGACTTATCGAGATTCCACTGTAATTGTGACCTGTCGTCACAAAATGAGCTTAAAGTTGGACTTTTAAGAATTGAGATAATTATATATCTGGATTCTACAGAGTAAGAGCTTTCCAATGGTATACAACATTAAGGGGTACTGAGTTTATTAACGGAAATATAGACCACCAACTTGCTTGAAGTTTTAAAACTGATGCTTGAGAAAATGGCGTTTAAAAATCCTGCAGTTGTGTTACAGTGATAGAGCAGTCAACTTATAATGAAGGGATGAAATGGGTTTTACAGATGTTTGACAGAACAAAAAACTTAGAAGAAAGGTTAAACATAACTTAGAGATCTAAAGGTTTACCTGAAAACAAAAAAAATCAACCACCCCTTCAAATTTTGGCTTTACCCCACTGTACTGCAAAATGGCAATTTCCAACTTTAAGCTCATTTCATGGTGACAGGTTGACCGAAAGTTTTTTCTTCCTGTTGATACATGCTAAAGGTGTTTATCACAAAAAACATTGTCAAAACCACATTTTTACATGTAATAATTGTCCAGAATAACTCTTTCTTTGCAAATTTTGGGTGAAAGTATTACTGAAAGGACGAAATGTACACACAACACTAAAAGAACATATCCACTCGACAAGCAAACTTGAAACACCAGAACTGACCATCATGTACAACGCACCTCCCACTGGCACTGCACTCTCGCACAGCTTACTTGCCTCTCTTCACTTGTACACCCATGGTGTGCTACGGTCTAGCCTGGCTATCTCGCGAGACAGCAGAATCTCAGCATCCTAATTAGTTGGGCCAGCCCACCTGTAACACTTTAGTTGGCATAGTGTCATCACAGGGGGTCTCATCTATAGTAGGACAGTGTTAACTATAGCTTGGACCGATGCTGGTGCGTAAGTGTGATGTCATTTCAACTTGGACCGCACCCACTGCACACGGTGTAGCATTGGAACCAGTGGAACTGGAAGTAGTGCAAAGTGGCATGTTCAGCCAATGGGTGCTCGTTATTAGTGGTGTGTGTGCGTGTATGAGGCAGTCACTTACGAACTGGATATAGTTGGGGCGTAACAAAGTCATCACATATCAGTCATGTCAGTATTATAGTCAAGTCCATCACGAGTATGGTCCTAAGTAATTCACAAGTCATTTCATAAGTCCAGTCACAACTAAACAGGGGTTTGATCAATAACGAAGGAATGCTTTGTCACTGTTCATTTGAATCTGCTCTGTTCACAAGTACCCCCTCACCGGCAAAGAAAGTACAGTTGGGGGTGACCGACCGACGCCATCTTGCTTGACTGCAATCTTGCCGCGACGCGCGGCCGTACCACTGCGTGTACATAATACAAATCCCCTGGTGTACGTGCGTCACACACAAGGAACGGTGCGCAGCGTCAACCGGCTAAATATCCCGCCCATGGGACGTCTTTGCTAGGTAAAAGGGCCCTCTTTTGTTGGTGCACGGAGCCCATAGCTTGTGAGTTGTGGACGTTAGACTAGATGACTTGTGATGACCCTGTGATGGACTTACATGTATGAGGAGTCAGTGACGGACAAGTGCAGGACTTGCAATTTAATACATTCCCTTAGTAATGCTGTTGATATACATGAACATTTATTTTTTTCAGGCTAAAAAGTTTCGTATTGAGACGGACACCTTTGGTGAGTTGGAGGTTCCGGCTGACAAGTACTATGGAGCCAACACGGCCAGGTCCTTCATGAACTTTGACATCGGTGGAGAACGGGAGAAGATGCCAGTATGTACATTCATTCTGATTTGCTGGTGATTTTTTTATCATTTTCCTGTTGGCCAAGGAATTCATCATGTTCACTCTGCAGTGTTAATGGCGTGTTCTATGTTTGCCCATGAAAATGTTTATGAAGAATAAAAATGAAATTCACATTAGTATTTAATGTTCTATCATTAGAAAAGATATGTTGCTAACATGAATTATAAATTAAGAAAGTCATTAAAGTATGGTGCCAGCGGACCACACCATTTGAGGTAATATAGGGGTGTACTATCTTGGAAACAACATTTAAACATTTCTTTATTCGATAATTAGTTGTTCAACGTCACAATATAATTTTTGTACTTGAAATGTATTCATAAACCTCAAAACAGGGACTACATCAAATTAATGGATTCGTCCATGAAAATGGTAGCATCGTTTTGACTATTTTCAAAGAAAGTTACAATCGAAACTTGAATACTGCTTGTTAGTAATCACACAAATTTGATAAGTTTTGAGATAAAAACGGACCTGTATATTTTTAGGACAAAACAAATCAGCAGCTGTTGCCACAAAGCAAGATTTGTACGTAGCGCTCCAGTCAGACAACACACGCAATGGGGGAAAATCACGGTGGGTTGCATACTCTCTCACGTGCTGCAGGAAAATGTTGTCCTGTTTATTTCTCATCATCAATTTCCACATTTGTTTGTGAGAGTATCGATTGTAAATGATTTGATAAACTTTGTGGCCCTTTTTATAGCTTCTGTAGTGTAAATGGAACTGGTTCAGAGCATTTTTGGCTAGAATTTGGAGGCCTTACAAATCTTAATTTGTAGGTGTTTTCTAATCACACACATGCACATACACACACAGTCGTGAATTTCTATACGCCCGAGGACAATCCTTTGTGTTTCCCTTGGTCCCTGTAATATAACACTCTCCCATAGACTAAGCACATAACCGTACGATCGAGAACTGTTTTCAACAAAAGACCCAACGCTCGAGGACTGAAAGAATCTTTTGTTCTCCCTTCGTGTGTCAGTCCTCTATCGTAAAGCCATACACGAACACACATTCTTGTTCTGTAGTTGTCGGGACTACACAGGAGTTGTCCCATGGTACTATCGGGACCGAAGACGCTGTGGGGACAGCAGAAAGTCCCCATATCTCGGTCCTAATTTGCCTAACAATAAAAAACTTCCCCATAACGCGGTGAGGGACCGCCCATGCCTGTACCCAATATTACACACGCATACTTCTAATCCTTTTTGTAAGCAATATTCAGCAGTCAGTTTCTTTCCCAAATGTATTGATAAAAATCTCCCGTTTTATTTTTGTCTTTTTGTTGAGGTGCCTCTCATTCGGGCATTTGGAGTTCTCAAGGGTGCCGCTGCTGAGGTGAACAAAAAATTTGGACTTGATCCAAAGAAAGCCGAGTACATTGTCAAAGCTGCTAAAGAGGTAACCAAACAAAATGAAATATTAAAGAGTACGAGTACCGTCAATTCTAGTACTAGTCGTTGACATTCGAGTACGAGTATGAGTACAAGTACTCCCAAAAAAGTACTTGAGTAGTACTCGAGTACGAGTACCGAGTAAGAGTACTACAACACTAATTTCTGGTGTTCTTTGTTGTTTTGATTTAGTAATAATAAATTCGCAAAGGTTTACTCACGCCTGTCTGTCTGTCCTTCAGCTTGAGGAGGGCAAACTAGACAACCACTTCCCCCTGGTGATTTGGCAGACTGGGTCTGGTACCCAGACTAACATGAATGTGAACGAGGTGATTAGCAATCGGGCCATCCAGATGCTGGGGGGAGTCATGGGCAGTAAGTCCCCCATTCATCCCAATGACGATGTCAACAAGAGTCAGGTAAGTTTTTTTCTTGATTTTGTTGGTTTGGCATCTGCACAAAATTTCTTTTAAATATTGCAGTAGACAATTTTCTTTTGTACATTTACCAAAATTGTAGGTACTCGGTGTTGGTTAAAATTGCAAGCGTTAGTGTTAAAGGGTTCCTGTGATGAATTTCAACCCCTACTCATAATGTATGAAAATATTTGAAATCCCTTTTTGGTTAATTTTATTTGAAAAGTGCACTTCTTTAAACTTTTAAAACTGTCCATGCTCTCCGGACAACTGAGGGGCTGTTGCTTTGATGTCATTCCAGGAAGACACTGTTTAGTTCAGGGGTTTTCTGTTGAAGCTGTGAACCCAAAATTAGCTCATTGAAAACATCTGTAGAAAGGGTTGCTCATTGGCTTACTGCCATGTGCTTTACACAACGAATCACCAAGGAAAAGAAAATTTACCAAAGCCAAATATCCAAAATTCCAGCAACGGTTTGTGCTGAAACAGCTGTAACATTGAGGTATCTGCCCAGAATGACATCACAGTTTTGAATGAAATCAAAACAAATGAAATCAAAACAGGCATGTTTTCAAGAGTCCCTAAAAGTGTTCTGGATGGTGATGGGGAGAGAGTTCCATGATTCGGGGCTTGTCAACGGAGAAGGCACGGTCCCCTGCATTCTTGATGATGCGCGGGATGACCACATTGGCTTCCGAGCGGAGACCTTTACATTTTGGTTTGCTGAGGTCAAGGACCGCAGAAACGTATGATGAGAACTTATTAGACACGCTCTTGTACATGTTATGTACTGTTTTGAAAACAACCCGTTGTTCATTTTTTGTTGTTTTGCAAGAATTGTTTTCTTGATTATATCAGTACTATTTATCCCTCATCGTCCTATCAGAGTTCCAATGACACATTCCCCACCGCCATGCACATAGCAGTTGCCTTGGAGATTCAGAGTTGTCTGTTGCCAGGGTTACATGCGCTCCATGATGCATTGCGGCAGAAAGAAGAACACTTCAAAGAAATCGTCAAGATTGGAAGGACTCACACTCAGGTATGGTGTATTTAAAATGAATTTTTTTGGGCCATTCTATAAATTTGTGGTCCATTTTTTTCTCTGTCCCTGTTACATCTGGCATTAAGATTCTTTAATTCTGATGCACTCCCTAATGCAGTCTTCCTCCAAGAGTGATTATGAAAAGCAAAGTAGTTTCTACTTGTGTTTTTTCTCTTCTATTTACAGTGTCTGTAAAATTTCTTATTATATCTAAAAAAAAAAATAGGAATATCTATTAGAACCACATATTAGAACTAAATAACTAGAAAGAGTCGAAAAAACATTTGCGAAGGGTGTCTTAAATTCTTGCTTCATGTCTTTGTTGTGAACTTTTAATGGTTCGGTCTTTGCCTACTCTGTTAACATATTTCGTAAATTAGCCGTTTGTGAGTTAAACCCACTGAGTTTGATGTAACTGATGTGTGATACACTGACTTGTTCAAATGCTTGGCACATTTTAACTTGAATTCTTCAGACTAATGACACTTTCCCCAAATTGGGGCAAACTTTTGCAAATTTACATAAGAGAAGCCAATCCCCATTACAGGTATACACAGGTAGTTCCCTGTGGGTGCGAATGGCTCAAATGGCCTGTTCCGGATTTGGCCATAACCCCCTCCCCACCCCACCAACCCCGCCCCCACCTTTGGTTTGTGCATATTTGTCGCTGTGCTTGTGGCCAGGTTTGACTGAGCTACTGTGGTCACCTGACCAAAAGTTGTGATCTAATTGGTCAATGTGCACTGACTGACAGGAAGTGTCCATTACTCAGCTGGAGATTTTTGGTTTCTGTTCCCTCCCCACCCCCCCTAGGAATCATGTAATACAGCAGCAATGTAAAACTTCAAACTTGAGACAGAACTGGGCAGTGGTTGAAAGGAGGGTTTGAGGGTATAAGGAAAGAGAATAAAATTGCTACATATAAATACTCTTTGTTGCACTTCAATGGACCTTATTGGCGAGGTAGCCATTTTTTGTCGAGGCCCCTCAACTTATTGCATAAATTGTTAACTGTTGAATGGGATGGCGCCAGACTATTTATGCAGCCTTATTTTACTGTCTTTTTTTTTTTAATCTGGCTGAAAATTTTAGGGAATGTTTAATTACAAATTTTAATGTAGTCATTGAAGCATTCTTGAATTAATAAGTAATTTACATACTTTCATTTCTCTTTCTCTTCGCAAGTTCCAAAAATGAAGATTTTACCTCACTTTCAATTCAATATGGCCGACTCGTGAATAAGGCCCATTGGGTATTCAATTGACAAGTTATGGCTGTTTCAAGTTCACATTTATCAGCATGTCGAAACGTTATTCAAATTTTAATTGCCAAGTAGCAGAATGGATTTTGTTGGGTCATTTGAAGTTTTCATTTTGTGAATTGGATTTTGTTTGTGTTGTTAGGATGCCACGCCCTTGACCCTCGGCCAGGAGTTCGGTGGGTATCGGACACAGATAGCCAACGGCATGGACAGGGTGCAAGACACCCTGCCAAGACTCTATCAGCTGGCAGCAGGTAGGCCCAAGAGTGTTTTGCTTCAAATGTGTGCACCTGTCTCCATTTTAGGCAGGAGTAGGTTGTGGCTCTGTGTGACCAATCACAAGAGCTCCAGCTAAGGCTGCACATTGTGGAATAGGTTCAGTCTCGCAATTAAGTTTTGTTGTTCATGCATCATTCTTCTTCTTCCAGTGAGTACATCCCTCCATAGTGGAGTATTGTCGTACTTGGGTGCAAAAGTCACGGGAACAAATATTAACGAAGAGTGCAGTAAACTAATTAAGAACTCAGTGCAAGTAAAACCAATGCCCTTGTGGCATAACTAGCGGAGGGTGAGTGGTTTCAAGCTAGTCCGGAAAATCTCCAGTGACTGAGCTGAAACCACGGTGACTGGTAGGGCATTCCAGATGCAGATGACACTTGGACAAAAGCTGTGCTGGTACGATAGAATTCTACAGTGCTGTTGTGTGAACTGTTGTTGGTGGCCCCTATTTTTGATGAAGGGTACAAGTAGGGTGGGGTAGGAGGGATGGCAACGAGACCGTGCATTATCCTGTACAGCATGATGATTTTGTTGTGGGCTCGACGTTCGTAGAGAGTTTACCATTGGAGATTTTGTAGCATCTGGGTGGCACTATTCCGTTGGTTGAAGTCAGCCGTTACAAATCTAGCGGCACGCCGTTGCACCATATCAACCTGGGAAATCAGGTCCTGTGTATTCGGATCCCACACCGAAGATGAGTATTCAAGGGTGGGACGGACATAGGTCTTGTAGGCCTGTTCCTTGATCTTTGGGGGGCATCTTCTCAGGTTGCGGTGAAGAAATCCGAGGGTGCTGTTGCTTTTCTTGCAGATGTTTTGGACATGGGGCTTCCAGCTGAGATTTCGGTGAATGGTGACACTTAGATACTTTGCCTCATCTACGTTTCGGAGTGCAGTTCCATGGATCGAATAAGGGGTTGCTCCGTGGATGTTGTTACGCTTGTTGGAGATTCTAAGAACTTCACATTTATTTGAATCTCAACGATTCAACAAATATTTCATTACTTGACAAAAACAAATATTACATTGGCTATAAAATTTTTGAAAATCCGTAAGTGCTTCGAAAGAAATATAGGCATGCCTGACAAGTCGTTCAGTCAAGCGATACTAATTGTTCCCTGCTGGTGTTTAGGCATTCATCCTGTAATAAACTCCCCCAAGGGGATTACAGCTTGAGATAGGAGAGAGTTGAAATCCTGGTACGGTCTTGGGCAAAAACCCCAATATAAGGTCCCAAAAAAAATGGAGCTTGCCCCAAAAGTGGTGCGGCGATGCGGCTTTTTTTTTTTTTTTTACCGTTTTTTTCTTTTTCTTCAAATGTTGGCTGATATGACTGCAAATGGTGCCCGACTAAACTTTAGTGCAAATATATGGGAGTCCAGAGAGGCCACATAAAGCTTATACTCGATCGTAACCCCGTCTAAAAACATGTTAGAATTGTGCAGCAGCAGGATTCCAGTCAAACCAGTGAGTTTGGCAGTTTTGAGACATCATCTTTCATTGAAAAAAAAAACTTTTTCATTTTGCAGACGCGCATGGCTACAGCGACGCGCGCATACCAGAAACCGGAGACTTTTTTTGTGTGGCCTAAGCTCTGTACTCCAGTTTTCTGGTATAAGAGGATTCACGGCATGAATATACATGTACCACGCAACTTACAACTACGGTTTTTTTTCATTATCTCGTTGAGATCGCTGACATTTTTCAAATGTTTCAATCGATACAAATGCTGATCAGATATTGGTTGGATGGTCGAATATTCAAATGTTGGGTATAATCGGTGCATCCCTAGCTCCAGCGTGTGGGACATACCGCCTGTGCGCGCACTGATTTATATACGTATGATCCAAAAGTACATACCAATCATTTTCATCTGAGTGATGGCCTGTTCCAATGCTCCTCATCCCTGCCTTATTCATGTCATTTTGTCCCCTCTCGTAGGTGGGACCGCAGTTGGGACTGGGTTGAATACAAGGATTGGCTTTGCCGAGAAAGTGGCCGAGACGATTAAGAAACGCACAGGTATGGACTTGAATTTTGCTGGAATTGGTGTTATATTTGCAAACTGATACGTTGAGATGCTAATAATTTATTTGTCCTAGCTATTGAAGCATACTTACAGGGTATTAGTAACATTACATGCTTGACACTGTTAGTTTCAATTGGATGAAATCTCTTTAAAAGATGAGCAAGGAAATTGACTGCAATAGGGTTGAACATGTGACCGCCGGATTGCCGTTCCGGTGTTCTACAAACTAAGCTATCCTGCCTTATGTTGGTGGTCCCCCATTTTGTCAGTGTCTTTATTCAATGGGCGCTAGTCAGAAGCCATTAACCTGTATATATGCCATGTAGCCAGGATCACGTCCAACGCCCAAAGGCACAATGCTAACATTAGCATTATCAAACGGGGATCACTCAGAGAGGATACAACATTTTATTACAAATAGTTGTGGTTTATTCAAAAAGTTGGATTAAAAAAAGTTAAAAGTTATGGCAAAAACTGTCAGTGACTTATACCAAACCCATATGGCGAAGGTTAGTTTTGGGCAACTCCGTAAATTCAACGTATGTCAGACCACATGATGTACATGTACCGGTACAAGGTCGTTAAGGCATGGTGGTACACCTTAGTTTGGTCTGTAGTTGTTTTCTACTTATTAGACGTCACATATTAGGCCCCAAAAAAAAAAGTTCTGCTTCCGGTTTCCCTACCTACCCTTTTCTAACAGCCCCTACCCTAATTTTTGTATTGGAAAATTGAGAAAAAAACACCCAAAACCATCAATTTCTACCTTTTACCCTTGACTACACGCAGACGCCTCCATATGATCGTACAAAAAAAAAATTCCCTACCTACCTACCCTATTTTCAAATGCCATGCAATCCGAAGCAGAACTTTTTTTTTTTCTTGGCCATAGGGATGTATCACATTTCACTTTTCCAACAGCAGCTCAATAATGTCTCTGACATGTTTGTCTGAATTTACGGAATTGCCTTATTAGTTAACAACTGATTGAATGGGCTTGTCTAATAGTCAAATTTCAGTTCATTTGGGACCTAAAAATCTGTTGTTATCCGCATCATGTGAAATTCACATCCGTTCCATCATGGCCTCTCCAGGTTTGCCCTTCGTGACGGCCCCCAACAAGTTTGAAGCCCTGGCCGCCCGCGACGCCCTTTTAGAGGTCCACGGCGCCCTCAATGTTGTGGCGTGCAGCATCATGAAGATAGCCAATGACATTCGCTTCCTGGGATCGGGGCCGAGGTGTGGGCTGGGAGAGCTCAGTTTGCCGGAGAACGAGCCCGGAAGTAGCATAATGCCTGGTGAGTGGGATATTTGTATGAATCTTGAGGCCAGCGTCACAAAGTTAGCCAAGTACGTGGGAACATGCTCACAAGAGACATAGCCGTAGTTCTTGAAGACCATTTTCGATGCATCCTAAGTTTACAGAACCCATGCAATGTAATATGTTTTATGCCATCCTTGAAAAATGCACCTTTGAGTCCCATTTAATCTTATTTTCAATTTTCGTTTTGCCATTTTAAAGGGTTTTTTGGTGCCTTTTTATATTTTTATGTAAATGCAAATTCCATATTCCCATACTGTGATGTCATTCTGGGCAGAAACCTCAAAATGTTGCGGCTATTTCAGCACAAAAAGTTGTTAGAATTTTGGGTATTTTGCTTTCGTAAATTTTCTTGTCTTTGGTGATTCGTTGTTGTTTCAGTTCATGGCAGTAAGCCAATGAGCAAATCTCTCACAAATGTTTTCAATGAGCAAATATGGGGTTTACAATATGAACGGAAAACCCAAACTGGACTGCGCCCCCAGTTGTCTGGAAAAGCATGGAAAACTTTCAATGTTTAAAGAAGTGCACTTTTCAATAAAATTATGCAAAAACGGATGTCAAATAGTTTACATTATTTTCGTGCGGCTTTTTGATATCTTTAACTTATTACCTGCAATCAGTTTTGAAAGAAGCTTACCCATTCAGTCTGTGCCCTGTCCTGTCTTGTAATGTTTTGCACAGGCAAAGTGAACCCAACCCAGTGCGAGGCAATCACCATGGTGGCAGCGCAGGTCATGGGGAACCAGACTGCGGTCACCATCGGAGCCAGCAACGGCCATTTTGAGCTGAACGTGTTCAAGCCGATGATTGTCTCCAATGTCCTGCGCTCTATCCGTCTGCTGGGAGATGGCTGCGTTTCCTTCGCGACCAAATGCGTGGTTGGCATTGTGCCAAACACGGACACAATTAGCAGGTATGTTAAAGTTGCTCAACCCGTGCCGTTCAGCACATTCCTTTGTTATTTATGATTCACTGTTTAGTACTTGTGTATTAGGGGTTTGCATTTAGGGTTAGTACGGGAACCAGGTACCCGATTGACAGTGGCGGCGCTACAGGGGGCATGGGGGGCATTTGCCTCCCCCCAGTTTTGTCTTTGCCCCCCAGTTTCCCCCCCCCCCAGTTTTCCCCGAACACTTTAGATTAATTATGTTTATTATCTTTGATGTTAAGATTCATAAAATTTGTGGCCAATGAAAGCATTAAAACATTGGTACTTAAGACAAAACACGCCAAACATGCATTTATACAGCCGTAGATAGTGTGCAGCCAATGTTTTTGTACATTTGTTATTCACCATTCTGCAGTTTGATACATTTCTCATTCATAAAAACGCCTACACCTCTAAGTTGCTCTAGTGGCTTATTTCCGGACCATTGACAATGGTACGCTCGCGTGTACACAGGCTTGAGATTTTTTTCACTGCCCCCCAAAATTATTTTCTTGCCCCCCCCCCCACCCCCAATTTTAGAGTCTGGCGCCGCCACTGCCGACTGAAAAAAACATGGGTATCTGGGTACCCATTAAAGAAACCTTATTCCAAAATTCATATCTCGGAAGCTGCCGTTGAGATTGTTCATAAAGGTCTGCATGATAATACTACCGTATCAGTGCATCAATACAGCAAGATACAAGTGTGCAACAGTGAGCTTTATAGCTTAATGGTGTAAATTGCAACTTCGCGAGCATCATAAACATGTAATACGTTGTTTTTCCCATGTAGCCTGGGTTTCATTTTGAAAATTCACCACAAATGACATTCAAAACCTTTTTCATTGTCAAAGACGTTACTAAGTAATTTGCAAAGTTGATTTCGGGTACCCGATTCCATAATCCGGAACCGGTTCCTGACATCAACGGTCGGGTACCCGGTTCCGATGCAACCCCCCCCCCCCCTTGTGATTTGACTTATGTTGTGAAGCAGACTTATGTGTTGCACTTGTGATGCAAGTACAACACTTGGTTTCAGTGAACAACACCAGTTCTTCTTTTCATATTTCAGATATCTGAATGAGTCTCTAATGTTGGTCACTGCCCTCAACCAGCACATCGGCTACGACAAGGCTGCCAAGATTGCGAAGCATGCCCACGCCAATGGCACGACGCTCAAGGAAGCCGCCTTAGCCTTGGGTCATGTGACTGAAGAACAGTTTGATCAGTGGGTGCGGCCGGAACTAATGCTAGGGCCAAAATGAAAAAAAAAAGAAACCAGTCTTGAAATATTATGAGTTTTCAACCTTTGGGCAGTTTTTTTAATGTGGTGAGGGAAGGGTGGTAGGCTTTTTTTTAAAGGGACACTAGGTCCTGGAACAGCCCAATTGGGCTACAAAACGCGCTTTGAACGAGATGATGTTAATCGAAAATAACATTTAAAAGTAGGATATAAACATCCACACAACTATCCTTTCAAAACTGGGCGTTTTTGTGTTATTCCTGTTAATGCGTAATCTTATTAAGGCCAAAAAAAAAAGTCTCCGGTTTCTGGTATGGAGCTTGCCCCAAAAGTGGTGCGGCGACGCGGCTTTTTTTTTTTTACCTGGTTTTTTTTTTTTTTGGCTTCAAATGTCGGCTGATAACTGCAAATGGTGCCCAACTAAACTTAGTGCAAATATATGGGAGTCCAGAGAGTCCACATAAATCTTACTCTCGATCATAACCCCTTCTAAAAACACGTTATAATTGTGCAGCAGCAGAATTCCAGTCAAACCAGTGAGTTTGGCGGTTTTCAAACATCATCTTGTATTGAAAAAAAACCTTTTTCATTTTGCCGACGCGCATGGCTACGGCGACGCGCGCGCATACCAGAAACCGGAGACTTTTTTTTGTTGGCCTAGGCCAAAAAAAAAAAGTCTCCGGTTTCTGGTATGGAGCTTGCACCAAAAGTGGTGCGGCGACGCGGCTTTTTTTTTTTTTTTTACCTGGGTTTTTTTTTTTTTTTGCTTCAAATGTCGGCTGATGACTGCAAATGGTGCCCGACTAAACTTAGTGCAAATATATGGGAGTCCAGAGAGGCCACATAAAGCTTATTCTCGATCATAACCCCATCTAAAAACACGTTAAAATTGTGCAGCAGCAGGATTCCAGTCAAACCAGTGAGTTTGGCAGTTTTGAGACATCATCTTGTATTGAAAAAAAAACGTTTTCATTTTGCCGACGCGCATGGCTACGGCGACGCGCGCGCATACCAGAAACCGGAGACTTTTTTTTTTTGGCCTAATGCGTGCGAGAACGAATTTCGGGGTCCACTTTTGCGACCCCGTAAATTCGAGCTGTTTGGGCGCTAGTTGTGATTTCATTTGTAAAGTAAGTGTTCACCTTTTGCGGACGTTGAAGAAACCACTATTTTTGCATTGATGGTGATTGGTCACCGCTGTTCCTGAGACACACATGTATATCATACACTGAGAATTAGAACGACACGAAAAACGTATTCGTACTCCGTCATGTCCGATGTAAACAAGCAGGTTTTTTTCGTCTTTTCTCGGGAACGGTAAGACATTAGGTTGGTTTCCTTTCAACCAGATGTTTGAAATAGGCCAAGTAAACAATCCAAAACATCAAATTTTCGGGGATTTCAGGACCTAGTGCCCCTTTAAGGTTTACATTCACAGTCTGTTTGAACTGCAATTTTATCTCAAGTTATAATACCCTTCGACTAACTTGCCTCTAATACAAGAGAATTAGTATATAATTTGGAACAAATCCAAAGAACTCCTGTCATATTTTATTTCCATTGGATGTTTGTATTTGTATTCTCTTTCAAAATATATTATATTTGTTTTGCCAGTTACAACTTGGGAAGTTCTGCCCCAAAGCCAATATTGAGCGGGGTGGTCAAGCCCACAACAAAACGCTTTGGATGAAACATGATTCTGTTGTTGTGCACCTAAAAGGGGTTTTCTTTTTCATGGTAGAAACCGCTTCAAATTAACCAGTTCGCGCAGGGATTATTTTGACAAGAACGGAACGAGGCACGGGATTAATTTTCACTCAACCTCAAGCCAGGCGGATTGAAGCCATCACCCTCGGGCAGCACACTCATATTTCCGGCCTCGCTCGCCGCGAGCGGGTCACTGACAGATATTTCTGGCCTCGCTCCCTGCCTGTTTATCCGTCATCCGTTCCGAATACCACAAAACCTTTGCGTGCATACACGTCATCCGGCGCGAACTGGTTAAGAAATTAAGTGGCTATACTTAAAAATGGTAAATTCTGTCATTTAGATGATTGGGTAGTGAAAGTGGAATTGCTTGCATTTGGATGGTTGACATTATTTTCCATTTTTCTCAAAGTATGTATTTTTTTTTTAAATTAAATTTTAGTCTATTGTTTTGTTGCGAGCTGATGCGTATTACCAAGTAGTTTATGTTTTTGCCTGCATTACTTTGACAGTGAAATTGACTGTGATGTGAACTTAACTGCTCCACTGGTGCATTGCACTGAAAAGCAGGCCGTTCACTAGTTTAGTCAGAATGCAGTGGATGTTTAATATTCCAATTAGGCTTACCCTGTGTAGGAGATGATATGACAAGTGTGCATTAGCATAACTCTACTTCTGGGAGATATTGAGGTAGTGTTAAACACCATACAGAGAGCAAGGAAAAGTACAGGGGATTTTATACCAGGTACGGATTTTCATGGTTTAGCAGGACCCTCCATTAAATATTTCGCCGGAATAAAAGTGTTGCTGATGACATGAACAAACCTTGAAAATATGAATATTGACTGAATGCATTTGTTTATGGTCATTGAAGTAAAACAGTGTTTTGCAGTTTTAATGGTCAAACATCATGCAAAGAGCACACTTGAACCAAATATTGAACCAATAATGGGGTCGGGGATGAACCAAATATTGGCAGGTCCACAAGGGGGCTTGGGCCTGAATTGGAATCAATTTCATGGCTCTGCTAAACACCCTAGAATTCCTCCCTTGCCTGATTAAAGGGAAAATACAACATTTGCAAACATCAGAAAATATAACTACCAAATTATTTTGAAATATCTTGCTGAACTGTTAGTGAATGACAGTCTAAAGCATCCTGTAAAATCATGGCACCTAGCTGGTATTCTGTCATTTTCAAGAAAAAAAAATGTATTTTCGTATCAATTTCCAACGCTGGTCGGCCGACCAGCGTTGGATAAATTTAAAACTGGCTTTTTTCAAATACTAGGCCCAGTTGACCATATTTAGTTAGTCTGCATTTGTTTGTAATCGATTACACACCTATGAACGGGTACAAGCCAGCTAGACTGGTTCCCAGGCCTTACAATTTCCCAAGGTCTATAAATCGCTGCGTTTCATCTTAAATGGAGTCAGGGAACCAGACTACAGGAAAATTATGGGTCTTCTTGATTTTTATAGCATCTACGAACCCAAAACGTCAAAAAGTCAGTGTAACAATATTTGTTATATATTTACCAATCCCCCAAATCCATCCATTTCTGAAAATAATAGCAAATTAAGCAAATGATGTATATTCCCTTTAACCATTCTGTGATGTGCTTACCATAAAATATGCTAACCATGAGCACATATTTTTCTGTTACAGTAATTTTTTTATAAGCAGGAGTCTTTTGCTAACGATAAGCAGAGCCATGAAATTGGGCCCTGAAGAAGAACCAAATGTTGGTGGATCCACAGGGGGGCTGGGTCTGAACATGGTGAAGAACCAAATATTGGTGGACGATACACAACCGGGGGCTGGGGCTGATCTGGTGAAGAACCAAATATTGGTGGACGATCCACAATTGAGGGCTGGGGCTGAACTGGTGAAGAACCAAATATTGGAAGATGATACACAATTGGGGGCTGGGGCTGAACTGGTGAAGAACCAAATGTTGGTGGACGATCCACAAGGGGCTGGGGCTGAACTGGTGAAGAACCAAATGTTGGTGGACGATCCACAAGGGCTGGCTGGGGCTGAACTGGTGAAGAACCAAATATTGGTGGATCCAAAGGGAGCTAATTGGACTGGGGCTGAACTGGTGTGGAAGAACCAAATATTGGTGGATGCACATGGTGCTGTGCTCTGATTGGTGATAAACCAAACAATTGGCTGATCCACAAGGGTTGGGGTCTGAACTCCCCCCCCCCCCCATCCCTGCCCCGCTCAGGCTTGTCTATGTAATAGACCATGGTTTTAGACCACGGCTACACTCGGGGCCCCATCCAGTAGGGAACTGAATATCTTTTTATACACAGTGTTCACAAAATTAACCCCTCCTGTCTCATTGTGGTTCTGACCTTGTTAAAATAGTGGTGATTGACCACCACCCCCATTCCCCCCCCCCCCCCTGTGCCCAGTTCATTGTGCTGAGTGGAGTGGGAGGGTTTAGTTGACTGGGGGAGATGCTGAGAGCAACAATCTCAGATACCAAATAATAAGTGCTGTAAAACACCCACCGAGGGGATGGTGGTGATGATGGGGGGGGGGGGAGTGGAGGGGAGGTGGCAGGTGGCACCACGGCCCCTCCCTATTTATTTTCTCAATTGTTTTTATCCACCCCGGCATTCCCCCCCCCCCCACCCCACCCCACCCCAGCACCCCTAGCCCTTTCCTGCAAATTGAACCCTAGATATACACAGCTGGTGCACTAGCTGTCCTGCCTGCCAATCGATCACCTTGTCACGCCCACGAAAGCCCGCCTCTTTTTTGTCCCCACACTCTTCATCACCCTTGAATCATATGAGGGGAAAAATACATTCCTCATCAAGGAGTTGTCAGGAAATTTCAAGGTGGATAAAATATACAAGTTTGAACGGGCATAGAGCAAGGAACAGGGTACGGGTTTCAGTTTTCCAGGTGATTCAGTTGTTTGTACGGTGTCAAAATCGTGGAAAGATAATCGTGAGTAGAAACCCACCCTGGATCTCCCTTTAAATAGAAAATGGAAGAGGCCATTAAAGGTTATTCCGACCATATCCCGGATGTTGACCTCGACATAGTGATTTTTGCGACGCAACGAAAGCAGTTTTCTACATCAAAATGGTGGGTAAATTCGTATTTGGAAAGCCTATTTTTAGTTAAATATGGAATAATATGTACGGGTTGTACCATGTGCTTAATATAATTGTATATTTTGTCGCAATAATTTGAATGAAAAGCTGACATTTATGTTTTCCCGACGTCAACAGCCACTCATTGACGGTCATGACGGTCACGGTCGGTTCACAAGTCGAAAAATTAATTTCGTTTTTCGTGATTCGTCATGTTCGTGTCGTTTGAGCCAATACATGATTTGCAAAACCCAATTAGGAAAAATTTCCGTACTAAGCCACCACTTTTTTCAAGTGCCAAAAGTTGCATCCTTTAATCATGGTTATTTCTTCCATTTCCCTTCTCTGCTCTCAGTCTCACCCTCTCCTTTCCTTCTTAACTTTAAGTTTTTTCTAATAGTGGATATTTTGCCGGAGGTAATGACGGCAAACTAACGTTTACTAAAGGTTTGCCGGTGGCAATCCATATCAACAGAGGGCGCTGTACTCTTTAAGATAGGGCTGAATTATAAGATGTATTTAAATTCCCACCAAAAGTTGAGTAGCACGATTGGTGTAGTGGTTAAGCAAAAGCTCTAGTGTGCGGGATGACTGGAGTTCGAATCCGAGCGCCGCCACATTTTTAAGTTTTTTTTTTCCCATCCCCAAATAAACAAGAGTATTCTTCTTTTGTTATTTTAATATGTCTCAAACATTTTATTGCAGAGTATTACATTTTCTTTTTCAGATTTGTGGCTCTGGAGGATTTTTTTTAAAAGGGAAATAAAGTCCGAAATTATAAAATGGTCTGAATCCCATCTTGAGAATAGGAGGTTACAACGATAATATTGGCATGGAGCCAGACTAAAATTTGTCACCGGAAAATGTTTAAGTACAAAAAAACAGTGACTGCGCATGTTCAGTGCACATCCGGCAAACTAACGTTTACTAAAGGTTTGCTGTCTCCGGCAAAATATCCACTGCCTATTCATAATGACGTATTGTACTGTCATTGGCCAGCTCATGCGTTGTCATGCATGTCATGGTTGTCAATGTCATGCGTATAACGTACCGCTGTCTTCCAGATACTTAAATCAATATGACCGGCTGCCTCGAACTTAGTCCCATAAATCTGACTGAAATACTGGACTACCTCCGTATATTCAAACGCAGGTCCCGTTGCTAGGGGAGCCGAAAATCAATTAAAGATTGAAATTATTTTGTCAGCAGAAAATCAACCCAGCTAGGGCCTATAGTATGACTGCTAAATAGTACAAAATTGTTAAATTCGGTACCTTCAGTGGTCTAGTTATCAAAAAATCATGGTAATTCGGCAAAGAATTCCGACGGTTTTTAAAAAGCATGGCATCTCTGATATTTACCAGACTGTTTCCCGGCCACCCTATAATAATAGTCAAAAGGCCAATGGGGTCAGGGAACCAGACAAGAGCTTTAATCATCTACTGAGCGTGCGTCAACTTTGGCAAAGCGCACCGCGGCTGTTGCCTGTCATTCCAACATCTTTGGAGCTCTGTGAAGTGCCCGGATGCAATATGTGGCCGCGGATGAAGAACGCCCACAAGAGGGCGCGCTTCACTGCTGAGGGCTTCAAAGATTGAGAATCAGATTATTCTGATCAGCTGATCGGGAAGTGGACATTTGATAGCTGCATTACATAACAGGTCTGAAACAAAAACAGCGATTCTGCTATGGCCCCTCTTTCCTGACACTGACACAGTGACACTGTTCGTACTTTGAGTACAACGTTACTCGTTAGGTCTAGTTGGGCATTTCGTCACTGACACAATGAACTGACACCCGGTTGACCCTGTGTGTGTTTACACAGTAATGTGTAATTTTGAGGGGACGCATTTTGTGGGATTCAATGACAACTGGACCTTTCCAAAAACACTCCAGAGCTGTAAATAGGTGGGAATTCTCTGATCAGTCATACGGGAATTGGGAAAATGCTATTCATGAACTAAGTAGACCACTAGTGAGTGAATGCGGTTACATTGAGCAAATTCAGTGAAATTAGGGGGACGTTCCAGATATTTTCGTGAGCTTGTGTCACCAAAAAACCTCAGAAGGCATGATTTTTTTTTAAAGTTGGTTTCAAATAGCCGGTTTCCAAAATCCAAGCCGAAGAGTGTAATTCAAACCGAATTTTTAAAAATACAGATTTTTATCCCACCACTGTTTTTAGTTGCAGCTTAGTGTTCAGAACTCAGACCGTTGTTGAAAGCAACTTAGCAGTCAAGACTTCTCAAGTTTTTCTTAAAGGGTTTGTGTGTCACCGATTAGCATGCCATGCTAATGATACTTTGTAAAAAAACAACAGGCAAATTAATCTTTTAAATAATAGGGTAGACATTACATTGTACAGTATAGCACCACCGTATTTTACATGCACATGTGTACCTGTCAGGCATGCAACTTTTCCTCGGATCAGCTGATTTCCTTGTTTTTTACTTGAAAAATGCTGTACAAAGTCTTGTGTGATTTTGGAATTTCCTCATTTTTAAAAAAAATTCCCAGTTGCATGCCTGACCTGTACAAGTGTATGAGAAAAGCAGATCACCTTTATACATGGGTAAATGTCACTTTTTCTTTATGCCTCGAATTGCTTTTACTAATTGTTTAATTTCTATTTTATTTTCAGGGAAACGAACAATCACTTCCTGTCGAGCTGTGCTCAACTTGTAAGTAATGATTTCAATTCCAATCTTTCCGCCGTTTTCCACTTTCTACACGTTCTATCAAGTTTTAGATGCAGTTATCAGTCAGTCACCTTCTTGGTTGGCACTTGTATACCGTGCTGACTGGAAAAATGGAGCATTTCCCCCACCATCCACCCCTCCATACTGGGGTTAGGGGTGTACTTTGCTGGAAAACTGTCAGGCATGCTGTATAGGCCATCAGCCTCGGTCCAAAATTTTGGCCACCGGTATCAAATGAGGGGAATAATCGTCACAGCAATTTTTGGCAAGGTATACACCTCCAGAGATGGAAAATATGTGATAGCATTGCAGAGGTGGCAGCTTTTGGGGTCAAAATGTCCATCAAAATTCTTGTTACCACTCTAGGGGCGGTATACCTTGCGCATGCGCACTATGATAATTTATGCCCAGATTTGATACTGACCAAACCCCCAGGCTGTTGGCCTAGCACTTCAACGCATTCTGCTCAGTTCATAGGACACAAAGAATCATTTTTAGCTCACAGGATGTATAAGCATGTACACGTAATTCCCTCACTCAAAACTTAACCTAACATTGCCATGTTAAAACGAGGCTGAATGGCAAAAAAGTGTCAGTTAATTTGGGAGGTTGCATTGTGCCAAGGTCTCCGACTGTACCTTGCTTTGTTTATGTTCATCCATGCATTATTGAGGACTACATTATGCAGGATTGTTCCTGGGTATCAAATTCGGGCGATTCACAATGCAGTGCGCCACCAAGAGTTTGCCATGGAGAGTCCATTTTTCAAGTTTACGGTCGACAAAACATGGCCCATTTGAATGAGTGTCAGTAGAAAACTTGAGCTTATTTGTTATAGATTGGGGCATAGCGTTCTGCCGCCTTACAAAAAAACACCATATTGTTAAAAAGAAAGGAAAAGGGCAAACAGATACTCGAATCATGTGCTTACAAAAGTACTGACCGAAAAAAACTAACAATATCAAATGTCCCGCCCTTCAAATTTGTTGACCATCTCCCACAATGCACTGGGAAAAATGAAGTCTCCGTGGCAAACTCTTGGTGGCGCACTGCATTGTGAATCGCCCGAATTGTTTTGGGGTATCATCGGCACTGGCTCAACGTCCTACAGTGATTTTGAGGATGGTTCCTAGCCAAAAGGGCCTAGGGGGTTGGGGCTAAACCATGTATGCCACAATCTCACCAGACACAGATACTTCTTTTTGTTTTGTGCGACATATTACCAAATGGAAAGGGCCCCCTTAACCTCCTAAAAGGATAAGAACAATGAACCGTCGTAAAAAAAAAATTTACCACCTACCAAAAAGTGGCATTTGACAAAGTTTCACAATTTTACGATTAAAATTACATCACAGTCATGTGTGTACAGTATGTGGGAATTTTTTTTCCTTCGAATATTCGAAGGGCAAAAAGCTTTTAAAAAAATTGGTGGATGAATGATTGAATATTCAGAATATTCAGGACAGCCGTAATATTGATTTTAATATTGGAAAACAGAACAGTATTGATGAGCATGTTTTTCATTAACAGATACTAGGCATTTGTGAGTGTACAAACACTACCAACCCAAATTATTCTTATCCACACTGAGACAGACATGCATCTCTTTTGATTAATCCATCAAAGTCCCCCAACCACTCAATATGGAGGTATCCTGAATCCATCAAAATCCCCCAACTTTTTTAATACGGACGCATCCTGAATCCGCCAAAATCCTCCAAAACAAGTGTGTTGATTTTGATGGATGCAGGTACGTTAGGGTTAAATTTTAATTTTAAAAATGTTTAACTTTTAATTGTTATTGACATGCAAATTACATATATATTTCTTGAGGAATTGTTCTGCAGTCGTAATCTCAACATTTTCCATAATCTCACATGTTGTTTCATGGTTCCTCCACCTACAGTCGACACTGAAGAAATCAAGAGGTTAGGCAAGCGTTTTCGGAAGCTAGATCTGGACAACTCTGGGGCTCTGAGCGTGGATGAGTTCATGTCCCTGCCTGAACTACAGCAGAATCCCCTGGTGCAGCGTGTCATCGAGATCTTTGATGTGGACGGCAACGGAGAGGTGGACTTTAAAGGTATCAGAAAGACAGTTCATTTTTGAAGCCAGCAAAGGTTTATAGACACCTGACGAATACATTCATATGTAGCATTTTTATGTTGCTTTTAAAGTCTCACTCGTCAGCCCCTTCTAGCAGATGCAACTGGGTAATTCTATCTGCTCTGTTCACAAGTACCCCCTCACCGGCAAAGAAAGCACAGTCGGGGGTGACCGACCGACGCCATCTTGCCTGACTGCAATTTTGCTGCGATGCACTGCCGTACCATGTACCGCTGCTTTGTACATACATGTAGTACAAATCCCCTGGTGTACGTGCGTCACACACAAGGAACGGTGCGCGTCAACCAGCTAAATGTCCCGCTCATGGGACGTCGTTGCTAGGTAAAAGTGCGCCCTCTTTCATGGGCGCACGGAGCCCATAAATTTAGGGTCCAAAATGTGACATCTTCCCTGCCCCTGTTACCTTGATACTTAGTAATTTGCCATTCAAATATCATTTAAAACCCTCCTATACTTTTATATAATTACTTTAAACAATTTGTTATTTGTTGGGCAGGTACATGTAGTTTGTCATTCATAATCCCTCTTGGAGGACAGCTGCATTAAGGAGTGCATCATCAGCACCGTCGATATCAGAATTTTCAATAATCGATATATCGGAAATCCAATATCGATTATCCCATGTAAAAGTTAAAGACCATAAAGATGACACTTTGATTAAAAAAACAACAAACAATGTTAAGTCCCAATTTTCCACGGCTTTCTCTGGAGCATATTGCTCAAACTTTTTAAAACAAATCTCAGCACTGAGAGTTTGTCCAGAACGGGCGGTTTCTTTTGAGGTTTTACGTTGGGAGACCGTGAATTCCAGCGAACGCAGAGCACAAAGCAACGTCGCATGGCATGTCGCAATGGTTTTGTTTTGAGTCACAAGCACAAGTTGCCGCTGAGTTTCATTTCATTATACAGCCAACGTTAAACACAAAGTAAAAGCACAAACGGGAGATTTATTTTGATGATAATCTGACGCATTTGCGATATTTTAGATGTCATTCCTCAATATCGAAAATTTTGATATTTCGATATGATAAAAAAATTGCTATCGGCGATATCAATATCAAATAATATAGAATAATCAAGTAATTTTGATATATTGACGGTGCTTAGTGCATCAGAATCATAAAATCATAGATGTCAAATGTTACAGGGACATGGAAAAAAGTGGATCCCAAATTATAGAATGACCCATCTCGCAATGATGTGTTGATAAATGTGAATTTGATATTGCGCTCTAAGAATGCTTGTTTAAACTATAAAATTCCCCCAACAAATAATAAAGAGTCAAAATCTGTGTTTGTGTTTTGGTTAAAATCAAGCGCGAGTGCACAATAAGCTCTGGCATAGTTCCAGAATGTCTCACTTCATATGCAAAATAGACGCGCATGCGCATCGATCAAGACAAAGGGGCGTGTTCCGGAAACTTTCGCCAAGAGTGCATTTACTGACGACAGCATTGCATTTGGTCAATTTTTGGTCAATTGGTAGTTATATTTTATGGGCAACTTAGGGGGTTCGTTTTTGGTCATTTTTCCAGGGACAGACATACCGACCGACCAACCGACGGACCGACCAACCAACCAACCACGAAGTGACATGTAGAAGCTCCTGCAAGAGCTTAAAGAAAGGGGGCACTTGCTTTGGGGGAGGGGGGAGTGACAAGGATTTGCTTATTAGTGACAAGAATCTCTTTTCTTTCTTGACTCATTTTCAGAATTTATCCAGGGTGTGTCACAGTTCAGCGTCAAGGGAGACAAGGAGTCCAAAATGAAGTGTGAGTATCCGTCTAAGTAATATCTCAAGTATTATCTGGATCTAGCACTTCTGTCCTTGCACAATTTGTTTCTCTGAGGCACATTCCATTAGGATTGAAAGGCCAGGCCCTCACACTTCCGGGATTTGTATACTCTAGGTCATTCCAGTCGGAAAGCAGTTTGCTGCAGCTTTTTGCTGGATCTGAAAAGCCAGCTTATTGTCAACTGCAGGCTTTCAAGTATTCCTACTTTTCCTAGTTTTTTTTTACCTTGCTCCTACTTTTCTTACTTTTTTCTAGAAATTAATACTTTTTTCTTGAAATTCCTACTTTTCCCTACTGGTTTGTCCCGCAAGTCTGAAAAATGAAATCTCGTTGAATGGTTTTCATGACAGTGTTTGACACTGTCTTTATGTAAATCACACAATGAAGGGCTTGGGTGCAGGAGCACTGCAACTGTACTTCCAAGGCTTAGTTGAGGATGGAGCACAAGTGTTGTGAGTACAGAACATGCCAAATGAGGCTTATGATGCTGTGGACATGGGTAAGTATCAACGAAAACTACATGTACTCCTGAAAGCCTGCAAAAGTCCAACTTTTTTTACTGATTTTGTCATCCAAAGTCCTACTTTCGTCCTGTTTAATTTTTTTTTATCCTACTGTTCTCCTACTTTTTCACCTGGATCTGCTTAAAAGCCTGCAACTAGAATATCAACTTTCACTAACTGAATGACTGACTGACCGAGGTCACTGTGTACAATGTATGTCCTAAACTGAGGCTTTTGGGTCCACCTCGACTAGGCAAGCCTAATCGTGTTGATCTCTTATTTGGTGTCTCTGCAGTTTTCTTCAACATCTACGACATGGACAAGGACGGGTACATCTCCAACGGGGAGCTCTTTCAAGTCCTGAAGATGATGGTGGGCTCCAACCTGAGGGATACGCAGCTGCAACAGATCGTGGACAAGACGATCACGAATGCCGACACAGACCAGGACGGCAGGATCTCCTACGATGAGTTCTGTGCGGTAAGTTAGTCTGTGTTTTTCTGGCATCAGCCTCCTCTCAGTTTGTGCGGAGGTTATTAACAGTTCAAAGACAGATTGTGAAAATTCAGCTTTTATTATTTGGTTTTGCCATTGTAATTTTAACAAGTACTGTTTAATCAGTGCTGTCTGAGGCCTTGCATGAAAAAAAGTCACCGGCTTACTTGAAATTTTTTTTCCAATTCCATGGCGCTGCTGAGCACACAAGTTTCTGCTAACTGAGCATTTATCTATTTCACAGAGATAAGCAGTTAGCACAGCAAAAAGGCACGCTAATCTCAGAAGAAAACTTTGCTTAGGCCCCCAAAAAAAGTCTCCGGTTTCTGGTATGGAGTTTGCCCAAAAAGTGGTGCGGCCACGCGGCTTTTTTCCCCTTTTTTTTACCTGTTTTTTTTGCTTCAAATGTCGGCTGAGGACTGCAATTGGTGCCCGACTAAACTTAGTGAAAATATATGGGAGTCCAGAGAGGCTACATAAAGCTTATTCTCGATCATAACCCCATCTAAAAACACGTTAAAATTGTGCAGCAGCAGGATTCCAGTCAAACCAGTGAGTTTGGCAGTTTTGAGACATCATCTTTCATTGAAAAAAACTTTTTCATTTTGCCGACGCGCATGGCTACGGCGATGCGCGCGCATACCAGAAAACGGAGACTTATTTGTTTTGGCCTTAAATTGGTGACGTAACATTAGAAATCTCAATTTGCGTGCAACCATTAGCACATCCATGCCGTGAAGAAGAGTGTAATGCCAGAACAGATCTCTGCTTTAGTCAGCACTGCCGTGAAATTTAATGCCCCTGACGTTTTTCAAATACTGCCCCCAATTTACCAAATTTAGTTAGTCCTCGTTTTGTTTGCAATCGGTTAATACACATCTGTGAACGAGTGCAAGCCAGCTACTCTGGTTCCCTGACATGACAGTTCCCCGACGTCTATAAAGTAGGGTCAGGGAACCAGACTACAAGAACAGCAGTGTTTTTTGTTGGTTTTTCCAGCATCTGTGAAACAAAACTTTAAACAAGACCGTGTAACAATATTTGCTATAAAATACTAACCCCAAAAACCATCCATTTCTAAAATTTACAGCAATAGCAAATGTTACCTTTAACCTGTATAAAGTTGATAAATTAGTTGTCCTCAAATGGTGTCTAAAATTATTTGAAGGCCGGTAATGAATGAAAATGAGGCTTTCAGGTCCCTACTCATCGCAATTTAAAAAAGTAACTACAAATCTGTGGTGTTTCTATTTTTTCTTTGCAGGTTGTCGGTAATACAGACATCCACAAAAAGATGGTGGTAGATGTATAGCGCCCTCAAGTGTCCAAGTAATTTAAGGTACCCTTGTCTGTTTTCTGTGACCACATGGTGTGTCACATTTCTCTGTCCCTGTGCATTCTCTTCTTCTTGTAGATATTGTTTATAATGTTCCTAGTTGTTGTTTTTTGTCTCAGAAAAGTATAAAAATTCACATCAGATGTTCTCTTGGTTCGCCTTGGCATTACATTCTCTTGTTTTACATGTAAACCGTTTTACTGGGAGTTAAGCCTGGTCAGACGTAAACGTAACCCTGGTCAGATGTAACACAGTGCATCAGATATAAAAGTCCATGGGACCTTGCGGCATTGAGCCATGCCGTCACTTGTTGTTTGGTTTGGGCTCCGTTCACAAGGCCCCCTCTCACCGGCGAGAAAGGGTTGGGGGATACCATAGTCGTGTTCCCTGACCAAAAGATTCAGACTTTCCTTTCTGACGAATCTTAGATTCATCAGAAATAGATTCTTTGGTTTGGGAACCAGACTAGGGAGCCGATCAGGAGAGACGATGCCTGACGCTCACGCGAAAGCTATGGCTTTGTGCTTAATTCGAATAAAATTAGTGGTGTGTACTTCGCGCTATATGCGTGTTAATCAGTACACACACGTGGGGCTCTCAAAAATGGTAAAGAAGCTCCCTCTTTGTTGGCGCACGAGTGACAGCCTTTTTCTGAGGTGGCACCAGGCTCGCGCGAGTCGCGCTCAGGTAGTACGCACACACTCTAGGCTCCTTTGACCAATAGGCTCCGTGCACAAGTACCCCTTTAACGACCAGAAAAGGAGAGTTGGGGGAGACCTAGACTGCTCCTAGTCCATCTACTGCGTATTTTGAATGATACAAATTTATTGGGGGCGGGTATTAGTCTGGGAGACCATCGCAAATTAAATTTGAACGTATTCGCAGGCGCGTCGACGACGCCTGACGCTCACAAGAAGACGCTGTGGCTATAGCTTTGGCACATTCAAGAAGTCGTGCGTATGTAGTGCCGAACCAGTACAGTACGTTACGCACACGCTGTGTGCCCCGTCCACGGGGCTGTCAAAAGTGGTATTAACGCACTCTCTTTTGTTGGCGCAATGCCATCTTTAAGATCGTGTCTGGCGTGCGTGCACACGAGTGTGGTTCCATCTTCAGAATGGCTTCTAATTTTGTTGGCAAAATTAGTCTATATGGGGGTTGATCGAACCAAACCCTATACATTCTCATCTTGTGGGGTTGTGTGTTTTTTTACTTTCTGAGCTCTGCTTTAATTATTTCTCCTTTATTGATGTAAACAGACCCATTTTATTGGAGTCATACGTGTACCTGCGGTTCAAAGCTTGTGGTTGTGTACGCTTGAGTTAATTTTATTTTGTACATTATTTTGACAGTTAGTTAGTCATTTTATGTGTAGTTTCTCTTGTAAAATTGTATCAGAGAGTAAGTGTACAGAGAAAGTTGGCTTGGGGGTTAAACATTACATGTATGTCAAAACTTAGATGAGGTTTAGGAAGCCATTGCTTCATCTCAAGGAAAGTTTAAGTTCCTGACTTGGAGAACACTGCCTCAATATAGACTGTTTGCACTGCAGCCATCTTTGAGGTGTGTGTTTTTGTTCAACAGGGGTACGCACAAGTGGACCCCTTGTGCATTCATTGTTAATGAATTAACCATAACCCCTATCGGGTATTCTTCAGGTACCCTGCTAAATGCAACAATATCCAACTCAAGTGAAATGAGAACCATGCTAAATGCAACAAACTGCAACAGTGGATTCTGTTGCATTGTACAGTGGAACCAGTGCACACCAGCCTTGGCACCAAGCAGTTACCCTGCTAAATGCAACCAAATGCAAAAGTGGATTCTGTTGTACCGCCTTGGCACCAAAAGCAGTTACCATGCTAAATACAACAAGATGCAGCAAAGCACGGGGACTTGAGTTGGCTGCTAAATGCAACAGTATGCGACAACTGTTTTACCTTTGTTGCTTTCTGTTGCATTTAGCAGGGTTAGGGTTAATTAATGTAACAAAAGACACCTCCAAAATGGCTGATAAAGGCAATCAATCTATTGGTCAGTGTTCTGTTTCAGGAATATAAAATCCTGTGATATGAAGCAAAATAGTATTTTGATTAACCCTAACCACTCCCAACCCTTCAAAATTCCAACTGCATGTTTTGTTTGATTCTGTTGGAATGAGGACTGCGCTAGTAAACTGATTATGCTTAACATGGGGTCAGGCATACCACCATAATCAGAGTCCAACAGTGTAGGTGTTGAGTCACCACATGGTGTTGGATTTTGCAAGAGTGAGGGAGGATCCTGGTAAATTACTCAAGGCTGTTGGGGTTAAAGGCTCTGAACTGAGTTATTTATTTTGTTCTCGCTAATCATGCTACACCTTCAAACCTTCAGCTACACATCTTGTGCCCTTTTCAGGTGTTAAACGATTTTGTGGTCTTGTATATTAAAGGAGTAGAGTTTGTACTTAAGAAAAGACGTTTCCCCCTTTGTTGGCCAGTTTTTCTCTACCCCCATTTTTCTGAAATGAAACAAATTTTTGATTGGCTTTTTCCAAACATCAGAGTAAAATGAATGGTTGTTTTTAAGCAACATCCTACGAAACTACATTGTCTCAATGATCTGGCTCGACTTGTGGCAACATGCTAAATAATTACTCCAAATTCGGCCTAAAACAGCAAAGAGATTAACTAAATCTGATAGTAGTATCTAAGAAAAAGATCAAATTGTCCTAGTTTCCCATTGTGGTTAAATATTCCATCGCTTTGCTCATGGAATGCTGATGAAGACTTAACCCAAACCCCTTCAGTGATTTACTAGGAACCTGCCTCACTCTTGTGCTATCCAACAGCATAATGAGTTTACTAGTGCAGTACTCACTCCAACAGATTCCAACAAAAAAAAGGGCAGTTGGATTTTAAAGGGTTGGGGTGGTTAGGTTTTTAATGTGACATTGTGTGAATCCCCGAGGCTCAGAAGTGCTCATCAAGAACAAGCCAGTAAAATTGATGATCTGTCCCCATAAAAAAAAGGATCTCCGTGTGAAAAAAACCACCTTAGTAGTGGACCTTAGTAGCTTTGTTTTTCATTCATAACCTGTATCATCGCATCAATCTGGTCTAGTCTGAACCGTCTTACACAAACCTGATGCATATCCATACATGTCCATGAAAGATGTAAGATACACCCTTGCTTATATTTTTTTGCTGATAAAATGCTTCAGTTTTGTGTCCATTCCAATTCTCAGTCGGTCTAAGTTAGACTGAATACCACACTATAAAGTACATGTAATATCCCTATACCTAATCCGAACTTTAGGTATCAGGGTGTATAATACTATGTAAATACATGTATTCCGCAGTGTACGTTCAACACTAATATATATACTCCATAATACTCGGACGTCTTTGAATCTACTTGTACTATTGCATGTTGAATAATTATTGCTGTTTGATCATGCTCAAATTCAATTGAACATTCGGAATGTCAGAGTAAATATTTACGTCATGGTATGGATGCATGCTTTTACATTTCAGAATAGAGAATTCCTTTTCTTGTTGCACTTACGTAGTCCAATACTTATGCATGCTAAGGACATAATGGGCACACCGCATCCATGGGGTATTTGTAAACCTCAGATACGTCTACGATTCGGCTCATGATGCACCGGTATTTGAAATTCTGCAATGTGGTACATGTGAAGAAACTGACAGTTCTTGTACACTTCTCAGTCATGTGTTGCTAGAAACTTCAGTAGTTTAAAAGAAGAAGTTTATTGAGGATTTGCATCCACGTTACATAATGATGTGAACGTTGCAAGATCTGCCGTTTTGGATGTCTAGCGTGCTCGATCGATCATACAGTACATGTACATTGCATTATGCGTAACATGCATGCTCTGCGGTATTTTCCACGGTCAATATCTGATTTTTCTCCCAAATATCATTGGTTAACCCCAAAAAAATAGAACAGAAAGTGAACGATAACAAAACAAGCTTTAATTTGATATGTGTCTGCAGTGTCTCAAACACCTTGGCGAGTTCTGAGTATTTATCACTGGGGTCTATGGCAGTTTTGTTCAGCAGTCCGCAACCGTAGACGTCCATTATGGCGAGCGTGTGGGTGACCACTGACCTGTGACGTCACGCGAGACACCTCAATAATTGCGCATGACATTCATGCATACATCTCGTGTACAAGGTAGAATAGCTGTTGGTAGTATAAAATACAACATACATGTAGTTTGAGGGGAAGCAGTGCAACAGTTCGTCCCTAGGTGCTGGCTGATTGGACTGCCTCCCAACCCAAAGTGGAGGAAGGTAGTCCAAATCACCCTACACTGAGAGATCGGTAATTTACACTGCGTCCCCAAAATGAAGGCTTACTCTGGTGGGGCTCAAACCCATGACCTCCTGTTTACTAGTCCACACATCTTACCACACAACAACTGAGCTTGCCAGGTGGCCGGTTCGAGTCGGATGTAGCAACGGGTACTGGGAAGGGCAAGACCCAATGTAAAAACTGCATCTCCCGCCGCAATTTCATCTTATAGGCCTATAACATGTTGGGTTTTTTTCATTGACCCTAACCCCTATGCTCTTTTTGCTAGGAAGTTAGAACCATCCTCAATCCTCCAAAATTGTGCACTTATGTTCAAATGAAGGATACCCAGTGCCACAGTCCTTCAAAATCGTCTGAGAGTCCTGCCTCTCAAAATGCATTCATCCTCAATACTCCAAAATCCTCTTCTTCAAACACTATTCATCCCCAATCCTCCAAAATCCTCCAAAACTGCCAGGAGGATAGAGGGGGATTGACGAGGGTAGGGTTAATCCTCATGCATATTTAGTTTCCTTATTAAATGTGGATAAATGCATGAGGTGTAGTAGTATGCACAACACCATGATTGCGGTGTACTCATAATATGTGCCCAGATTAGGAAAAATAATGGTAGAATTTGAAGGGAAACTTTAGCTTGTATTGTACCATAATAGTGTATGGTATAAGCTTTTACCTGTTTTGTTACTGAAATTTATATAAAAAAAAATTATAGTGGTTAAAAATCAAGTCAATTATGATTGAGATTGTTGTAAGCATGACACTTGTTACTCAGATTTTTAATCCTCCTATTTACTTGACAATTCTTACTAAAAACAAAATGGCATTTTTCATGTGTAAATTGGATTGTTTTTTCTTTTTATCCCAGTAAGATTTGTGGGTCTTGGGTGGGCAATCCGTAGTTTCAGAACTAGATACTGTAGCCTTTTTTCTAATAACTGATTCCTCTATTTATACTTCTCATAGATGTTTAATATGCTTGCCTTTATTGAATGCACTGTGATTTGTACACATTTTCCTTTTTTGCATAAGTAGTGCTGTTTACGGTATTATTAGCAAATTCGTATTTGTGCAGAAGTGGACAATCTCTCATGGTTGTGCATTACATTATAAGCCACTTATTGTGTATACCAGTATTGTGTTAGAAACTGTGGGAACTTTTGAATTTTAGCAAATATGCCTTTACAGGCTTCGGCTATTTTCCCTTTTGATATACTTTTATGAAGCCCTTTCATGAAGAGCCCAACTGAATCAAACAAAGCGTAAACAGAAACCAAGATTAATCCTATACAGCTACAAGAAAATCACGTTCAGATTACGAAACTCATCAAAAATGAGCCATCCTTCACAGACAATTTTGGAGTAGAGTAGAGCTGTACTCCTCGTCAGCGTGTTTAGTTATAGCACCAGAAACTCTTCTGAGTTTGATGGCTTATCATTGTGATATTGTACATGTACATGTATAGAAAACGTGCCTCCACAAAAATGATATACAGGGTGGTCAAAAATTAACCCGGAATGGCATACTTCCACTTCCCTGAGACTCGAACCACATATACCAATGCATGGAACATCTTTTTAGAAGAAAAATGAAACCAAGATCGCCCGATTCCGTCCAGTAGTTTTTGCTTTAGAGCCTATTTTGTGAAGCAAGGTGGGGTCATTTTTATCCCGATGAATTACTAAACCGCGCCCGGGAATTTGACTTACATTGTTATATTGATAGAGGGATTATTATGTAATAATACCCAGTCATGAAAGAAGTGTGCCTCACAAAATAGACTCTGCAGCAAAAACTACTGGACCAAATCAGGAGATTTATCATAATTCTTCTAAAAGGATTCTCCATCAGTTGGTACAGGTGGTTTGAGTCTCAAGGTAGTGGAAATATGCCGTTCCGTTATTTTTTTTTTTGGGGGGGGACCAACCCTGTATTAATTGTTTTCTTAAATAAGCATCCTTCTATTTGTTTGCTCCAAATCAGTTGTTTGCTCCAAAACTGGGGCATAAAGTTAGTGTGGAGTCAGCATAGTACATTGTTTTAAACAGGGAATACTGTTGATGTCCCCTAACGTGGCGCGGTCCCCAGCGTGGCGCACTGTGATTTTTCGCCTACAAGTACAGTGCCTTGCTAGAGTAAACGTTTTACCTTGAATTTCACAGTGAGTGAAATTTCATCAAGCTCTAAAACATTTATCAACCTTAGGAGTTTATATACCCGTTACAAAGTTACGAGAGAAAGTTTTACGTTGGCGTGATTTTCCCTTTTTAAAATGTGGCCCCAAAAAGGAAAAGACAAAAAAAAAACCGAAAAAAAGAAAGAATATAATGTTCTGACAAACATGATAATGCTTAGTCAGAATTTCTCAACTTTAAAATCTTAAATATTCACTCGGAAATTTCTGGGATCAACATCGAGCATTATTTAGGTAAATGCCCTAGTACCAGTATTTAACCGAATGAATTGGAAGCTTATCACAAAGAGGTTTGGCAACACTGTGTGAGGAAAGTTGGGGGAAACGTCAAAATGCGCCGCGTTAGGGGACTCCACTTAAGGCCAAAAAAAAAAAGTCTCCGGTTTCTGGTATGCGCGCGCGTCGCCGTAGCCATGCGCGTCGGCAAAATGAAAAACTTTTTTTTTCAATGAAAGATGATGCCTCAAAACCGCCAAACTCACTGGTTTAACTGGAATTCTGCTGCTGCGCAATTTCAACGTGTTTTTAGATGGGGTTATGATCGAGAATAAGCTTTATGTGGCCTCTCTGGACTCCCATATATTTGCACTAAGTTTAGTCGGGCACCATTTGCAGTCACCAGCCGACATTTGAAGCAAAAAAGTCAGGTAAAAAAAAAAAAGTCAGGTAAAAAAAAAAAAAAAGCCGCGTCGCCGCACCACTTTTTGGACAAGCTCCATACCAGAAACCGGAGACTTTTTTTTTTGGCCTAATGAAGAAGCGTTATTAATAACCGTTGTTATCAGAAACCCCATGCATGGTTTTAAATGCATGGTCCACACAGACGTGTTAAAAAGTCATCAAGCCTGGTGGAAGAAGCGTCGCTGCTGGAGTTAAAAATATCGAACAGGAAACCTGACCACGTACATCCACAATGTCTGTTCATGGCCTTACCTGTCATCTAGTTGATGTTTTTCTGCTCATTAGGCGGCAGTTCAGGCCTAATTGCTGCGACCACCCCTTCTGTCTTGGTTTAATTGGTTGTAGTGGAGCATGTGACAGAGCACATTTTGTTATGTAGTACAGTATTTATCATTATTGTTAAAAGTATTGAAAAGTGTACATTGTGATGGTTTAATCATGGTTTAAACAATGGCTCAGTCCATAAGGCCAAGTAAAAACAAAAACTAGTTTCTCGTCCGAACGTTTTGAAGAAAAGGAGAACGCGGGCTCTTTTTTTCCTTGCAAATGACGGATTCAAGATGGCGGTTGGTCTGTTTTTCAAAACAACCACCGCATTCATGCGATTTTTCCCTCTAAGAAGGCAGATACTATTTTTTCCCCCAAAATTTGTATCACCTTTCTAGCTTTTTAACCTCAAAATGGCTACTCACTCATATTGGACACAAGACACAAGATATTTCTGATGGGGAAAATATCAGACAATACGGCAGATTTCACTGTTATGGTTAAATAAGTGAAAATTAAAAAAAAACAAAACACATTGATACGGCATGAAAAAAAAAGATGCGGGCAAGGACGAAAAACTGGAGTTTTGTTATTCGGCCTGTAAATGTGGTTCATATAATTGTAAATGAAATTCTGGTGTAAACGTGAACACGATTGTTTGGTTAACATGGTATAATAAACAAGAAGTATTTTAATATGGCATAACAGGGGTAAAATGGAAACATTGAAATCATAACCACTGTTTGAATGCTGTACTTTTGTCTTTGCCCACTCGAGATTCTCTTGAAATGTGTTGCGAAGTGATGAAGACATTTCAGAAAAAAAAAGATACACTAGAATGTATCAGTTTGGTTCAATATTTGCTGTAGCATGAATCTCGGTGATTTTTATGCCCCGGCGAAGCCGAAGGGCATACTGTTTCTGTCATGTCCTTCCGTGTGTGTGTGGGTGTGTGGGTGTGTGTGTGTGTATGTCACACTTTTGCTTTCATCATGATAGCTCAAGATAGACTTGATGGATTGTCATGAAACTTGGCATTTAGTTTGATAGTGGATTCCCCAAGAAGCCTTTTGAATTTGAGGGCTACATGTACAAGGTCAAGGTCAATATGGCTAAAACAAAAGAAAATGCTTTCATCAAGATAACTCAAGATAAACTCGATGGATTGTCATGAAACTTAGCAGGTAGTTTACTAGTGGGTTCCCAAAGAAGCCTATTGAATTTGGGGGTTACTGGTCAAAGGTCAAGGTCAATATGGCTAAAACAAAAGAAATGCTTGTCATCACGATAACTCAAATTAGCATTGATGTATTGTCATGAAACTTTAAAGATGGCTTGCTAGTGGAACCTTCGAGAAGCCTATTGAATTTGGGGTTTACAGGTCAAAGGTCAAGGTCAATATGGCTAAAACAAAAGAAATGCATTTCATCACGATAACTCAAGGAAGACTTGATGGATTGTCATAAAACTTGACAGGTGGCTTGCTAGGGGTACGCCCAAGAAGCCTATTGAATTTGGGGGTTACCAGTTAAAGGTCAACGTCAATATGGCTAAAACAAAAGAAATGCATTGTGATAACGTAAACAAAAGAAATGCTTGTCATCACGATTACTCAAATTAGCATTGATGTATTGTCATGAAACTTTAAAGATGGCTTGCTAGTGGAATCCCCAAGAAGCCTATTGAATTTGGGGGTTACAGGTCAAAGGTCAAGGTCAATATGGCTAAAACAAAAGAAATGATTGTCATCACGATAACTCAAATTAGCATTGATGTATTGTCATGAAACTTTAAAGATGTTTTGCTAGTGGAACCCTCAAGTAGCCTATTGAATTTGGGGGTTACAGGTCAAAGGTCAAGGTCAATATGGCTAAAACAAAAGAAATGCTTGTCATCACGATAACTCAAGGAAGACTTGATGGATTGTCATAAAACTTGACAGGTGGCTTGCTAGGGGTACGCCCATGAAGCCTATTGAATTTGGGGGTTACCAGTCAAAGGTCAAGGTCAATATGGCTAAAACAAAAGAAACACTTGTCATCACGATAACTCAATTTAGACTTGGTGTATTGTCATGAAACTTGTCAGGTAGCTTACAAGTGGTACATCTCTTTCTACTTCATTTTGTAGGATCTTGTTGTTTTTCACTTCACATTTAATTACACAACACTTACCCTGTGAAACCAGTTGTAATTCAGAGGGAGGGGGGTGCCACAGGTCAAGATCAGTGTTAACTTATAAACAAATCAATGGTTATGTAACTGAATAGTCCCACAGCCAGATAGCTCGTATAAATTATCATATCAAGAGGGTGGCAGTGTGTCAAGTTATGGGACGGTTGGGGTGGAGGGGCATTTGTGTTGGAAGACACACTTTTCTTGTTTGTGTTGCTTTGATGTTGTGTTCTGCGCGCCGAAGGAGTGTGCATTGGCATATTTTGTTTGGTACCTGACGCCAACAGCTCAACACATTCAAACCAACAGATCGGCATCAGCCATAATTGCATTCGAAGCACTTAGAGCTGTTGGGTTCTTAAGCTGGCATTCAGTTTAGATAAACAATGGATGGACAAATGGGAATACAACAATCTAAAGAGCTTGAATAATGGGAAGTGACTGTGAAGAACAGTCGAGGCTTTTTGTTGGATGCTGCATCATCAATCACTGACCGTGTGATGATTGGGGTTTAATATTGAGACCCAATTAATATTGCAGCCTGATCTTTACCTCACGCCAGTCACAGCCGGCAGTTTAGCCTCATCTGTCGTGGTATAATGAAATAGGCCAGGCTTTCAGAGACCTTATTTACTATTATACATGTTATTGTGTTGGACAGGTCCCTCCCTGTTGCTCCTAACAACATGATCAAAGCAGGAGTAATAATTGGGCCCTGATAGTGAAGACTCGCACGATTGATAGCTGGGAGAAATACATGTAAAAAAAAAACAGAACTGTATGACATTTAGGCCTACTGTTAAATGAAGTGGCATTATAATATATGCCACTCCATTTAACAGTAGGCCTACATGTCATAAATATTATTGAATAAGGGAATAAATGTGTGCTTCGGAGGTTTTTATCACTCTGTTTAAGACCACTTAGAGTCTGGGTGCTGATAATTTCCCGAGCCGATGATTCAAGTCTCGAATTCAAAACTGTTTTGGTATGCCCGAGTTTAGTTCATCCATGTCATATTTTGTACATCGAGTACCGTGCCAAGAACCAATCTGCAAATCTTTTAACCCTCCTCAACCCATTCATGCTTTAATTCACCCTAACGATCCCCAGACCAGCCTAACTCCAACACAAGGGTTTGATGGAGTCAAGCTAATTAGTGCACAGTTTAATAGCACAGGGTGTTGGAATTCGCAAGGATGATGAAGGTTCCTAGTTAATCATCTTGGGAGTTCTAGGTTAATGTACACGTAGATTTAATCTCAGCAATGAAAGCTTTGACATTTTAGAATTCTGGTTAAAAAAAATTTGAGGGCAGGTCCCAAATATTGCATTAATTTGATTGTGTAATTTTGTTTTTCATGTGCTAAAAAGTACAACACAATTTTCACCTTTGGTGATTTTATATTTGCAGTGGATGTGATAAACAGTGGCATTTTTATGTTTATAGTAGAACAAAAGGCTAGATTTATACTCAATTTTTAAAAAAACCCTGAGAACTTGGCGAAGCTTGTTCATCTAACCAAACACATTTCGAAGGACATTTTCACAAAACAAAAGTGATACATACTCGTAGCTTAATCATAAATTGCATTTCTCCCTTTCAAGCTGCAGAATGTTTTTAATTTCTTCGTAATTGGTTCATGAATCTTTGAAATTGTGTATTTTTTTGTTTTATCTCACAGGCAATATTTGTATGTATGTATGTATGTACATGTATGTAATTCTTGTGGTAAAGGTCTATTGGAATTGTATGAACATCCAATGATTATAATAAAATTGATGAATTAGTAATGTGGATGTAAAGGAATGGATGTTACATGTTCATTTTTTTCCAAAGTTTAATTATTAACTGCGATACTGGGTATGCGTTAAACAGCGTCCTATTGAAGGAGACTCAGAATGCCGATTCAACATAGTGATTAGGATATCATTCGATTCTATCAACAAAACAAACAATGGAAAGCACTCAGAGAGCGCAAACCTCCGCCATGGCTCAGAGAGCGCTAATTTCCCGCCATATTTTCAGCACACCCCCAAGGAATACTGGCAGAATCCTTTACAAAAATCCTGGATCCGGCCCCAGATCCGGAACGCTTCCAAATTCTAATCGATTTGTACATGTACTTGTACCAAGGACCACCCCTAAAAACATTTTCATACCAATCCCTTTTTAACTTTTTGAGTTATTTTGTTAACAGACGAACCAAAGGCAACCAACCAACCAATGAAAACATACATGTAACCTCCTTGGCGGACATAACTAGTAATTATCTCAGTTGTAAATTAATGTACATGTATTATAAGGGACATTTTGGTCAGAATTTCGACACAGGGTATTAATTCTGGTTCAAATAGGAGCGTTTTGAAAATAACTTTCGATCCTCTAACCTGTTTGTATATGCCTACACGAGAACAAAGCGATGACACATTTCGGGATGTGTGTACCAACCTTGCCGTCTTTATGTGGACCTGACAACAAAACAGGTCCACATGGTATTTGGTATTTTACGAGACTTGCTCAAGTGCGCCACATTAGGGAACACGCAGCTGATTCTGTGCCAAAGTTTCCGGACGCCACGTTTCTAGATTTCGGACTAAATTTTATGGCACTGAAATTGTTCACAAAGGTTCAACAGCAAGCATATTTGACTGAATGATTTGAAGTGCGGGAACACAACATGAGAAAAAAAAACGGGGAAAACGTCGAAGTGCGCCGCATTTTTTAGGCCAAAAAAAAAGTCTCCGGTTTCTGGTATGCGCGCGCGTCGCTGTAGCCATGCGCGTCGGCAAAATGAAAAAGGTAAAATTCAATGAAAGATGATGTCTCAAAACCGCCAAACTCACTGGTTTGACTGGAATCCTGCTGCTGCACAATTTTAACGTGTTTTTAGATGGGGTGATGGTCGAGAATAAGCTTTATGTGGCCTCTCTGGACTCCCACATATTTGCACTAAGTTTAGTCGGGCACCATTTGCAGTCATCAGCCGACATTTGAAGCAAAAAAAATCAGGTAAAAAACAAAACAAAAGCCGACGGCGTCGCCGCACCACTTTTTGGGCAAGCTCCATACCAGGAACCGGAGACTTTTTTTTTGGCCTTAGGGAACACCACTGTATTCGCAGTATCGAATATCATCAATTTATTATTGGGCTTTGTGCTTCACCGTCGAGTTTTATAAACACATCAGTGACATGTACAGGCCGCGAATTTCTTTTCCATAGGCGGGATATACTCCAAAGTCACGAATAATTCAATAGTTTCGATCGGGCCAGCATGTTTATTCATGAAACAGAATAATATATCGAGAACATTGATGTTATTTAGTCAATCAGTTACCTTTAAAGCATTTTGAAGTACGCATCTCGTCGAGCTACCACAGTGGTCTAGTGGATAGCGAGCTGTAGATACAAAGATCATTTTCATCGACTATTTTCTTCTCTCATGGACTATTTATCATTGAGTTAATTTTATTTTAAAGGGGGAAAAAAGAGAACGAGAACCCTATAAAGTGTTTCAAAGATTCAAAGCACAACTGTATCATGCATGACATTTCATCAACCCACCTACTCAGTGTTGTCCCGAATGATTTTGGTGAAATTATACTATAAATAAATACAGTGTGAGTGCAAACGTATATTACAACCACTTCAAAAAATTATTTGTTCTAAATACTGTACATTTAGGTCTTGTAGGATGTTTTGGAACTAGTCATATCTTCACTCTGAGTATTAGGTTTTTCTCATTCACTGGGTAGGTTCGTTTTTTCTGAATTCATTTAATTACCGGTGTTTCTGTACGTGCCTTTAATATAAGAATTAAAACCCGGAACGAAAAAGCTTCGCAATCATAATTACCACAAGGTCAAGCACTCTAACTCGGCCCTAATCGACCTCGGATAAAGTACATCTAATATCAGACATGTTACAACACGACTGATGTCAGATGTACTTTATTCGAGGTAACTGAAGTCTGACATCATTATATTTGGTTATCACAACAATCAGTGTTATACATTAACTACGCTTTTATGCATTGACCTTGCACATCTTGGGAACTTTCATAAATCAAAATTAAAATATATAGAATACACAAGTGAAACCAAATCTGAAAGGTTTTTGACGGTATCGTACACAAAATACCAAAAGACAAAATTGCAAGCATACAGTGATTCACATCCATCGTGCATCATCGTCTGAGAATAGATCATTTCCCCGCCAGTTAAATATCTGCGTACATGTACATGTACTCCTTTCTACCAATGCCATTATGTTAATTGTCAATTCCTAGGGTAAACAAGAACACTCAGTGCAGGATGTGTTTAAATACATGTACATATTTTAAGGTTATTTCTTAGACACCGTAACATATGAGGAAAGGGACTAATACTGGAGCTACTAAAGAGAAAGTATTGCCAAAACAACATTTTTATAAGCTAAGCAACAATCGGATGAATACCAGTCATAAGTAGTATACCACTGCATGACATTTTAGCTGGTAACATCTTTTACTGAAGACAGACAGACCTCGTCCCCGGTGCTTACTTTATTTCCAACCTCGTTTCCAATAGTAAGCCCTGGATATGAAGCTTTCTTCCTGTATCCTGATTCGATATCGCAATTTGCTAATAATGGATTTAAATCGTGTAGTTGGTGTTGTTTCTAATGTGCATTAAGTGTTTTCACGATCATTGTAATTATAACGTCCACGCCTTCCGGCCAAAATACTCCTTTTCTTTCCAGTTTGCCCATATTACTATAAAATATTATACTGCATAATAACATTTTGACAAAAAATCGTGTTTTCATAACTCACGGCGCGACGAATTGATGCTGTTTTTACCCCAGACACAAAACAAAACAAACGCTAATGTTACGCACATGCAGGCACCAGACTATTCCTCATTTGCATATGTGTTCAAAATCTCGCACATGCAAATGATTCAATACCATAGTGAGCTAGAGAGCAGTGGTGGGCGCGCACTGCTCGACACCCTGGAGACGAGGTTGAGACAGAGCACACTGTTTAGTTTATTTAATAGAAACGTCGTGATATAACCGAAAAAACCTGGTTCTTCTGAAAACTGCACAAAGCAACACAAGAGCTATACCATAATTATACATGCATACACATGGGTGCCGCCACAAAGTAACATCTATTGGCATGCAATCCTTCGAGTCTTACTTATTCAATTCAAAGGCAACACTTATTTCCATACTTTCCTCAAGTAGAAGGTAATTATATATACATTTAAAAGTATGGGGCTGTTCGTATAAACGGAGGCCTGTTGAGAACAGTCGAACACATATAAACAGACAATACAAGACAGTATATACACACAGCAAGAATATACACGAAAACACAACGTCAAGGGAAAAAACACGAGATGGTGACATTGTGGAGTGGTCTGAAAAAGAAAAAGTGTAATTTTTTATGCGTGGTTAAAAAGCTAAAACTCGCGACAAGCGCGGGGCTCAGGTGTAAAAACGAATATTAAATTGGTAAGATGTCATTGGGCAATGAACCTTGCTGTGGTTACGGTTGTTTGTGCCAGTATAGGCAACGGCTTGTTAATTTACCAGAATATTTTTTTTCCGTGGAGAAGCTCCAGTTTTGAAAGCCTAGGCTTTGAATTTCTTTACCTATAAAGGTTTTAAACGTTGCTGAAATTGCTAAAACGACAATTACATATGGGTGTGGGACAGAAACTTAGAACAGGCGTTGCAGGTTTTCAAATGCTGAACTTCAGTTGTGGATTTTTTTGTTTTTACATACCTTTCTGAATTACTTACGATTAAGAATGTCATTCTTAAAAAAAATAGTTTTAAACATAATCGTTATTCATGCAAGTACTTAAAGGTACATCTTTGTACAAAGTTTCTTTTTTTGGGTGCATTATTTTATTTTCGTTTAAAGCAACAATATTGTTCAAAAAATCTTAACCAAAAAAAAGTGCCTAACATCTAACTTGTTGAAGTTTCAGCTTAGTGGATACTACATAATTAATTGTTTACATTTTAAGTAAACAGAGAAAACTTCAGCAGGGCGGCATGGCGACATCTGTTGTGGATGGGATGCCAGAGGGATGTCGACCAAAGGTCAATGGTCTGTATTATACTGACTGGATAGCGCTTCGGGCCGTGGGGGTGAAGTCACTGGACGCCATTTTGACACTCCCTTTGGCCACGTATTATATGCAAAGTCACGAAATAAAATTATATATTTGAACAAAATATAACATGAGTAAAATAACACTGTGAGCAAAATGATGATGATTGATGATCTAAAAGTGCTTCCTAAACTATTGTAATTCTGTGCTTTTTATATACGTATCCGTGCGTTGTGGGGCTTTTAGGGAGCTTCAAAATGGCCGCCGCGTGTGTGCAAGGGCGTTACGGGCTTGTGCACACGCATAATAAGCGCTATCCAGTCAGTATAATAGAGATCAGTGCCAAAGATGCGCTGGGTGGACAACATCCGAGAATGGTGTCGGGGTGTGACACCACCGAACTGAAAGCAGCAGTACTGGAAAGACGGGCTGTGGTGGGAGTGGAGCCAGTGATCCCAACTGTGTATAATTTGAGGAGACCACGGGCAAATGCTTAACGAATGAATGAGAGAAAACGTATGCACAGTTGTTGGGTTCTCGTAAATAGATAATAAAAAAATAAAAAATAAAAAATACTGACCATGGGCACATTCATTGTTCTTTAAACAACCTTCAATGTTAGGTTTCTTCCAAACGATACAATTTCAGGCTCGGAATAATCACAGGGTATTTCGTACCAGTCCTATCTTCACTTTCAGAAAGAATTTTCTCAAATTAGTCAAGGTATTAGTTTCCGGGTAAGAACCCGTTATCATGCTGCCGCCATATTATTCATGTTCCCTGTATCCAATAACAGTACTGAATGACAATATTTTTTGTGCAAAAATGAGACTAAACTACTTTTCCTTACAGCTTCGCTTTATTTACGTTGATTTGAATGGGAAAAATTAAGATGGCCGCAACATGATAATGGTCTATTGCAAATGTTCCTACATGCCTTTAAGTTTACCTACAGAATTTAAGACTTGTAAACACGTGAGGCTTTTTTGTCCTAATTCTCGGCCTTTGTTATACACACAATGTGGACAACTCATGTACGTCTTTGGCATCTCAAAAGTTTGATATAGGCCGATCGCAACTTGCGATTTTTCCAGGCGTAGATAAAGATGTTAAGCATGGAGTTGAAGAGAACCAATTTGTAGGCTGTCTGCCACACCGAACCGGGAATGAGCTGCACGCCAACTGCGGTCTGGGTAAAGATGAGGATAGCCAAGGGTGTCCAGCAGATGCAGAATACGGCAAAGACGATGAAGAGGTTGATAGAAATAGCGACATCAGCTCGGTGGATCAGCTGCTTAGCGATGGCCATCCGTACAGGGACGCCGTTTTTCTGATTTGACCCATTCGAGGCGGGCTGGTCTTCGGAAGGTTGACCGTCAGGCAGGGGTACCTGCGGCATAACTCGGAGCCTGCTCTTCCTCACCTCCCGGTAGATCTGTAGGTAGCACACTGAGCTGATGACTATGTTGACAACAATATTCAAAGCGATCAGTGTAACTACGGCCTTTCCCAGTTTGGTGTCTTGCGATGTAACGACGCAGACGCCGTAGTAGGCGCTGTAGTTGGCATAGAACGGGGATGCGACCAGCGGTAGGAATAAGGCTGAACCAAGCAACCAGGTGGCAAGGCACATGATGAGGGTCCTTGGACCGGTGAACACACGGTGATAGCTGGTGCGCCTGACCACGCTGTAGTACCTGTTGACGGCTATAGCCGTCATGCTGCACACAGATACCACCATGTGCTGGTTGACAAGGACTCCAAGGGATGCGCAGAACGGTGTGGAGAAGGGCCAGGTACGGGTGGCTGTACCAAAGGCCAAGAATGGCTCGATGACCACGAAGACCACCATGTCAGCCACGGCCAGGTTGACGATCAGGTAACTGGACGACTGGGAGCGGAGCTGGCGGTCGGTGATGACGGCGAGGATCGTCAGGCAGTTGCCTGCTGCGCCGAAGACGGACATCAACCACAGAACCACGGCAATCGTGATATCCTGCGCTCCAGCTAGTTCAGCACCGTCAGAACCAGTTGTTGCATTTTCAGGTTGGCCTTCGAGTTCCATTGTTAAACTTCCCTGGTACTACTGGTGGAGCATAACTGCTTCTGATCAGTCTCTTTAACTGAGAAAATGAATGATGATGATACAGTGATGCAACACTTGAAGATGTCGTTTGCAAATGCTACCTTGAAAACTTGTGATTGACTAGAGCATTGTGAAGACGCCAACCAAGTCACGGGCAGTGTGTATCATGTGATGCGTTCGTCACTGCATGCAACTATAAAGGCTACTGGAGAAATTAAAAGGCACAGCATTCAAGGAGTACAATGGTCGTCACTGGCAGCGATGCATTGTATACGTGGCAGGCTGATTGCATTGAGCTTGTCTGTGGACACTCAAAATGGTTATCAAAACCGTGGTCATCAACGTATAAGGGTCATTAAGGATGATGACGGACAATGGTTAATATCAGGCAACATCTACACGTTCATAGTCGTCCGGGAGTCGAGAAGGATTCAACACCGTGGCTACATGTAGCTCATCGTATCTTATCAGTTGAAATGACTCCAAACTGAGTGTCACAAATGCTGACGTCAGAGGAGTCTCTGACACGACTTTAATGAGCTTGTTTATGCCTTCAGTGGTAAAACGTGACTTGGAAAAGATGAATTCAAAAAAAAGTCCGAGGAAAAGCAACAAAGACTCCGGTAATGATGCTCCGAGAGACACGTATACGGAGATGGGTTCGCCACTTCAGCTTAGGCGGGTGAAGCAAGGACAGCTCCATAATTACCTTCACTGTCTTATAAGTCCCAGACGGAATACTATGTAAGGGGCGGATGCATATTTGGCGGGGGAGGGGGGGGGGTGCTGGCGGCATGTGGTTTTTCTGCATTGTTTTCGTAAAGGAGAGGAGAGGTTTATTAGACCCCCTTTAACCCCTGTAACCTTGCCTGTGATGTTTTCTGATGTAATATCACTTCGGTGTCATCATCAATTACAAAACAAAAAACAAATACATTTGACGAGCATGTTCTTTTTTGACATAATCCCGACTGTATTAATGTGTCCCTATTACGCATTGAATATATTTTACCAGGGAGGAGCTCAAATTAACTCCCGTGAGAAAACTGAGTCTGACATAATTATGCTCCTTATATATAGGTGCCACTTTCAAAGTCTCATTTTTCTGCTAATGATTTTCTCGGATGTAATTGTAGATAGGCCGCATCGTGGGCTCCACTCCATCGTTCATAACTATTATTGTTAAAGCCAATACACTGAATTTGGGATTTGGGCGTGCTCTGCCATTATTTCCCTCAAAATTCACACACACTGCAGAACATGTACATCCACGGAAACGTACAGAATTTTGGAGATTCTGGTGGAAATAAGCTGCAAATACCCCATTCAAAACACGGTTCAATTTTTAATAGTATGGTGTATTGGCGGTGCCCTTAAAAAAATCCACCCATAATGTATCGGAAATAAGGAAGTGAAGTAATTCCAGTGAAATTTAAGGACCGTGGTTTAAACACGAGATAATAAAGAAAATTCACACTTTGAAAAAAATAAAAAACTACAGCGTCCATTTTTATAGTGCTGAAATAAATATTATTAGGAATAATTACTAGGCCAAGGTGCCTATTGTGGTATTGACCATGAACCTACTTAATTGGTTGCAGAATAAATGTTTACTGCCGGCCTGTAGAGAAAATAACCTTGATGGCTGTTTGTTGTCAACGCACATACTTTGAGTGATGGCAATTTTGTGGACAGGATAGCCTTCAGATTATATCAATAAATGATGGAACTTGTCTTTGCGGCGATTCAGAACTAATTACCATGACGATCGTAAACCCAATTTTCCTGTGTTGTTGTTTTATAAGCCTATACGGTGACATGTTTAGCTTGTAATATCCTCATCAGAGAAGATTGGAAAGGCAAAAAATCCCTAATATCAACCCCTACTGTTTGTCCAAAATCGTCGTGCACGGAATAACCTTTCTTCGATGTCGATCATAGTGTTGTGCACTAGTCATTTAACACTAGGAGGCGCTGTAACCGTTGCACACATTGATCTCCATTAGTAAGAATGGTTGCACACTACACAAAGAGCGCAGCCTTGTGACGCTCAGCAGCAAGGTGGCAATGATTTATTTTAACTGAAAATTTAAGATTGCGACCTGTAGGACAATTTTCCGTTAATTTAACCAGAGGTTGCCACGTCAATTTTTTTTTATTCCCCTCTCCCAAAACCACCCCTAAAACGGTCACCCTGGGCCAAGGTCTAACTATACCCCCGCCTGTATGCGAAATAGACCAACAGGTTGTTGTTTTGTTACAAAATCGCCCGAGTTTGTAGCAACATGTCACAAATACTTGATTTAAATAAATATCTCTTCAATCAATATCAATTATAGGCCGCAAGGACCTCTTATTCAAAATTATCCGTGGGATCACAAACATGAACATTAATATACCAAAAAAATATAATAATAATATAAGAAATTCATAGGAACAAATATATTACACGGCAGGTATTTACAATTACGCAAGGGATGCACCCTTCCTTTCAGGTGTCACCCCTTCTAAATATTTTTTCTAGGGCTGTAAGAATCTATCTGCCAAGTTTGGTGCTTTTGAACAGTCGGTCACGATCTTGTCAAAAATTGGTTGGGCTTAGCCACCAGACTAAAAGGCTCAGAAACCATCAAGAAATATTATTAACGATAAAACCGGGTTATCTGGCTCGCCGCCGACGGACCGTTACGTCATCAGCATTCTGTCTAACGTCTGATTCGCATTTCTTAAAAGTATAGCCCCGGCTTGTGGCGGTACGCATCATGTAAAGAACATGTTTAGAATATTTTCACGTTGGCCTCTATTGTTACATTCATGCCTCGCTGATCATGCATCACTAGCTGAGCTTTCTCTTACGTTAGTTGTTTCAGAACGCGGGATAGGCCTGTCGTTGTGACGTGCTAGCTGCTTATGCTCCAACATTACAATTTCACTTTGGTTTGCGTCACGGTTTGCAGTAGCACTGCACACAACCACATGCAACAAAACTTACACCATCGCCTATATTTGCACCAAGATCAGCCCCAAGAGGGACAAATGTCTTCAGAAGAGTACAGAGGTGGAGGTACGTTACATGTGTCGGAAAATTTGTTGATTAAGTCTTTTTTTTTTGTGTGTTAAATACTTAGACAATTTTCTTGACTCTCCATAGACTTTGTACACAACCGCTGAAGAAGCATCTGGTTGCAACATTCCTTCCCCATCATACATGCATATATAGTTCTTCGGCGGAAAAAATGACATGTATACAAGGTCCTTCGGAAAAAAATTGTTGCAACCTGACGCCACTTCAGCGGTTGTGTACAAAGTCTATGGAGAGTCAAGACAGTTTTCTAATTATTTCCTAACAAAATTGGAAATGTTTCTCAGTCCCTGATTCATGTGTTATCATCATTTTTTTGCAATGACGGACCTTCACCGAGATGATATATGAGGAAAAAAAGTGGCGTCAGGTTGCAACATTTTTTTCTCAAAGGACATTATTTTCCAAATGCTTGAACTTTTTCTAGCATATTCTCAATTTATCATTTGTCGAGGTTGGACGCGGGTACACTTGCCCACCCCACCAACATTGACACCCCCTGCGGACGCCCACGTTGTTAAATGGGCGGAAAAAATAACAGCAATGAATACGCACTTTCCGTTAAGCATTTCCGGAAAGAATGTTGCACCTGACGCTGCTTTTTTTTCTTCATATATGATCTCAATGAAGGTCAGTCATTGCAAAAATGATAAGACACGAATCTGGGACTGAGAAATATTTCCAATTTTGTTAGGAAATACTTTGAAAATTTTCTTCACCCTCCATAGACTTTGTACACAACCACCGAAGTAGTCAGGTTGCAACATTCTTTCCGCAATTGCCCTTTTTTAAGCCTTTCCTTTTCTCTCTCCTTTTTTATGTTGCTTTTTTAGAGGGGGCGCGACGTCTTCAATCAACCAGTGATCCGTTAAGGAGATGTGATTGGTATCAAAATATGATTGTTGGCCTAAGTTGAAATAATGATAATTTCATGTATAGGTTGTACATATTAATGTTTGATTGTATTGTATTAAAAATGTTTCAAGTTATAAGAATCACTGATCAAAGGGCCGACGGCCGTTTTGAAAAGAGTAAAATACTTTATAAGAGGTTATTCTGTTAATTTAAATGCAATTGAAAGTAATCAAATAAGTGTAAGGCCCTTATTTTTCGTTTCAAGTGGCAAAAAGCAATTCAGCGCTCTTCTAAAAGTTAATTTGCATATTTGTGCTCGCATGTACAATATAGCATTTGCGATAGACATTGACAGACACGCGCAGTGTTAAATTGTTCGCGTGTTGAAAATAATAAAATTTGCATAAGAATTCGTCACACGTGCAGTGACATTGCGTTCGCGCGTAGACTATAAAATTTGCATAGAAATTCGTCTCACGCGCGCTTTACTTACAATCCGGTTCGTAAGTGACTTCGTCATACACGCGCACGCACCACTGATTACGAGCGCCCATTGGATAAACACTCAAGTTGCGTTAACTTCTGGTTCCATTGGTGCCATGCTACACCATGTACAGTAAGTTGAGATGACGTCACACTTACGAACCGGTATTGTGTTCGCACGTGACTATAACATTTGCATCATAAGAATTCTTCTCACGTGCAGTGACATAGCGTTCGCACGTTTGGAAATGAAATAATGGGCGTGGCTATAGGCTCAGTTAATCCCAGAAAGTTTTGATTTTTGAAAGACTTGTGCCGCTGGTCAGGACTTTGTTTGATGGCTGAGCGGGTATACACTTTATTTCAGGCCCAGAAAATGCTTTAATTTTGAGGAAGCGGTGGTAAATAGGCCTACAAATTCATTGTCGCCAGAAACGGAGAACTCCTTGGGTGTTTAACGCTAAAAGGGCTGGGTTATTTTGACCATCTCTCAGCCGGGGGGGGGGGGGGGGGATTCCCCCTAAGATCTCGGCCATCGAGTGAATTTGAAACTTGGTACATGCATAGAACCTCTTCTGATTTTCACTGCGCTTAGCGCCGGAAATTTTTTTTCTGCGCGGCAACCCGTGGTCCGATTTTTATATTTTTGGTATCAATAGATGCGCAAGGCTCGAGGCTAAAAAGTCGTAACAACTCGGTCGCGAAAAAAAAAGCAATTTCAAGGCTATCGCGGAAAATTTGTGGGGGCGGATTCCGCCACCGGCCCTTTTAGGGTTAAAAAAAATCAAGGTTGAAATCTTACACCAAAGATTACAGCTTAAGGTTGACCGAATATAATTGGTTTTCGAGAGTAAAATTCCTTTTAATCCAACTATCGATAGCCAATACAGGAATTTATGGCTGGTCTTGCAATGAAGGGTAGTATTCCAGTGGAAGCGTTCTTTTTCAAATTGTCCCCACATAATTCAAAAATATTTTCACTAATGTACACCAGTATTTTAAATTATAAACCCGCCACAGTGTCTCCTGCATTGTCACATTGACTGCCGTGTTTTGAAGAACTCCTTTATAGAGAAGGCAATTACAAGACGTTCGATCCCCATGCTCAACCAAATCTAAACCCATCTAAACCCATCTAAACCAAAGAAAATATAAACGTTATAAAAAAAGGGCAAGATTACCATATGCGAAGTTCACTCATTTTCCTCCGTATTGACTAACAAGCCCCCAGATGGCAATTTCATGTCATCAAAGTCAATTTGAGCGATGAGAAAATACAAGCATTTTCTTAGAAAACACTTAGAATTTTTCAGTCCACTCTCATAGGGTTTGTACACAGAGTGTTGAGTGAACTTCGTATATGGAAATCTTTCCAAAAAAAGTATCAATATATTGGGCAAAACGTTGGTGCAAGTGACGCAAACAAATTAATTGGGATTTTTTTGTAAAGTTTGGAGGGGCGCAGAAGCAGCTCGCGTGCATAGGCAGCAGCGCAGAGCAGAGCAAAGCAGTTGCATTGCTTACACTTAAAAATGGTTGGGCAACTCGGTTAGTATGTGGCCCAATGCTGGTCAAAATTAAACCGACTGCCTCTTGGGCAAATTCTTCCCAGTAGGCATAGTTGGTCGATTGTTGGTAGAATTTATCATCAATCAGGCACATTTATACTAATGTTTGGCAAATTTTACCACGTGCGAAGACATTGAAGGGACGTGGGGAATTATATAGTTTTGGCATATTGATCATACGTACGTCATAATTATTACGTATTATTACCACGTAGGTCTACTTTAGGGAATTATATTGCTTACACATGTAATAGTATATTATTACATATTAGGTAATAGGCCCTTATATCACGTATGCCCGTGATAGTTATTACGTAGTACGAGATAATTATTACGTACGTACGCAATAATATTGCGTACGTAGGTAACAGTATATTATCACGTACATTGGTAATAATATACATGTATATATACAGATATATACAAAATAAAATAATATGTATTTCGTACTTACGAAATAGTATATTATCACCTACGTAGGTAATACTATCATGTAATAATTATTACGTACGTAATTATCAGGTATACGTTCGCAATAATATTGCGTACGTAATATTATGCTATCACGTACGTATGTGACAAAATTTATCACGTATGTGATAACATTTTATCACATACTTACGTAATCATTACAAGTTGCGTAAAAATATATATTCTCCATATCTCCTCTAGGTCTTCGTACCCGGTATCCATGATTTTCAGTGGTAAAATCTAGGGAAATGTTTAGCAAAGTGTAACCAACCGTTTTAGGGAAAATGAGGCAAACGGGAGCGAGATTAGGGAACAAGCATAGCTCGCTGCGAGCATGCGCACATTGAGCCTGCAGGCAGCGTGATGGGAGGGGCTTGGATGGGGACAGGGAGGGTGGGGGTCAACTGTACTTATTTTATTGTACTAAGTATTGAATTCTACGCAATACATAGGGTGTATTTTTCGAACAACTGTTCATGAGCCCTAATACCATTAAAGTTTCAGACGTTTTCTGAAACAGTGTTAGTAAGACTAAAATGCAAACTCAGTCTGATGAATGATGACTCTGTGCCATCTGCATTGTCGTAGATTTGCATTCCCCCTTAAAATTGAAAGTACTGGTGTATTGTTTTTCTCGCTGTCAAAAACTTTGCTCGTAAATTTGAAAACTGATTTCGTAACTGATTTCGTAATTGATTGATAGTAGTTTTGTGATATTTTATCGATCCACTGGAATACTGCCCTCTGTTTATTGGTTGGTACTTTGTCAGCAAGGCAAGATACTTAATGACATTGCACAGTGAAGGACAACTGCAGTAACCGTTCCTTTTGGGTTGTTCATCGGGGACGATTTAATTTTCAAGAGCGGGCAAGATTAATGAAATATCAGCAATCAGAACGGACATTGGCTGGTCCTTAGCCCAACTAAAACAAGAATTATTTACCAAAGTTCGTAAAACGCTGCAGAAAGGGACAATGCCTGGTGCGTTGTCCATCAACGACGATTTAATTTCTTTATAATTGAATAAAATATTTTAAGAGCAAGCAAGAATCATAAAATCTAAACCATCAATACGGATATTAACAGTGACAATGAATTGTCGCTTGTAAGGGATATCCGCTTCGGTTCATATTAGTAGCGCCGATTTCCAAGAGGCCCCTTCCTGCAGAGGACACGAGAGACTTTCGGATTTAGCGGGAGAACTTGGATTTAAACGGAGAACGTGAAAAGTCCAACTTTAGCATTGAAAAAACAAAACACTGAAGGACGCCACTATATAGAGAAAGTTGTTGGTTGATAATTATCACTAATTGTTGAAGAAAGGAGTTCTCTTTGTAAAGGTGATGGTGTAAACACTCCGAGAACAAAAAGTGAACAAAATCTGGGATTAACATCGTCTGTAAAAGCGCCGCGTTGTCTCCCCTTATTTGCTAAATGCTAAATGTATCTGTGAGTTGAGGACACAGTTGACAGTTGGCCACATGAAGCTATAGTGAATTCAAAATATCATCACTTTGGTCAATTACACACGTGGAATTTTGTATAAAAATATTATATTTTTGAGCAGCTTTTAAGCTCAGTTGTATAATAGTATTTATCTGTGAGCAAAAAAGGTTTATTGGAGAAAAAATGCTTTTTGGAAGGAAAAAACTCAAAATGTGGAAATTTATGTCTACATTTTCATTATTAATGTTGCATGTTTGATTTTTTGCCTATGTGTGGATTATTTGCTGTGTGGTGTGATTTCATTTAATTTTCTCTGTCTGTTGCTCTTTTGACAAAGACAAACATTACTAAAGTTTTGAATTCAAATTGATCGTTGCGGCTACGAAAATGTCAAATCGTACAACACGATTTGGTGTATACTACGAAATTTACGAAAAAAATCAAATCGGTCTAAAATAAATTGCAGCACAAATTGAATCGTAAGTGGATTTCTTTTCGCAGAAATACTACTCCGCTTCCATCAAGTGGCTGGGAAAATGACGAAAATTGCACCGAATATCGCAGCGGCAAACAATGTTACGAAATTTACGGCCCAAAAATCACATCGCTAGTGAGAGAAAGAAAATATTAAAATCAGTGTTATTTTGTTACCTAAATCTCCAACGAAATTAAAGTGACGAAAATTACGGCAAAAATTAGAAGAGGCTGCAAAAGAAAATCAAACTAAATCGGTGTGTGTTTTTTACTTCGATGCCATGGAAAAAATGGCGAAAATCACTAAAATTATGAAACAAAATCTAATCGGCAGCGGATCGGTAGCATCTTCGACACTTCGGAATACGAATCTTGGCAAACGGTGGGGAAATGACGGCAGCAAAGCCATTAAAACGACGGAAATTACGGAAATGCCATCAAAGTGGTATAAAATAAAATAATCACCATGCATGCATGGTGAAAATTACGGAATTTCAATTACAGTGAAAATATTAAATGACATCTTCCCCGCAGGTCTACGAAAATAACGGAAATTGCTGCACATTTTCGAGCAGTTGGCCTTAAAAAAAAAATTGCGGGAACAATTATGTATGCATGTGAATGAGTAAAACCTAGTGTAAACAACAAAGCTTGGGAAAAAATGTCTGTAAGACGTGCGACATGTTTACTATCGCGTGCAACATTTCTTCGTAATTTTCAACCATCATCTACATCATTTATGCGAGTCCGATTTGGAAAGTTCGGCAGGGATACATGTCTGCATCAATATATTTAATCCTCCAGTTATTTGGTAGTCTCGCTCTGTCCTCAGATAATTAAGACCCCAAGCATCGGCTTGGGATGAGATTTGACATCAGTGCTGTTATATTCAAGGCAAAAGCAGAAAACAATACGGGCAAAATAACAGCACTGAACCAGATTGCTACAGTAATACCTGGAAAAGTAGTGATAATGTCATCGGTGCATGACTTTCACTGCCATAATGTTTTGTGTGTGTCGGCTTTAAGTATCCCGCCCTTACCGTTAACTTTCAAATAGTTATTGTAAGACATGCCGAGTCACGTGCGACACTATTATTTCCCTTGTTAAAGTTTTGCAATTAGGTAACGTCTACATGTTACCCTCCTTCCGCCGTATGGTTCATGTAAGTCCGATTTGGGAAGGGATCGGCAAGGATACAGATGGCGTACTGTCATCTTAAAGTCATGTGCATTTCTTGAACGTTTTTACAAGTGTGTGAGTTATATGCGGTTTCAAGGCAACCTCCCATTATAAGCGTGGGACATTTTTGTGCATTGTGACAAATAATCGTGTGTGTTTTTTAAAATAACTAATGGAAAACAAGGGTAGAATACCTACTTTCCATTGGGTCATAACCATGACCATGTTACAGGTATAGGCTTAGACATTATTATTGTATGCATTGGAATCAATAACAAATGGGCTAGGCCCAGTATTTTCGTACCCCTGTTCAGTTAGGAAAGAGTTGCAGCTTTCATCGAAGAAACTGATGATCTAAAAGTTGAGACAGACTGGATGAGCAAGGCTGCTTTGTCTGGACGAAAATGAACCCTCCAAGGCTCCAACAGCCTCATCACCAGAAACCCGAGGAAACGGAAGCAGGAGGGAAGACCGACAGATGAACGGATGACCTGCTTGCTGGGCTTCCCATTACTGATACTTGAGGTTAGTTTACATGTAGGCCTCCTCTTAACCCTAAAGGGGCCGGGATATTTTGACCATCTCTCAGCGGGGAATTCCCCCTCTCCCAAGTTGATGATGCTTTTGAGAAATCAATTTTTGCATGGCGCAACTCAGCGCAACTCTTCCTAAACATACCCAAGAAATTTCATGACTATAGGTCAAAGGGGTTTAGGAATTATATTAATTATTTATTCATATGTACGAATGGCAATTCTGCTTTGTGTACGCGACGTTCATGCGAAAATTAGCTTTCACGCGCTGAAGCGCCGAAAATTCTCTTGCCGCGGCAACCCGTTGTCTGATTTTATGTTTTTGGTATCAAAAGATGCGCAAAGCTCGAGCTAAAAGTCATAACAGCTCGAGTCGCGAAAAAAATTTCTTTAAATTCATCACGGAAAAATAGGCGGGGGCGGGGGCGCGTCCCCCCCGGTTAACAGGAACAATCAAGTCACAAAACTAATCAAAATGGGCGATCTGACTCTGTTATAACATATTTCCACAAACAACGAGTTCTGGTAGCGGGGATTTGCTGTGTGGGGTTAATTCAATGTTTTCTTTCCCCTTTCTCGCCCTGGCACGAATACAGCTCAATAATTCAAATGTTTTCTTTCGTCATTTGAATCCTTTCACAAAAATGAGGATCACTGACTGATGAGGGAATTGCTCTACTAGGATTGATGAGCCTGCCTCAATACATCGTCAGGGCTCCAACAGCCTCATCACACTGAAACTCGAGGAACCGGAAGCAGGGAGGAGGACCGACAGATGAACGGATGACCTGCTTGCTGGGCTTCCCATTACTGATTCTTGAGGTTAGTTCACTCGTATAGGCCTACTCTTAACAGGAGCAAGCAAGTCACACAACTATATCAAAATGGGTGATCTGCTGCTCTTTGTGTTCTTCCACAAACGTAGATAGCTGGTAGCGGGAGTTTCCTTAGTTGGATTAAATCAAAGTTTTGTTTTCCCTTTCCAGCCCTACATTACACATTCGGCCTAATAACTCAGATATTGCATTTGAATCCTTTCAGAGAAATGAGGACCACTGACTGATGAGGGAATTGCCCTACTGCGATGGATGAGCCTCCCTCAAGCCATGGATGAGACTGGACAATGGCGAAGCTGCTCTATCAGGACAAGGATGTACTCATCGGTAACTTTCAAGATGATATTGCAGAATATTGAATCAGAAATCGGATTGCATATTTTGCAAATATTGTTCAAGGTAAATGTTGCATGTTTAATTTGTTGTCTATTCTCTGTGGTGTGATTTCATCAAGTTCTCTCTGTCGGTCTGTTGTCTCTTTGACACCAAGACAAACATGAAAGGTTTTGAATTGAACTTGATCGCTGCGGGCCACGAAAATGTCAAATCGTACAGCCTTGAAGCAGACGTTGAAAGAAATAATACTTGAAATCAGTGTTATTTTTTTCTTGACTGCAATACGGGAAAATGCGGTCAGAAGCACGATACTCGCGCGATTTCGTATAGTTTATTGCGAAAATTACGCCAAGTTACATTAGGATTGGAAGAAACAGTACCGGAAATAAGTGTTCTATGTTACATTATTTTACTGCAAGTGCAATAACTACCCGAAATGTTCGACTCGAAACAGAAAACAAATCGGTTAAAAAAATTTACAAGAATCTAATCGTATAAGTGGATTTTATTTTGCAAAAATACTACCGGTACTCCACTTCCTACGGATGGCTAGGAAAATGACGAAAATTACACTTAAAATCGAAGTGGCAAAGAAGGTGACGGAACATACAGTCAAAATGACCAGAGCGCTATAGTGAGAGAAATCACATTTAAAATCAGTTTTATTTCTCTTACCTACAATATTATCCCCTGAAATGGTTACGGGATTAACGAAACTAAAGTGACGAACGGAAATTACGACAAGACAAATTACGGCGGTCGCAATAGAAAATAAACATTTGAAATGGGTGTCGGTCATTCGCCAAATTTCCACTTCGCCGGCAACCACTTCGCCGAATTGCAACTTCGCCGCATTGCAACTTCGCCGCATTGCAACTTCGCCGCATTACAACTTCGCCGAATCCTACCGAATTTCGCCGAATTATCATTTCGACTATCACTTCATTATTATATCTATCAATTATCACTTCGCCCACTACCACTTCGCCGAACGCTGGGCCGTCTGAAAGTTGTCAAATCGTACAAAGCAATCGAAGAAAGCGTTGAAAAATAAAAAATAAATCAGTGTTATTTATTTCTGCAAACTGCTATTATATAAAGCGTTAAAGCGAAATTTACGATTTATTCAGCAGTATTGGAAGAATACCGAAGAGTATTGCTATTTTTTATACCTACCCGAAATGTTATTACTACTAGTCAAAGAAGAAACAAAATATCAAACCGGATTAAAATATATTATAGCGAAAATCCCATCCTTACTGTGGTTACCTTTCGCAGAAATACAACTCCACCTTCTACAGGTACCAGTAATAGCTATTGAAAAATGACGATCAAAGTGGCAAACGACAAAATATACGGTCAAAATAATCGCATCGCTTGTGGGAGAAATAATATTTATAGCATATTATTTTTCTTACCCACATTAATCTCCAAAAAAGGTTGTTACGAAAATAACGAAACTTTCCGGCGAAAATTACGGCAGAAATTTACAGCGGCCGCGAAAGAAATAAACACTTTAAATCGGTGCTTATTTTCCTAATTTCGATGAAATAAAAAAAAATGGCTTCAGAAAAAAAAATAATGAAAATGATGCCATGAAAAAAATCTCATCGGCAGCGGATCGGTAGCATCTTCCAGACACTGCTTCAAAAAGTCGGAAAATGAATTTTAACAACGGATGAGAAAATAACGTCAGCAAAACAGTTAAATTGACAGAAATTATGGGGGAAAATCTAAGCTGTATCAAAAAATAGTAATCGCCATGTCGAACAAAAAAAATATAGACATTAAGAAGATGACACCATTTCAACTACAACAAAAAAAGACATCTTTCCGCAGATCGTCAGCGAAAATAACCGAAATTGCTGCCGCATCTTCGAGAAGTTTGCCTTCCAAGCGAACTTCGGCAAAAAGCAAAATGTAATGCATGTGAATGGTAAAACGTAGTGTAAACAACACAGCTTGGGAAAGACGTGCTACATGTCTACTATCGCATGCGATTGTTCGTCATATTCTTGTAGGTGTTTTGTTTTCAACTTTCATCTACATCAGTTTTATGTAAGTCCGATTTGGAACGATCGGCAGGGATATACATATGTATATATCAGGTGTAATTTTACCCTGAAATGATTAAAGCAGATCATCAAGCATCGGCTTGGAATGAACTAAGACAAACATGAAAGGTTTGATTCAAATTGATCGTTTCGGCTGCGAAAAAGTCAAATCGTACAGCAAAATCGAAGCAGACGTTGAAAGAAATAATACTTGAAATCAGTGTCATTTATTTCTCGACTGCAATACGTGAAAATGCGGTCAGAAGCAGCAACGATACTCGCGCTATTTCACGTATGAAATTTACGTCAGATTTATAGCAGTATTGAAAGAAACAATACCATGTGAAATTCTTGAATATTTGTTGAGTATACAGTGTGTGAGTTATATGCGGTTTCCAAGGCAACCTGCCATTATCAGCGGCGGCACATGTTTGTGCATTGTGACAAATCACCATGTAAGTTGTTTCTAAATTAGTAAATAATGGAAAACACGGTTGACTTTCCATTGGGTCATGACCAGGTTACAGGTAGGCTTAGACATAATTATGGGATGCATTTGGAATGTTTCACTTTAGTAACAAATGGGCTAGGCCCAGTGTTTTCGTACCCATGCTTACTTAGGAAAGAGTTGCAGCTTTCATCAAAGAAACTGATGATCTAAAAGTTGAGACAGACTGGATGAGCTAGGCTGCTTTGTCAGGACGAAATTGAACCCTCCAAGGCTCCAACAGCCTCATCAAACACAAGCTGGAGGAACCGGAAGCAGGGAGGAGGACCGACAGATGAACGGATGACCTGCTTGCTGGGCTTCCCATTACTGATTCTTTGGTTAGTTTACATGTAGGCCTCCTCTTAACAGGAACAATCAAGTCACAGCCTCAAAAAATGGGCGATCTGACTCTATTATAATGTTCTTCCACAAACAACGAGTTCTGGTAGCGGGGCTTTAGGGGTTAATTCAATGTTTTCTTTACCCTTTCTAGCCCTGGCACGAATACAGCTCAATAATTCAAATGTTTTCTTTCGTCATTTGAATCCTTTCAGAAAAATGAGGACCACTGACTGATGAGGGAATTGCTCTACTGCATGGGATTGATGAGCCTGCATGCCTCAAGACATCGTCAGGGCTCCAACAGCCTCATCACACAGAAACTCAGGAACCGGAAGCAGGGAGGAGGACCGACAGATGAACGGATGACCTGCATACTGGGCTTCCCATTCCTGTTCTTCAGGTTAGTTTACACGTTCTTAAAAATGAACATAAACAAGTCACAGAATCAAAACGGGACATCTGGCGCTGTTTGATGTTCTTGCACATAATAAGAGTGCTAGCAGTGTGGCTTGGCGTTGCTTTGTTTGGGTGCATTCAAAGTTCTGTTTCCCCTTTCCATTCCTACCTTGCACATTTCTTAATAACTCGGATATTTTTTTTCGTCATTTGAATCCTTGTAGAGAAGTGAGGACCACTGACTGTCGAGGATGCCCTACTGTGAAGGATGAGCCTGCCTGGGAGGACTGACAGATGACTTACCCTGCTTTCTCAGCATGCCTTTACTGATTCTTGAGGTGAGTTGACTTCAAAACAAAAAGAGTCCGTGCACTAAAAAATTGCCTGGGTTAATTTTACCAAAGAAAGGGTGAAAACTGGAACTACCCAAACTTGGGTTGTTCTATAACCAATTGTTTGGGTTAGAATTTCTGCTAAATTCAACCAAAACTTGTGGTCATTCAAGACCAAATTTAATTTGGTCTTGTATGACTACAACGTTTCTTTGGTAAAATTAACCCAGGCAATTTTTCAGTGTGCAGTGTATGATTATTAAAATGCATTATTCCTCTGATACTATAGTTTGTCTCTCCTATTTCTTCTTAAATGTAAATTCTAAACTTCGCTTGTTTGTTTGTAATATTTCAGGAGACTAGGACCACCAAGCTTGGATAAGACTGGACAAAGACGAAGATGTTGTATCTGGACAATCATCTGAAACTTGCAAAATTAACTTGTAGAATATCGAATTAGAAATCAGACTGCATATTTTGCATATTTTTCATTAGTACATGTACTACACGCCATGGCAACCATATTCCACAAAATAAATAGAAGTAATTTTTGTCCCTTTAAATTGTCTATGCCTCCTAAATTATCTTAAACCTACGGAAGCGTTAAAGGGACATTATACAAACTTAAAAAAAAAGAACTAAGTCATAATTATGACTTATTATTAAGTCATAACAATGACTTCATAATATGAAATAACAATCACTTAGTATTAAGTCGTAATTATGACTTATATCTCATAATTACGACTAAGTAATTGTTAAATCATAATTATAACTTATATCTCATAATTATGACTTACTATATCAAGTCATATTTATGACATGTTATAATGACTTAATATTAAGTCATAATTATGAGATATCATAAGTCGTAATTACGACTTAATGCTAAGTCGTAATTCTGAGATATAAGTCATAATTATGACTTAATAATAAGTCATTAGTATGAGATATGTCATAATTATGACTTAATGAGTCATTGTTATGAGATATAAGTCAATTATGACTTAATACTAAGTCATAATTGTGAGATACAACTCATAATTATGACTTTATAATAAGTCATAATTGTGACATTATTTTTTTTATTATGTCCCCTTAACGCTTCCGTATAAACCTGATCATATATAAACAATTTTTTTTAGACGAAATGTTTAACTTGTTGAAAATCTATTGTAATTAAGTCTTTAGCTGGTACTTAACAGTGCTTGTCTCGGAGCATGGAGGTTCCTATGATCTGTCTTGGGCTATCCAAAATGATTACATCAATAGTTATTCATTCTAATAATTACCTTGAACGCATTAAATTGGATCTTCTCGGGAAATTAACAGATTCCTCACCTAGAGGGTCTTTTTATGGAGAACTTTGCTCCTCTAATTTAACTTGATATTTAGCGTGCATTTTTTAAAGTCGGCATCAATTTATGTCTTATAGGACTTCAACGATTTCAAAAATTGTCATTTCATTGTTTAAAACTCTAGTCAAATTTAACAAACTTAAGACGACAGTTTACTTTAAACACGTAACTTTATTTCCAGTTTTAAAGTCAAAAGAAAACGCAGGAATCTGTCCACCGATGCTGGAAAATATTTAGAAGGTGATAACCCCTCCCCCTCATTTTACCTGCCTTACAGAGGCACTTTCATTTCACACAATGAAAAAAAATCATTTATATATTGTTTTTTTTTTAAAGAAGATTTCTTACTACTGCATTGCAAGAGGTACAACTGGCACTCAAATTATCTTTGTGTTTATCCTTTTGTGACATTAGATTGCACTTTTTAAAAAACTTTTTGCTAACATTTTTTTTTTTCGTTTGTGGTTTAACATTTCTTTTTCACTTTATTAATTGTTCAATTAACCCATCACAAAAGGATAAACACAACGTATACCGAGTGCTTAACTTACCTCATCAAAAAAAAAGACAAAATGCTTAACTTAATATTTCAAAACAATATATGAATAATGTTTGTTTGTTTTTTGGGGAGGGGGCCATCCCCTTGCTTTTATCTTCTCTTATAAAATGAGACAGTCCACAGACATGACACTGAAGATTACTTTTGCAAAAAATGTTTAGGCTCGAGCTTTGCTGTAATTGGTACAATCATATGGAATAACTTGCACGTGCAGTTGAGAACCATAACTTCTCTAACTACGTAAAACATTAGGCCAGTTAATATATCTGCATTTATGTGTATAATTCTTGTTGTCCCTGCCTTTACTGATATTTTTATACAAATGTAAATATGTGCTGACTTACGGAGTTAACAAACTTGGCTGCCATAATAAGAAGGAGCCGGATGGGAATTTTTCCCGTTTTTTTTTCTCCCAAAAGTTTTTTTTCACGGGTTTTCGCCCCTCCCGTAATCAGCGAATGTATAGAAATACGCATGTATATTTTACTGATGTCACATCAAAATTCCTCGTGACAAAATTCCTCGTGTAAACTTAAATCACCTTAGCGAGTCGTTTCAAACTGTAGGCTATATGTTTCTTTGTAATGTTGTACAATATTGATAACGGTTGCTTTACAATCGTGCAGTAATTTCGTATGCTTATATTTTATTTCGTTGTGGTTTATTGTATATGTAATGTATTGTATTTGTACAGTGTATAGTCCTTATGTATAGTCGCGCAGTAGTCCGTATTTTATTTCATGGTGCTGTATTTGTAATGCATTATATTTGTACATGTGTGTATAATCATTGTAGTGTATGCAGGGCCCCAATGGAAACCAGTTTTAAACTGTTTGGTCACACCCTGGGTAAAGAAATGTAATAATTAATAAAATCTAAGTCACAAAAAGTGAAATACGAAAAAGCAGCTCTGACGTTACTCTACTATATCTTGCACCTCAACCTATAATATTATTAAGTGATTATTAATTTCTCAGATTGGCCTTTGCCCAAGATTTTTGCTCATGTGGAATCCGTTGTGTTTGTTTTGTAAAGAATAATTGTCAAAACATTGTTGTCAATCAGGTTCAGGAATAAAATAAAAATAAAACCTGTAATGCATGAGACGCTTGACATCCTTGATAGATTGTAATTATATTTGCCGTTTTCAATTGTTTTATAACAAGGGGCTCCGGCGGTGATCCAGGGCGCGGTCGTTGTATAAACACTAGCATTTGCTTTCAATACATTTTACTTGGTATTATGTGTGAACAAAAATGAAGCAAATGCTTAACTGCGAAATACTAAAAGTATGTACTTTTTACTTTGATATCTTTTGATAGACTATATCAGTAGTTGCTTCGTTTGGTTGGAATGAGAGTGAGTAAATGCTTCGAACTGGGGGTACCGTTTTACTAGTCGTTTTTTTTTCAAGTCTGCGTATTGTAGTCGGCGCTGAACTTGAAAAGAATAAGCAAATACTAGTATGCAAAAAAAGCAGCTTTTGTGGTTCGGCAGGAAAAGGTATATCCACTGAGAGGAGGGAGTGTCGAATCAAAATACAAGTAACTACAGTGAAACGCCGCTTTAACGAACACCACCATAACGAACATTTGGTTATAACGAACGTCCCCACGAACTCCCGAAATAGTGAATTCTATTGCACAATCACTATAACGAACAATACCCGGCAGTTTGAGGAAAGAAATGTGGCCGGTGGTTGGCCAACCATTTCTTTGAAAATTCTTTGGATGGTACTGAAAGGGGAGCAACTTTAGGTTCATTTCAAAACCATTCGGCTGTGCAATCAACTACAAGTATGAAGCAAGTTACTGTATGGCAGTAAGTAAACTTTTATTCAAACGAAAACTTTTATTCATACGAATTCAAGCATAGTTTCCGTAATGCTTTTACTCTATGGTAATTGCTTTTGCTGTTTGCTTCTACATTTAAAGTTTGCAAGTTTGTATACATATGACCCATATAGGTAGGATTTTCAGACATTGCTAGGAGGGCGTCAATCGGTGGCGGACGGACTGGGGGGGGGGGGGGGACAAGTGGGGGTATCATATCGTTTGTGTCCCCCCCACACGTTTTTCGTCCCCGAATAAAAATTGTATAGCCAACATATGCTCAGAATATCTGATTCAATGACTCCACACACAAAAATAATGTTAAGATGATCTTTTGCTCACAAGAATTGGTTTAAGTGGTCAGAAATCGCCTCAGAAACTGTATGCACGTACTGTGCGCACTTGGCATGTGCTAGGCGGAAAACTTCCAACAGAATACCTTCGCTCGTATCGAGCAAACAGAATAGCCCCCTCCATTAATTTTTGTGGACTGTTTTTTTCAGCAGACCTCAAACGAGAGAGGGCGCTCGATTATAAACAAACTTAGCGCGATATTCAGCTAACTCAGCGTGAAGCTAGCTTGACGGAAGAGGACGAACGTCTGTTCAAGATGGCCTAAAAGTAGGTAATTTAAAAGAAAATCACACCTAAATTGTTTTCCCTATAACACATTTTTCCTTTTTCCAGTAGACTAATCTTTTGATTCAGCAATCAACGCGTCAAGTACTGGTGGTGCCTAAAATTTCGATCATGATGTTGAGAGGCCATAGCAGTCATTGTGCATGGACATGATGGACATGCATGACATGATTGGAGGTAGACCCGTGAACGTGGCTTGTAAACTACGCCACGTTCTTGTGTCATTTTGAACCTGGCGAAATTGTCCCTCTGACTCCCTCCGTTACACACACTGGATGTTATTTTGCCCATGTAATAAGTACTCACATATGAAGCTGTCTTGAAATCCCACGGTAACAAACTCGCATTTGATTGAATTAAAGAAAAGAAAAATGATTTTCCCGTTCATGAAGTCCTGCTAGCTGCCATTTTCTTTTAAGTGAACGATGCGATACGGTTTTATTTTATTGTACCATAATTCTAATCTGCTGTTTACTGTCGCAGCAAAAAGAGAGAGACGTCGTTTTGATAAGTCCTTCAAGTTCTCTCTCAACGCACCGCACGCTGAAACCATGGAAACAGGTCAACTCAGATACGAACGAACTCTCGTGCGAAATGACTGGTCGCGGATGGATTGGTCAGCTCGCACGCGAGACAACTCATCACGCGAACCAACGAGAGCGAGCCAGCTCCGCGAGCCAACTCGTATTACAAACCAACTCGATCGCCGCTTTATGAGTGGCGGCCAGGTTTTTAGCGGTATGGAGGGGGTTTTTTGGATTGGTGGAAGAATTTGGGAATCAAGAATTGTGTGATGTGGAGTGTGTGTGTGAATGTGTGTGTGATTGTGAGTGAACCTTTGATAATAAACGAGTGTTGTTGATTTTTGTGCATTAGTTGTAGTTTGTTGCATTGTGCATACCTGTAGCGTTGTCATTAATTATTTAATTTAAAAATAGTAGAATTCTATCCTTTGAGCCATTTTAAATCTGTTGCAAACATGCAATTAGACAAAATAATTAGGACTGCATTTGACCCAAGAAACCTCATTTTTACGGTGAAATTATATAAAATTCTGATTTTAACAAAAATGGGCCATCTATGGAGGAATTACTCCTAGAACTATGAGGCTCCACATACGTGGAGCCTCATAGTTCTAGGAGTATGGAGGAATAAGAACGAATTGAACGCTAATAAATTAGTCTTGAGGGTTTTTGTTGACAGGATTTTTCCCTTTCCGTGCAGTTTCCCCTGCTCATTTTTTTCCAGAGAATTTCTGTTTTGTTCTTCTCTTGTTTTTTTGGTTTTCTGTCTACTTTTTTTCGCATCCTTTGGAAATCAGTGTTGTACTTGTAGTTGTAGCAAGGGAGAGCTAGAAAAGGAAGGGGTTGGAGGATTGGTCGTCCGAGTAACTTGGACCTACAAATCCCTTTTTTTTAACCTTGAAGGCTTGAGACATGGTCTGGCTATAGAAGGGTCCAAGTCGATTGTTTTTAGACATGGCATTGGGAAAACTAGACCCGTGAGCGTGGCTACATAGCCACGCCTTGATCTACAGTAAAAATACTCTATTGTGATCCGCAGTTACAGTGACCAAGTGACCGTTCTTGGCGAATTTCTGCTAAATTTGACAGAATATTTGCATACAAAAATGACTTGCTCAGAAAATTCAGCACAATATGTTTTTTTCAGCAGAATTATGTAGATCGGTGTTTCTGAAAGAAACAAAAAAGCTTAGAGAATCTATAGCTCATTTGGTAAAAAAAACTTCATTTTTTTGAAAGAACCCTGAAACAAACCCTTGCACAATGGAACAGCAAGGCGATGTTCTAACATCTGTGCAATTTTAAGTGTTTATTGTTATTCGGGCAATACTGGGTGATTTGGCAGATTTTTGAAGTGGATTTAGCAGAAATTTAACATGGTATTACGGTCACCCTGCCACATTAGACGGGCACCCTCTGGTGGGACTCCCACCCTTTTGCTCATATGGAATTCAGGGTACTAGAGTACTTTGCTTGTCTTTGATTTTCTGATCATTTTGAACATGTTTCATTGTGCCGTATTTTTCATCAAATTTCTCGGCAATGACAGATCCAACACTCGCGTTAATTCACAGAAAGCCTAATGAGTAATTAACCAACAGGACAAAATTATACAGATATGTTGCAGATCAAAAATAAAATGACATCGAGTCTTTCAAATTACATGTACATCAGAACACAGCGTTGTTTACAACGCCATTTCACGGGTCTCCGGGAAAATCAACAACCCAACTCTTTGCCAACAAAAACATCAGATTTCATCCTCAGAACGACCAAAGAATTACTAAGTATGCCACCTGAGATAGAGATGGATGATTAAAATTGAGGTACTGAATTTTACTTATGATCTGGATGAAAAGTGAAATTTACAGTTGATTGGCAAGGGGGCTCGAGGGCTCTGCTACACGTATACATGTACGAATACTGGGTGCAGACGTCGTTTTAAATTTTTTTCTCTGGTGGCGTATTTACGGTCCAGTTGTAACCACTCAATAAAACCCTCCTACTATTTGAACAGTCACAGACAAGTCAAACATTCCATCCACTTCCGTTGCCATGCCTTTTCTGTCGGGCCAGTCACCTACAGTCGGATCATAATGTCAAGCAAGCACTCTGACTAGTCAGTCCTAAGACTAACTTCGCTCGAGTGAAAGATGGCTTGACTACTTTAGTCGATTATTTGGAACCGGTGTCATATGAAAATCCGACTCCTATGAAAATCGGACCCCTTTTCCCAATTATTGGTTAATCCCTCGCGCGTGACAGGTCACTCTCCCATAATGATCCTAAAAATAGCATATTATCGTACTCACGCATACATGTGTAATACTACCAATGAGTCCACATTTCACGGAGTCGGATATTCACGCTACACCGGAGCATGGGCACGGTTCCATTGCTGGTTACCATTAGCTGCGTGCATCATGCACAGTGCAGAGCGAGGATCAAGTTTGGTAATGACCAGTGTTTGACAGCAGGCATCCGCACATTGCTATTTGCGTAGGAGTAAGTTACGTCATGAAGCAATCACTAGTCGACTGATGGTTCTTGCCTCGAACTTGCCCTAGCCTGTGTTTGCACAATGCGTTCTTTATGAATGTTGCTACACCAGCCATAGGCTCATACTTGAACTTGCTTGAAGCTCCCAGCTGTTGGCTTTGGTAGGTTAAAGGGAATGTACAACATTTGCTTTTGCTGCAATTGTCAGAAATAAATGGATTTGGAGGATTAGTATGATAAATAGGAAATATTGTTAAACCGACTTGCTTCAGGTTTTGGGCTTGCAGATGCTGGAAAAACCCAAAAAAATCAACCATATTCTTGTAGGCTGGTTCCCTGACCACACTTAAAATGAAACGGAGCAATTTATAGACTTTAGGGAATTGTAACGTCAAAGAATCAGTCTAGCAGGCTTGTACCCCTTGATATACATGTGTAATCAATTGCGAAAAAAATGCGGAATAACTAACTATGAAAACTTAGGAGCACTTTTTGAAAAAAGCCAGTTTTCTCCAACGTTAGTTGGCCGCCCATCGTTGGAAAAATACACGTTTTCTTGAAAATGTCAGCACACCAGGAACCACGATTTTACGATGCTTTTGACCTTCATTTCCTAACAATCCTATAAGAGATTTCGTGATAATTTGATCATTTTGTTTTTTGATGTTTGCAAATGTTGTATCTTCCCTTAAACTATTTCCCTTTTAGTCAGGACTGTGCAGGTCTGATAGCTCTTTTTGAGAATCGTAGCTGAAAAAACAAAAAACAAACAGAACCCTAACCTTCATGAAATTACATGTGTACCAGCCCACTGTATTTATTTGGCATTTTGGCAAACCTTTCTGGGGAAGTATGATGTATGATTGGACCAACTTTACTTACTCTGTAGCTGACAAAATTCCACAAAATGTTTGTGAGGCCAAGACAAGGCCCTCGTTATTTCACCAGCCAAGTTTGAGGTCTCAATTCAATTTTTAAAGGAGACTATTCTTCAACATTTTGCACCTGAGAGTGTCTTTGCCTAAAGAGTGAGTAAAGTTGGCCTGATTTAGAGTTTCATGTTTTTCCGCACTCGAGGTCCCAGTCTGGGTTTTGAGCTTGTGTAACAAAAAAGTTAGCAAGTTTTTGGTAATTGTTTTTTTTATCGCATGAAAAGAACGGATTGCAGCACTTTTAGGGGGATAGTAAACTGATATTTTATTTTGTGGAGCCTAATGTGAAATTCCTTGCGGGAAAGAAAGTGCTTTATTAATTCTTGCGTTATGGCTATCACAGATACATGGGAGTTCCTTTTCTTACGATTGAAACTTGAGAAAAGTTGATCATCTTTCAACCTCTTTTTTTGCCGACTGGAAAGTGATATGCTATACTCTAGCTGTGGGGAAGAAGCTGTTTTTCGTAATGATTTAGCCCAGTTTTTAGGTTTTCATGCGAAAAAGAATAAATTTGACAGATTAAAAGTCAGTTGTGACCCAAGGACATAGTGTATTACTAGCAAGAAAAGTAAAAACATGAATGAATTTATATGAACTATTCATTTGGATATGACTTTTTTTTAGTGATAGCTGAGTAGTTGACCTGATCGACACAAAGTGATATAGTAGCATACTAATATTGGATTTCCATCGCATCGGTGGGTGTTAGTGTGTGTTTTTATTGCACACTGGTATTTTCGTAGGCCCTCAAATTGTTCGTAGGCCCCAAATTTTTTCGTAGGCCCCAAATTTTTTCGTAGGCCCCAAATTTTTCGGAGGCCCTAGGCATAGTGCCTGCTGTGCCAATTCCTACCTTGGAAAGATTTCCATATATATATACGAAGTTCACTCAACACCCTGTGTACAAACCCTATGATATTCTGATATTAGACTGAAAAATTCTAAGTGTTTTTTAAGAAAATGCTTGTATTTTCTCACTACTCAAATTGACTTTGATGACATGAAATTGCTATCTGGGGGCTTGTTAGTCAATACAGAGGAAAATTAGTGAACTTTGTATATGGAAATCTTTCCCCTACCTTCAGTTTCCAGTTTTACTCTTCTTTTTTATTTCTCTTGTACAGCTTTGTACATGTACATGTACCTTGAGTGATGTTTAGCCTTGTTTAGGGGAAATATGCAAAAAAAACCAACCTTCTGATACATGTCTTCACCATTGCTTCATTATACCCCTTTTGGGAAAAAAACAGAGATGGATAGACTGTTAAAGGATCTCGTGAACTGAAGGAAACAGAACCACTACCGTTTTATTTCATAAACTCATTACATATAAGCCCCATTTGATTAATCAGATCAGTAATGCCAATATAAGCGAGAATTTCAAATATGCAGAATACAGTTCAGATTTGGCAGACATAGAACGTGTACAGGGCAAGTCGGAATGATCTGGACCTAAGTTCACATTTGTTTTGGTGGCAAATCATGCAAAAAGAGTATATTGAGAAACAACTGAGTGTTTTATATGAATGGTTATTACCTTGTCTTCCACAGGAATTTGTAATTTTTCAAATTAGTGGCTGTGGCGAGGAGTTATGCCATTTTCATTGAAGTGGCTCATTTTCCAGTCTGCACACAGAATTGGTTTCAAATGTGTCAATTACTTCAAGCGAGTCAGTCACCATGACCAGCTTTTCATTTGTTATTACACTGCTTCACATCAGTACGCGATTTCAATAAATTTGTTGAATCATGGAACCGTGGTCAGAGTGTTTTTAACACGTGTTCTTAGCGCCTCTCTTCAAAAAGGTACAAACATGAAACTTTCACCAAATATGTCCAAAATATCAGCCTACAACATCTCTTTGCACTTGTGTTGATAATTGCTACATATTTTAAACATTTTCTCTAATTTGGGTCCAGATCACTCTGACTCACCCTGTACATGCAGATGTACAGTCCATGTTCATGAATAATATGTTCAGTGTGTTTATATCTTGTCTCATTTGCGAATTGCCCTTTTACATGTCATCATAACGGTGGTTTTTATGGGTGCCTCGTGATTAAACAAACAAAAGCACTTCGAGGCTTGCCACAAGGACGTGACGGTCTTGAGAGAAGGGGGAGAAACGATCGCCCTTTTTTTTGGTTTTTACAATATTTTTTATTGCTCTATGTGCGTCATGCATTCGTCCTTCCTCTTGTGGCCACCACCTGATGATGGTTGAAGAACAAGGCCTGTCGTATACAGCCGGGGCAAATTATGCGTTAACGGTGGCGCCGGGGGAGCGTGTAGTACATAAAGCCATGCGCCGCTTAATTAATCATCCTCACTAGTTGGGTAATTGCGCTGGAAGGTTCAATAAAAAAAAATAAAAAAACGGCCTGCGGTACCTTCTGAAGTGGTACCTGAATTTTTCCGGTGTGCGGGGTGGTTGTCGCACGCTGTGACAAAGATTGGATGCAAATTATATTGAGGACAGACTAAGTAGATTTTTAATTAAAATAGTCCAAATGCACAGGTCTTTTTAAATATCCAGATTACTTTCAGTTTCAAACTTTGAATTGCTATACTAAGGACATTTGGGGCCGAAGCTTTGTACGGGTATAATCCCATTTTTATTTTTAAGTCGGTGATTTTTTTCTGTCACAGCTGCTGCAAAATACCCACAATTTTTTTTTTGGGGGGGGGGGTTAATTCAGATCTCAGTTTGCGCTACGGTAAATTACATTAGGCTCATACATTTGTCATACCGTGTATTTTAATAAAATCCTAAAATTTTCACATCAAATCTTGCATATATTAGATAAACATGGTAGGCAAAGTACAATTCATTTGTTGATAGTCATTATGAGGTACATGCAATCCCTGCTTTTAAAAATAATTTTATTCAGTATTTCACTTAAATCAGTTTTAAAAAGAGTACAATGTTTTATTTATTCCTGGAAAAATTTAGCGCACAATTTCAACTTTCTAGTGTAGGAATTGAAGTTTGAATCACTTGTGGAAGTTGGAATTTTATTTATTATTTTAAAGTCTGTTTAACAGTGTTTGACTTATTAGTCAAGATATGTATACCTTTTTTAACTCTCCTGTAGTTAGACCATTCAAAACACCTCAAAATCTGGGTGCTGGCAATTTGGAGGGAACAAAATTCTGGACCTTTTAAAATCCTCCAGAATTTATTGTTACTGCACTACCACGCCTTGTTACTGCACTACCACACCTTTCAATTCCTTTCGAAAGGTATTGAAATGCAACTTACTGAATTTGCCCACAGAGTTTCTTCACCTTCCGAAACCTTTCGAAAAGTTTCAAAGTTCCAGCACTATTTCACCTTTCAAAACCCTTTCAGTCAGGCAAATTTAAAATGTTTTGAAAGGTTTGATAATTCTCTTTGCCACTGCACTGGGCATAGCAGGCATATTATATCACACTCAGTCTTGTATTTTTTTGAGCATTTTGTATACTCCAGATACTTATCATTTTGATGCATATTGTTTAAAAATTTGTTTAACAATTACTGTACGTGAAGACATAATATACAGCTTACAACATGCATTTCACATGTCTAATAACATTGCAACTCGATCAAGCCTATCTACACATGTACATGTACATACATGTAATATTGCAACTCAAGATGACTATCTGATATTGCTGCATAGATTATACGATGTAAATTTAAAGCTTCATGCACAATTCATCTGTTTTTGACTCAAACAAATTTCCTTGTAATGTTGCCTGCCAGGCAGTGCGCATATATGATTTACATTTTCATAAATTATTAATGCGCTGTCATGCCAGCGCATTTGTATGTGACATAAGTGTACTAGATTACTGTGGCATTGGTCGAACCATGCACTAAAAAGCCAGTACAGCACGGGGGAATCTACAACCCTAGCCCAGCCCACACACACACTGATGTGCACACGGTGAGACGAGTCATCGAGCAGCATCTGCATGTCGGAGGGGGACTGTCTGTCGCCGTGGTGACAGTGATGTCATCAATTGAATCTGGGATGCTGATGATGCCGGTGGGATGATGCCGATGATATTGGGGTTCGGTGGGCTGTGTGGCGGTGTTCATAGCGTCGGTGTGGAGTCCACGCATCTCATATGCCGCACAGACATGTTACATTGTGCAGGTACAGTGTAGGTTTCTCCCATCTGTGTGCTGCCTTGGATGACATACGTAAAGCACGCTGGTGGTGCACATGTAGCACTTCTGTGTATGTACATAACAGTCTGAATTTGGATTTCTGCAGAGGATGATATACTCGTAGGATTCTACATGTAAGTTTCTAAATGTAGTATCTTGAAAGCTTGCTCCAGGCACTATTACTTTTCAAATATAGCACTGTACACATGTAGTAGTGATAGTTTTAATGGATGTACATATATTCATTTAGGCGTGTGACTGTGGTAGTACCGTACGTATGCTGAGTTGAAAACCTTGGGTGTACATGTACCGGTAAGTGGGGAATGCATAATAATTACTGTGTTAATATTGCTGAGGAGAATGTAAAATCGTTTTGGATTAGGCGGTAATTTGTTTGATCATATTTGGCATATTTTGCTTGGCTTCATATTGTAATTGAGCAGAGACACATGCTCCATGGTGGAAGATTGTTCTGCAGTGAACAATGTGTACTTCATAGGAGGGCAATTTTGTAAATTTGGACGTACAGGTCAGACACTTTAATGAGCTGCAATTGGGAAAAGTGACTGTGATACTTAACAATTGTTGACTGTCGTGATGTGGGATGTGATGTTTTGAACACCCGAGGGGCGCATAGCACCCTCGGCTTTGCCTCGGGTGCTATGCGCCCCGAAGGTGTTCAAAACGTCATATCCCACATGGCCTCACGTCATATCAGTCAACAATTGTTTTGTTATACCTACATGTGTATGTCTTGGATCCTTTGGATTTTGATGTAAAAATCACGAAAACAAATAGCAGTAAACACAGCAATCATATATCGAACGTCAACTCACATGTATGTCACATGCTCGAAACAGCTGATCGGGATCGTCTGCAAATTCGCTGCATTTTAATTGTGAAATGCGTACGCGTATACATGCGTATGCATATGCATACGTACCGTATGCGCAAAGTCATAGCGCACTCCCTGTGGGATATATCACGTACGTGATATCCCACAGGGAGTGTGTCATGACTTTTTATAAACTGAACATGTTATCGTTTTAGGCCAATGAAAATACGGTATTCAAGACCGCTCAACAAATCACCATTTCACTAATTAGCCAATCTGTGACATCTAATGAGTAGAAAACAAGCGTAATGCCCCAATTTCAAAAGGAACAGTTCCAGGGTCCTACGTTTTGATCCCATGTAGCTGGATCTCTATCAGGATAGAAACCTCGGTCCAACTTTTTTGATTTGTGTATTTCAGGTCAACCCAGTCAGTATTAGCAGTTTATAGCAGTTTTGTTCATTTCCCTTTTCAGAATTTCAAAAGAAAAGTTTTACTGTATTAGCGTATTTACATTACACTTCTAGTGCCACTATGAATATGAACCATGTACCGGTACCAAATTAAAGTCGTAATGTTATACTGCTCCCAGGCCCGGATTATTCAACAGGCACAGTAGGCCTGTGCCTATGATCTACAAAAAAATATGGGGGCCTACGAATATACCACAGTGTGCCATAAAACACATGCACACACAAAAGCTTTCAAAGTTGTAGTGTCTCTCTTAATTTTTCGATTTCACCAAAACTGACGCTGATGTACATGTACATGTAGCTGCATGTACATGCACGTATAGAATTTACATGTAGGCCTAACGTTTGTCATTCTGAAGCACACGGTGCCAGCAGGCTTTTAGAGCTACCAGTTTGGCCTTGGCTTGCTTAGTACAGCTCAGCATCAACATGAAATGCGAGGCTCCAGTGCGACTTGGCGCTATGAAATAGGTGCTGGTACCTAACTAGGGCGGGGGCAGGACCTACGGAGCACTGGTGTCTAGGGCCTACGGAGCACTTAATACAGAAAAACGCCGCTATAATGAACATCGTGGGATCCACAGAAAGTGTTCGTAATAACGATCGTTCGGTATAGCGATTTTAAACCGCCGATACCCTCTTTTGACCAATAGTGAACTGGCATTTCACACATTCTGGGGCCGCATGAGGAGTCGTCACGAAACTCTTCAACGGGTGGTTTTCCCTTTTATTCCTTGGGGAAATAATGCCATCTATCACTCTTTAACATTCAAACACGATATAACCATGGGTTGTTTGATGTTTGGGAATTAAAAGTGGCCCAAACAGTGTTTAATACATGTACAACCGGTAGATTTTCTGTTAATCTGTTGACTTTTTGAACAACAATGTTCGGTACGTTTTGCACATTAAAACCGGGAGCCAAGGATGATGTTTGGTATAGCCGAATGTTCGGTAAGGCAGTTTTCGGTATAGCGGCGTTCCACTGTACTGGCTGATCCATGTCAAATTCTGGCTGTGAAAGAAAGATTTATTTTACCCCACTCCCCCCCCCAAAAAAAATTCCACCTGCAGGTTTATGGAGGATGATGGAAGAGGAAGGTAGAGCCCAACCACTTCGTCTAAAATTTGCAAAAGACTTTTGCTCCCTAGTTTATTTGATAGAGAATTTGGTTCCCTTGAAGGCCCTTACGTACTGTAAAGCATGTGACATCGTTGTTTGACAACAATGTCCGACATGAAATAGTGTAAACATAGTTTCCCATTGTAGGCTCTCTTCAGTGTTATTTTTTGTCCCAGTATATTAAAACAGCAAAGAATAAGAAATGTAACTTATTACTGCTTAAAAACGCTGGGGCTGCCAACCCTCACGCATTAAGCATGAGACTCGCACCTTTTAGGTTACGTTCTCACTCATAAATAAAACTCGAAAATGTTGTTTTAATAATTAATTATCTTTTGCTAAAAAAAGTTGGTTAAAGTGGTCAAAAATTGCCTTAGATCACACCACAGAGCATCTAGAATTCCAAGTGTTAAAAAAAATTGAATCCCAAATGCTTAGAAAAAAAAAATTGGTTAAGGTGGTCAGAAATTGCTTCAGATCACACCACAGAGCATCTAGAATCCCAAATATTTCGGGGCCCTTCAGCGGGCCTGAACCCAAGCCGTTAGGCTCTTGGCTCACTCTCAGCTCTTACTCAAAGTTGGCAGCAGTGAACACCTTGCATTCAATAACTTGCTTGATTTATACTTTCATCATATCAGCAGAGTTACATTCTGTGGTGGGTGTGGACCCGTTTAACCCTTTAGCACTTGTATTAAATTGTATTACATTGTATTTACTCCTCCATATTTCAATAAACCCATAGAGTGCTGGGGCGGTTTGAGGTGGTATGAGTAACATGCAGGGCGGTTTTTGGCGGTATGAGGGCTAGTGGGTTTAAAGTGTCAAAACCACAAATGGAAACTGGAGTGGCATTGAACCAGCGACCTTTAGAACACCACACTGATGACGCTCTACCAGCCCTTTATGGTGAGCTGGCTAGCCCTTTATTTATTCTGCACAGGGCACTACTCAGAAGCATATGACCAGGAATCTCACCCAAAATATGCTAACAGTAGAAACGCTGCTGAGGGGTTTGGTGTTTGGGGTTTGGTGAATCATATATGATTCATGAACAATTTATAAATCCTGTTTTGTTCTGTCTTTTGTTTCATATTTCAGATGTTGACTGCTACGTCGCACCTTGCCACTGGCACTGTTGGTTGAGTTCTAGATCAGTAGACAGGACTCGCATCTTCTAGGTCATCCGCGAGTGTCAGCCCTGGATCTCAAGCAATGAACACTTGTTTATAACACTGTAATAACATAACACCACCTTGGCTCATCTATGGGGGCGTTAAAACAGTGCGCTGGGGAAACCTGTGAGGACGTGTGTCGTACTTTTAAGGGACATAGATGAAAAGTGATTGTGTTGAGCAATAGAATGCCAACTTGAGCAGCGGTGACTCGGTGCTGTGATGTGTTTGACGTGGTAGATGGCAGAATCGTTACATGTGTTTTCTGCAGAGTTGTGATTGATCGCTGAGTCCTGAAAACAGCCATGGCTGTGCTGGGGTTACTGTCCAGAGTGATGGTTCCGACCAACGGGGGACTGGCACTCCCTGCTCTGGTGATGATTGTTCTAATGCAAGCAGGACCGACCGTCGAGCAAACTGATGCCACAACTATGTACCCTAACACCACGATGCCAGTAGGTACCACTGCGGAGTCTGACACTCAGTGCAAAAAAGGGCTGATTTTACCAGTGTGGGAGCCCCTGAACCCAGGATTAGGAGACCAGGTTGCCCGGGCAATCGTGTACTTTGCTGCACTGTGCTTCATGTTCCTGGGTGTTTCCATCATTGCCGACCGTTTCATGTCTGCCATCGAAGTCATCACGTCCAAAGAAAAGGAAGTGACAGTCAAGAGACCAAACGGTGAAGTACTGACGGTCAGCGTACGGGTCTGGAACGAGACCGTCTCCAATCTGACTCTGATGGCTCTGGGGTCCTCCGCCCCTGAGATTCTGCTCTCCATTATTGAAATATGTGGAAATAATTTTCAAGCAGGGAAACTGGGACCCAGTACTATAGTCGGCAGTGCCGCCTTCAACCTCTTTGTAATAATCGCAGTTTGTGTGAGTGTCATTCCTTCAGGTGATATCCGGCGCATCAAGCATCTGCGGGTCTTCATGGTCACGGCATCCGTCAGTTTGTTTGCTTACATTTGGATGTACATGATTTTGGAGTTTATAACCCCAGGTGTGATTCAACTCTGGGAGGCCTTAGTTACGCTCTTGATGTTTCCACTAACTGTGTTGTGGGCCTATGTGGCAGACAAGCGCATTTTTTTTTACCGCTTCCTTCGCAAGAAGTACAAGGCGGAAAAAGTGGTCCGGCGAGACTCGAGCCTTCGCGCCGGTGCCGTTGAACTGGGCATCCCTGGCGAGACCAATGCCAACCACTTTAATTTGAACCACGACCACGAAAATGTAGACTTCCGTGGCAAGAAGATGCTTGATCCATTGGATAGTGATGTAAAAGATCTGGAGGAGTCACGAAAGGAGACGGTTCGGTTGCTCCGAGAGCTTAGAGCCAAACATCCTGATGCAGATCTGCAGGCTCTGGAGCAGATGGCTAATTACGAAGCACTGAATCAGCAGCAAAAGAGTAGAGCCTTCTACCGCATCCAAGCTACGCGTAGGCTGTGTGGAGCTGGCAACATCCTGAAGAAGACGCTGGAGAAGAACCGAGCCAGTATCGCTGAGGTCAAGATAGAGGTCCCCCAAGAGGACTCCTTTGCCCATATTTTCTTTGAGCCGGCGCAGTACACCGTCATGGAGAATGTGGGCAATTTCAACATCACGGTCACGCGGCAGGGTGGCAATATGACCAGCACCATCTACGTTGACTACCGCACAGAAGATGCCACGGCCAACGCTGGCTCTGACTACCATTATGCTGAGGGCACCCTCATCTTCAAGCCAGGTGAGACGCAGAAAGACATCTCCCTGACCATCATCGACGATGACATCTTTGAGGAAGACGAACACTTCGTCGTCCGCCTGAGCAACGTTCGAGTCGGTGGGCCAGATGGCATGTTCCAGAGCAACCAGGAAGAACCTCAGGCTAAACTTGTAGAACCCTACGTCGCCACGGTTACCATTCTGGATGACGACCATGCGGGGATATTCCAGTTTGAGGAGAAGGAGGTCAAATCATCGGAATCGGTTGGCACCGCGCAGCTCAAAGTTGTCAGGTCAGCTGGAGCACGTGGCACAGTGCGCATACCTTACCGTACCATCGAGGGCTCGGCAAAGGGAAACGGCGTTGATTATATAGACGTGGAAGGAGAGCTGGAGTTTGAGAATGACGAAACCTGGTAAGTTTGAATTAAATTTGAATTGTACAAACGTGGCAAGAAAGTAGGGGATTTCTGATTTTGTTTGCAATTTTTCTTCATATCACTGAAAGCTTTCTTGGGGAGATAAAAACAGCTCTATTGAATCGTAAAATAGAACATGCCCGATGCAGTGGTGCTTCTAAAATCACAGCCTTTTGATAACCTTTCTTTTTTCAGGTTGTAATATTTACTTCATTTTGCGAAAAAAAAAGATGATGACAAGCTGAGAAAAGGATTGTTTGTACATGTAGTTGTTTCAAGTCAAACGTGGCGTATTCTATGACCCACACATCTGGACATTTTCTCACAGAAAGGTGGCTTTCTTTGATAAATTAATTTCAGTCCGATTTGGGGATTTGAAACTGAATCTACAATCCTGGCCAAAATGGTTGGGACCCGTGACAACCATTGTACCCTGCCTTGGTCCCCTGGTCCCCCTCTCCCCGGACCCCTGGTCAATGTTGTCATCTCCAGCCTGGACCACAGACCGTGCAATGAGAGACAACATTGACTGGGGGGGGAGGGGGGCCAGCGAGATTTGGCTTGGACTGTAGTTTTTCCTCAGACTTCTTTCAGACAATGTGATGATAGGATTTAATTAAAAACCACAGTGTCTGTACATGTGTATGTTTTGATTATTCACAAGTACTAGAACATGATGGATTTACCAGACACCTTCATTTGATGTACATGTATACTACGTTGACCTTTTCCCAACACTGTTAATCTGTTCAGCGAGTTATGAACGAGGCAGCTTAAGCGGAGGGCGCAAGTGTGATATTATTCAGTCACGACTACGTCTTGTTGCATAGCTGCCATTGCATACATGCTGCGCATTCCAAGGCCCAAGGATTCCTATTAAGTCTAGACTGGCCGCAAGTCTCTTGTGTGTGATAAACGTACTGATCAAAAAGGGCTCCCCCCCCCCAGCAATTTATGTATGGCATGGCAAGTACAGATGAGTCAATTCCTGCTGAGTTTAGAAATTCCTCGAACTGAAAGAGTTGTTATTAATCACTTGTTTGAACAGGAAAGGTGAGAATGGAAATTCTTCGACTGGTGGATAGTAATGAGGGTAAAAGTAGGGGAATTTGTAAAGTACACTGACTTTCATGTAAATGTAGTGCCCTCTTATGCAAATATACATTCTGTCTAAGGTTGTCCATTCAGTCAAAATCAATCAAGTGACTGTTTTTAACAGTTTAGAACTCCAAGCCTATATAAAGCAGGACTGACTGGCTGTGACTGTTAACTTGGTACAGCTATGCTTTGACTGTAGGTGATTGATAAGCCAGCCGTGCCTACTTCTTGCCTGCTCTTGTCTGTTGACTGAATTTGACTAGTCACAGTGCTTGCTTGAAATATGATCAGAGTGTTGGTGACCAGCCAGTGCAAAAGGCATGGCAGGGGAAGAGGATTGATTTTTTGACTGTCTGTAACTGTTCAGACCCTCCTGCTGAGCAGGAGGGTTAAAAAAAAGGATTTTGCAAAATTTTAAAGAACACTCCCTGGATGATACTTACAGTGTATGTAATGGCCTTATAAGTTATTCTAGAAAATTTCGGTCACTGCTGGGGGAGCGGGCACCCCCTCCGCAACCCCTAGATCCGTCACTGAGAGAATACACATAAACAGCACTGTGTGGTATACATGTAACTCTAAAAACAAATGCTGTAAAATAAGATGAGATTTGAATACATAAATAATATGTCATTAATGTAGAATTATTAGGATTTACAAAAAAAATACTCACAATTTACATCAAAATGCACGTTTGTAGGCCTCCACGTACCAATTTTACCATGCAAGTACACATGTACGTATGTTTTGTATGTTAAATCTACGTAAAAACAATGTGCGTCATTCACGTTAAGCAAACACTAAAAGATACTGCGTGTAATGTGAAACCCAGCATATGTCATGATTTAGAGTTCATCAGTTGAGAACACGCCAAGCGAGCCACCGTCGACCAGCATCCAATCAATCTCTCCTCTTGTCTTGCCTCCCGTCGGCTAGTCAGCACGCCCTGTCAGATTTTTGCCAGGGATGATGGGCCGTTCGGCCATGGCTTGGATCTGTCTGTTTAATTGATCATTAATACTGGCCGACACGGATTGGCATGTAATTATTAATCCTAACTGAAGCGGTCAGCTGCGGGAAATTATTGTTCCGAGGGCCGCACGACCAAAGTACAGTTGGCATTTACAGTACCGCGTACATGTATGAAATGAATGCATGTACGGGATATGTACGGTACATGCGGCTTGAAAAATAGTGGCTACATTATATAATCACAGTTTTATTTATCGGATACACGATCAGCAATGTGTACATGTATCTCATATAGAAATGTCTATAGTTGTAGATGTGGACCTGATGGTGAAATAACCACACAAAATCTTGAGGTAATCGGCCTCTTTTCCAAGCCACATAATCCGGTACATGTACCGGTACAGGGTGAGTAAGAATGATCTGAACCCAAATTAAAGAAAACATGAAAAATATGTAGCAATTATCAAAACAAGTGCAAATGAGATATGTTATAGGCTGGTATTTTGGACATATTTGGTGAAAGTTTCATGTAAATCCATTGTACCAGTTTGAAGAAAAGCTCTAGCAAGGAACACACACTAAAGTAGCACTCTGACCATGCATTCCATCAACAAATTGATTGAAATCGCGTCCTGATGTGAAGCAGTGTAATACAATAAAAACCTAGTCATGCTGACTGACTCACTTGAAGTAATTGACACGTTTAAAAAAGCCCAAACCAATTCCATGTGCAGACTGGAAAATGAGCCACTTCACAATGAAAATGGCATTACTCCTCACTGCAGCCACTAATTTGAAAAATGCAAAATTCCTGTGGAAGACAAGGTAATAACCATTCACATGAAGCACTCATTTTTTCTCAATATACTCTATTTGCCACAAAAAATAATGATGAACTCATGGTCCAGATCATTCTGACTTGCCCTGTACACGTATCCCATAGCATGACTGATTTAACTGGGAGGACAATTTTGCTAAGAATGCATGTTTGCAAAGGAGGGTTAATCAATTCAAAGGGTTAGCTGAACAGAATACCGTTAAAATATCATTTCTAATGGTCACTCCCTGCACGAACAATAGATGGCTACTTTCAGGAGACACAGTGGGGGTACTCACCTTGTGCATACAGTTGGTTTGTGAGCATATTTTTTTCTGAATGTGTACAAACATTTGCGTGAGTGTCGGGCGCCGTCAGAAATGCTTTGGAATGCCCTTCCAGCATTCTCCCTCAACTCTCCCTTTGCAATCCGGACCCCCTTAGCTGGGCATGCCTTCAGCACGCCTTAGACTCGCCTTAGACTCAACCTCCGGCCTTATAACAACTCCCCCCCCCCCATATCCCGATAGCTAGATCCGCCCCTGGGGTACATGTGCACGGAGTCCAGCATGTACATTGGTTCACTTGTTTGACTCCGGTTTAACATGCACATACATACATGTACATGTACATGTATGTAGCCTACTCCTTTAATGGTAACGTCATGATACAGGCTGTTTGGCTTGGTGTGATTAATTAATTCTACATGCGAGATGATTGAAATTGTTGGCTTAATATTTCCCTGTAGGAGAGAACTGTGGCTCATGAAGAAAAGGGCTTGTGACAACATCAATTGACAAGTTGAAATCTTGGAAACTTCATACTGTGTAGGCTCACAAGCTTGAAGCTTCAGTAAAGAAATGTTAAGTTGTATACAGTGTGTAAGGAAAACCACAGATGAAGAAATAGCTTGAGGGATAAGGTACAAGTACAGTAGCAACGGAAGACTTAATCCAGAATTTGTGAGATACAAACTTCTACATTTTGCTACATGGTCACAAAGGTGGAAGGTGAAATGTACACGTCAGTGCTACTCTGCCAACGTAGCCCTCTCCCCTTCCCAAGTCTTTTGTTTTTGTTTTTCAGCTAGGGCAAATCAGTAGGTTGATGAAGAGCTTTTTTTCTTGCCTTCGACGGCACTGTGTGATGACCTGGGTTGTTATCACCCCTAGGCTGACATTGAATTTTCAGTCAATGCTGAATTCATTGGTTTCCGCCCCGCACCTCGTAATCATGTGCCATCTCCTTTTCTTCATTATGTTTCTGCAGTCTTGTGTGTAGCAGTGCATATATAAGGCTTGCACAGTTTAAATAAACGTACTCATAATTTTTTTCAGTTTCATTGCCAGAAATAATAATGAACAAAAACAACAGCAATCTTGGAACCACTTTTGACATTTTATGACATCACTCCAATGTCTCAAGTTCTGTGCATCTGTGTTAAACTTGTGCGCTTTTTGTCGAGGTGTAAATATTTTGAAGAAACAATGTGACATCACATTTGTAACGTACATGTAAGCCTATAGAGCTGCGGCAGTGGATATGGAATGACAGGTACATGTAGTACTAAAACTGTAATATTTTAACAAATGCAAATTCGCAGAATTGTTCATGCCTGATAAAGATAATTTAGCTGTCAGCACATCTCATTATCGCATCACACGTACGCGCCTGTGTGTGTAGGAGATGAGCCTACCGGTCTACCAGAAGGAGAGATCATTAATTGGTCCCGCAGCATACGTCTACAGAGGAAACCAAGCACGGCTAATTATTTGGCACTGGGATTTGGAAATACCAGAGGGCAGACGAGAGGGAAGAGGGGAAGGGGGGGGGGAGGGGAGAAAGCAGACTGGCGCACCAGACCATAGTGATGATATATAGGAAAGCCAGGTACACAGTTTTATTAATCAGATCAACCTTGCCAAATTGTACTCTGAGGATTAGACCTTCACGTGTGCAGAGCCACGGTCGAATGTCAGATATCCTAACATGCAAATTTTATGTGACCCCGTGCGCCAGCCAATTGGAGTTGACTTTAAAAACTGTGATTTGGCGCCCACTGACTGGTCAGAATCTTGAGGTCAAGAGGCAGTTTTTATTTTTGCATTTAATTAATCACCGAATCTATTCAAATATCATAGACCTTGCTGTGCAAGGGGATATTCCATGTAGACTAGCCAAAGTATGTGACTGCTAATGAACTTACCGGTATGAACATGTCTGCAGCCAAACTGGAAAACACAGTTGCGTAATAAATGTATATACTTTTCAGGATGTTCTATTTTAAAATAAAGAAATACTGTAAAAAGTTAATAAGAAGTTGCTGGTAGATCAAGAAAAGAAACAAAGATACAATCGTGGAGTTTTGCATGATGGTGGCCTTCATTAGACCTAAGTTTCAAATGTTACAAAATAGTGAGATACAATGTAGGCCTACTACATGTTTGTGTAAATTTTGTTGCTGACACAGGATGGGAAGTCCATGCACTAGACTGCAGTAATTCCATGCACTAGACTGCAGTAATTATATCTACTGAATAAATTGATTTAACAGACCAACCCGATGCAATTTTGTGAATTGATTGAAGATAATTTGTCTGACCAAGTAGACTTTGGAAGTTCTGTTGAAATGAATATAATGAACGGAATAATCTCATATCCACATTGACATTAGTATTCGGTTTTTGAACGTGACCTGCTTGAATGAACAAGATATGAGTTGTATAGGGTGCGATGATGCTCAAGACAAATTTAAGATTGAGATCTTTGATGTCATCCAGTTCTTCATAAGGGGAACCTTTGAATGATTCTAAAGTTGCACTTTTAGGAGTCCAGTATGTACTTGTTTTGAATGAGTTTTGGTGCATTGGCTGTACATGAGCTGGTAGCCTGGTACGGTAGGTACATTAACTTTTATAGTGCATGGCTGTAATATGCCCACATGCACAGGAACTGACCAATATCGTCTGAGAACCCTTGTATGGCTCATAAGGTGTGCCGCACTCATCACAGACTCTTGTATGGGAAACTATTGATCATCCGGAATCTAGGAAGTTGCCCATATAGTCCCCTCCAAATGTCAAAGAGGCAACCGTGGGCTGCGATGGCAGGGCTCACATCCTGCTGTGCCCTTGTGCTATTTGCATCATCATGTCTTTTTTTATTTTATTTTAATTTTTTTCTTGGTCGTTTGCCCTTTTGCTTCGTGCATCAACTTTTGCTCTTTGTTTTTAATCAGAGCGTATTATTTGCGCAGGGTACCTGTGTGTATATATGTTACTGACGTAAAAACATGTACGTACGCGATAAGCTTGGGACATTTCTGGGATTGGATTGAGCTGTATCGCAGAGACGTATCACAGACTAAAAACATACTCGTCTGGCCGGCCTGCTTTTTCATGTTGACTTGTGCATTTTGGCAAGGAGTGAACAGTGTTGATTGGTAATTGCCAGCCGCCAAACTTTACAACATCAAATGTCAAATAACTTAAAGGTATAGTCCATCATTTGTAATTTGTGCATTTTGCTCGTTTGAAGCAACAAACTTGCTCAAAATCTAAAGAAGGGTGCTGAACAACTAACCTGATGAAGTTTCAGCTCAGCTTTTGCTGTATATTCCGAGAAAAACAGCATTCTGGGATCTCGATTTCAAATCGAAAGTTGCTGAATCGTGTTTTGAATTACATGTAGGTCTGAATTCAGCGTCCGAGACACGTTCTCACTGAGCCGATTGAAGCTACGCGATGTGGCACACTGATCTGATGAATTATAGCAACGAATTAAAAAACGAACTACTGGTACTAACGGAAATTTCCAATGATGCGTCTGAAGGCCTTCTTTTGTTGATTTCTTCAAAATGACAGCTTGCCAGAAAGAATTATTTCACAGGGAGTTTATTCCCCTTACTATCGTTCAACCAAGTATGTTTTTCAACACTTATTACGTCAGTTATCTTTTGGATAGCTGCAAATGATGGACTGTAGCTTTAAGCTGCAGCAATTGTAAATCATACATTTGTTTTTTTAGGGCTGTCCCGAATATACTGAATATTAAAATATTTGATCATCAAGGTCCGACTATTTGAAAAGCTTTTTGCCGCTTTCAATATTTGAAGAAAAAAAATTTCGTTCAAAATACTGGTACACACTCGACTGTGATGTTACTTTATCTTCAAATTGCTGCGTTTTATTGCCACTTTTTTTGTCAGCCGCGGTTCATTGTTTCTATCCTTTCAGCAGCCCTTGACAGTTATAAAAGACGTACTGCAAAACAGTCCATATCGATCGCCACACGTAAATTACCCTTTTGTTCTGGAGTGCAAGATGGAAACAAAACTTCATTCCCAAGGTTTCCATTCTTACAGTCAGATCAGACTTAAAGGGAAGATACAAATTTGCAATCAAAAAACGAATTGATCAAATTATCACGAAATACCTTACTGGATTGTTAGGGAATGCAGTCTCAAGCATCCTGTAAAATCATGGCTCCTGGTGTGCTCACATTTTCAAAAAAAAAAGTTTTTTTTGGTCTGCTGGGCCGCCAGCCGCTGGAAAAAAAAAACTTTTTCAAAAAAAAACTAAATTTTCATATTCAGTTATTTCGTATTTTCTTTGCAATTGATCACACACCTGTGAAAAGGGTACAACTGAGCCTGCTAGACTACTTCCCCAAAGTCTATAAATTGCTCCGTTTCATCTTAAGTGGGGTCAGGGAACCAGACAACAAGTACATGGTTGGTTTTCTTGGTTTTTCCAGCATCTACAAGCCCAAAACCTGAAACAAGCCAGTTTAACAACATTTTCTATAACATACTAATCCTCCAAATCCATTTATGTCGGAAAATTGCAGCAAAAGCAAATGTTGTACATTCCCTTTAACAGTGAATCCATACATTTATAATTTCATTGCTCTAACCAGGGTTCTTCATATTGAACAAGTTCTAAAGACAAGACTAGTCAATTCTACTTTGGGCAAGGAAAACAAATCTGCACCTTGAATATATCAAGGTGTGACTCATCACAGTATATGGATTGATAAGAGAGATTGGAGAAAGACAGTGGTGTGATTTTTCTAGAATTTGCCGCTATTAGAAAAAGTAAGGGTAGGTAAAATGATGCCTCACGGAATGTGCATTTCAGTGTCACACGCATGCTGTAAGTACTATTTACATACAAGTTAATCATTTAAATGAATATTTGTACATTGCCCTTTCCAATCTCAAATTTTAACAATAGTGTTTACTTACAAGGACAATTTGAAACATGATTGATAGTTTTAGCTGAATCAATATGTTATACATTTTCCAGTATATCGCTTCAGTTGTACATACATGTACATTTTATATAGGCCTTAAAAAAAAAATCATTTTTACACCAAAAAGGAAAACAAACCTAAGACAATCGGACAGAAAAGCAATATGAGAAATTATGAGTGATTTTTGTGTATGATTCAGTGTAACTTTTCTTCAGTCCAATTTAAAAAACTGCCCAAGATGATCTTTTCCTATGAGACTGATTTTTTTTGCAGAATTAGTCAACTGTTGTTAATCCCTAATAACATTTTAACAGTTATTGCAGTCATTGGCAGTGGTTAAAACCTAAAACGATCAAATATCAAAGCAATATCAGAAATTGTGTGGGATTTTTTTCTCATGATTCCGTGAAATTACTCTTCAGTCCAATTTAAAAAACTTCCCAAAGTGACAGTTTCCATTTACAATGATTTCTTAGCAGAATTAGTCAACTACGGTTAATCCCTATTAATATCCTCACAGTTATTGCAGTCATATTGGCGGTGGTCGTTAATTTCCTTCACGCATCTTTCACAGTCTTTCGTAATTGGGAAATAAGTCAGCCATTTGATTTAAAATGCATCGGCCAGGTCTGTTCTATGATCTCGTGTGATATTTACTGCAATCACTCATATCGCATCCCCAAAGAAATTTACAGATTATTATATTTTGTGTCCATGGTACATGTAAATTTAACTGAACCTGTTCTCTGACTTCCCAGGTATTTTGTATCTCAGAATAACTCATCCATTTGTAAATCGTCTGAGATCGCAGAAACGGCTCATTGTGCTGTATTTATTTGGTCTGTAAATATTAACCCACAGATTTGACTTAATTTATAAGTGCTGTCTGTGTACACAATTTTTTTTGTGGTAAGCGAGCCTGTGTCGGACAGTTACAGTATAATTAAATGGCATGACCTTTCTCGCCTTTTGCGTGCAGTCGGATGATTGGCATGTTTTTAATTAAAGCCGGCCAATGTAAGGTGATCTGCTTGTTTCACGAGACTAGCATGTATCATGGGACATGATGGGACTTCAGTATTATATCACATTTAACAGAAGTGGTCACCTACTGTACATGTAGTCCACTTGTAAAATGTGTGCCTTACAGTGTGTGCATAGTATCGAATGAGAGCCAACGGAACATGGGAATATTGAACATTTCAACCCAAAAATGCCATGAGGATGAACAGAGTCACTCCATTTTGCACCCTCGTTCTGCCACTGACCACAACGTGAGATCGATCCTTTCCCGCGACATGAGTCACCAGGTCATGAAGAAAGAGAGAGAGAATTTTAATGAACAGTTGAAATTGTGGGAAAGATTCAACTTAAAAACTAGAAATGTCACATGGTCAAACCAAACACAGCTGGTTCAATTTTCACTTATACACTGTAGATCCCAGTATAGAAACATGTACATGTACAACAAGTTACAACCATACATTTGTGGGGGGAAAACAAGAGCTGTTTCGGCTGACTTGCCGAATCATCAAAAAAATAAAAAAACTCAAATCAAAACTCCAGATTCGGAGGATGAAAAATCGAATTATTTTTCGCACTGGATGAAAATCGAAGTATTTTTCGCACTTACCTCTTTTTATGTTTAGCTATGAAAATTATTCACATCTAATGATGTTGTTTGCAATAAACAATTTGTATACCCTGCAACCAAGTTTTGTTGGATTCAAAATGTACCAAATGTACCAGCTGAAAAAACCCAACTCATTTAGGCTCTGTGAAAAATATAGGCTTTTAGTTTAGGGTTTTAAAAGTATCTTTTAGCAGCCACAACATGGTGTGTTTACTCAGCTTGGAGTGGTTTTCTCAATCCAATCAACTCATTAGATAGATGTAGAACCCTGGGGTGGAGTGAAGGGGGAGGTGTTATGTTAGCCACAAGTTTGGTGTGAAGTTAAGTCCACAGCTCTATCGTGCCGGACATTTTATCGTGCCGGACGGCAGCAGCAGAACCAGTTTCAGTTTTTGGCCGTGCAATGATAGATCATCTAGATGGATAGAATTAATTCGGGCGATTCACCATGTAGTGCGCCACCAAGAGTTTGCCATGGAGAGTCCATTTTTCAAGTTTATGGTCGACAAAAAAATGGCGCATTTCAATGAGTGTCAGTAGACAACTTGAGCAAATTTGTTATAGATACGGGCACAGCGTTCTGCCGCCTTAAAAAAACAACCATATTGATAACAAGAAAAGAAAAAGGGCAAACATATACATGTACTCGAATCCTACGCTTACGAAACTACTGACCAATTTCAAATATCCCGCTCTGCAAAGTTGTCGACCATCTCCCACAATTCACTGGGAAAAATGAACTCTCCATGGCAAACTCTTTGTGGCACACTGCATTGTAAATCGCCTGAATTGAAACTTGGTGTGTATGTAGACATTCATGCTTTGTACAGATGGCAAAGTGTGAGTCCAGTTGAACTTGAAGAAAGTAGTTGTACCGGTATGGTTATTAATGTTTCACACTAAATCATCCATGAGAGAGAGAGCTTTTCATGTACGTACACGGTTGTTGAAAAACTCATCATCTTATGATACCTATGTCAAAATTTAACATTTGAACTTGTATTAGAAAGGTATGTCCACATTTTTTGAAATTGGTATCACAATGTACACAGGGCATCAGCAATCAAACTCACTGAGGCTCACCATGAAAGTGAACTGCTTGGCAGTGATTTTAAGAAAAGGCAAAGGGGGTGGATTCCAGATTCCCAAATTTGTTTAGGGTGAAAACAAATACGAAAACCTGTTCTAAAAGTGGATGCATAATGCATTTTGGGGAAGTGATGGATGTTGTTCAGAGTTGAAGCATTTGAGGTGCGGTCATGTTGAGATGAGACTACTTCCCCTTTGCCTCTGACAACAACCTGGGTGTTACACATGTAAGTTAGATGTGTCTGTAGAAACTTAGGCCTTGCTAAATATTTCCTCTGGGTAGAATTACACTTTCTTAAGGGGGCGTTCAAATGGGAAACCTTCAGGCCACATTGGACAAATGTTCCTTACATACATACCGGCAGAGTAACCTTAAACACCTCTCTCTAAACACTTTGCTGTATTTAAAAGTGTGTTCCCAGTGCTATTTTTGAGTTTTTATCATCCTGAGTAAAAGATTCCATTTCTAAATGGCTGTTTTTCTAGCAATACAATTTAGTGGTTCACTTTTGAATGAGACATTGACTGGAAAAAATTGGCCGATGATTAGTTTTTAAATTACTTTACAATTTTGAATTGTTGGCTGCCAGACAATAAGACTGTTCTCTCCCTCCCCACAGTCAGTATCGATAATATGCAGACTGGGCTGAGTGGGCTCCCGGATGGCCTGAGTGAACTTTTTTAATGCCCGTTTGAAACAAAAACTTTTCTTTTCCGAGGATTGCAGACTTCCCCCCTCAAAAAAAAAAGTGGAAAAGAAGACGTTATGTGGGATGGAATAAAACATACAAGTTGAGAAATTATTAAAAGAAAAAACTTGGAATTTGTTGAAGAGCAAGGGGAATGCAACTTTAAAGTAATGGAATTCTACATGTATACAGACTTAATAAATAATAATATTAACGGGTACTTAAATAGCGCTTTTAACTAAGATCAAAGTGCGTAACATTACTTAAGCATGAATCCTGCTGAACCCGACAGAATACAACAATAGCTTTTTTTTGTTTTTTTCTTTGGAAATCATCAGGGGATGTAGACAAAAGTCTTCCAAAAAGTCTTCCATACTGTGAAACCCTTGTGGGTTTTGTCTCTACAATATAGAGAAGAAATATTTGCTCCAAACTATGTACATGTACGTAAGCATACTGAATCCAACAATTATGATCATTTGTTTTCGTTCAGAAATCATCATGGATTTTTTCCCCCATCCATCATGTCCATCCGTCTGAAGGATGCTGGTATGGAAAAGGCACTTTAGAATATTAGCATTCCCATAACAAGTTTAAAGAGCCAGGTTAACCTATTAAAAAAGAAAACACTATACATGTACTATGAATAAATAACCAAGTTATTTTATTCCCATGATTTTCCCCCGTTCATGCTTAAAAGATGCTGGTACAATACATGTACAGCATGCTCTACATTTCGTCACCGGTTTCACAAAGGGACTGGCACGTGGATTTTGAAGAAAAAACGTTTTCGAGATCATCGCAAGAGAAGGTTCTCCCTTTTTAAAATCAGCAAAAACTACTACTTTGCAACAACTTTATACAATAAGGAAACCTTGACGTTATTCTTTGATAGGTAAATTTTAATTTGAACCAAGCAATTATATTTAATACAGTGGTTAATTAGCCAAAATTAATTAGTAAAGATGTCCGTCCCTTTGTGAAAACGAAAATCTCTGTTGACCTACTTTTACCGCCTTTCCGTGCAATACGTTTTGTACGTGTTCACGGGGGCAGGCATGATCGCGTCTCTTCGTGAAATCGCAAAATGCAATTATCGAGATGCCTGCCCCTGACGTCATTAATGTTATTCAGGAATTGATGATGTTTGGCTTACGGAAACATGTCAGAATGCTTAAGTACCATGTTTTAAAGTAAAACAGTGAAAAAACTTGAAATCTGAAAAATAGTCAATTTTGACATTCCCGTTCCTTCGTGAAAACGGTGACGATTTGTGTATCTGATGATTTATGGAAAAAACATGTTTGATGACCCAATTGTTACCATGCAAGCGTGGCAGCCAGTAATGGCCTTCAATCTAGCATATCGGAAAGAAATTGCTAAACTTGGACAATAATTTGTTACAAGTCCTGCGTGTGTACATACACAAAGGTCAGAACTGCTGTCTGTTACTGTGTGAATTGTTTTGATAAGAAAGACAGGCTGAGAAGTTTGCTGTTAAACCCGTCCCAGCCTAATCAACATTCTAATATTCCAAAATCTAATGGTCTAGTAATAAAGACAAATGTGCTTCAAAAGGATAATTTACCAATTTTTTTTTTTTTTAATTAAGTAAATAAAAATAAAATACAGTAAAGCAAATAAAAATGTGTGTTTATGCTAAACCGACATACCTGTTTGTTTTTTTAAGGCCAAGTTGCTGACCTTCCCTATTTAAGTGCGATTTTTTGGTGCGTTATTGGATAAATCATGGAGGAATGTGTTCTTATTCCTCCATGGTTAAATTTAACAGAGCACAGTTTTAAACAAACTAAAGACTGACAGACAAAAACAAATTAAAACCATTTTCTTATCTAACTGTACCTTGTATAATTTTTTAGGGTGTTACCGTCAACACACAATTTTTATCAGCCTTATAAAAATAACCTACAACTTGGTAAAATGGGTTATGTGTAAAAGACTCTCGCAATAATGGTTTGCATTATCGCCAAAGTAGTGGAACCACTTTGGAGATGAACTAATCATCTGTTGTCGACGGTAGGCTTAACTCTGGTTAAACCGTTGCCATGGCAGAGCCTGTTGCCATGGCGGAGTCCATCACACCTGTGTGGAAATTTATTAGCCGACCTCGCGGCGCCCATTGCCAGTGTTGGCACTTGGCTGCAGCTTGAACCTAGTGCTGTGATGATATTGAAGTTGAAGAACGGATGTTATCTTGACGCCAAAAAGGTGACCTCATACGCATCATCAGTGCATCAATGAGAAAAACAGAAGGAGAAGAAAGAGAAAAAAAGGAAGACGATGAAGACTAAAATTATATCGATTGAGAGATTGGCGGAGATACATGTACAGTATACATTGTTTCGGACAGTCGTATACCGGTAGATGTCGGTGTTTTGACATTTAGTGGGAAATTATTCTCAAAAAAAGAAGAAGTCTGGATTATGGATTATTTGGGATGTACCGAGTACGTACATGTACATGTACATGTCATGGGGAAAATTACCTTAAATTATACATGTATGCTTGAATAAAAATAGAACAGGGGGATTATTTGGGATGTACATCGTACATGTTGTACGTGTACGTACATGTCATAGGGAAAATTACCTTAAATTATACATACATGCTTGAATAAAAATAAAACATGGGGATTATTTGGGATTAACATACCGGTAGTACGTACATGTCATGGGGAAAATTACCTTAAATAATACGTGCATGCTTGAATAAAAATAGAACATGGGGATTATTTGGGATGTGTCGGTAGGCTACATAGTACGTGTACATGTACACGTAATGGGGAAAATTACCTTGAATTATACATGCATGCTTGAATAAAAATAGAACATGGGGATTATTTGGGATGTGTCGGTAGGCTACATACCGGGTACATACATGTAGTACGTGTACATGTACACGTAATGGGGAAAATTACCTTGAATTATACATACATGCTTGAATAAAAATAAAACATGGGGATTATTTGGGATTTACATAGTACGTACATGTAATGGGGAAAATTACCTTAAATTATACATGCATGCTTGAATAAAAATAGAAAAAATCATGTGCCTATAGCTTTATACAAGTACCGGTACCTTGAAATGTCATCGTTTGTCCAAACAACTTCATGTTATCACAATCACACATAGTGTTACACCCCATTGTTACATCAATATGAACATTCTACATATAAAAGCCTAATATCCCGATGGATGTTGAGTAACAATATTTTGTTTAAAAATGGAATTGATTATTTTAGTAGCGGCACATTTGGTGTGGTAAAGATTGATCAGTGTGATGTAGCGTGAGCCAGGGTAGAGATTTCCATTTTGAATATTTTGTTACTTAGCTCAGACTAGCGTGACCGACATGGACAACTTGGCTGGTATAACCATATGACATGACTGAATAATGTTGTCATAAACATTGTTAACATCATAAGCAATGCAGACAGGAGGCTGCGAATACAGTTATCAGCAGAAAATGTTAAAAATCAATGAAACACGTGTACATGTTTGTACTTATACATACAAATGTGTTAAATATTATTATAAAAGATACTCATTTTTTTTCTCAACAATTGGACATTTTTTTAAAAATGATATTTATAAGTTACATACATGTACATATTATATTTTTATTTTTATTATATTTTGGGCTATCGGCAACCTTCCCAAAAAAAAGGGCTAAAATATTCTGGGTTTCATTTTTGTACAAGTGTACTTTTGTGCCGCCATTGCAGAAACAGATACACCTGATTTATTCTCAAGCTGCAAGTAATCGGGATTTTTAAAGTAATTAATTAAAACCCTAAATCCCTATAGTCATTTTTGCTAGGATGCAACCTCAATCCTGCAAAATCCTCCAACTGCCTCCATTTAAAAATTGCATGTATACAGCCTCAATGCTGCAAAATCCTCCAGCTATCCCTGTCAGCATGTTGAGGCAGAGCCAGTGACATCCTGGAGCAGCGTGGAGGATTTTAAGTATAATCTACTGGTAGGCCTAAATTTATATGCACAATGTTCCTACAGCGAACAGACAATACATGTATGTGTACCATATGTTCATGTGATTTATTTTATAACATTGCTTCTTCTACATCATTGATCCTCTGTAATTACAAAATACATAATGTACAATCATACTACATGTAGTGCTTATTGTCATTGGTGGCCTTGTGATTTTTATAGACCCATTCTATCATGGATGACTGGCTGTACATGTATTACCTTAATTGCTTTATTTTGAAATAAGCCAAAACAACAACAAAAGTCTCCGGTTTCTGGTATGCGCACGTGTTGCCGTAGCCATGCGTGTCCGCAAAATTAAAAAGTTTTTTTTTTTCAATGTAAGATGATGTCTCAAAACCGCCAAACCCACTGATGTGACTGGAATCTTGCTGCTGCACAATTTTAAGGTGGTTTTTAAATGGGGTTACGATTTAGTATAAGCTTTATTCCCCCATAATTGAGTCGGACCGGCAGTATAGCATTGGATTGAATCGGATTAGCATTGTAATGCAGGTGCTGTTGCCTTTCATAGATGTGCGCTGACGTCAGAATGTCTTTGAGTGCATTTTCTGTTTCAAAAAACTGTTTTTCATTTCAGGAAATTGTAAATTCGGTCTCAACCATAAAACTTTACAAGAGTATGCGTCACCCACCTCATCAAGTGTGTTGACGCACATGTTCACTGAAAAATGCTGGGAAAATGTTTGCTGTCAAACAATTTTGGTACAGAATTTAAATTTACATACATGGGTAGATCATTTGTCCTTTGTGGATTTTTTTTCATTTGAAGCAACAAAAGTGCTCCAAATCTATAGACGGGTGCTAACAACTAACCTGATGAAGTATCTGTGAACATTTACTGTCTGTTCCGAGAAAAACACTATTCTAGGATCTGGTTTTCAATTCAAAATTTGCCTAGTCGTGTTTTGAATTGTGCCCGAAATCAGCGTCTCGGACAACTTCTCATTCAGCCGATTGCAGCTACGCGATGTCACGCGCTGAACCGCGCGCGTGCATTGAGTCAATGCTTACATGCACCCCCATTTCACAGATGCGCCGAATTACAAAACCAACTACTAACGGAAATGGAATCGCCTCCTCTCATTATTTTCTTCAAAATGGCAGCATGCCGGAGGGAATAATTTCACACAGAGTTTTAAGTGCCATCCCCATCTTTAAACCAAGTAAGCTTTTCAACAATAATTTTGGCAGTTACTTTTTGGATAGCTGCAAATGATCTACTCTACCGGTACCTTTAAATAACCAACACTGCCAAGCTATACATTAAATGCTTGAAAATGAAAATTAAACCCAGAAATTATGTGATTTCCAATGTTTATTTCTTTTGTACGTGTGTGTGCACAATTCCATGTCAGAAGGTGATTTCTGCATGTTTATTCCATTTCCTGCTATGATGAAGTGAAAAAAGTGGCCCTACATACGTGTTTTACTTACAAGTAACGCACATACTGTACCGTATATATTTTTTTTCTGAAAAAATAAATTCAGTAATTGCAATTGTTTCATCATGCAGGAAAAAGATGGCATAAATATGTAATTTGAATGCTTACCTGTACGTTACTTTGAAAAATAAGTGCACTCACTTGTTTATCATCTACACAAACACGAACACCTGTCCGTGCTATTCATGGAATTAAAAATATATTACCGTACCAGTACCGATGGTTCCCGCAGCTGTTTTGCACGAAATTATTTTTGGCTGTAGTAGAAATGCTTGTTGTATTCAGTGCATTCTCATTTTTTTTAATATGATCTTTGTAATCCAATCCATGACTTAACAATTACCGGGTACTAAGTGTTTTCCAGGCAAAAGATTTACACAGGAGTTTACTAAGAAGACACTGGGAAGTTTGGTGAAAATGTTACTTCGTGTGGAGTGTGCGGAGTACCGGTCGGTGTATTTGCATTTGACGTAAGACTAAATTATGGTGTACATTGGGATGTGTACATACCGGTAGTAATAATAATAATAATGTGTGTTTATGAAGCACACGTATCCACCAGTATTGGTGCTCTAGGCGCTATACATCATGTTATGTGGGATTTTATAAGGATAAAGCCAAGATTGTTTCCCATGTGGCTCAATTAGATATTGCAATTTTATAAACCTTGCTGCTTTATATTTTTAGGGGAGCACATCATACATACAAAGTATAGACCCATAAGGGGGCCTACCTATGGGATAATGCATTACAAAAAAAATCCAATTTGAAAAAAAAAATTATTGTCTTTTTATGTTTTCTAGACAAATGAGGGGGCATACTGAGTACGAGTATAATGTACCAGTATGCATACATCCATGATTTTAAGTGATAATACCCTAAACCAGAGAGGGATTGGCTTACATATATTCACCGATGTGTACACCTGATATTTACAAATGTACCTGATAGTGATAATAGAATTAGTCTCTTCTAAATCTGTGGTGAAGTGCAAATATTTAATTTTGGAACAAATGGGTGGGCTACAAATGTAGATATGCCAGTTCATGTTAAATGGAGGATGTTTATGAGGACAAACGTGCAGTAACCATTAAAGCACAGTCATGCACATGGACATGATGGATAGGCGTTGAGTCCCTCCGGTTCTTTTCAGAACCACACATACATGTACTCACAAAAGAGATTTATTCTCATGGTGCTACCGCAAACTTATATTGTCTTAGATCTCAGATAGTCATGTTCATGAAAGATTTTTTTCACCATGTATGGTTGAAGAGCTACACTTCATTATAAAAAAACACAGTTCAAATAAGTTAAGTAAGTACTGTACATGTAGGTTAAAATTCCTGTCAAAAGTGGGTTTCCTTCTTTTGGAACCACATTATACACTCATAAATTTGTGAAATTATTCATACATTGTTTTGATATCAGCTAGTTGTCACCAATTGTATTGAATTTTCCTGTTCTTCCTTGTACGATATTATGCCTGGTACAATTGGGAAGATCAAAGGATTAAAAGCAAATTACTTCACAGTACTAATTGCATTGTTAGAGGTCTAGTTAGCTAGTAATGGCGTGATGAGGATTACGGGAGCTCTTTATTCCTGATAATCCTCAATAGTTGTTAACTGTTAGCCTTGTGTGGGAGAGATCATTAATCCATGTAACATGTTGTTTGTAAGGCGGCAATTGGGACACAGTTTATCAGGGTACTGAAGGAAGTGATTTGTTGAGTGATGCAAATTCACAAGGAGGAATAATTGTATTTCTCCATGTTCAAATCATAGTTTCGTCTAAAACAAATACAGGTAGGATATAAAATCCACAAATTATAGCTTCGTATTCTGTGTTGCTTAAAGGCTTGCTCCATGGGCATGGGCGTCGCGAGGGGAAAAAGGGGGAGGGGGAGGGGAAAAAAAAAAAAAAAGGAAAAAGAGGTGCGAAGCCATATATTGCTGTCAATTTGATGTTCCCCTGACCACGCTCGGAAAATGATAATTTGAGAATATGTTGAAAAAGAAAAAGAAATAGAAATTTGGAGAAAAAAAAGCCCCCCTGAAAAAAAAAAAATCCTGGCGACGCCCATGTCCATGGGTCTGGCTAGTAAGCCACCGCTAATCATAGGAATTTGCTAAGAATGGAAATTTCAAGCTTTAGCAAAATAAAAGTTATCACCGAAAGTGGTACATGCACTGTACATACGTGCAATGCTTGTGATTAGTTCTCAGCCAATTCATGCTAAGCACATTTATAACTTCGCTTAAGCTGATCTGCATGAAGTCCTTGGTGCTGGGTGTTCAAACTTGAACACAGTTTCAATTTTACTATCGGTTGTCTTAGCAGTAATGCACCCTTCCTCCTATGTAGTTACAGCGTGCAGTGTCATACCGCTCATATCAATGTAGTACATTTACAATGTTTCATCATCAGCTTGTCGCCTTATAGACCTCCAGGTGTCATCAGGCAGCTCACTGCGCATACATGTATAACCAATCCTCCAGGTCTCTAGTGTCTGATATCACGCAGTTCACGTTGATGATGGACATAGTGAATGGGTAGACTTGTCATATTGGCTTCAGTCTATTCAGGTTCATTGGTAATTCAGTCATTTACAGCAATTTAGAGTCTATTTCTGCTTTAATACTATGTACATTGTACACGTACATGTACAAATTTACTAAATCTAATGTGTGTTGACCTATCGCAGTTTGTGCATTAGCCACACCCCTTAGACAACCCTATGGAATTTTGTACGTTAAGTTTTGTTTGTCTCAGATTTTGCGCGTTTCGCGTTCATTTGTATTAAATGTAATTTGACAATGTTTCACAATTAGCTGCTTTGAGGCGATAGGTTAATATTAGTTATCTTGCGAGCGCTCGACACGGAAAATGTAGTGCGTCTGTGTCCCACATACCACTCGGCCGTATGTGGGACACAGATGCACTACATTTTCCAGTTGTTTCCACGCATGCGCGAGCGCAAATTTATTTCAAAGCAAACTGCACAAGGAACAGTGAAGTTGTGCAAAGCTGTGTAACCTCGCGCAACTTTTTGAATTCACTTGCAGCAGCAGCACTAATTGCGTCAAGTAGGCTTAGAATAGCGCAATGTATGGAGGTATGGACCGGCGTGTATGGTATATGGTGGGTATATTGTAGCACGGCTTGTTGCCATGGATCGACCAATCAGGATCGAGGATTCAAGTTTGCTTGAAGATAATTATTAATGGCAGCAGTTTTTACTGTTTGTTTTTCCGTCAACAACATAAATAAAAATAAGTTATGAGGGTACCATCATTTTCTCATCACAAATTCATGATCCATTTTATTTACTTTTACAAATTTTGTGCTCAATACGTACATGTAATAAAGCCTTCACATGAATTCTCTGGGCATTTTTTTTGTACATGCGTGCTCAGTTTTATAACAATTAGAGTTTGTCAGCACAAGACTAAATGAAAATCATTGTCCCAGCTTTAAACAGGCCAAAGTTGACCTTTCAGGAATATTTGCCGGTACTTGTACATGACGGTTCATTTAGCTGAGCTCTAATTTTGTATCTAGCTTCATTTACATGAAACCCACCATGCTCATTAAGATTCCGAGTCACGTTTGAAATGCTTCGATGCATTTTGTGACAAATGGCAAGTTGAGCGACGGTGTACGTGTTCATGAACGTGCATGAATTTTTACCCACATGATTTTGCGGCCAGCCAAATGATGTGACGGCTGAGTTGCCTGTGGCCAATTCATGACAAGATCCACTCCATTCTTGTGTAATACATACCGTACATGTGTTTTGAGAGAGAGATGCAAATGATATGGATATGTTCTTGAATTGCCAGTGAAAATTATACAAAGTGGCGGGTGAAAATATAATCAGCAATTGCGTGTTGGGTAGCTTTGAGGAAACAAGGTGTTATAACTAATAAGTAAATGTACATGTAGCTGACACTTGAAGGTGTAAAATTTTCATCAATGGAATGGAAAAATACAATTTGGAACACACGCACATATGGCATTACTGACACACCAGCATACATTGTAATTACATGTACAACGTGTACATTTATTGGTCAGATTTCTTGTTCAGTGTTGGTTGGTTGTGAATTCTGCAAACTTTAAGTGATGTTTGAGAAAAATTGCAAACAAATTATGGCCAACATCATACAATTCTCTAGTCTAGGTGTCCCATGTTAGTGAAGGATCAGGTTATTTTGCTGGAAAGAGTATTTTACATTTGTGGGCAATTCTTCAGAAATTGAAACTAAATTAATTTTCTGGGAAAAAAGAAGTTGTTTATGTGCTGTAATACTAATGAAAATAATATGTCAGATTTAGGGGTAAAGCTTCAAAAATCACTAGACGAGCCCAATTTTATGTCACACAGTGACCAAGGAATGGCCCTCATCACCTTTTGTAAAAGGTGAAACCTAAAAATGCAAGATGGTTGATTTATCACTCATTTGCAGCATTTCACTAAGGGGCTTATTTATGAAAGCCTATTCCCCCCTTGCTTGTCGGTGAAGGTGAAACTATACATGCAAAACGGTTGATTTATCACGCATTTTGCAGCATCACTCAGGGTTCTATTTACCGGTACGTATGAAAACCCTCTTCTCTTGCTTTAGGGTTTGAATCTCCACATCCCTGGGCTTCTCGAAGCATCCATCATTAATGTACACGGTGAGGGAAAGCATCACTATGCAAATATGGGCTTAAGTATAGACTGTGACTCATCTCTCTCGACAAATCTGTCGGAAAATGCAGATATTGTGCAACATGTCGGCCTATGTTGGTTTGCAGATTTGTACATGTACAAAAACTGTAGATCCATGGGCGTCGCGAGGGGGGGGGGTAAGGGGGGGCACTTGCCCCCCCCCCCCCGGAAAAGGAAAAAAAAAAAAAAAAAAAAAAAAAAAAAAAAAAAAAAAAAAAAAAAAAAAAAAAAGGTGTAAATTTAAAGGGGGGGGGGGGGGGGCAAAATGTCCCTGCCCCCCTCTAAAACTGATAAATCGAGAATGTGTTGAGAAATACAAGCATTTTTTGGCAAAAAAAAATTTGCCCCCCCCCTAGAAAAAATCCTGGCGACGCCCATGTGTAGATCTTCATTTACTGTGCCTGTCAGAATGCCTGTTAGGCAATTTGTATGTTATTGACAGATTATTATTAGCCTCGGTGTTTGTCAAATTTAATAAGTTACATTAACGTCATTTTTTTGACGGGATACATGTATCCGCATTTTGATGATACTCAATCAGAACTCAGTATAATTTGCCAAAAGCCCCGTTCAACTTGGGTCTATGCGGTGAATTTTTCTTAGGAGCACATTTTGTGCAACTTTCTACTCCTCTTAAATGTGTGAAAACTATTTGAAATCCTTTTTTGGTTAATTTTATTGAAAACTGTTGTCAATGGTTTTCTGGACTGAAGACGCTGCTGCTGTGATGTCATTTCAGGAAGACACTGTTTAGTTTAGGGGTTTTCTGTTGAAATTGTGAAACCAAAATTTGCTAATTGAAAACGTTTGTGAGAAAGGTTTGCTCGTTGGCTTATGTACTGATGCAACAACAGATCGCCAAAGAAAAGAAAAGTTACAACAGCAAACTTTATTGTCCAAAATCCCAGCAACTTTTTGTGCTGAAATAGCTGTAACGTTGAGGATTCTGTCCGACACCACAAATTTGCTCATATGGAACCAAAAGACCCTTGAAGATGGCAAAATGAAAATTGAAAATAAGATTAAATGGGACACATTTCACGGTCGGCATTACAAAAAAATTACATTTACCTTTATTTTGCGTTTGGCAAAGATTCTGCTTGCATCAAAATGTTTAGGCCATCTATTTTGTTTGATTTTTAAAATTATAATTACATTGTAAGTGCAAATGATTTCCTTATGTTTTTGGAGGTACCGGTAGTGCAAATTTGGGTCATGTAATGCCATTGAAAGGTAAATGATTGTACATGTATTTCCTTGATTCTTTTGGAAGTTCTGCATACCTGTGACAGAGACTGAAGAGCATCTGCAGGTTGCCCTTTACTGTGACCCTGGGAATGAGGAACAAGGTGCCACAGTTGGGCCTATATGCCTTTCCCTCCTCCATCTTGCTAGAATGAACCAGCTAACGATGCGTACGCCCAACCCTCACGTCAAGCGGGCCTGTTGTACACAATTTATTGCCATTCCCCAGTCACGCCATGAGGTCCCTATCAAAGACAGGACCCGATCACTTCATTATCTTTCCTCCTTTATCACCTTTTAATTATGCATGACGGGAACTCATTAATATTTCAAAGTGCAAAAGAAAAACAGGCTCAGATGGGAAAAGGGGGAAAGGATTCTCATGACCGTATAGCAAATCTCATGATTGATGCCGGCATTAATCTGTAATCCGTCAGGATGTTCATGAACTGAATATCAATGATTACCCAGAACTACATTCAAAGTAATTTACGTTTGTTTTGCTTTCTTACTCGTCGTCCGATTGGATGATTGTCATACCCTGACCCATCATTTCCATTGTATGATAAACAAGGGTGGGGAGTATTATGTAACAGACCCACAGTTTTCACATGTTCCTTTCATAAGGATAATTGTGCCTCAGGCGATTCAATTCATGCCTAATTATCAAATTTGATGCCGTGGGTTTTATGCTCTTGAAACTTTGGTACAAGAAACATGCAAAGTCTGCCTCCATTAACTAGAAGATTTCATTTGCCTGTAAACATTGCAAAGTGTTTTTTTTTTCTGATGGCTCTCCAAGTTGCCAATCAAGGAAGTAACTTTGGGAATCTGGCAAAGTGGATGCAACTGAATATAGCTTATTTATAATGCAAACATTTACATACAGTATGTAGAAGAGTTAACAATTTAGAGAAACCTCACAGGCCTGGAGCTACATCAAGGCCTTATACCTAGTAATTAGTTGTAGTACATGTATACCTATTTGTGTCCAGTGTATTTTCAACTTCATGTACAGGTATGTATTTGGTACACCGCACATATGTTATAAATGCAGTATTTTGTTCAGGTAGTAAGTGGTGGATCCAGGGGGGTCGCACCCCCGCCCCCCCTTCAGCCACTGACTAATGTTATGAAACTAATAATAATAACTGGAAAGCTAGTAGTTCGTAAATTTATTCTCAAATTGCCTTAAAATGCTTTCTAAGAACCGTCGTAGATTTCACTCTTTTCCCAGGGGCAAGCCCCCGAACCCCCCTAACAAGGTGTGCACGCCTTCACACAACCCCCACATTTATATCAATCCCCCATTTCCTGAAAGCTAGATCTGCCCCTGGCATGTACCGGTATGTTGCTGGTGCAAAGAAAAGGAGACTCGATGCTACTTCACCCCAATTAATTATGTTGGGGTTAGGTTGTGGTCCCATCTTCAGCAAGTCTAAATGCAAAAGGGCAATTCCACGGTTACTCACGGTTCATTTTTGATGTACTTTTGAGTTTCCTTGGGCTGTAATTACCTTACTAAAAAGGTTAAATAACTGTTATCTCTGTGGTAGATAGAGTAGACCTAGACTAGCTACCTAAGCACCAAAGATGACATCCAGAAAAATGTGTTCTGTATGATAAACAAGGCGCACAAAATCGGTTACTCACGTTACGAAAATGTAACCTGAGTAACCATGGAATTGCCCAAAAGATCCCAAGAGTCAAAGAGTATGTAATATTCATCAGCAAGAATGCATACAGGGCTACAGGTGCATAAATGCATTAAATTTGGCTCTCAGTTCTCTGTCCAGACTAATTGAATGTCAAAGACATCGACTTGAACTGATAGGTCAGGTCGTGGCATAACTTACACTAATGTGACATTTAGCAAGTAAACATACATGTAGTCTGATTGATATGTTTTTTGTATGGGACGCCGTAGCCCATTTTTTTGTCGCGCAGTCGCCAAGATTGTAAATGATTTAAAGGCCAAATGTGACTTGGGGGTTTATGAGATGAAGGCTGAGCTTAATTGCAGTACTTTGAAATTCGAAGACAATTAGTTTTATGTCTGATTTAATTGATAGTGCCTTGCAAATGAGCCACTGGCAGGGCCAGTTATAATTGCTCGGGAAATCATTATCTGTCTGTTTTTAATTCTGAATTCTCAAGTGAATGAAATTTAAAAGCTACAGTGTTTAGAATGCTGTCCAAGGAGAAATAAAATATCAGTTCATCCACTTGAGGAACTACCGGTACAGGAGGGGATTATTTTACCCTAACTCCCTAGGCATTTTTGCTCCAAAATCCTGCAAAATCCTCCAACTGATCCCGTGTTAAAATAACATACAGCCTCAACCTTACAAAATCCTTCGTTAATTATTTCTTGAATGTGGTCCTTGGAGGGGTGACCACTGCCTCAATCCTGCAAAATTCTCCGGCAATCACTGTCAATATGTTGAGGCAGAGCATGTGACACCCTGGAGCAGCGCAGAGGATTTCAAGTATTTTTGCACGGCTGTGCATAAGCAATTCACAAATAAACAATAAACAACACCAGGTCTGGCCTAAGACCTTGACACAATGCATCCTCCGAAATTAGCAATGTTGCTGATTTCGAAGGATTTCACAGCTTTGCCATAGATAGCCTCAATCCTGCAAAATCCTCCATTTTGCAATGAGGATTTTGGAGGATTTTTAAAGGTTAGGGTTTTCAAACCACCCTCCCCCTTGTGCTGCAAAAACAAGGAAAAGGACTGAAAAAAAAATACCCTCCAAACCCCCCTCTCGAAGAAAGAATCCCCCTCTTGAACTCAATGAGGATCCGTCCCTTTCATCTGGAAAACTATTTCCAAGTCAATGGGTTTCATTTGTGGAAAAAAAATACTGTACAAGACACAGAAAAGTCTGCAGTGTCTAATCAAGATAAATTCTTGTTCAGAAATGATAAAAAAAAAATCATTCATTGTACTTGAGTATGGATATACTCCACGTCAGTGGAAACTTGAATGACATGATGCAGACATTTTTCATTAGAAAATCCCGTTATCTTGTTGACTTTGCACTCAGAAGTTATCTACAATTGCAGTTGACATTCCAGGTCTTGTGTATACCAAATTAATTACATGGAGACTTTACGTATGTCAGGCGAAGAGATAACGGAATGTCAGATCAAGCCAGCTATGTACAAATGCCTAGAACTAGATGCGTATCATGCAGACGTGTTAGCATGCATCCCGGGGAGAGGAGAAAACATGAACGTTCTGGGAATAAATTTATCAGTCCATCAATTGGGTGATGATATCATGTGAACTGCATGGTACAATACATACATTTTAAGCAACATTAGGATGGAGTATTGCACATCATCGCTTGTACCTGTTCATCCCAAAGCTGTGTGAAATTTATTAGCAAGAAATGAGATTTGATGTTTTGCGCGATAGTGTACAACTACGGTAGGTGAAATTTTGTGGATGTACATGTACGTGTACTCTCTAAAAAGCTAAGTTCTATGGCCTTGTTTGAATCTCTTAAGAGCTGTTTTGTAGGTTTTCAAAAGTTACAGCTACGTGGATACATGCTAACAGTACATGTATGTATAGCTGTTGTAACTTCTCCCTGCCGGTAGTTGAATTTACAATGACTGTCGTGCCCAATCTTGATCAATAACGTTACTGATCACACAATAGCAAAACAGCTATAGCAATATATCCCAAAACATGTTTTTTTCCAGAGGATCCATATTTCTAGTGGTTTTTTTTTAATGCATACTGCCATGCAGTCATCTGAAAACATCATTCTGAAAGAATTAGGGCCTAATGCAGAAATTCTATATAATGAGCAATGACACCATTCCCGACCGTACGTGAAACCGGGCTATACATCTCCCCAACTCTTACTTACAAAATTTATCACACTCCGAGCTCGATCTTACATGCAAATGCACGACGTCTTATACATGTTCCGGTACCTTTGGCAATTTTTTTTTGTACATTGTATTTATCATCATGCCTTACTGCTCATGCAGTGTGAAAATGTCAGTTTACGTACGTACATGGCCTAAATGTTGTACCCGTGACCTTTGCACTATACATGTATGCGTATCTGCTCGTTTTGACGTACATGTTGCATTTGTCACAGCACAGCAAGTGCCTTGCTTTTACCTGTACCCGGCCGTATCAGGTTCACACTTGCTATCAGCACCCCAAGGCGAGCTTTCCACCTCAAGATGTTAGCCACTCATCGGGCCTTGGCTTGGTCAAGCAGGGAGGAGGAGGGCAATTTTTTTTCTGGGGCAGTCCAGCCCCTCTACCCCCAAGAGGATGAAGGATGTTCAACGTGTGAATTGCTTGGCCCAAAGCTTCTGCATTTTGAGTGTGAAGTTCCCTCAAGCAAGATTGTTGGTTTCCGTTTGTTGGATTTTTTTTTTTCCTTCGAAGAGTGGGGTGCGATTTGGAGAGGGTAAACATGGGGGGGGGGGGAGATGTGGGGGTAACAGATCATGTGAAGCTGTTTTTGCTCAGAAACTATGCAGGTGAAAATCTCAAAAATATAGATCCTTGTAGCAGTTTATGAAAAGGTCCCTTGCATGTTTTAGGTTAAAGCTCTAAGATTCCATAATAAATGTACAGGTTGATAAGTTAAATGAAGTGGGGTATTCTTGCCCCATATCCTGCAGGTACATGAATGTATTTGTTTTAGCCAATATTCATAAGTACCTAGGACACTTTACCCATTGCTATTGGTCGAGAGCCCGTCACATGGCCATTTTTAAACGGTTCATTAAGACATGGCTGGCTGGTCTTAAACGCTTTTCCAGTGTCACATGAAATTTTGACTCCTATGAAATCGGGTGCCTGAGCAACGTTTTGTTGGTTGAACGTTCACAATCCTCACGAAGGCATCTGCAATACTACCAGTGAGTCAGTATTTCATAGTCCTAAATTCACACTATACACTGGTACATCTGCGTTCTGCGCGACATCACGCAGTACGCGCGCGTCAATCTTCATATAAGGAGTTGTTTACCAGAGGGCCTTACCATTGTATAGCTAGAGGGGTGTTTTGTTGATTGAAATCTTTGAAAATTTATCATTTTTGACTTTTGGCTATGTTTTGACTTTTAGACCGAAATGTTTTGATTTTTGTGACCGAAAGGTAATTAGGAATAAATATACATGGTCAGTATTAAACACTATGTTTAACCCTAAAGGGGCCGGGGCGGAATCCGCCCCCCCTCAACATTTTCCGTGATAGCCTCTAAAAATTTTTTTTTCGCGACCCGAGCTGTTATGACTTTTTAGCCTCGAGCTTTGCGCATCTTTTGATACCAAAAACATAAAAATCGGACCAGAGGGCCTTACCATTGTATGGCTAGAGGGGTGTTTTGTTGATTGAAATCTTTGAAAATTTATCATTTTTGACTTTTGGCTATGTTTTGACTTTTAGACCGAAATGTTTTGATTTTTGTGACCGAAAGGTAATTAGGAATAAATATACATGGTCAGTATTAAACACTATGTTTAACCCTAAAGGGGCGAATCCCCCTCAACATTTTCCGTGATAGCCTCTAAAAAATTTTTTTTCGCGACCCGAGCTGTTATGACTTTTTAGCCTCGAGCTTTGCGCATCTTTTGATGCCAAAAACATAAAAATCGGACCACGGGTTGCCGCGTAGCGAAAAATTTTCCGGCGCTATGCGCCGTAAAAACTGAATTTTCGCATATACGTCGTGTACACAGAGCAGAATTGCCATTCGTACATATGAATAATTAATTAGCCATAATTCCAAAACCCTTTGACATATAGTCATGAAATTTCTTGGGTATGTTTAGGAAGAGTTGCTCTATGCATGTGTTGAGTTTCAAAATTTTTCGCCGAGATCTTGGGGGGGGGGGCGGAAACCCCCCCCCCCCCCCCGGCTGAGAGATGGTCAAAATAACCCCGCCCCTTTAGGGTTAAGACTGGTTGAAGTCTTAAATTAATGCTGATAATTATCCGAGCCGAACCAGGCTTAAACAGAGTGTTGAATACTTCCCAAGCACATATTTATTCCCTTAAGAAAAACTGTGTACATATTTGGCTGAAATTAATTGTGGCACTGGTATTAGATACCCATAAAAAAATCAAATTATACCTGTCCATCCCACTAGCCATACCTGTAGCTGTACCATGCCTCTTATTGATACTGTTAATATTAGCCAGACTGCCAGCAGAATTGCATTCCATAAGCATGTCAATATTTTATTGGGCATACAGTATCGATTGAATGAAATTGTTACGCTCGGCTTGAATGTGAACCAACAGAATAACACACTTACCGTACCATACATGCACAAAACATAATTACAGTGCATTGTAGTGTATGTAGGGCACCGCTATATTGGCACAATTTACAGTTGCCCTTGAAAGACTTTTTTTTTTCTTCTTTCTGGCTGAGAAGTGTGTTATTGATTGTTGTGGAAGGATGATAATTAATTTTCTGTTTATTTGGTGTACATACATGATATTAAAGTGGGGGCTGATTAGTAGGCCTATTGTTATTTGTTTGATTACATGTAGCTTGTCCTAGTTTTCTCAAATTTGTATTTACGTACATGTAGGTATTTCTCTCTGATATCCAAAAGTGACGGCACTATTTGTATCGGTATTTAATTTTTGTGATGTGTTTCATATGTTCCTTTTCAAAATGGTTTTGCAAAGGAACATAATAAAGTTATATGATGGAGATGAGGTTTGGTCCTCTTAAGAAGAAGAGCAGAGCCAATCACAAGTCGGATTACCAGTCAAATTGAAGTCGGTGACTCGGTAACATATAGTCAAGTCACAAGACACAAGACGGTCACAAATCAACAGACAGTCAGTCACAAGTCAATCACAAGTTTCACAAGTAATGTCACAAGTTAAAGGAATGAACAATGACGAAAAGTCAATGACAAAGCAATGCCTTTGTCACAATTCATTTGAACAGCTTGTCACTCTAATGGATGAGTTGTCAAGTTGCGATTGACTTTTGATTATGATTACTTGACTAGTGCTGGGCGAGTATCCCAAGTACTTGAGTACTCACGAGCAGTGTTTGCTACTCGTTGTACTACTCGTGGTTTTTCAGCTACTGGGGTACTTGTCCTGGCGCGAGTAGAAGTAGATACTCGGGAGTAGCAATTTTTTTTCTCAAGTGCTGACTTAGAAAATAAGATGCTGCGCCAAACTTGTAGTTTGTCTAAATATATCCCCTGCAATAAAGGAATCACTACCTCCATCTGTTTCCGTGGGATTCCACTAGCACTCTCAACAAATAAATTTTTAAGTAAAATGAGCCAAAATTTTGCATAGTCAGGATATCTCGGTGCCAAAGAATGCGGTGTGTCTTCCACGCTATCTATTCGTAGTAACTTCCTTCTTCGTAATGTTTATGCCATTTGTTGTTTTTATTGGGATTTAGTAAATCACTCGTGAGTAGTGCTAACTCGCGAGTAATTTCTTTGCGACTACTCGAGTAGGAAAATCTACTACCCGCCCAGGCCTAGACTTGACCGTAACTCTTGAGAGTAGATCGGATCTAAGACAGATAAGGGAAAGGAAGGTGCAAGAAGAAACATGGACATGGGATGGCAACAGATATGACCTTTACACATTGATGTGAGACATATGACATTTGCACACTAAAAATAGACTGATCAATTGCCTCATGACAATTTGACCAATCACAGCCGTGACTTTGCGACCAAATGTTCCACAAAAGTCTGACATGTGTGGAAAGCATGCTGCGCACAGCTTGAACATGCGGTGGAGAGATGCATGTGTAATGTACCACCCTTGTGCAAAGTGTGCAGGGCTTATGTGCAAATCTGGAAAGGTCCAAGTACATTTATGTAAGACAACACTTGAGGCAAAGCCAAGATTGTACCGTATTCATCCTTGAGGGTATAGAAGCATACATGTGCCCATGGGCGTCGCGAGGGGGGGGGGGGCAAAGGGGGCACTTCCCCCCCCCCCTGGAAAAGCCAAAAAAAAAAAAAAAAGGAAGAAAAAGAAAAAAAAAAAAAAATAGAGGCGTGAAGACAAAGTGGTGTAAATTTAGTGAGGGGGGGGGGGCAAAATGTCCCTGCCCCCCTCTAAAACTGATAAATCGAGAATGTGTTGAGAAATACAAGCATTTTTTGGCAAAAACTGTTTTGCCCCCCTCTACAAAAAATCCTGGCGACGCCCATGCATGTGCCATAACAGCTAGTCAACTCTATTGCTTTATAATTATACTGCGTTACAATTAGTCAAAAGGTAAGAGGTTTGACTTAATTACAAGGTACGATGATACAAATTACATGTATATTGTGGTATTTTGCATTTGATCTTGGATTTTGTGTGCTTTCCAGCGATGCATTGTGGGCATGCACACTCCAGCTGTTGTCAGGGCACGCCCGACACACCTGACACACTAAGCATTCTACCTCCATGCACTAAGCTATGTGTTAAGCGTGTGGTGCACATTATGTGCCTGGCAGTATTTTAATAATGTATACATACATGATGTCACATGACTGCTATTACCGCTTTACTATAAAGTGCAAAAGGTGTGTGTGTACATGTATGTGCGCACGTTTATGGTGTAAATCGATGACACACATGTGAAACATCCTTGTGTAATTGATTACAGGAGTCAAATCGAGGACGACCTCGATTAGAAAACGTGTACAAAACCAGTGGGAGCTGTTGCAAAAAAGTTAATGAACTGAACATTGATGATGAGAAACAACAGGAAATCCTTGATGTACAGCATAAACAAACCGCGAAGGCGACAGGCGGCAAAGCCCCTCCCCCCCTGCGTAGTGGACGAGGTGAAACCTCGTTTGTTAAATAAACTTGACCAGCTGACACATGATTGCTCTGGACCAATGAAATTACAGTATCAAAGTCACAAAATAACTATAGGTAATAGACTTTTACATGCGTTTCAAGTAAGTTTTGATATGCCTTCATTTTTATATTTTTTTAATGTCCAACAAAGTTGTTACTTTATATTTTCAAGGCCATTTTAAATTTCCTCAAATGGATCTATGGAGTACCGAAGTGAATACGTCACGCGCACAAAATGTGTGTGGAAGACATTAGCGCATGATCCATTTGTTTGCGCTACACTTTCTAAATGACGTCACACTTCGGTACTCCATTAATACAGTTTTATTTTTAGCTAATAAAAATAAAAAGAAGAAGGCTGCACAGGCTGTTCTTGTATTATCCACAGTAGCTTACACGTAGTTAGCATCTGCTTATTAAGAGAGAGAGTTTGACGCCAAGAAATAAACCAGGCCGTTGTCAATGAGCCACCTTAATTCAGCTGTTGCGTTCTCAGGCCCATCAGATGCTGTAATTTCAGTGTCAGCTCATTAGTACCCTGATATGGACTGCAAGGACCGGGGTTGATAATTTCTGTCGCAGCAAAAGTGAACATAAGTTGAAGTGTATTAGATTTCACTGAATTTTTAATTTGTTGACATCAATCATAACAACATAATGGCAAGTGTATGACTTCATACCTGTTTTTGAAAAAGTGAATCTTGAGATATAGCATCTGCTACCTTATTAAAGGCAAAGTAGGAAAATTTTGTAGAAGGTAAGGTTTGAAAAATGAAATTATCTGCAGTGCAGATAACTTGGATTATGTATCTAATTTCAGGTACATGCTTATTTCAAGTTTCACCCAGAAAATAGATTTTTTTCCCCTAGTAATACGAAAGTTACTCACCTTTGAATGAGACATTGAACAAAGTAATCAACCCAATTTTAGTTGTAGAATATTTATTTTCAAATTACATGCGGCCCAACAATTTTTCAGGTGTATATTTGTATATGTTATGGGTGCAAAAGCAATCTCAAATAAAAGCGTATTTTCAGAGTGTTGAAAACGCTTGACATTTGAAAAAATATCAACATATTTGACAATTTGTTGGGAGAAAAAATATATGTTAAAGAGCATGGTTAGAGCAACTTTAAAGTGAACATGTTAAAGAAGCAAGCTACCGCTAAGATCAAGATAACAAAGGATGTAAGATGTGTTATTTCAGTCTGAATATATCAAAATAACTTTGCATAGGTTCAGATATTTTCAAGAATTGCCTCTGTGATATTTTGCACTACAGAAATTGGCTTTCCAATTAACACTGAAGATGTAGCAGCTATTTATCTGGAAATGGCACATTTATTTTGTCTTTGCTACTCGTTATGGAATCGTTTTCACTGGTGTCCACCGGCACCCCTAGGAGACAAGTTGGTAAACCACTTAAAAAATGAGCCCATGCTGATTATGATGACATTACTGGATATTAATTGGTACTCGGTGCACCGTAATCGCCTCTGTTTGCAGTATACCAGTTGCAGTGAAGTTAGTAAACATATGGATCCGTCTGTCACACTGAAAATGAAATCAAGGAAAATAAGAAAAGTGTTTTTTGGATCAATTATTTAATTATAAACCAATTTGTTATGTTGTAATACTGATACAGATTGGACAGAATGGGTCTCTCCGAAGCACCATCGCCATATCAGAATTTTCAATAATTGATATATTGGAAATCCATTATCAAGAATACTGTATCCCATGTAAAAGTTAAAGACCATAAAGATGACACTTTGATTTAAAAAAAAAAAAGAGGTTAAATTCCAATTTCCCTTGGCTTTCTCTTGAGCGTGCTCAAACTTTTTAAAACAAATCTTTAAAACAAATCTCAGCACTTAGAGTTTGTCCAGAACAGGCAGTTTCTTTTGAGGTTTCACATTGGGGGAGACCGCCAATTCCAGCGAACACAGAGCACAATGCGACGCCGCTTGGCATTTTTGCGAAGCACAAGTTGCCAGAGAGTTTTACTTCATTATACAGCAAACGTTAGACACAAAGAAAAAGCACGAATGGGAGACTTAGTTCACAATAATCTGACGCATTTTTGGTATTATTGATATCAATTCTCAACTTTGAAAATGTTGACACTTCGATGTGATTAAAACATTGCTATTGGCGATATTTATATCAAAATATCGATATATCGACGTTGCTAATCTCTCCCTGCCCTTTGAGTAGATCTTTTTTTGTCAAAACAGCACGAGGCTACATGTCAGAAACTTCGAAAGTGCGTTTTTCCTTGGGGGATCCTGAATGCAGTGTCTGGACGCAGTCAGGAAAAATGCATTCAGGAAGGAAATCTTATTATATCCTAAATGCATAGTTATGAAACTTGTTTTCTCCCTCAGAGTCTTACTCAAAGTGAATGACTTATGTTTACCTGCCAGTAGACCTAACCCTGGGGGAAAAATGACAGGGGGGGGGAGGGAGAGGTAGAGAGAGAAGGTGTGTCGTGGGATTGAAGATTCGACACACGCTTCAGCGAGTGTAGTTTAGCACAGAATGATGGAGCATGCCATCCCAACGGGTCCGTACGGGTGGCGCACCATCAAGTCTAATCACCCTCACGGTTCATCAATATAACGACTCCTGGGGAGTCGAATTGTCCGAGCGTATCCTAGAACTCCAGGAGAGGGCTGTATAGCTCGACGGCCAGGAATCGAATTGATGACAGCCGTAAGGAAAGCCCATGAGAATGTGTTGAATGTGAGATTACGTACCTGTATGGCAGCTCTGTTCAGAATACAATCACGCTATGTACTCTTACATGTTTGTGCATGTATACACGCATATTGTATATGTTGGTGACATATGTCAACTCTTGAAATCCTTCTGGAGTCATTTGGAATAGGGCTGTTCCGAATATGTTGAATACCTGAATATTGATCATCAACCGAATGTCCGACTAGCATTTTACCAAATAGCTTATGTGAGTCTCAAGAAGATGATGAAAAACGTCCAATTATGTAATTTATTTGTACAAGTTGAGAGGTTTTGCTGTTTGTCAACAACAAAAAAATGCCATTTTTGTTGACAGCAACTTTATACACACATGCTCGAGAGCCTCCTGGGGAATATTAGCCATAATCTGCATCTTTGAAATCTGTTAACTTTCAGCCAGTCAGCTATCTCAAAAAAAAAAATTAAATCAATGTATTCATGAAAAGGCCCAATAATCGAATCCTGAATTTTTAAATTGCTCATAATTGTGTTATGAGAACTATTGTAGCCAGATTATCGAAGAAACAATTTTGTTTGTTTGTAGTGAGGACATTGTACATGTTTGTAGTGAGGACGGTGTACGGTGAATTGTACAAATAACTGAGGCATATGCATTTTAAATACGCTGGTGTCGTAAGCACTTTCACATTCAGTTTAGAACATGCATGTATGTAGAATGAGGAATCAGCAAGAATTTTTGAACCCAGAGTCCCTGGAGGCATTTTTGCTCGGATGCAACCTCAATCCTGCAAAATCCAACAGCAATCACTGTCAGTATGTTGAGGCAGAGTCAGTGACATCCTGGAGCAGTGCGGAGGATTTCAAGTATAATCTAGGCCAAAATTTATGCATGGCCGAGCATAAACAATGCAAGGTCAGGCCCAAGAACTTAACACAGTGCATGTATGGTATACTTCAAAATCAGCCACACACTTTTGCCATAAAAGCCTCAATCCTGTAAAATTCTTCATTTTCCAAAGAGGATTTGGAAAGGTTAGGGATAAAGAAGCAATGATTACCTAGGATTTGAGAGATTTTGAAAAGATTCGAAGACCAGGCATGAGGGGTCACCAAGTTGAAGTGGACCTGGTAGGAATATTTACTGATTCTATGAGAAAGAATGAGGAAGCGTCCAAAATCGTCCTGATCCCATCTCATTCATGTAGTTTACCTTTCTGTATCGGGTGTTTATGCTATTAAGATAAAGATTTACGGTAGCACCATATGACAAATCTCTTGTGTTAATTGTGACTGTGAGGTTCTAAAAAGAACCAGGGAAACTCAACGTTTTGGACAATACATGTACATGCTCTGCCCGCGACAGGCTTTTTACATCTTAATAATTGCCTTAAATAGGCAGATGTTATACCTTTTTGTTGGGCTTCTCTTGACTGTCATTAAGTAAAGGCAAAAGTTGCCCAGAATTTTTGAAAAGATTAACATGTGAAAGCATGCTGCAAATTGTGGTTTCAAAATTCATCAAATCGTTCTAGATGTATGTATGTATTTACAAAAGGGAAACACTGAACTTTTACCTCCTCCATAGTTCATTTCAAATTCTGGTACATCAAACATTCTACAATGTAAGGAATGTTAATTGTCTGCACATCTTAACTGTTTTTATTTTTATTTTTTTACAGTACCGCTTGAAATTCTTAATACATATAATAATCTCACCGTACCACCAGTTTATGCATTTTTATTATAACTTACTGTCAGCTTTATGAACTTAAAGTAAAGAAAATGGTTTATTTCATATTTAGAAAGGCGTACGCTGCCAAAAAGTCTGGTTGAAAATTGGTCCAAACGTGAGTATCTTTAACTGATACAGATGGATGCTGATGCATATGATTCACCAGCGTATGTACATGTACATGTACCATGTATGGTAATATTCAAATGGAATGCTTTATTGCATTTTATGTACTGGTACACTCACTCATTGTTTGCACTCGTTAAAATGTAATTGTGATAGATGTGTACCTGCAGAAATGTGCGGGTTAACTTTGTAGGTCAGGTCAAGAGTACATGTAAATTACACAAACTTTAAATGATGAAATAATGAGATTTAAGATTATGTACATATATATGTATACATATGCCAAACTTGTTGTTGATGGATGGGAGATGGTATAGAGGTCTAACAATCTTGGTGTGCTGTTTTGTCACTGGGTTATGTCTTGTTTTGTGTACTTGTTACATGTATGATATGCAGGTATCGGAAGTGAAGATGCGGGTACATTAGCATTCTTCATCGAGGATAAAAATAACACTTGTCCCACTTCAGTTGTTTCATGCCACTTTAGTCAAAACAATTTATAGTTGTAACACAATTCTCAAGAAATGAATTAAAATCATTGTAGTGAAAGCTTTGTTCTTTGTAAGCTTTCCTGCTCGTGAATACATAATACTACTCCAAGAACGTGGATTGGATGCTCAACTTGTACATTATTTACATTGTATTTGATGCAGCACGCCATATGCTACCGGTACAGTGAAACGCCGCTATAACGAACACCACTATAACGAACATTTGGTTATAACAAACGTCTTCACAATAGTGAATTCTATTATAATGCTATAATTATATATGAACAACAGAACAATATGAACACTCTTTTCACTTTCCCCGGACTTATTGTATATGCGCTTGGCGTGTATTGTTTCGGCATGCACTTTATGTACCAGCATGACCTAGCACTCAGTACATGTTTGAATGTCGTAAATGATGATAATTGTCATTTATCGTGTCTGTTCTCGACCAAATATGACAAAACAATAACCATTAGAAATTATGGTTCAAAACATTAAGTCCATTGTATGGTCAATCGTTTGCTTGCCATTAATTTGTCAAGACACACTACAAAGTCAAATATGAAGCAAAAAAAAAATGGACACTCAAAGTTGCAGAAATGAATCCTTTCACATACATGAACATTCAAGCGCCATCTGCTTTCAGCCGACACACTATCCACTTTTCTTCAATAGAGGGTAGATTGTATTGACATTTTAAACTGGCAGGCAGCAAAAAAAATCATTCAGAGTGTATAGGATTTATTGCGCACTAATCTCGTTATAGATGCAATGTGACAGTTTTTAGCCGGTGGCTATACGCTCAGCAGCCTACTCTCTCTTGGCCTTGCGAGTTGATGCATTTGAACAGCATTTGTATTCCTTCAATGGTTTAAGAGTTTGCCTAATGCTCATCGTCGCTGTTGATGGGTTCTTGTGCTCATAGTCCATACTGAACTATAGACGTACTACCAGTACAGTTTGCGTTTCAAGCAAAGAGGAATAATGTACTTCCAACTTACAGCAATACCAAAACCCTATCCAGGCACTGACCTGAGTCAGTGTCACAATTAGCACTTTGAATAATGACCCAATACCCTCCAAATGAGTTGCTGTATGCTAGCTGATGAAGTTGTGATGTCACTCACTGAAAGGTCAACTGTGCTGGTGCGACCATGGTTGCTGCTTCACATGCACTGCAGCGACCAAAACGAAGACAGTGTTTTCCTCTTGCAGTATGAAAACAGGGCTTCATAAGTGGGCTGACATGGGGAGGAGGTACACGTTGTGGTCCAAGACTGGTTTTGATTTTGTCCCCTAATACAGCCTGTCCCCTAGTTATCGAGCTTGGTCAATCGCTGCCTTGACACTAGGGCACTATTCTTGAACAATTAGATCAATCTTGGAAACTTTGGCACTAAGACCTGCAAAATCCAGGGCATACATGTACTTCACACAAGTACCAGTATGCTCAGAATTTCTCAGGCCGAGTGCCAATATTCCCGAGATTGGATTTGATTGTTGGAAGCGCCTTCTACCACTTGGTGGCTTGACCATGCTTGCCAGGGAATTGGAACTGTTATGCCGCATGTTTGTTTGCATCAAATACCTCGCTTTAATGATGGCGTACCCTGAGAAGGGTGTAACACAGCCATGCGCGGTGAAAGTCTACGTAACATTGATGGCGGTTCTGAGGCGTTAACTACTACACGGAAACTTCAGTTCGGCCACTGTTTTAGGCTTTATATTATAAGATCCTTCTTCAAAATGCAATGGTACGTGTGTAGACACGGATTGATGTTTCGGGGAAATTTGAGCTATCCGTCCATTTTATAAGATTGTCTTTCTGCTGGAACTTTGCGAGAGTCACTCGTTCATCGCGTACACTATTTACGCAGTACTTGTTTGTTTACGTTATGTGCCTTGCTTTGATTTTTAAGATGGCGTATACCCTGAGAAAAGTCTGCTAAAGGGAACCTATAATCCAAATCCAATCTTGATTAAGACTCGGAAGGCGGGGTGTCAAATTTTCAACAGGCAGCATATTACTGTCCAGAGCATGTCTTGAGTGACCAGACCAAAAAGACATGTATACATACATGTACATGTAGGGAAACAAATGTATAGGCCCTATCTAGTCCAAGTATGATGGCTCACCTGAAAAGCACAGAATACTGCACCCATGCTTCAAATTGCCATTTCTAAATCGGAAATCTCATTAGGGATAACGTGGTTATACTTTCCCATACATGTATCAATCAATCGAGCTGTCATTTAGCCTGACAAGATATATCCTCTATCATTTCCTGTACAACCGGGTCCTAGCCGAGCGGACATATTTGCTTAATGCAAAGACGATCTTTGTGGGATTGCAGTTTACGTGCGTCATGCGGCCATTAGGTTTGGAGTCTCTTCAAACATCATTAGCGCCCAAACTAATTAATGCTCGTTAGGTAGCCATAAAAGGATGCCTGGTTGTGCCTCGTCCATACACATATAAACATATGCAGCTGGCTATAGTAAGCGTTATAGTGCTGATGCACAATGGGAAATTTGTATCTGAAATTCACTAAATCTAATTTTTTTTTAAATTTTAAACTGTTTTTACGCATCCTTAGCAAAAATATAACTGAAAGGCATTGCATGAATTTAATGTCCCATTCACAATTTTCGAAAGGACTTCATAATTTTTTTCCAGTGAAACGGCGAAACATTTTAACGTCACATCCGAATTGAAGATTATTCAATAATCCCCGACTTCCATCTCACCGCAAACATGTTGAGCATATTCCGAAACATGTTAAACATTCATATGGTGAAACTCTTGATAACATAATAATAGTACCTAAAAGTATTGATGAGGATCGCAGCTGTGAATGGAACTCACGTGCCATGACATTAATCCATCTTGATTTAAGATGGGACCTCGTTTTTTGTCGGGGTGTTAATATGTCTGGAGAAATACGCTGCTTGTCAGCTATAATGCCGTATCAAGCAAGAGGTGCTATAGTTGCCACAAGTCAGGTGTTAGGGGGGCATCAGCCTCCCCTTACCACCCCGCCTCCCATTCACCCTCATATGTAATTGATTGACTTTTTCGGTGAATTGCCGACACACTTTTTGAATACGTTTTGAATTAACCCTAACCCCCTAGGCTTTTTTTGGCTAGGAACCGGTGTCTATGAAAATCAGACTCGTAAGAAAATCGAACTCTTTTCCCCTTTTATTGGTTAAACCCTCTCACGTGACCAGTCCCTCTCTTAATTATCTGTGTATAAGCATGCGCAATACCACCAATGAGTCCGTATTTCATAAAACCTAAATTCATGCTACACCGGTCCTAAAACCTGCAAAATCTTCCAATAGCAACCATGTAAAATTTGGATTCTGGTTCTGGTTCTGGTTCTGTTTGAGTCGGTAAAATTCACTCAAGAATATCGATTACACCAACTTTTGACCTTATGACTCGCATAAAGTGGATGTGGAGATGACCGTAGTAAATCATTCATGAAGTGCTTGGATTCAGCCTCGATACTCCCAAATCATCCGTTATTTCTTAAATTTGTGTATCGGAGGGGTGACCGTTGCCTCAATCCTTAAAAACAATCACTGTTTATTATTATTATTATTTATTCGACCATCACAAAAACAAAACAAAACAAAATTGAGTAAAACGAGCATAAAACAACGAACAACAAGTACAGTAAGACGGTAGCGGGGACCTGGGACGAAAATCCGAATACATGACAAGACAATTGACAGTTATGTGGGTCAGGGACCGCAAAAGTAAAATGAACTGCTATTACCCGCGGGTATATGCAGCCCCGCACATAACGTTGAAAAGACAGATTACAAGCACAGAAAACAATGGCCCCCGCAGGGGTGATCAAAATGACAGCCAAAAAAAGAGAGAAGCAGTGCAGATGATATCGAGCATAATGCATGGCTCATTTATGCTGGGTACAGCCAACGAACACCCACCGTGCAGTGCATCCTCCAAAATCAACCCACATGTACCGTACTTTTTGCCATTCAGCCTCTATCCTCCAAAATCTTCCAAAACCGCATGGAAGATTTTGGAAGATTGAGAAGGGTTATGGTTGAAAGGTGAAAAATGCAGCGGAATTTCTAACAGGCATCTTGGAATACTTCCTGTATTTTGTTTGGATCTACTTCGTTTGTTCGTTTACTTTGAGGCATTTCCTGTTGTCGTTTTTTCCTGAATAAGAATAGACGAGAAAAAAATTTGTCAAGAATGGCAGATCTGGAGTACGTCATCTTCCCTATGTACATGGACGTGAATACAGAAGTCTTAACTATGCTTCTAACTACCAGAAATATTGCAAAGAAATAGTTCATTAAAAAAAGCCATAATGTCTTTGTATTTTAACACGTATTTATAAATGTTATCAATTCCAGAAAATTAGCCATGGCGACATGTTAATGGGGGACCGTTAATGGGCCTTATGCACGAGTTGGCCATTTTTGTCGTTTTCCCTGAATGTGTTTCGTAAATTGTGAACTGTTGAATGGGATGGTGCCAGACTTTTTATTCACTATAGCCTCACTTGGTTTTATTTTTTAAATGTGGCTTAAAACGTTAGAGTTTGTTTAATCACAAATTTTAAATTATTCATCTGAGCTGACTGGAATTAATTTATAACATCATTGCTTTCATTTCTCTACACAAGTTCCAAAAATAGCACCTCAGATTTTACCTCACTCTCAATCCAATATGGCCGAGTCGTGAATTAGGCCCATTGACTTGCAGATGGTGTACATGTACAGTACACACTGTTTATTTGAGCTCTTTACCAATGGCCAATTGGAAATATGTACCCTGATGGTCTCTTAATGCAAACCGGGCAGTTTTGAACTAGAATGCCGTTATTAGATCACATTGAATTCACCGGTGATAGCATAGGTAGATTTACAGATGTGTAAGTGTTGCTGCGGGACACATGCGCACTATGGCATTCTCCTATTGCTCAGAAACTCACTGCGAAGCCTTGGGAATTTTCAACCAATAAGTAAGGTGTTGGATTTCTCCTGCTCTACCTGAGTGCATATAATGGCCACTGAGGACGACGAGATAATGCGCGCCGTGAGCTCGTGCTTGGAACACCTGAAAACAAGGTCGGGGCATGTTTCAAAATGTGCTCGGTATTAACAAAAAAAATCAATAATTGATGTAGAATGTACTGGATACAGTAACTACATTATGTAAAAATACAGACGTCAACATTCATAGTGCAAGTCATGAGTGGTCCAAAATCCTCAACATTCTGAATCATGTAGTGATTTACGATGAAGCAACAGACTCTTTGTCCTGGAAGGTTTAGCCATCTATTCTGGTCACCAGCCACTGCAAAATCAACTAGTGGGAGGGGCTTTTTTTGGGGGGGGGGGACCTGGACACCAGCTGTCTATATGGGGGGGGGAGCCTGAAGAAACCTGTAGAGAAGAGACAATGAGAAGAAATTACAGTCTTAGAGGTGGGAGGAAAATCCCAGAAGAATATTCTGGGGAAAACCAATGGAATCAGGTAGGGACTGAAAACCCAATTCACATGTGGTCCGGGCAGGAATTGAACCCACAGCGGTGGAAGGCGAGGAAAGTAACCACTGCGCCAACCTAATTGTAGCAGGTAGCAGTTTGGCGCAGGTTCGGGCAACCTGACAATTAAAAAACAAAAAACAAACAAAAAAAACTACATGCAATAGTGGGTGAACACCAACTCCCACACATCTGGGGGAGGGAGGGGGGGGGGGGGCACACCATGCCCCCATCAGCCCATACACTTGATATGAATATGACTTGACAAAATTTTGATACTGGTAAAAACAAATCTTGCGTGACTCGCACAACTTACAGCTGTATTAGCACGTAGTTATATGTTCTGTTT